>JAZGUH010000022.1:2400000-3000000 GCA_037893225.1 Hippasteria phrygiana | reverse complement strand
AATGACCGTATTACACATGTCCAAGGAATGGATGCAGATTTGCTTTCCGGAATAATCTCAAAAGCCCAATGGTCTTTTGGACGGTTCGACATCAATTCCTTTCCAAACAGTTAGAAACTCATTATTAAATTTACAATGCTTGGACTCATTTTCAAATTTATACACAAAAAAACACTTTCTACTGAAAGTAATATCCTTGCAAATTGGTTTGTAAAAATACATGAAACAAAAAATATCAATTAAAAAAATAAAAATAATTACATGCATGATAACTGCAATTTATGTTCAAACCCATTGATGCCCTCCCATCCCCAACCACTTGTTGAGAGTACTATCTAATGAGCACAAGTTCATACATTACAACCCCCAGTATTATACAATGTATCTCAAAGCATTTTTATGTTTTGCATCACAAAGCCAAATTCCGTTTCAAAGACGGAATTCTGTACTTTTCCTACGTAAGCCAAAAATATTTGGCCCAAAGTCATGGGGGTTTGCTTTCAAGGATATAAATTTCTTTGTTATATCTCCGTCTTGGATACTGTATTTTGATTGTGTCTGGTCTATAAAAACGACTGGCACACTCACATGATATCACACAACAGCCAGCTAGCTATTGAGCTGTATCATTGGTACCCACGCAATTTTCACCTACACTGTTGACGGTAGTCAACTATAGTGGGAGCAGCGGACTAGCAAACAATCAGCTGTTTTTATCACGTGATTTATTTGAGTTAATTTCCACCGAGCAAGCCAAGTTGAACTGAAAAAAAACTGGGTGTGGCGATACAACAAAACAATTGTTGACTGCTGTGATGTGGGATATGACGTTTTTAACACCCGAGGGTGCTATGCGTCCCTCGGGTGTTCAAAACAATTGTTAACTGTAGACATGTATAATTTATGTCCCTGGTCACAAGCATATTTGCCAAATATCAAATGATATTACCCATTTCCACTTTATTTAGAGAAGAAATGATGATTTGGGTTCATACATTTCAAGCTGCTACAGTGTACATGTATGTCCATGCTTTCGGCGTGCACATGAATAACCCTGAAAAATAAATGTTCAAACTGAATTGCTAATTGGTTTATAGCATTGTGACGGGGGAAAATGGCAAGAATAATGCCTTATTTAGTAATTTGACAAAAATATGGCATATACATTGTACATGTAGGTTAAGTATTTGTCTCTAAGCATGTATCCAATCTTCAACACCTCCCTTCGATACAAAAAAAATAAAAAATTTCTGACATCAGAATTTCTGTCTTACAACTAGAAATGCAAGAAAATCAGAACAGAGCAGAACAGAGTGTCGGGCAGAAAAGGACAAACATCTATTAACCAGCACAGTCACCAAAAGGTTGTACCATCTTCATTAGATTAAACTATCCAGGTAACCAAAAAAAACAAGTCCCATCAAATGTTATTCGACTATGAAGTAAGGAAAGCAAAAGCAAATTAGATAACGTCAAAAATTGAATTTGCAGCAGTTGGCGGTGAAAGTCAAAAACAGACATAAACCCAGAGCATCATCAAATTTGTACTGATTTTTTGGGGAATAAATTTTCGTGCTCTCATGGTTGTGGCGCTCACATTATTTTTTTTATTTTTTGTTTGCTGGGCTGCGTAAAATTACCACTGAAGGTCAATTCTTGCACAGTCCGATGGACCTCACGAAAATGTCAGAGATTGATGTTTATGGCAAAAGCCGCAACAACAGATCATGCTGATCGATCGCTGACATCAATTAAGGTTGGACACTGACATGCGACTGGTCTGGGCGGCGTACTTTGGGCATTTTTCTGATGTCTTGTTGGACTTCAAGCCCACACCGCCTTGGACACATTCTTGAAGACTGATAACCCAAGGAAGATTTGGCATTCACAGCTGGGACTCAACGGGACCGCAGACTTGTTGATTATTTGCCAATCAAACTCCAGGCACTGGAAACTTGCAACAGTTTTCATGGACATTTGTGTATACACTGCATTGGATGTTAGATGACAGTACATGTACTGCATGGGAAATAACTGGCAAATTAGTTTTTAGCAAACTGTTACACACCCAGAATTTGGCTTGGGGACCTTACAATTTTTTTTTCTTTCTTTGGCAAAACGGGTTTCCCCAAAAAACTTGCAATCAGGAAAATAAATTTAGAAATGGGAGGGGAGGGTTGCTTAGGACTGTTTTCTGATATTGCTGGTGGCCTCCCTCCCCCAGATGCACCACTGCAATAAAACCAGACAAAGTACCAGAGATGTATACATAAACACTGGTATTTCTTGACAATAATAAAATGTCCAGTCCGGTATAAAGAGTTGACGTACATGTACATACGTGTACATTCAAATAAACATTTCATTTCCATTGGTCCTTCCGACAATTCTGTTTACTTAGCACAAACACGCAAAAGAGATTGCATTGCTTATGTACAATGTATCAACTCATACAGGACATTTGTGGCACATAAAAAGTCAATGGCCCATATACATACATGTACATGTACATTCAGTTTTTACAGCTTAAAAAATGCTTTTACATGTACATGTACATGTACATGTAGTTAGTATACAAATGTATATTAAAGTGCATGTCTTGCTTTTCATTTAGCTTGGACATATTTATTATAGCTACATTTCTGCATTAATCTTGTTTAAATTTTACATCAAGAGCATTCCTGAGATTTTGAATTTATTTGTAGTCAAATGCTCAAGAAGTCGATAGTGATTTTTATTTTTTTATCAACACTCGTCTGTTATGATACACAAACATATTTATCGTGTTTTTGTTATTTGACTGGAACCGCACACAGAAAGCTTTCTCTAAATTGCATACTCAGCTGACGCTTTCTTTGGATCCTCACCTAGATAGGAGTGCACTTAAAATCCCCGGAGAATAACAAATAAATCATCTCGTCCCCCCTGCCAATGTCCCACAAAACAAAATCTCTCCTCCACCCATGACACGAGAAGCGAGCTCCACAAGTTCCACCAGAAGAAAGAATCTCCGTTTTATTGTCCAGATGAAACCCAACCCCAAAGTGCCACCACGCACTCTATTAAAAAAAACGTCACTGCTTCCAATTACCAAATCATACAAATGTAAATAGATCGTATGAAATGTCTTCGGCTGGACCTGCCGATAGGAATCAATGGGGGACAACAGGAACGATACAGCATCAACGACGGACCAATAGGAGCAGCCGTGTAACATTTTTACATCTCTGGATCGCTCTTTCATATTGTGTGGGATTGAGAATCCCGTTTTCTAAATACATGTAGATCCTACCAGGCCGCTCAACATATCTGGTTTCTTGTGGCGTAATTAATCTGCTGGCCTCCTGACATTTAAATCACCGGGCGTAGAGTGATTTCCCGCCTCCCCCTTTTTTTCCCTTAATTGATGGGGAAACCACAGTACCGAATAAATAATAATGGCATTGGGAGATCTGTGTTTAATCAAGCCCATCGCGCTAGCAGTTGGTCAGTGTCGGACCTGACTGCTACGATAATCAAACTCGATGCTCAGGGGAAAAAAAAGGACCCTCAAAAAAATAAAATAAAATAATGTTAAAATTTTAAAAGAAATAAATTTCAAAATTGAAAACTGTCCTAAGGCCAAAAAGAAATTGTTTGATTGTCCTCGACCGCCCGCCCCTATTTTTCTGCCCGCGCCCAAACAGTTTTTTTTTCAATTTTTGTTTTCTTCAATTTTATCACAAAACTCGAATTAATTTCGCTGGTTGATTCGTTCTAATCTTGTTTCCATCTTTATTTTGTTATTTGTAATGCACAAACACGACCCTACCTTTTACTCCAGAGTTTGAAAGTTCATATTCTAGTATCAGTGTGTGAATTCGCACAATAAATATCTCGATGGAAATACACGCGGTACAGAAATACACAAATGCAGCGTGCCCACTCATCAAATTTCAAATTCCCAAGATTCACCCAGTAAAATTCCCAATGTGCAATCCATATTTTTTCCACCAAAATTCCCAAGATCTTGGGAAAAATCCCAAGGAGTGGCCACAGTGCACGCATGTATAACGCACAAGGCTAACATGTTATGAAAATCGCATTTTGAGAAATAAACTTAAGAAAAAATAAAATCTTAACATTTTCCTAATTATATTCTTTAATCACTATATATTTTAATATTTAGTTTGGAATTTTGTTGTTGTATATTTACACAAACGATTAAATATATGCACAGGGGAAGCCAAGTCTTTAATACACGCTCAGCATTCATTGCAAACTGGGTGTAAAAGTCTTGTTTGATTGTATGTGCAATGTGGCTATCACATCGAAACTTCGTGAGGTTTTTTGGTCGAATGTTGAGCCAGCTCAAATACAGCTGAAACACACAAAGGTCGCGTCCACAAAAAAGTGGTCCATAGAATATTGTTGAGCCCTTAGGGCTGTGGTATGTGTTGTTCGGATGGAGTGAAGGACCCGGCGGCCATCGCTGAAGAGGCAGCCGTTTTACGTATATTAAACTGTTTAGCGGCCAAACAACATTTGTGTGTAGTTTTACTTTGTGTATGGTTTAAAGTTGGACTTCCGGGGAATGTAAGTAAGTAAAAAAAAAATTTAAAAATTTGAAAAACCTCCCGCCCACCTCCCACTGGCGAAGGGTTGTGGAGGACTACCAAACAAATTTTTCTTTTTTGGCCTAATTAACAGCATGTCATACTGTTGATCAAGTCTGCTGTGTATTTGAATAAAATTATGGGTTTCCAGGTTAATTTTTTTAACCAACATATTTTCTACCCTGCATGCAAGTATACACGTTCATGAGCACACTGAACATACTTCTTGCTGTGGCTTATCACATTGTCACAAATTTCTAAAAATAAAAATTGGTTTAATAATAACAAACAGTACGTGCCCTTTACTTAAAAGTTAATTTGCAGTGCACACACAGAGAATCGGTTTGCTCAAGCCTCACGCTGTTAAGTTCAGGCTCGTCTTTTCGATTTGATCGATTCTCTACACTAGCATGTTTGCGCTGCAACCCACACAGACGGAGGAATACTAATGAAGAGCGCTCCATGGATTGTACCAACTGGATACCGAGGAGAATAAAACACTTCACGATGTATCTTAATACAATCCTTCCTCCAAGATGTCTTCAAGGACATGTCTTTCACACATAAACTGTGCCTTTCAACAATGTAAGCAGGATTTACATATATACACATGTAAAAGAATGTTTTTATTTGAAGCAAAAAGAAGGCAGTGAAGTTTCAATTCATTAGTTGAAAATGTTGCCAATTTAGTCAAGCAAGAGGGTGTTATTTTTGTTTGGCAAGAGCAGTTACATTGTACTCCTTGGCGAAAAAAGCATATTAAAAGCACAAAACTCAGTACAACATAATATAATGCATCAACAATGTTTTGAAGAGACGTTGGTTATAAATGGATTCAAACGAGCTATTTAATCTGAGCAACAAGAAATCTTCTCAAAGAAAATTGAAAAATTGGGTGAATTGTTATTGTATGCCATGCTATGAAGAAACCACTCTTGCGCATTGAATCACCCCAAGTCCTTGAAATTATAGAAACAGAATGACCCTTGTCTGACATGTTTTCACATCGTAAATCCCATTGCACTAAAACTGAGTTTGACAAATGACCCTCAGACCTGCAAAATCTGCTACATTGTAATTGTATGTGGCAAAATGCCCAGGGTAGTTCATCAGCAATCATAAAAAAATTCCCCGACATTCTCCTTTTGAAACTTCTGGCAATTTTTCACCGGATTCTCCAATAACTCATTAATGTGTCTGTTTCTAATGATGTCATTTATTTTTTGTTTTAATTAATTGATGCTGATCTATCATAATTGCCAAGTGAATGTCAAGATGTGAGTCCAAAATGCAGAAAATTAATTTATCAGACAAGTTCCACTAATATTGAGGTAAATGTGCACGTCAAAGTTGTTTGTTAAGTAGTCAAAGCCCACTCAAACTTTTAAAGATTTGTTTCCATTTCTTAAATTTATATATGTTACAGGACAGTTGCCCTGAAGAGACCATTTTCAACTGTGAGGTTGACAAATTGTCACTGTCATCATGTTCATCCAATGTATGTACATGTACATGTATGTCTAAGGTATTTAGGTTTAGCAGTGTGAGAACCATCAAAAAGTCCCAACAGACGTAGGGCCTTTTTCACACTACTAGAGCCTCTCACCCCAGACTGAACTCAACCCAGGACAAACCTAGGACAAACCCAGGGACCGTCCCGAGTTGCATCTCAATTTTTAACCATTCAACCCTGCGTCATTTCACACTTGTATTGAGTTCAACCCGGGGTGAACCTAGCTATTTCACATGACTGTTTTTCAACCTGGGCAAGAGTTTCAACCCAAGGCAAAAATCTCAAACTGGAGCAGGGGTTGAATTCAACCCGGGTTGTAAACAATCTCGAGGTTGGCGCAAACTAAAAAGGCCTTTAAAAGCCCCCCAACCCCCCTTCCAAAACTGAAACTGCAAATGTTTTCACCTTCAGCAAAATTACACAAACTGTTTTAATTAACCCTAACAGTCCTGAATCCTCCAATTTTAATATGATTTTCTACACACCCAAGGGAGTTACATGTAGGGTTAACCAACAACTTTCCCTATGGTACGCTGCAAGTACAGGATTTTTGCCACTATAGACAACTTCTCTGTATACATGTACAGCATGCAAGCTACCCTCAAAATCCAAGGAGACTTGGCAAGAGTACTGTACATCCGCACACAGTCTAGAACCTGCAGCATGTGCAGCGTCACATTTTATCAAATTACTTTGTTTTCCAACTGGGCTGAGCTGGGAAACTACAGTGGTCTTGTGAAGGGAAAAAAAATGTTTCAATTAACAACATTTCCAGAATATTGCAACTTCATGACAACGATGATGAAACATTTGACATTAACTTCCGTTATTCACATTTCCGTTATGACATCTGTTATTCACATTTCTATCGGGTAAAGACAAACCAAAGGGTCCTGTCCATCACCAGCCCAGTCCATGTTGGGTACAAGACATTCACATAAAGAGAGATTGTAATGTCACCAGACTTGCATGCCCTCTTATGAATCCAATTTTAAATGATCCAAGCTTGAATAAAAAAATATAAAAAATGCAGAATAACCACACAACTTTCTTTACCAAATGTTTCCAAGTAAAACTACTGGACCAAGCCCTTCAATGCAGCTTTATAGGCAGAGCAATAACCAATTGCAGAAGGTTTAAACTTTTCCAACCACACTCATTAGAATGAATAATTCATGAAAAGAGAACCGTATATCGACCACAGACAAAAGAGAAAGATGCAGATGGAAAAGAAAATGCAAAACTTGTTTTTCGAGTTTGACGAGGTTGACCTTGCTATAAGAGGCGAGGGCCATTGAATCTCATGAATGTCGTTAAGGTGCCATCCCTGGCACGTCTCTCAAGATTGGGTCTTCACACCAGTGCATCTGTTCCCATAATGCCTCTGCCATTTTTCCCGACTAAGACTTGATTGGCGGGACTCGGCCTTCTCAACAAACTTAACTGAGACTGAGTTCAAGTGTTTGTAATTAGCAGGCTCGTGTAAAACTTTTAACTGCGAGGTGTTAAGTGTGGCAGAAACTGTCCAGCGCTCCAGACTGCTACATTTAATGAGGTGCCAAGGGATAATGTAAGAGATGATCAGCTGTTGTGAAACATTAACAACAACTTGCCTTTGAGAAAATAGAGATTCCCGGCACTCTTTCCGGTGCAGCTACGCTTGGCTTACAGACTGTGACAAAGTAACACTTTGCATATTGCATGGCTTCAACTGTAAAAAGGGTCTAATAAATAGAGTCAATTTATCCCATCACGAGGAAAAACTAGAAAATGTATTCAGCTCATGTACATGTACATGTACATGTACATGTAGCTCCATGCTCTTTTTTTATCAAAGTAGAATTTGATGACATAATGCATGACTTGATACACTTCCAGATCTTAAATATTGTATGACCGTGTAAAAAATTGAACACTTTATTCCATGCACACGTGGATTGCTCTGCATGCTCGACTAGTCTACAGGATACAAACGACGACACGACCGGATGTGACTGATGTACAATTTAACTCAAGACTGGCACCAAGAGTTACATTGATTAGCCATGGAGAAATAAGAGCACTTTTACCAAAACACAAACAAGCAGCTCAAAACTTGTAGATGGGTCACTCTATAAATTAGGGGTCCAAATTTGGTGTCCCTGTTATTGTTAATGTTACAAATGTACATCTGACATGTATAGGATGTTTCAATTCAGGACACATTCTTTAAAACTTTGCGTACGGAAGACATCCTATGCCGCAAAAAAATAGTGCCACCAGGCCGGATGACGCCGTTTGTCGCTGTTTGTGCAGTTTCAATCCATTGTAGGATTATTGTGTAAGTTACGCTTGACTGCACAAACACATTGTGGCTGTTTCGCTTGGCTGCCAGAGCTGCCTCGACGCCTCGACACCCCGACGTCTCCCGTAAAAAAATGTACTTAAGGGGTTAAAACCCTCACCCCTTAGGGTGCAAAATCATATTAAAATTGGAGGATTTGGGACCGTTTTAATGCCTTCTACATGTATCTCCAGGGGGTAAATAAGTAAAGCAAAGTACCAGTCAAGCAAGTAAAAAATAGCGTGAAGTCAATTTTAATGACAGCTGATGGGGAACCTACACAGGTCAAGTGTAACAGGGACACCAAAACATGTCACACTTTTGGACCCCAGATATATATAAAATGACCCAGATGTAAACTGTGGTGATCTTGAACATTTCTCTTCTCCCAATCAATGTACACATGTACATGTACATGTACATGTACATGTAGTATTGCATGTATATTTACAGTCCTGGCATTTTTTGTAAAATTTGTAGTACAAAATGTATAGAGAAACTAAATTTTTACAAAAAAATATGGAAAAAAAAAAAAATGTATTTATACTACATGTACGTGTCTCCATAACCAAGATATTTCATACACAATGTATGCACACCATCTTTATTAATCCAACACCATATTTTTGTTAAACTGAAAAATGCATGATGAGAATTTCCTTTCCTTTCTAAAAATATTGCACTTATACATGCACATGTAGAATAGCTGCCTCCACATTGTTATTTTCTCCAAAATATAAATGACAAAATCAGAGTTCTGTATGTAGTTTCCACCACACATGTATATATGTAGATTTGCTTTAATATGATTTTTTGATGCACATGATCAATGCAGGAATGGGTGCAGTCAGTGGCGTAAATCTGTGCCCAAATGTATGGTGGGGGGGGGGGGGGGGGGGGGAGTATGATCAACTTTTTTTTTTTAAATCACCTCAAAAAGTGACACCCAAAACAAAATTCTACCTGCAAAATATTTCAAAAAGTGAAGGGGGGGGGGGGGGGGGGGGGGGGGCGGGAAACTATGATGAGATGTTCAAAAGAGATACATGGGGGTATAAGAGATACATGTACATGTACAATGTATACTCGGCCAAAAAAAGAAAGTTCCCACCTTGTACTTTTTTGAATAACTCAAGAATACTGCAATCATTTTAAACACTACAAAAAGTCATATTTGCAGAAAAAAGGGTTCTGCTTCTAATGATACTTCATTTATGGCCCACGAAGGGCAGAAAAATATCACATTTGTCAAAAAATACAAGTGGCACTTTTATGATGCAGACTCAATATTGCATTGAAACTGTGTGTACAAACGTTTCTATTAATGTCAACACCAAACATGGTTTATCAAAACTGCTGCTGAAATCATGAGGTGTTACATGTACACACTTATCAATAAAGTAAAAAATCATTTTATCTGAAAAATTTCTATGCAATCTATTGCCTGCATTATAAAAAATGCCACTTTTATTTTTGCACCTATGTTTTTTTTGTAATTCGACAAATCTCATTATTACTCCCCTAAAACAAACGTTGTGTGCCATAAATGACGCATCATTAGAAGCAGAACCCTTTTCTGCATTTATGAATTTTTGAAGTGTTTAAAATGATTCTTGAGTTATTCAAAAAAGTAAAAGGTGGGAACTTTCTATTTTTGGCCGAGTATATATCCTCTATCACGCCCATGGGTTACAGTAGTACCCATACATACCCATGTATTTACGCCCATGGGTACATTACATTATATGATGCACAGCTTTGATACACTGATCCTTTTCACGACCAAAATAGACACATTGCATTGAGAGTGCCTCAAGAGGGCGCTAAAACAAACAGATGATGTCTCACACCTACAGCTGGTACAAAATGGCCAGGCGGTGGCGCTATGCATCTCAGCTGGTCTAAATTCAGAGAAATTACCATTTTAGTAAACTTCTTGTCTTGGAAGCCAACATGAAGTAGTGGATGTACAAGTCGATGTTATTGCATATTTCTAAAGAAGAATCATAAAATTATTTTGTATACAACCCACTTAACCCTTGGGACAAATAAAATCACACCCTTGACTCGGCTGTAATTTTTTTGTCTGCGAATGTGTAAGCATAGTGACTAGCGTCCATAAAAATCTAGTTTTCATGCTGAATAGAGGTTTGTAGCCAGTCTAGGAATAACCACAGAAAGGCCTCAGACACATAAAAAAAACACCCCCAAAATACAAAAAACAATCCTCTGATCTCTGCAATGGGTAGAGCACACGCCTTGTATAAGTACTGTGATGGTGCTGCACAGTGGAAGCCCAAGCCCCCACCTCATCACCTACATGTAAGTCTACATGTAATAATTGTTACAGCCGTTACGCCATGGGTTAAAATATGGCCTTTAAGCACAGACTCCCTCAATCAAAACTAGAAGAGTTTACAGTATAGAGTACCGAAGTCTGACGTCAGTTGGCACGACAACTGGCTCCAAACAAATGGAGATTTCGACTGTTCCTTTGTTAACAGCCAGTCATGCAAACACATTGACACAAAATATCAAAAGTCTTCTGGTTCCAAACATTGCATTGACGTCATCACTTCGGTACTCTATAAACGTAAAAAGCAGGACACACATTTCACTATGCTCTGGGGGTTAAGCCCTCTACATACAGTACACACACAAAAATACTACATAATATCCACTTTAAGCATAAACCTGGTCAACTTGTTTAACCCCTTAACAAGGGCATACCGGGTATTTCATGGGGGCACCAGGCCAGGTTATGCAGCCAAGTGAAACGGAAACAAGAGATTTTTGCAGCCAAGCATAACGTACACAATACCCCAATAATGGTTTGAAAATGCAGAAATTGGCTTGTACATGTACATGTATGTACATGTACATGTACAATATATGTAGACGTCAAACGGCCAGGTGGCAATTTTCAATCTGCACATATTTGTGTCAACCGTACGCAAGGGGTAAACCTCTTAAATACGGACAACAGCATAGCCGCAGTTTGAAAAGACCACCTGGCTGGTTGCCATCTACATGTACATGTATATGCACATTCCTTCGCATACTCAATCCATTGTTTACCTACTGTTTGCATCACGCTTGGCTGCACAAACCTGTATTGGCACACAATGTACCATACATTAACCCTAACCCCCTAGCATAATTTACTAGGAACCATACCCATCCTTGCAAATTCCAACCCCATGTGGTAAACTGTACACAGAAATTGTTCTGATTCTGGTGGTATGCCAAACTCGGTGTGAAGGACTATCAATTTGGGGGGTCCAGTACCCATCCCAACAGATTCCAACCAAACATGCTGTTGGGTTTTGATGGGTTGAGTACTGTTAGGGTTAATAACAGCCAGACAGAATGTGTTCAGCTGGGTTCTTGACAAAAATTGAAATGGTGGGTCACAGAGAGACTGTAGGATAAAATAGCTTCCTATCGCTGTTGAGCTTGGTCAGACTTGAGATAACATTAGAAAGCCAAACATCTGAGTGAAACCTACCTTGATTGGCGCCTTGCTGAATTTAAGTTTCCTAGACTTCCTTACTGTGTTGTCATCATCATCATCAGTGTCTGACAAGGCTGGGAGCTCGGCAACGTGTCTCTGCAAACAACGACAAGAAAACTCATTCTGATGAACACTGTTCATTAAACCCTACGCTTCCCAAATCCTTCAAAATCCTCTTTGCCAAATGGAGGAATTTGGATGATTGAGGGTCTGTGGAAGTTGATGCATCGGAGGAATTTGCAGGATTGAGGGCATAGAGTACCGAAGTGATGACGTCAATCAATGCAATGTTTGGAACCAGAATACATTCTAAACTGCATGTGTTTGGAACCATTGCCGCGGCAACTGACGTCAGACTTCGGTACTCTATAAGGGGATTTTGCCTCTGGAGGCTTTTTTTGACATTAAAGTTCCCATATTGATTCGAAACATGCAATAGACATGACTGGAGGTATTTCTTCTCTCCCCTTTGCATTGTTATGGAGGTGTATTTTTTAGAAAAGCAAAAATAATTGTAAAAAAAAGTAAAAAAGTTTTAATAAATGCAGTGTAAAAAAAGAACCAGGCATGGACACTAAACATGCTTTTTAATTGTAATTAAATTTTTTAACATTTTGCCTTTAGGTACATACACACAGAGTTTGTGGCTGACAGAAACATTTTGTACCGATGCTACAAGTTTACTGGAGAACAGATACACGCATACTATTGCGTAAATGTTCATTTCAACAGGTTCTACAATTCTGCATTTTAAAAATAAAATTTACAGGGAGTCAGGTTGGCCTAGTGGTACTTTCCTTGCCTTCCATTGCTGTGGGTTCGAATCCCACCAAGGCCAACATGTGGATTGGTTTTTTAGACCCTGCCTGATTCCATGGGTTTTACCCCAGAATATTACTCTGGGGTTTTCCTCCCACCTCTAAAACATTTGTCTCACAGGTTTCTTCAGACTTCGAGGGGCACATTGCAATGCGCACTTTTTTTATTCCGAATGCAATGTGTGCTTTTGAGGAATCCTTGTTTTCAGTACCAGAAATAAGTAATCATATATTTCGCTGGAACTGGAACCCCAGATTTCTCCAACTGAAACGGCTTGAATGCAAAGCAGCCTAAAATCTAGACTGTCAAAGTGACTAGCGCCCTCTGTTGCTGCTGACTAATAGTGCAGTGGGGAAACATATGTTCTATAGCCTTGTCCCATAGGATGCTTCAAGACAAGGGCATCTATAATGTACATGTACATGTAATGTCTTTCTGCTGGTATCACACAGCCAGAACATTTCCAGACACACAAAGTGCTTGGGCTGTCACACCCAATTTTGTTATGTTGGCTCAGAGCCACCAGACACAAAGGGAAATGTATATTAACTAAAGTAGTACTCTCCCCACCATCCTGGTCAGGACTTTCTATTGTTCCTACACACTAACCCATCCAGATAGACTAAGCACACGTTTACTCGTGAGGACACCTTCCAGACAAAAGAAAAAACGCGAGGACAGTATATTGTTCCCTTTGTTATACCCTCTTATTTTGTCCTCACCATTACGTCAATAATAATACAGGCCTATGGAGAGGCATGAGATAATGAGTACATATACATGTATGTACACACAGTCGTGTACCATGGCAACCAAAATGTTGCCATATTTTTGGGCATTTTCACACATAAAATCTTCAGGAAATGTTTGCTCAATTTGGCAAATGTCGTTTTTAGGGCCTGCTTGAGTCTCTTGTTGTCCGGGGGAACATACATTGTACATGTAATTAGGTCATGAAAAAATAACAATAGTAACCAACACACGGATACATGTACATTAACCCCTTGAGTACGGTTATTTACAGGAGACATTGAGGTGTCGTGCCGGCCTTTGCAGCCAAGCGAAACGGACACAATGTGCTTGTGCAGTCAAGCGTAACATACACAATAATCCAACAATGGATTGAAACTGCACAAATAGCGGCAAATGGCGTCATCCGGCCTGGTGGCACTGGTTTTTTTTGCGCCATATGGCATCTTCCGTACGCAAGGGGTTTTAAGCAGCGCTCCTTGATAGGTTTTTGTTTGTTTTCTGTTTGTTTACTATAAGACACCGGACAATAAAAGAATCACTCAGCTGTCAAAACTAAGGAGTATTTAGGGAAAAAAGCCATGCCAAAAAAGGCTAGGCTTCCCCAAAATCCAACATACATAAGCAGAGGCTCCAAGCTGACGAACAGACACAAAGCACAAACAACAAAAGGATTTTAGTAAAACCAATTCATAAACACAAAAACCACACAACAAAATATTAAACCATGCACTTTTACAACAAAACAAATGTCCTCAGTTCAAAAAGCCACACCTCTTCTATTGTTCTAGCATTCTTTCTAAACTCCAGACCAACCCCTGCCCTTTCAGCTTATCAGATAACCTCAAACTTAGTGGTTAAGTTTTACATGTTGATGTTTTACATGTTGATGTTTCCCATTCATAGCAATGCCAAGTACAGTTACTGTATTTCATATGGGGGGGTGTTTAAATACACTTAACCCTAACCACAGCAATGACAGCCCCACGTGGGGGCAGTTCACAAGTTCACACAGAGTCCTTTTTTTTTTACTGATCCGCTCAGACAGGATTCGTATGACAGGAAACGGTGACACACATGTTTCCCTACACCTGGAACGGCATGATTGATATATGTACGACTGTTTCATGTTTCAATTCTATTTTTGGGGGGTGGATTTTCATTGAAGATTCCGTTTTTGTGCACTCTGTCAAGATGTTGACATGCAACATAAGATGACTCATTTTACAAAATGTAGGAGTACAGTCTATTTTGGCGTTGGCATTCAGTGCATTTGTGCAAAGGTTTTCTCTACCTTACAGTTACAATGAGCATGTTTGGGTATTCAAACCGTGGACGAAAAATGCCGGAGAACAATATCATCTGCGATTCCCAGCATACAATGTACATGTACATGTACGTCCGGGATTGGGATTGTGTACAAAACATATGGAGGTCTTCCGAAAAAGTCCACGTTTGAAGGTCGATACACGACTGTGTGTACATGTATATGTGTACATGTACATGTACATTGTACATGTACATTGTACATACTGTCCATGAACTTCCAGTCAAAACTAAAATCTTTTGCATTAACGTGATCCATGTAAAATGTACGTGTACATGTATTAAATTTAGGGGTACCCGGGTACCCGTTTAAGAAAGCCAATCCCAAAAATTAAGTCCCCACATAAATACTACCACATCGGTGCATCAACGCAGCAAGTGTCTACAGTGAGCTCTATACAATGTAGCTTTATGGTGTAAATTGCATTTTCGCAAGTGTCATCAATGTTAATCTGTTTTGTAGTTCCATATGTACAATGTACCCTGATTTTCATTTTGAAAATTACCAACAAAGTAATACGTTAATTCAGTTACGGGTATAGTACTCAATTTCATAATCTGGAAACTGGTTCCTGACATTTTAGTAGTTGGGTACTCATGTACATGTACTTGGTTCAGATGCACAGCCCTAATTTCATTGCCATTTTTTTTTGGGGGGGGGGGGATTTTGTTTTGTGTTATTAAAGATTTTTAAAAAGGTGTGAATACATTTTCCAAAAGCCAAAATCCACCTGTGCAAAAATGATTTTTGCCTGTCCACTAGAAAGGTGGAAGGCCAACAGGCTGGACTGGACACTGACATGGGGAATGCCTCTTGGAGTTGCGCAATAACTTTGTTATTTTGTAATGTAGAGCATAAGCCGTGTTTCCATTGGACTTGTTTTTCCACAACCTCGCGGAAAATTGCTGCGACATGCCTTCGCGTAATTCTACCGTGCGTTTCCATTTGGACTTTCATAACCCGCGACAGAACGTTTATTTGCCTTGCGAGGCTGGCAGAATGTCACACGTTGCGGGCACTGTGCACAATCACCTTTGACCTAAACAGAATAGACATGGAGACCTAGCGTAATTTTTCGCCCGCTAAATTGCATTGTACAGTCAGCTACCATACATGTACATATGTACACATTCCGACGTGCTCACTATGACACAAAGAGATCAGTCTGGTCTAGTGTTGGCGCTTGGTGCACGCGTGTACGTTTACAGTACATGTACGTGGGGCTATATTCGAACACCTTGACGAAGGCTACATTAATTAACTACCTCTACATTGTACATGTAGTAAAAGAAAAGTCAAAGTAGAACTATTGGTGTTACAGAATGTGATGACCTTGATCTGTATACCAGTCAATAATGGGCCATTATTGGCATGGTATACAGTGTGTAGATCGGGTCATCAACACTTTTATCACCTGAATAAACACTGGACATACATGTACATGTATGTATGTACATGCAGCTCGATCATTGCTGTCTCATTGATACATGTACTATACAAGTACATGTAGGCCTGTACCGTAACCCTACAGAAATGATCAACACACTTCACAGCACAACTCCTGTGGATGATGCAAGTTGATAATAATCTTGTATTCCGAACCAAAAGCCTCATGTTTGCACAAGAAATCTTGTGTGATGTTACAATTATTACTTCAAATGATGCGCAACATTACTTCCTTCCATATTAAATGTACCATAAAACAGCATTATGCAGTCATTCAGGGGCCCCCGTAAAAAAACCAAAAACCATAAAGTGCATTTACATGGACTTGGCCCAACCTGATTCCATGACAAATTTTTGTACCCAGTCACTTCCCTTAATTCGTGATTCAATTCTGTTTTTCACAAACCTGGGAAAAGGAATGCTTGACACAATGAATGAAACATCATTTCCGTTTGACTTTTTGGCCCAAAGTTCCAGGAAGAGTAAAAACCTTTTTCCAGTGTTGGTGAATAGGTACCTGCAGGCAATGACACATCCCCCCTCCCCCCTGGGCTGGTCTAGACAGCGATTAATAACTACCTGCTGTGTGGATGACACATTTCTACATGTATTGTACATACATGTACATGTACACTTGAGTTTGTATATGCCGGCAATCGTGGACCTAGGACAAAAGAATTCGGGCGTAGACAAAGGGGTCCACGTTTGACCTAACGTCCACGATTGAAAATCGTGTACAAAACCAATGGGAGGCCTTCCGAAAAAGTTAGAGTATAAACAAAAGAGGAACAATGGGAGGTCCACGATTGCACCCGTTTACATGACTGTGTGTACATGTGTGTCAAACAGGGGGCCTGGTTGGTTTTATTCAATTTAAAAAAAAAAATTTCCAGGTGCCATGAAAGTTGTAATTCAGTTTTAATTAAGTTGTCATATCCACGTTGTCTTCAATTTATCCTTAAAAAAAAAGTTGTTAAAACATAATTGTTATTGCATACTGTACAATGTACATGTAGGCCTATTTTTAAGTTGAGGCACCGACTGAAAACAAAAATCTGCCTATGAATGGCAACCTAAATGTGAAAATTTATGAATTATTTTTGGCATGCCAATGAATCTGTTCAAGAATTATCCTCAATACAAATGTACATGTAGATCTGGGCCCAGGAAGACCATAAGGGTCTTAGGGTTGCTTATTCAAAATGTTGCCAACCCTGCCACCTCTGATCGTAACTCTTTACCTACACAATGTACATTTAGCGTGGTTTTCAGCCTTGTATTCGTGATTTCAATTTAAAAAAATGAAAATAAAAGAAATACAAAAAAATCCTAAGGACTCATAATATACATTCTTGTGGGTATTCCTCCTTGCAGATGCCCAACATTAGAATAAGAAACACTGAAACCAATGAAACATCTTAACTGCTTTTCAGTGGGTTAAACTTTCTGAACATCCCATACATTTAACATGAGGGAATTCTTGGACTCTCCAACCAACATTTGTTGGCTCTTAAAATGCTGTTTGGGCACTATAAAAGGAGTCACGAGGTGGTAGTGACTGTTGTCAATGTGATGATGCTAGTGATACTGATACAGTGATACAAGCAAAACATTAATGACTGACAGCTTTGTGCCAATGCAAACAAAATCTTTATCACCATAAATTTGGGGTCCAAAAGTGTGACATTTTTGGTGTCCCTGTTACACCTGACCTGTGTAATTTCTCCCATCAATTGTCATTAAAATTGACTTAAACAATATTTGTTTACTTGTTTGGCAGGTACTTTGCTTTACACAATCACTCTTGGAGATAAGGCATTAAAGAATGTGTCCAGAATTGTTAGTGGATTGACAAAACTGCTTTCCAAATACAACGTCAATATTGTGAGGCCCAATTTCTGTTCAACCCTTACCATTCAAGAAGGACAATCAAAGAAAGGTTTAAACAAATGACTCATTACAGATGTACAGAGTTCACCAGCCATACATGTACTGCTAGCTCCAACCATGCTCCAACCACTTGTATTGGTACACCAAATAAATAAACTGCCACCAGCCATATACAGGCATGAGATCGCTGCGCTTGTGCTAGGTGATTTATTCATCCCTTTGTCATGTCTTTTGTTATACATGTGCAATACTCCAGGGCCCTGGACACTGCATCATCATCCCCTTTATACAGCAACCACAGAGCAATTAAATGGGGTTGTCAATCAGCTATCTTATCTGACAGGTGCTAAGTGCTGTGTTTGGGTTCCTGAGGACACTGGGGACACTTGAGGTCAAGTCAGGTCATGTTATGGTGTTGCTGCACTACTGTCGTTTTTTACACAGGGAGGGTATTTAAAAGGTAGTATACAACATTTGCTTTGGCTGCAATTTTCAGAAATGAATGGATTTCAGGGTTAACATTTTATAGCAAATACTGTAACACTGACCTGTTTAAAGTTTTGTCTGCATAGATGCTGAGAAAACAGAGAAAATGGAGGGGAAAAAATGCTGTTCTTGTAGTCTGGTTCCTTGACCCTACTTCAGACAAAACGGAGCAATTTATAGAAGTCAGGGAATTGACCTATCGCGGTCGAATCGCGTTGACGCAGCTTGTGAATTATTGTCCAATCACATCAATTATAATTCCACGTGGAACATGCAAAATTTGAGACAAACAAATATTACCACACAAAATTCCCATAGGATTGTCTAAGGGGCGTGGTTAACTCGTAAACGGCAATAGGTCAATTATCAGGTCGGGAAGCTAGACTATTTCCAACGATTGTCGCCCGACAATCGCTGGAAATTGATACAAAAATTCCACTTTTCTTGAAAATGACAGCACACCAGGTGCCATGATTTCTCAGGATGCTTGATAGAGTATTCATTATTTACTTAGTCAAGTAAGATATTTCATAATAATTTGGTTGTTTGGTTTTTTGATGTTTGCAAATGTTGTATGATACTACTTTTAAACACTACAGCAATGGCACAACATATTATGGTCTACATGAACATTGTGTAAAGTTTAAACACAGTAAAAAAGTACGTATAACAGGGCGGACATTCAAATTGTGGTCAGGGATTTGAAACATTTGTACACATGTACTACTGGCAGGGTTAGGGTTAACTTGCCACTGGCACTGCCCTTTTTTTTTTTAGAATTAGCAGGCCATGCAGGATACCTTCTTCCTACACCCTACGTAAAGTGTGATGTCACTTTGATCTGGAAGCCCAATGCAAATGAATGGAGCTTTGTGTTGCTTTACGCTCTCTCCATAGAGTCCCACTCAGATCAGTCGTCAATGCTATATTGATGTACTTACAAAGAGGGTAGCAATCCCTCTGTCTACCCGATTATCATAAAATGTTTACCATTGTTTCTCCAGTTAAAAGGGGTGATTTGAGGACTGCATAATGCAGGAGACTGTGGAAATAAAGAGGTGCCTGAGATTGTGGGGCTTTATCCTGATGGGTTTTGAGCACATGGCAGCCCCGAAAGCTGGTTTTCCTCTGTGAGTGGCCACTATGGTGCTCTAAAAATTACTTTCTATTTTGGGGGGGGGGGGGGGGGGAAGGGGGGTTGTCTAAAGGAGAATATCTCAGCATTTTTGTAGTGACCAGCTGCAAATTGAAAAAGAAATCTAAAGACGAAGATACACTTTTCCAGTTCTCAGTTTGTCAAACATGTGACAAGGTCTGAAATGATTTTAAATTTGTTACATTTGGGCATTTTTCATGGGCTTCTATGGGTCTGTGACCTGCAAGAACCTGCTTTTATTTGCAACGTCATCTTAGGGGAATTCAGGAGCTCGCTTCATCGCAGAGGAACGGCTGAAATTTGGCCTGTCAATTTTGTCTGGTCCCAACAGTCACAATTACTGACAGAGCCCCTCGCCTTTCTCGTGATTCACTCTTGAGAAGCGGAAAACACATTGAGAAGAACCAGACTGAGGTAGAAAATGGGCGGATCGTTGGTTCCCAGTGGTATGTTAACCGGCTTTGTAGAACAGGAAATACACTTGACAAGACCAACTGAGGAAACTATAACCAATTAAACACCTTTCTCTGGAGGACAACAAAACTAGGTGCATATATAGTATGTGCATCAGCAAAAGAGTGACATCGGAGTGACTGAACAGGCATTTTGAACTGTATCCCTCTGGATATTGGGTGAGCCCCCCTCCCCCCCCCCCACCCCCTCGGGGACCAGACCAACAGAGGATGTTGATTGCTGAGAGAAATTTGCATCACTTTGTAGTTTTATGTAGATTAACCCTAACCCCCTAGGCATTTTTACTAGGAAGTGTCCTCAACCCTGTCAAAATCCAATACTGTGCAGCATACCTACAAATGTACAGTGTATACACTGTACATTTGTAGGTATGCTGCACAGTATTGGATGGCACATTCTTTGGATGTACAATGTCTACAGACAAATTTGGGCATAATACATTGTACCATGTCCATGTAGCTCCATGTAAAGTAATGGTGCCGAGGCGCTACAGTCCTAAACCCATCAAAATTTAACACAACCTGCTGTTGGAGTTGGAAGGCTTGGGTACCGGTAGTGAGGGTTAATTAAGGTATATTGAAATAAAACCGGAAATTATTTCTGCCATGCAATAATAACAACAATTACTTTTGAGAGTTGTTTTTATCATGTCCTCTCCAGCCCACTGGTATACCATTTGTTTAGAAGTCCATCATAAGATTATAATGAAATGACTGTGATTTGAGTCCTCGCATGATGGAGAATACAAATATTTACTGGAACCAACAACAAATGTCAGCGAACAACAAATGTATATATGTATGTACATGTACCATTCGATATGTTTACATGTCTGTATGTCATGTACAGGCAAACATTGCTGCACAATCAAGCCATGACGTTTTTCAACAGACAAGATTTCATTTCCTAGTATAGTGCAGGCTATAACATGTACATGTACATGAAAATACATGTTCAATAGAAGAAAAAAAAGTTGTACATGTACATGTACATAGCCTAACATGTTATTACATGTTCAATTGAAAAATAAAATTGTACATATTTTGTACAATTCTACTTGTGTGACATTTTTATTCACAGGTCATGTGATATGAAGGATTCATTTGATTGGGCTTTAACACGGTTGACAACTTTCCAACATCATCCAATGTACAAAACAATCATACACTGTACATTGTACGCAACCCTCTTTTTTCAAGCCACGTCCAACACTTCGCTTGAAACAATCTGTCAAATTCTCCACTGTGTCAGCGTCTCTATCCGCAACAGTGTACACAGTGGACGTGAGGGTGGCCGATCTACGGGTCTGCCATATTACGAAACTGTCCCGTTACAGCCATCGAGGATGAAGTGTTCCCGCCTCGCCAGATGTGACTAAATGTCGTCCTGGTACATGTACTTGGTTATTTATGAGATGGGGGCTCGTCAAGCCATCATTAGTTGCTGACTCATGGACTCTTTCATTCAATAATGTCGGTCAAACAGTCTCGCAGATGAATATTAGGCAGCCGGAGCATTTTTTCTTTTTTCTGTTTTTGCTATGGCTAATTGCAATACTGTGTACATTGTACATGTAGGATGAGTAATAATTTATGGAATGACCCACGTACATTTAGGCCCTACATGTATTACTTCTCAAGTGTATGTACACAACAGAGCACAATTAATAAGCTTTCTTTTAGTACAAAACAACATCTGAAAAACTCATGATGCTGGCGAGTTACTGACTGTTCAACTAAGACCCTGTTTTAGGATCACCAATCAAGCCCCTCACCAGTTATACACTGCAACTTCTGCACGTTCACACACATTCCCTAATATTTAAACAGGGGTGAGATTTGAGGAAAATGAAACATCCACAAAACATTCAGAGGCATTTGATTTGTACATATGGCATTGCTGAAAAATGCCTAAGAAAACTGCATTTTATAACGGTTCAGAATTGCAAAAAATAGGGTCTTTAGAATTAAAAGAAGACTGCTTCAGGTTGCAGAGGTCATTTTGCAATGATAAAAACAATTTCAGGACCAAACTAAAAAAAATCATCCAGAAATCTAGAAGACATCTCACAAAAAATTCTGAAAACAGGAAAAATTTCGGAGAAATTTCACCCCTGCTTATATAATATTCCCCAGACAGCTGTGATGTGGGATGTGGCATTTTTAAACCCTGGAGGGATGCAGTTCTGCTTGTACAGGTACAATGTACAATGTACATTGACCAGTATTGTACGTATCTCACTGTCATCTCACAACAGACAAATGGCACAATCACAGAGCAACCACACATGTTTCATTATGCTTTAAATATCATTTTGCAACCGAGAAACGGGCCGGCTCCACAAGACGGTGCCCCGCTCACTTGGATTAAACAGAAAGATTAAATCTTCCATATTTTTTTTTAAACAGGTCAAATCGCCAAAAGAAGCTGAGAGCATTGACCAGTGACCAGAACAAACGAGCTTGATTTGGACCACTGGCAGGTGTGTTATGCATTATAGAGGAATGGATGACCACTGTAGAGGTCATTCAGGGCAGGCGATTAATAATACATTTACTGGAAGGATGGGCGTCAGGTGCAAAATCACACAGCTTTGAAATCTAAATTGATATCAGTCCTTCTGGTAAATTTACAAACTGTAAAGGGTATTCATTATATTATTGTTACTGTATACATGTACATTTGTACATACATGTACAATGTGGTACAAATGTAGTATACAATTGTACATGTACCATTACATGTACATGTATACATTTCACACCCAAAAATTATTTAACTAATGAATTGCTGTTTCTCACTATGGGGACAGAGGTACATGTACAGTGTACATGTGCAGTGCATTTAACTCAGTTGGTAGAGCACTGGAACAGTTTTCCAAGGGTTTCAAAGCTAGTCAAGTCTTCTTTTTTCCTTTTTTTTGGTCAATGAAATTCAAAACAAATTGTTTAAAGAAACATCAAGCATAATTTCTGAATCCAAAAATACTACAAGAAGACCAGTAATCTTTTAAACATGTACATGTACATGTACCAACGTGACATGTGTACATGTGCACTGGTAGAAATTGAAAATTGTTGGGCTTCAAAAATTTAGACTGTAAATTCTGCCAGCGAAGATCGCTTCATCTCAATCATGGATCCCGGTCCTGTTTCAATAAATTGGTGTCTTTTCTCATTTTTTTCCTCTTGAAATAATTTCCAATGCAATTTTTAAAATAAAATTCCCCTGCCTGTACACGTATACCATTACATATCACCCATTTCGATATAAGAAATTTATCTCGGCAATAGTCATTTAGTATACAATTAGTTTGCCCTTTATCGATAGGTAATCTGTCCCACTCAGGCTCTCGCCTTTTCTACACACACATGTCACACAAAGCCACAATTTAATGTACAGCGGTAATTATGACTTTTTATGTCCATCCCCACAATGTGGTTCATCAAATCATTCATGAATTACGGGAGCCAATTATTGCAATCTGATCTGCACCCCAGAACGGGTCCTCCTCGAGGGCATAGCCTGGAAAAGCCCCAGCACACCTCTTCCAAAAGTCTCTTCCAGAGGAGAGGAACTTTCCCAGGCAAGGCAATTATGGGGCAATGCAGTTAAGACATGGACAAGTCTATGGTCTCATTTGATATCAAATTGAAGGCTTTTTTGTCAGTCTGACCTGAAGTAAATCCGATTATGTCAGGACTGAATAGAATGGTTACTTGTGAAGTTTGTTTGATTATTTGTAGTTCAGTACATGTTGTAAAAAAATTACTAAAATAAACATGTTAATTTCACATATTTTTTTACTTTCTATTCTATCCATTCAACATTGCTATTTGCATTGGAAGGTTTCAATTTCAAAAGTTTAAACAACAAAAATGTCTCAGTACAGTATCATGAATGGGCTTAAACACAAAATTCAACTACATGTACAAAATGTACCACCAGAAATTGTTTTTCTTGTATTATGTTCATTCTCCACTTGCTACATGTACATGTGTACATGTACATTGTACTTTCACTTTTTTGTTTTGTTTTGTGCTATATAATTTATACACATTGTATGTACTAGTACCAACTTAGTGTTATTTTGTAATAATGGCAAGGAAATGATGCCAGGTACAATGTACAATTGTACATTGCAGGGTGACTGAGCTAGTCAAAAGAAGAGGAAGTTTGCAAGCGTAATTTATTTATATTGGTGTTTAGTAAAGGAAGAAAAATACCTTGTACATGTACAGACCTGTACACATGTACATTGTACATGAACAATATTCATATGCGCACATACATGTACATGTACTGTACATGCACAGTCACATGCACATTATGACTACAAAAATTTCTCGTTCAGCAACAAGCTCGTGGATCAATAACGATTAATGCATGCCTCCCGTAAGTGAGAGGGTCCCACTACATGTACCTGCAATATTTTGACACATTTACTGTAGATCAAAAATTTCTTCTCAAAAGCAAAATAAACAGTCTCACCTCAGGAATGCGAAGCTTCTACCGTTCTTTCTGTACATGTACAAATGTATATTATTCCATATTCATGGGACTAACACTCATGTACACACATGCATTACTGAAGCTGCTACATTGTACATATGTATGAAAACTTTAACCCTAACCCTCCAGGGTATTTTGGCTAGAAACCCTGCCAGACGCATCAGATTGCATACTTTGTCACATTGACTTGTGTGCAGAGTGCAGCAAGGTCAAGCTGTCACCACATATGTGACCCGCTCTGCAAAAAGGGCACTTATGTTGCAAAATTTGAAAGTAGTGTTTTATATATAGCTGGAAAGGCAATTTTATAAGCTTTCATATGGTATATGTCTGAGGTCTCTAGCATTTTGCAATCACGAGATATTTGGAAATTTGCATGTTTGTTTTCAGGAATTTCTTGAAATGACTTAAGGAGAAACAAGCCATTTAAAAAACAAAAAGTTAAGCAATAGATGGAAGCACTCGACAAAAACACATTGTTTTTCCAACTTTACTCACTGAAATCAAAGATTTTGGTTATGAAATAGAATAATATAGGTATCAAAGATGCAAAAAATTCCCTCTCTTCAAAATCACTTGTTTGAAGAATTGTTCACCCTCTTCACATTGAACGGCCCATAACTCGTAAAAGCATACAGCGACTTATGTGCCCTTTTTGCAGAGCGGGTCACATATGCACTGTGCTGCCTCTGGCAGGGTTAGGGTTAATTAAGGGTAATTTACAATATTTGCAAACATTAAACCCTAACCCTCCTCAATCCTCCAAAATCCTCATGGTGGTTTTGGAGGATTTTGGAGGATTGAGGAGGAATGGTGATTGAAGCACCGGAGGATTTTGGAGGATTGAGGAGGAATGGTGATTGAAGCACAGGAGGATTTTGGAGGATTGAGGAGGAATGGTGATTGAAGCACAGGAGGATTTTGGAGGATTGAGGATGAATGGTGATTGAAGCAAAGGATTTTGGAGGATTGAGGATGAATGGTGATTGAAGCACAGGAGGATTTTGGAGGATTGAGGATGGTTCCTAGCAATAAGGGCCTAGGGGGTTAGGGTTAAAAAAAAAAAAACTACTGAATTATTACGAAATACCATACTAGACTGTAAGTAAAAAGCAGTCTCAAGCATCCTGTGAAATCATGGCACCCGGTGTGCTGTCGTTTTCAAGAAAAGTGGAAATTTATATCTTTTGTTGGCTGACCATCGTTGAAAATAGTCGACATGTACGTACATGTACATGTACATTGTAGTTCCCAGACTTAATAATTCCCTTACCCTACAATTTGCTCCGTTTTGTCTAAAGTATGTTTAGAGAACCAGACTACTAGAACAGAAGTTTTTCTCTCTGTTTTCCCAGCATCTATGCACACAAAAATTTAAAGAGGTCAGTGTTACAGTATTTACTAGCACGCTATACTTATCCTAAAAACTCTTAAATTTATCAATTTATTGCTGAAAATTATAGCAAAAGCCAATGTTGTACATGTACATGTACACTACTGACTGAAAACTTCCTGGATTTCCACCTGCATGTACATGTACATGTACATGTACATGTACTGGTGCATTAAGAAGCAAACTTTCTTAAATGAAAAAAGCACTTGCCCTCTATTTTGGTCTTCCTAACAACTGCTACAGTACACTATATGTACATGTACATGTATGTATGCAAAGATTGAAACTTATCTGTTAATGGGTGCATTCGAGCACAGATTCTACTGGAGTGGGGAATCAAAAATGGCTGACCTCAAGGGCGATTGTTCAAGTTTCAAGTTCAAGTTTATTCACACACATATTCCAATGTTGACAACAAAAAAGTCATAATACAAATAACTACACAATATTAATGAAAAGAATTTAAATAAAATGAAAATTAAACCAAGAACAAGTCAACATTAGGGAAAAAGAAGAAGCCGAGGCTTTTATTCCTTTCCCTAACCCCCTCCCCCAACGTCGTACAAACAACGGACAACACGAAAGAAAAACTACAATAAACAGTTGGACGTGCAGGAGATCAGACCAAAATTAAATAAATTAAATAAAGTCATTGAGCAAATTCAATTTGAGTTTTTTCCTAAAGGTTTTGAGAGAAGAAGACTGCTTAAAATCATCAGCCAGATTATTCCAAAATTTGATTCACGTTGTTGGGGACTATTAAGTACATGTACGATTAAAATGTTGATACAAATGTTTCCGGGATGTACTTCTGGTTACATGACAATGGACATCTGAAGTTAAAGTAAAAAGTTGATTAAAGCAATGGGGTAATAAATTATTCATTTGTTTGAAAATAAATATATGCCAAGATTAAGATAATAAATATTAGTTAACTTTAAAAGCAAATTCAAATTGGCAAATAAAGGAGTTGTATGATCTAGATAACCTGCTTTAGAAAAGCTCTTTTTTGAAGGAGAAATAATCTATTATGTTGTGAGATAGAGCCACCCCAGACAATTACTGAGTAATTTAAATACGGGAGTATAAACGAATTATACAATGTTAATAAAACATTACTAGGGAGAACCGACTTCAATTTATTCATAATACCAATATTTTTTGAAATCTTAGTTGCCAAAGTATTGATATGGTTAGACCAGCTTAAACGGCTGTCAATGTTAATACCTAAAAAGTTGGTATTAGAAACTTGTTGAAGAACAATGCCATTTAATACCAGGGGGACAAGTTTGAGAATATTTACGATTACCAGAGCTGAAAATTATATAATTTGTTTTTTAATAAGATTAACAGATAATTTATTATTTAGTAGATTGTGTAGTTAAGGACTGTTCCTAAGAGAACAAAATCCACTTTTAAGTTATTGGACTTAGCAAACTAGATTGCGACATTAAAAACCAACAAGTACATGTATGTCGTAGATAGAGGGCAGAGTTTTTAATTTTTTGTGGGAATTTTTGGGGTAAAACGACAACGAAGATGACAAAACGCAACACGAAAATAAAGATGGCAAAGACGTAAGAAAATTGCATTTTCTACCTCAGGAAACTGTTCAAAATTACAACAAATGATGTCATTAGAATTGAGAAAAGTATATTTTAGGTCGATAAATTCATTTTAGATTGATAAAAACAACCTCGACTCGAAATGGATCAAATAGGCCTATAAAGAGGGGTCCGTAACTACACAATCGCCGACTCATGTGTTAGGTGACATCAACAAGAGAGGGCGTTTGAGCGTTCTATTAGCTCAGCTCTCGTGGCTGACCCATCTGCCTTCACCCGAGTCGATCCGGGTAAGCTACTCAAATGCACCCAATTATCATCAGTAGATTTTTTTTCTGCAAAGCTCATAACTTACATGTACATTGTATCTAACGCTAACAAATTAACAATTTTAAAATTTACTTTTCGGGTGATAGACCCCAAAAAGACCAGACAAAGCAACTTTAATAATAACCCTCCTACTATTATAACTATTACAACCTATCGAAAAAACAAATCCTCTCCTCTCCCACAGCTTGTGTGTCTCAACATGTCACTCGATAGGTTTCGATAGACAGGGTACATGTAATTGGCTCCATTTTGGCACCGAGAGAGGGAGGGTTAAAAGAAAAATTCTGATTTGCAGAAAGGAACAGAGATAACTTCTAGCTTTTTCTGCAAAAGGGGTCAGATTAGCTCAACAATTTTGTTTTTACTTTTCTGAAACTGAGGAAACTTTAATCAGCAGAATTTTGTTATAATTTATAGTATGTTGTCAGACTTGTCAGTTTGGTTTTGGGATTGTTTACTTGTTTTTTGTTTTGGGGTTGTTTACTTGTTTGTTTTTTGTTTGTGTGTGTGTGTGTGGTTTTACATGTATTTGTTAATTTTTTATTTTTACATTTACCTTTTGTAAAAGAATATGCCAGGACTTTTATTTTGTTTGTTAATTTTGGGACAATTTTACTGTAATACCTGCAATTTGGTAGCATGTGCTATGGACCTCTATGAGAGTCTGATAACAGATCCGATCGAAGAAGGGAAGATGTACATAAGCCGTTGAAACGGCAGCACCATGCAATCATCTAAATAGGGTACAATGTAGGCGGTGAGTCTACAAATGTATTCAATATTTCAGCATACGATAAACACATGGGGATGATTAATCCTTTGCCAAAGGGGGTTCATATTCACAGTTGTCACACTTAATCCAAACAAATATTATTTACGTCTCGAATCGGACGCATGCGTCAGTTTCTGTTCAGCGATCAGCTTTGAACTTGCTGTGACATTTTTTGTTTTGTCAGAAGATGGAATTTTTGCATCGGGGATGATGTAAATTAGAACAGAGATGTTTTCTCTTTTGCCCTGTCCCGACGTAATGTACATGTACATGTATGAAGCACTGTATACTCGGTGCTTTCCGAGAGCCTGTGTGAACAAATTCAACGGCTTACTCGGGCAGGATTCGAACCCACGACTTCCTGCTTACTAGTGCAGACGTCTTAACCACCCGACCAACGAGCCCGCTTGAGTCGGCCGGCCGATTCGAATCCAATGCAGCAGCGGGTACAGTGTAATCAGTCAGAAGATGGAATTTTTGCATCGGGGATGATGTACATGTAAATTAGAATAGAGATGTTTTCTCTTTTTAGATGGCATTTTGCAAAATATTGTGTATTAAATATATTTATTTGTAAAGAACATCAAATTATCCATGGGAACATGTCAGTGGGCATCATGACAAAGACCAGGGGGCACTGGAGGCATATAGACTGATCCATTACACCCCCCTTCAATGTTCTATTTTATACATGGCCTTGTAAAATTCAACAATTTCTAACAAAACTGAAATGAGAAGTTAGTTAAAATCCAACAGCAAATTTGGATTCTGCGGTTTATGTACACCGGCCTTGGCATTTTACAGCTCTACATGTACCCTGCTGAATCCAACAAAATACTAGTACTGCAGTATTTGTCTGTATGAGCCCTGCCAAATCCAATGAAATCCAACTGAAATATTAATAGAAGTCTGCTTACCCTCCTAAATACAACAACATGTACAGGTACACATGTAGCTTCCACATTGCTCCAATACAATACCCACAATATCCAACACACCATGTATCCAACAAATTGCAACAGCTTTTACCATTGTTGATTTTTTTTATTTAGCAGTATTACGGTATTTAAGCTCCGCTCTTTTCTTATTGACCAATCACACTCTGCGAAGTATGGTCCAACATGAATTTGGTTTCCTTATTCATTCTGCTTGGCACTTTGGGCGAATAGAAAATTTTTGTCGTTTTCCCACACCAATGAGTGATCAAATTTACTGAACTGTGTCTGGCAGCATTTTTTCTTGGTTTTACAAAGAAACCCCGTCAAAGGGAGGCTCCCGACTGAGTCAGCTTGGATGGCTTTTATGAGTGATGCACAGGTATTCGTTTACTGTGATCATACAGATCTACAGGGCTGGCCCACAAACTGTACCCCAAAAATTTAAAACCACTGATCTGTAACAGGCCATGACAAAAATTTGCTGCAGATTTTTGTTTTAATATTGCTGAACAATGCACATTGTATACACGAACCACATGTAACATTTACAGCCTCTATACTTCCTCAACTTTTCTGGTAGAAGGATGCAAAAATGTACACACTGTATGTACAATGTATTAATCACTATTCATAAATGCCTCAGCGAGTTTCACTATCCCTATTGGTCTAGAGCCTGTCACGCGGGTGTGTTTAAACGGTTGTTTAAACACGGCTGGAAGTTGTTTAAACACGGCGCGTCATACAGCTGTTCTCAGCCGATACGCAACAGGGAGAGCGTAGTAGGTGCACGCACAACTTAGATGTACTGAAATTCATAATGTATTAGACAACGCTAATGCACGCGTATAAAACGCTGCATCTCGTGCGTGTGCGTACGCGCACGCGACAGACAGGTGCGGAGCGCCTTTACGCGCATGTGTTTTGTACTGAGCAAATGGGAGAAAAAGTGGGGTGAAAAAGCTTTGCATTTTGTCCTTTTTACGGGAGGTTTTTGCATTTTTCGTAAGAAGGCATTTATGAATGGGGATAAAAATGTGATGACCCGGTCTTTACCAGTCAATAATACCCTCGAAGGGTCGTGACCGCTGTTAATGGACCTCGCCTTCGGCTCGGTCCATTAACAGCGGTCACGCCCCTCCTCGGTTATTATTGACGTGGTAAAGACCGGGTCATCACACTTTTATCCCCTTAATCTAATTACCTGGCAGCGAGTACTTTTCGAGTCCAAAGTAAATGCTGAATGTATTAAGATTGTCTAATGTGAATCAAGCCAACATATAAAATACATGTACATGCAGACTACGTATCCAGTCTACAATGTATGACCATGGAATTCCCTGCATGTTTATACATGATGAGTTGGACTGTTTTTGCATACAAATAATGAAAAACTAAACCTCGAAATACTCGGTGAGGACTCAGCGAGTGATTCATAAATTAAAACTTGATTCATACTCTATCATCACTAGAATACAGTACATTGCAATTGAAAGTTAACAATGTGAATGGGAATGGGAAATTTTGTGAAAAGAATTCACATTCACATTCCCATTCACATTTCACATTTCTTACACAACTTTTCCCACCTGTGAATTTAAGTGGGAAATTATTTTCTGACTTTGAGAAAAGGTGTGAAAATATTTTCCCACTTGTGTGAAAAGGCAAGGAAATACATTTTGTATTTTCCCACTTTTGAGAAAAGACGTGAAAATGTTTTTTCCACTTTTGTGAAAAGATGTGAAAATATTTTTCCCACTTGTGTGAAAAGGCGTCAAAATGTTTTCCCACTTTGTGAAAAGGCGTGAAAAGGTGTGAAAATGTTTTCTCACTTTGGGAAAACATTTTTACATTTTGTGAAATGAAAATTAATTCCCTGGGAAGAGAAAAAGTGTGAAGAGAAATTCACATTTTGAGGTTAACTTTCAATTGCAATGTACTGTAAGTATGTATACAATCATGATTTTACAAATGACGCAAAATGGTACACTATACAAATGCAACTCTGTTACCTGGAGTCTGAAGTTTGAAACCAAAGCTCGGAGTGACTGCACCATCCCAAGATACATGTAATTACCAGACAGATTCTAGTGTGTACATGTACATGTACATTGTCACATTAAGGCCAGTCAACCTACATGTACACACATGTACATACAGAATAGGAGCAGATTCAAGACAGTCTTGAGCTCAAATCCCTCCAGTTTCCTGTCTCTCCCCTTACACATGTACATGTACTTCCCTTACCCAAGTTCAGAACATGAGATTCCAGGAAGGGGCCAGACTCCTCAAATGACATTACCCTGTTTTGCCAGACGTCCTGTCTGGTTTTAAGGTCAAAACATGAGGAGTTTCATTTCAAGGTACTATAATTTAAGAAGGGGATGTGTAAACCTATGGGTATACTTGTGCACATGGTAATAAACCTATTCACATGGTAACGCATCAATATGCAGTACATGAGTACAGTACAACATACGGGTCATTCCATAAATTTGGGGTCCAAAAGTGTGACACTTTTGTGTGTGTCCCTGTTACACCTGACCTGTGTACATGTACATTGTAATTTCCCATCAAGTGTCATTAAAATTGACTTCACACTATTTTTTACTTGTTTGTGCTTTACACAATCACTCTTGGAGATACATTTGTACATATATGTACAAAATATGTAGAAGGCATTAAAGAATGTGTCCGGAATTGCAAAATCTTATACATGTCACAATGTAACAGGGACACAAACAAATTTCACTTATGGAATGCCCCACATGTACTGCACACGTGCCCATGTAACATGAACATGTACACTAGGGAAGGGGCTGGTTCATAGAGCAAAAACTCTTGTGAAAGAGCTTAAAGCTTGCTTGATCAACCTGGCTACTATACATTGTACATGTACATGTTCCTACAATGTACATTGTATGTATTACAACTTACAAGTAATATGAAGAATTTTTTTTTTTTTTAAGAGCACACACTGCAGCTAATGTACAAACAATGTATACGTACATTGTAATTCATTAAATTCAGGACCTGCTCTCATTTTTCTTTTTTCTTTTAGGAAACAAATATTGCACTCTCTCACAAATGTAATTAAACAATTCCAATCCTTCAATTTACAACCAGAAATCTACAAACTGCCTTTACAAAAAAATTACAGGCAGAAATAACTGCACTTTTATCAGGGACAGCAGTTCAAATCAAGGTTGACAATTCTGCCAAAACACTGGCAATCAATTTCAACTTCAATGCCAACATTTGGACAGCTTGCTGACAAAAATAGCAACAGGAACAGTAATGACCAGGGATTTCATGAATGCGAAATATTTTTAATAACCATAACACAAAGTCTGGCATGCCACATGCTTTTGTTGATGTTTGAACAGGCAGAAACCAAGGTAATTTATTCCCCAATTTGCCTTCAAGCTGGCACTTCCAACTGCTGAACAATGTACACTAACATACAATGTATGGACGTACAATGTACATGTGTACTTTAGTTCAGTGCACAGTACACAATGTATGTGTACATGTATGTACATGTTCATGTACACATACATGTAGTCGTACTTTCCCAATACTTCCGAGGACAATGCTTTGTGTTTCCTATTGTTCCTTTAATATAACCCAACGCCATAGCCTAAGCACCAATTTCAACAAAAGGCCAACTTGCGAGGACAAGAAAGGTTCCTTTGTATTTTCTTTCTCCTCTTGTACACTGTACTACATGTATGTACATTTTTATAAGAACAAAGGAAAAGCCAAAAAGGTACATGTACAAACATGTACATGTACATGTAGATGTACATGTACATGTACATGTACAATCTCAAGTGACCTGCGAAATCACAGCACCATGGTGTGCAGTCATTTTCAAGAAAAGTGGAATTTTAATATAAATTTCCAGTGATGGTCAGCCTACATTGTACCTTGTACCATGGTCGGATAAAAATGACCCTTTTTCGAAATATTTTCCCAATTTACCAACTTTAGTAAATAGTTAGTCCACAATTGGTTACTGACATCTATAAATTGCTCTGTTTTGTCTGAAGTACATGTATGTACACGATCAGGGAACCGAATTATAAGAACAGCATTTTCTTTGTTAACATTCCCAGCATCTACATAACATTTACTATGCACACAAAGCTTGAAACAGGTCAGTGTTACAGTATTTGCTATAAAAACTAACCCCCAAATCCATTTAACTTCTGAAAATTACAGCAAAACCACATTCAACCTGGGTTGAAACCAATCTCAGTGTTGACGCGGGGCTGGCACAGGGTTGAAACTTGTCAAGTGTGAAACCTCGCTTTTTTTAACCCTGCGTCAACCCCTGCACCCCCACGATTTGTCTAGTGCGAAAAGGCCTCAAGGAGGTAAAGAATAATTTCATCTTTGAATGCCATAGAACGACTGCAATTTTCTCCTCACACCCATCACTCGCAATATTTTTCTAATTTGGTTAAGTGTGGCATCCTTGTAACTTGTATCTTTTGCCACACTAATCAAAACAACAACAAATCATCAGTGACAGCTACATGTATGGCACTTTGGCAAGCAATCAGAGCATTTGTTTCTTCTTCGATGCCAAGGGGACCTGGTATCAGCAAAGAGAGATCGTATTCCAACGTAATCCGATAGAGTCTCCTAATGTACGCGCTGCTGGGTGTTTGCTCCAGGGAGAAGTGGGGCGATATTAGGAGTAATGGGCGGAGGGGCGCGGAGGAGGCGGGTGGAGGGGAGAGATTCAAGTTACAGGGAGCAGCAGCTGGTCTGATCTGGCTAAACAATACCTTCCTGCCGAGCCCCAACACCAATGGGGCTCATGGGTACACTGGGTAAATGGGCCGTCACAAAGAATGTGGACTTGGCAAATTGATGGATGCTGCTCTTATTTAACGGATAAGGCAGACAGCAATCTGCCAGAAAATTGCCCAGACATTGTGTATCATAAATGCACAGAAACAAGACATCTGGGTGGCTGACTAATTACATACATGTACATGTAGCCTTCAAGAGTTTTAACCCCTTGAGTACGTTTTTTTATGGGGAGATGTCGGGGTGTCACGGCGGCTCTGGCAGCCAAGCGAAACGGCCACAATGTGTTTGTGCAATGGATTGAAACTGCACAAACAGCGGCAAATGGCGTCATCCGGCCTGGTGGCACCGTTTTTTCCGCGCCATATGGCGTCTTCCGTACGCAAAGGGTTAAAAGTGATTTCAGAAAAAAGTGCACTTTACATTGTCATGCACACGTGTACATTATGTACATTGTTGTGTACATGTACATGTACACAGTGTTTTAAGTACAGAAAATTCAAAAGATTATAAAGATGTAAATTGAGTTTTAAGTACAGAGAATTCAAAGGATTATAAAGATGTAAATTTAATTTCTTCAGGACACAGTGTACAAATGTACTTCCAATGCACATTGGATCATACACAAATTGTGTATAATGAACATGAAGGTCATTTTTAGTCATTTTATGTACATGTACAGTGTACATGTAGGTCAGCAAATATGCCTACGTTATGTCTTAAGTACATGTATGCTTTATCGTTTGTTGTGAAGATCAGTGACAGACTGGCATACATGTAGCCAATATCTACATGAACATGTACAGGTAAATGCTGCATGTACTGTATACATGTATACGTCATCACTTCGGTACTCTATTAAGTACATGTACATGTAGGGTAGCAGCTAAATATGCCTGTTGGATTTTTTTTTTGTATGTACATGTAGGCGGATGGAAGCACACTTCTGGTAAAATTTCAGTTTGATTTTGTTGAATATATGCAAACAAACAAAATCAACACACAAAGGGGCGTGCACTGGTACAATGTACATGTAAAATGTAGGCCTACATGTAGTGGCTGGCTGGCACCTGTGAATGAACGCATCATCATGTACTACTATCCTGTGAATATGCTACATGTACATACATGTATGTAGTGTGAGCATGCCATGTTCACAGATTGGTAATTTGTGCTCATCTGACAAAAATAGCTGGCCTAACGTTTCAAATTTAAGCAAGTTCTTTCTCAAAGGCAAATGACAGTGGAGACAGAACTTGAAATGTTTTTTTTTGCCTTTTTGATTTTTATATTTCAGGTCAATCCAGTCAGTTAGCATTTTGCAGCAGTTTAAATTTATTTTCATTTGACTACATGTAATTTATGAAACATGGAATTGATACAAAGGATGGAATTGATACAAATGTACATATGTACATGTAGGGTAAACATTTTGTTGAAAATGAACCTAAAAATACACGTATGATAAAGCCAACCTCTGACTAAGCCAGCTCTAGATCTTCGGTCCACTGCAGTCACCCAATGTGGGTTTCCGTTTACCTTACCAACTGAACTGTTACATGTACATGTAGCACTGTATTGGCATTACCCAAATTAACCAATTACTTTTACTTGGGCGGGGAGTTACATGTATGGGTGGGGCAGCTTTGCTTGGCGCCCTGCCCAAACATCTTTAAAAAAAAAAACCTAACCCAGGCCTCGACCTTAAGCTTTTTTTTTTAACTAGCCCACCGGGCAAGTTAACTGGGTTTTTTACTAGCCCACATTTAATGGACACATTGTAACATATCTCATTAACCATAACTCCCTACGGTGTTGTGGAAATATCGTATTAAAATTCAAGGATTCAGTACAGTTATAAGTGATTTTCAAACTATAAAATAGAAAAGAAATTACCGAATGATATGAAAGGTTCCGTTTCCTTCCACTCCCTCCGGTCATTCTCGTTTCGCGGCACACACTGCAAAACATTGTATTTCCATCGTAGCTAAGCCAGACAAAGTCCCGCTCCCAGTCTTGTCTGCAGACACGTTGTCTTATATTTTTGCTGTAGTTTGCATAGTATTCTCTTTTGCTTCCTTTTTTGGACGGAATGGATACATTTAGATATTGCCACATGACGGAAAATGTAAGTGAATAAAACTTCTCGCAAACCACGTACACGGCCGACACACAGACCACACGCACAAAAGTACGCACAAATGTTCTTTCATGCACTGCATGCAAAGCTGCATGGCATCGCTGAGGTCAAGTGCCGATGCGCATGCTCAATATGCACGTGGAATTCCCCGGTTGGGCTAAGGTCAAGGCCTGCCCTAACCCCCTTCTGGTTTTCTCTGGGCAACCTACATGTACATGTATGGAATCCAACACAATCCAGCACAGCAAACTATGAAGCCTGCTGATGAGTCCAACAAAACCCAACAAGCTACATGTAGATAATTCGGTTGGAATCTGCTTTGAAATTCCAACCGAACATGCCCACTGTTTGGATACCATTGTACATGTTAGTATGGGACACTCAGTAGCCCTCTTAAAACAATTAATAATAATAGCCAGCATTTAGAACGGTCCTTTTAGTTAACCCACTGAGTACGGAAGACACCATATGGCGCCAAAAAAAACAGTGCCACCAGGCCGGATGACGCCGTTTGCTGCTGTTTGTGCAGTTTCAATCCATTGTTGGATTATTGTGTATGTTACGCCTGACTGCAAAAACACATTGTGGCCGTTTCGCTTGGCTGCCAGAGCCACTGCGACACCCCGACGTCTCCCGTACAAAAACGTACTCAAGGGGTTAAACTAAATCAAAGCGTTTACAATTATTACCCCTGTTCATCGGGCCCAACAATCACTCCTGAAACATTCTCAGCTCCCTGGGGAGTATACAGTCCCGGCTGCAAGTTAAGCGTACACGGGCTAATCAAACACAACCTTCACTACCCTCACAGGTACTCATTTACTCCTGGGTGGAGAGAAGCAACTTGTGACAAAGTGCCTTGCTCAAGGAAACAAGCAACATGACCCTTGCTCCAGTCTCAAACACACAATCTGCAGTATCACCGAGATCACAGCGCTCCACGATTACATGTATTACGTTTCAGTGTGTTTACTTCTAATGTTGGGCATAGTCTGCAAGGAGAATACTCACAAGAATTTATGTTGTTACATGTAGTCCTTGGGAAGTTGGGATGATTATGAAAACATGGCGCATTGCGGTACATGTATGGAACTCTGCAAAGGGGACCTTTTTTTAACTTACCCTTTTAACTAATTGTGACAACGGGTCTCATGGGTTGCATTCCATGTGTGGTTATCAAGGCCCTCTTACAGTGCCAAAAATCTCATTGTCACTTCAGCTCAATTATATTGCATCAAGCACCTACAGATGTACATTGTACATGTCATATACTGGGATATGCACCAGTACGTACATGTACATGGACTGTACACATACATTCCTTCATACAAACACAAGTGAAAAGCACACAATGCAATCGGTGTGCTTTGATTTTATGCAGATGTATTCGGTAGACTGGTCTTGCACTCAGTTCTCAGTGGCTTACAATGTACACTGTGTGCTATTCATGTACATGTATGAGGACTGACTCAGGTGTGTACAATGTATGAGGTGATTTCTCACAGTATCAGCAAACTCTGTGGGCGTATTTGAAACCCCGTTCTCGTGTTGAATGAACACGAGAACAGAGTTTCGAATGACGAGAACCAACACGCTAACGGTGTTCGCGAACAGGATTTTCACTCCCCACTTATTGAGAGTAGATGAAGAAAGTCAGGAACAAAGATGGTGGACTCAGGCCCTTCCGGAACTTGCGTTAATTTTTGTGAAATTGGAAGCACTCATTCAATCTAGGAATGGTATAAATTATGTAAGAAAATATATTGTATGTGATCATAGGAGTGAGATTGTTTAAGTTGCCAATTTTCATTGCTGTTCCAAGATTTCAATTTTCGTAAAATCGTGTTTCTTGAATCTTCCTTTCTTTTCATTCGGAGTATTAATACGGCGGCTGCCATCTTGAATTTTCACCCAGATGCACTCTACACGGCACTTCGAAATTGCCAACCAGAGAACACTGTTCACGGGATACCTGAGGAAAGGGTTTCGAAAACACCCCGAGTGTCCACAGCCGTAGAAAAAAGATCTCATGTTCACTGCTCTGATCAACAAAATCTCGAAATTCAACTCCTTACCTGTACTGGTGTTTCCTTCGTCTCCTCCTGATCCTCTTCCTCGTCTTCCTCGTCTTCTTGAGCCGAGTCGATAATCTCAATGAAGGCAGACCTTCCCCTCCCGCTTATTATATTCCTGGCCTCCTGGCTCAACTGCAGCTCAAGATCTTTTGTATCCATCTCATGATCCTCCATCGTTTCAACCTCAACCTCAACCTCACTCTCATCCTCCTCCTCCTCCTCCTCCTCCTCCTCCTCCTCCTCGTTAGTTATCGCTGTCTCTTTGGTCTGCATCGCCATCTCCAATTTATCCAGACTGCTGCTCCTTATTTGGTCATTAAGAGGACTCTGCTCGGTAGTTGCATAGGTGGATGTGGTAAGGCTTGGTTCATCCACTTGGCCCGTTGGAGAGAGGAATGTCGAAGAAGCGTCCGAGTTGGCATCAGTGTCAGTCCGGTTGCTGGTCTTGGCCTGGGATTCCCTCAGGAGAGGGCCTCTACCAGGAATGTCAGTCCGAGTCGACACGATGCCAGAGTCCCACGTAGGGCTCGCTTCGGTCTCCTCGGCTTTTGAAGCTGATACGGTGATCTCACGCTCTTCCACGGTGGTGTCGGAGGCAGAGGCCTGTGTGCTGTATTCTGAAGACATCTTTTCACTATCCTCTTCCTCAAACTCCCTCGAGTAGCGGCGAATGCCTGCTCTGAGCTTATGCGAAGAGCTGGCTGAACGCAATGTGATGGGTTTCTTGGCTGTGGGAGAGGTCGGAGAGACAGGGGATTTCCTATCCTCGAGGTACTTCCCACCTTCTAAATCGAGACCAAGTTTTTCATGTAAATTTATCTCGGGTTCATCTAAGGCTATAAGGGATGATGCAGAAACAGTCCCCTTGGTCTTGGGGGCCTGAACATGGTGGATGTCTGTCGGGCTCACTTCCCTTCGTGAAAAAGGCACAGGGTCGTCAAGGCTCCTACGCTTCTTCTCCTCTTCCGGCGACCGAGAGTGCAGACGAGCACGACGTACCACTGCTGGTTCCCTGAAATCTTCTGTATCCCTCTCCATTTCACCATTTTCTACACTGACGGCTGGCTGGGATTTAGTCGGAGAAGAAGGTTTGGTCCTCTCCTGGTGTCGCTGCTGGTGGACTGGATCTGCATTGGCTGACTGGAGTGGTGAGTAAAAATCCTGGACAACTTTGGAAATGGGGCCAGCGTTGCGTGTGCTAGTACTATCGGACACCTTGGCATCGAATCGGCAAAGTTTCTCAGGGACATCGACTGGAGACGGTCGACCGGTAAGGGTTCTCTTTGGAGATTCGTTCTCAACAGAACTGCTCGTACCTGTGCTATCTGTAGAAGTATTGCGGCTGTAGCGTTTCTTATTAACTTGCGGACTAGTGGGTGGGCTGAGAGGCTGCTTGGCTGTGGTCTTCCTTGCCGTCGGTGGACTCGTGGCTCGATTGGTGGTCTCAAAGAGCATCCGCGCATTCTTGAAACGCATCCTTGGATCGACTTTGTTGTCTGACGACTGATCCTCATTTTGGTCCTCGTTCTGCTGCGCCAATACGTTCGAGTTGAACTCCTGGCTCAACGGGCGCTGTCTACTGGAATGCTGTGTCGTTGTTGTGGTCTGCTGCAGTGGGTGGGCTATGCCATTTGCCGTATTCACCTTCTGCCTGTATTGGGGCTTTACGTCTTGAGCCGGGACCTCGAAGAGGTGGCGTAGCTTGCTGACTTTGGCACCTGGGGTGGTGGCAACATGCATCTCTCGAGCGACGGAGGATCTCTTCTCCATGTTGACACTGCTGGCCCCGCCTCCAGTACCACCTCCACTGCCACCGCTACCACCGATTCTGGTCGTCATGGTGGCCGACATTTCTATCTCATCATTCCCAAGGGCTCTGTGAAGGGAGAATGATAAAAAAAGACATTCAGTAAACTAAACAGTCAAACCAAGAGAGTTAACGGATTACACAATTAGCAAAGAGCTGGGGCCAAATTCACAGAGCTGCTAAGCACAAACATTTGCTTAGCACTAAAAAGTCTTCCTTAGTTAAACAGGTTACCAGCCAAAAGGCCATGGGATTTTCGTGCAAACAACAGCTGAATGCCAGCAACAAGCGATACACTTCACATCTAAATTTGATTGGTAATCCTGTATTTACATTGTACCAAGCAAGACTTTTCATGCTAAGCAAATTGTTGTGCTTAGCATCGCCCTGAAATTGGCCCCTGGCCACACATTTCAACCTGGTTTAAGTTTAATTTAAATATGTTCCAAGAAATGTAAGAAAACTTGCCATTTCACTATATTCCACATGTACACGGTAAAATATATTCTTCTACATTGATAGTACACAAATGTACTTTAGGCCAGAATGTGTTGTTATTGTTAAGTCTAGTGAACTGTGACGTCAATTGATGAAACCAACAGAGCTTGCAAGGAACGCCCACATGTACATGTACACACCTAACGAAATCAACCTTTTATACCCGATTCAATATATTACACTCAAATTGTAGAACCTACATAAGCAACAAATAACCACCACACTGTGCTCAAAGCAAGAAAGGAATCCCAGTTATTGTCAAGTTCAAACAGCAATGGCACTGGCAACATGTACATTTCTAAGTGTGATGCGACAATACTGGCACACACCAGGGAGGCATTTTGGAGTGAAGACCAACAAAAAACATGTATCTACTACACAGGATTCCCAGCAAAAAGTCAGACTAATGTCCAATGGCTTTGTAAATACATGTACTTGTATTACCACCGGGCAAATACAAACACACAAACAAGAATGATGCAAATCTTCTGAATATGTGAGTTCTTTTTCTGATTTTAGTAGAAAATCAGGTGCAGTAAAGTGACCGCTACCTTCAGGTAGAGTTGTAGAAAAGTTGAACAATGGTTAAAATAGGCGTGTTCTTGCAAAACTTGTTCACAAGTAAATTCATGTACATTGTATAACTAGGAATCCTGCAAACAAGTAGGATTTGCAACATGATTTCAAATTACAAGGCATTTTTATCCACAATTTGGACCAAAAAAGCAATGCCTGATGACTTTGCCAATTTGCAATCTACATGTATAGGACTGTCAAAAGATTTAAGCTTCTTTGGTTTTGAAACTGAAAATTATGCTTACATCAACAATTCCAACTGGAAAAGGAAACACAGCCAACCTGCTATTTCTCCTCCAGGGTTAATGTAATTAAAGGTATCGGTAGAGCTGACGACACAAGTTGCAGGCAGTGTCCATTCATTGTGTGATTCAACACAATACACTTGGGTCATTCCATAAAATTGGGGTCCAAAGTGTGGCATTTTTTTGCTGTCCCTGTTACACCTGACCTGTGTAACTTCCCATCAGGTATCATTAAAAATTGACTTCACACTATTTGTTACTTGTTTGGCAGGTACTTTGCTAATACATAATCACTCTTGGAGACAGAAGGCATTAACCCTAACATCACCTAAAGCTACAAAATACTACTAGTAGTAAAATGTAGTATGCAGTACTCTCACCTATTTTTTTGCAATGCCTGTAGTAATTTGTAGTATTACATGTAGGTACATTACTTTACCCCAAATAGTGTACATGTACATGTACATGTACGTAGTAACGCACTGTATGTAGTACTCAGGTTGCTTGGTTTAGAGAAAAAATGTTTGTTATCATCTACGGTTTTCAGAGATGATACTTTTTTATCTTAGCCATCCAATTCACTGACACAAATATTTACCCAGTAACTTTACTGTATTACATAGAAGTACATTGTAGTATAGTTGCCAGTATCTGGACTGCTGTCATTACACACCCATTCATCAGTCACAGAGAAACTCAGTGAGCACTACAAAATACTAAGTAGTATTTTGTAGTACTCAGTTCTTTATACCAAAGTAATGCCAAGGACGTTATTAGGGTTAACGAATGTGTCCTGAATTGCAAAATCTGTCACAATTTACATTGTAACAGGGGCACCAACAATGTCACACTTTTGGACCCCTAATTTATGGAATGACCCACGTACATGTACATGTACATAAAATAACAAAACCTGCGAAAGTTTGAGCTCAATTTGTCATCTGACTAAACAAAAAGATTTAAAAACCATAGTTTTTAAGTGATTTTGTGCACGTTCACTACATGTATGTCCATATTTCAGACTTTTGAGATGCTGGTGTTCCATTGTTCTTACCAGTCGTGTGTATGCTTGGAACTACCATGTGCGCAGGCTCAGAAGTAGCAAAAGGACCGTTATGTCTGCTACAGCCAGCATCTCAAAAGTCTCTCAAATCTTGGAAAATAACCACCCATTTGTGTTCAGAATTGTATTATAAACTCTTAGCACAACCTTTAATTTTGAGAATTTAGTCGGGAAATTTCCGTGCAATATAGGGGAAGAAAGATTGTGTTTTCTGTGCTAAATGTTCTTGGCACAGTGTATGGTTCACTCAAAGTGTTCACATACACGTTAATTTCTGCCTCATTGTTACGGATTTGGCAGACATAAATCTTGAAATGACAGATTGTGCCACATGTTTAGATAGTTGTTATCAAGGAGGGTTGGTTATTTTCCAAGATTTTCCTGTTCCTCACCGATTTTTGTGGGGTATTAAAGTAAAATATTTCCGTTGCTTCACGCACTGTCCATGGAGTCCCACATATTTTGGACTCGGAGGTTACATGTACATATTGCTGCCTACTCACAGGTGCATACCGGTAGCAATACATGAATGTGACAACAACAGCCTTGAATTTCCGAGAGATATGTGTACTCCTGTAGTCGTACTTTCCCAATACGTCCAAGGACAATGCTTTGTGTTTCCTATTGTTCCTTTAATATAACCCAACCCCATAGACTAAGCACATATTTTTACTTCTGGGGACCGATTTCAACAAAAGACTGACTTGCGAGGACTGAAAGGTTCCTTTGTATTTTCTTTCTCCTCTTGTCCTCGGGCGTATACATGTATACAGAACCTGTACAACAATGCAAACGCATTCACACAGACACACCCAAACAGAATCCCACACCTCTGCAATATTTTGTACTGAAGAAGAATTTATTTAACACGCAAGTTGTGCATGAAGCCCCCATTGCTATACATGTACATGGTATGAAATGAAAGTGTGTTGTAAAACGTCCCAAGAATAATGAATCCTGACTCTTGACAAATGTGGTCAATAACCACAAACAGTGCACTACAGCGAAACCTTTGTGTTGTGCCTGGATTTCTATTGGTTTCCAAACACAATATGGTTTTCCCTGAAATGACCTTGCGTTGCTGCAGCATTACGAAGGTGGTGATGAGGAACTTCAAATTAAGTTGATTCAACCAAGAACGTTTGAAGTTATTATGCCAACATATACTTTATCAGCCGTTAGCTTACTTGTAACTAAAAAACCTAATTTTTAAACGGATTTCACATGACCAGTTCAACTCAGATTATCAGACATTAATAAATGACATTTCAAACATTTCTATTAACAGAATTTAAGCTGGTATTTAAACGTAGTCTTCTTTATAAAAATACAAAAATCTAATATTTTACAGTAATACATATAACCAGGGTTGGTAGATTTATATCAGTGTGATTTAAATAGCCAACCCGGATTTATTTTGCTAAAATAAGACTTTCACACAAAAAAGTGATTTAAATGAGCAATTTAAATCAATGTGATTTAAATCAGCAATTTAAATCAATGTGATTTAAATCAGCCAACCCTGAATATAACTTCTAGCAGTCATTCCTGTACTTACATGTAGGGTAAGCAAAAATATTTTGACAGTGCATTACATGTATATATATTACTATATATGTTCCTAATCCTGCACACTTCTCAAATTAAAAAAAGAATCACCAAATTAAGCAGAGACAGAAATCTTAAGTGATCAAATTGTCTGCACTCACTGCTGCTCTCAGTCAAAAAATAACTCCATAAATAATTTGGAGCGGATAAAAAAATTTAAGGATGAAAGTCACCTCATTCGATATGCCTGCGCAATATTACACACATGGGACTCGTCATTCTCAAATCAGACTCAACATGAGTCATATACGTACATGTAGCAGTGCAGGGAAATACTGTGTATTAAATCACCACAGTGGTGAAACCCTAAACGCGTACATTTATGTACACAACACACTTCACTGAAACTAATCCTGTCGTCGTCGTAATGTAACCAAAGTTAATGGTAAGTTAATAATAAACCACAATAATAGGGCAGTTCCGATTGGCTGTTTCCTCCACTCAATTAGTGCAAATTTTACAGGAACACTGAGAGCCAGAAGGTTGAGCATCCTTTTTGGACCACAGGGTTGAGGGGGGGGGGGGGGGGGGGGGGGGGTGGTGTAAAGATCAAAACTATGTAGTGGTTGACAGGTTTAGGCAATTCTGCTTGATTTTGACAAACTCTTTGTGTGTGGACGCATGTATACATTAGACTGACTCTGATTTACATTTCCCACTTTTCAAAACAAATAAGGCCAAGAGCCATTCACATTTCTAAGAGTTTGACTGGCAGGCCTTGCACTATTTTTTTTTTCCTGAATAGGCCCCCTGGACTATTTTCATGTACATTTCACAAGTCTGTACAAGATATACTAATTGTACTTACTATGTACATGTACATGTAGCCTGATATTTTAGGGTGCTTTTTTGTAAGCTAAAACAAGAGCTTCTTGCCAGTAAAGGAGTACAGTCGAGCACTGTTAATACGAGCTCCAGCGATCTTTTTAAAACCTCGTATTATCAGTACCTCGTTATTATGCATCGCCATGTCATGCCCATTCATCCATGACGCACCAACTGGGCACCATGCACGTGTGTGTTTTTGTTAATGTACATAACGAATGTGTGCACAAAATAGGAGCCTTATCCTTTACATGTACATGTATGTCACACATTTAGCCACTGACACAAGCTTATAGAACAGGTTTGAGTTAACATCCTACCCTAGAGGTTGCTAGTAAGTGTTATTTTGTCAGCTTATTGTAAAATTCATTGCATTTGGATTGGAGAACTTTTGAGGGTTTTTTGCTGCATCCCCTGGAAAGTTTCATTTGCTGAAGTTGTAAATTCACTGCACTGTGAGAGGATAATATCTTAAAGGGTGGGTGCAATGAAATTGTAAAAAAAAAGTAACAAATGTGATTAAAATGTGTTTTCCGTATTTCTGCCCATTTTTGGTGTTTAATTTCCCCGGAATAAAGTTTCCCCCTTTCTCTATTGTTTCCGTGCCCCTAACAGCATGACGTCATCTCGGGAACATGGAAACTCAGCAAGTAGTTTGATCACACGTGATGGTAGCTATAGTGTGTGTGTGTGTGCCGTTGTTGAGGGAACCAGCCATGCGTGATTAAATAGCTTTGGATGAAGGGACCAGGGAAATATTTCTCGTCACGTTAAAATCTACAAAAAGAATATTTTGGATCTGAATCTGACAGTCAAGTGTCGATTTTAGACTTGTCGATTCAGGGGCGAGGAAAAGGAGAAACTTGGAGCTCGTCCATACATGTATGAGCCAGAAGGCGAGAGTAACAGCGAAAATACTGAAGACTCCAAATCGGACACCGATGCGGAACGCAGTGAATGACTTGAAAATAGGGCTGTGCGTTCACGGGTAATTTAGGATCCGGGTACCCGAACGCCACACTGGTTCGGTTCTCGGGTACCCGAAAGTGGACCGTTCAGAAAAAAAGCACTGTCTAATGTAATGTCCTTGTGTGCACCGTGCGGCTGCTAAGGCCCCCGCAAAAATAGTTCTGCTTCCAGTTACCCTAATTTTACGGCCGCGACCCCAACAATTTTATCGGCAATTTTCCGTCTTCACAAAATGCCTCTCAACAACATACATTGTATTTACATCAAAAATGCTTGTAATTTGTTTGCCTACTTACATTTGCTATTTTTTTAGAAGAAACCTCCGTTGTTTTTACAAGTTCCCTTCGCGATTACAAGTTCCCTTCGCGATTACAAGTTCCCTTCGGTGCGTGATTTCCTATCACCGTGGTGAAAACACGTGTGTAATGCTCAATGCAGCAATGCTGTACTGGTTCCCACCGCGCCGCCCACTAAAAGTGCCAAAGAAGTCATGATGGAAATGCGGCAACCAGTCTATGCATTATGGCCGACCAACATTTAGCATAACACTGCAGAGTGCACTGCAGTTCCAGGTCAGATCTGACATCGTAAAAATGCCAAATAAACATCGATGGAGAAAGAAGATTTCTGCAAGTTAAATTAATTCACAGAACTTGATCTCTCTTGTCTGTGTATGTATTTTCCATGTTCATGAATTTATTTCGAGGTTGTACCGCTTACGGTACTTGAAGTGATAGCGCAGCGTGTTTCCCCGACATTTCCTGCCGCAACACGAGGTTCGTCACAGTGCATCACGCATGCTTACCACATTGCAGACGGACAGTGTTGGCCAGTTTCCCGTCTTTGCTGGCGTTGTATGTGCATAGTGTGGTGTGTAATGTATGCACGACCTAAATTCACCATTATTTTAAAGAATTATCGACCGTAAATATTTTTGACATTAATTAAGGCAAGCTTTTTATCACTTTTTGTGGCAATTTTTTGTATAGCTTTCGTAGCGTAAATGGAAATAGTTCAGACTGAAATTCGCACATTCACCCAATCAATCAGGACACAAAAGAAATGACAAAAAAAAAAAATCCGACCCACCTACCCAACTTTTCAAAGGCATGTAATCGGAAGCTGAACTATTCTTTTTGGCGTAAAAAAGAAAGATTTACTTTCTGCACGTACGTACAGCAAGCCGGCCGTAGATCTGACTTGATTCCACGTCAATTGACTTACGAGAAAATTGAAATTAAATCCAGTATAAAAGTAGATGTTTCAACAAATGCCTCAAATTTGACATCGATGTCGCAATCGTTCCAGGCTTGGTATAATCCTGCATTGTTTATATGATTAGGCCTACAATTACGAGTTACAATGTCGTGCCACAGCATTGGTATTTCGAAGGAGCCCCGACAGAGCCGTAGTGCACTGCACACAGGGAGGGATGGGAGCGAGTGTCGTGTGCGAGGTGGACTCACTGAACTGCGTGATTGGTCTACTACGGCTTAATTCTTGGCCATCTTCATATGGACTTATTGGTTGTTTGGGGCGGGCCAGATATCACAACGTTCGTAATAGCCTGTACTGGGGCGGTTCTTCTGTCGAAGGGACGGCGCTGTCAAAAATATCCAGCACAAGAAACAAAATTGGGGGTCATGTAGTGTAACCGCCTTATTACGACAAGGTTACGATCTTGGCTTTGTGTTTATTACTGATTTCAATTATTTCAGGGACACCAGCACCTTTGAAGTTGAACATTAATTATGTTAAATTTGATCTGTTATTATAAGACATTCTCCATTAAAGACGTATTCACAGCTGCATTCATTACCTGTCGTCCAGTCTCTATAAAAATATCGTTTAGAAGGTTCAAATATTAAGAAAGACCTTGAGTACGGTTATTTACAGGAGGCGCTGGGGTGTCGCGCCGGCCTTTACAGCCAAGCGAAACAGCCACAATGTGCTTGTGCAGTCAAGCGTAACACACACAATAATCCAACAATGGATTGAAACTGCACAAATAGCGGCAAATGGCGTCATCCGGCCTGGTGGTATTGTTTTGGTTTTGTTGCGCCATTTTGGCGTCTTCCGTATACGCAAGGGGTTAAATATTAAATCATCCACAGAGAGTACGAGTTAACTAGGGTACGAGTTGACTCGGGTACGAGTTGACAGCTAGGGCACATGTAGTCGGACACTAAAATAATCACACACCATAAAACAAATTACTCCAAGCAAAGCCTCCTTCAAGCAAAGCCTTTTATTGTTTTTGTTTTAATGTATACCTGTAGGCCTAATACGGAGAGCGCTTCCCACTCCCGCTGCCCCAGTGTCTGAGCAACGTTCACTCTTTCAAGATCAATATTACCTCCACCCGCTCTTTGATAAATCTTCATTTCCGTTTCACCATTAGAATTAGCAGTGTACAAAAATCTGTTTCATTTCCATTTGACATTATTTCATACATGTAAATGAATGCACAATGAAAGAGGCCAATTCCGTTAATTCCGTTTGGTTTTCACTAAAACGGAAAATCATTGGCCCTAACTATACTAAGCAACAAGATAGCTATAGATAAGATACAAACAGCGTTGGCCAACCACATTATTGATACTTTCCTTTCATTCCATTTTTGTTGACGCATTGTTTTCAAAACACCGCCAGACGGTTCGGGTCTTTCGAGTCGGAACAGAGTTTGAAATGGATCGATTTGTCTTTATTTATTTATTTATTTATTTATTTATTTATTTTCAGTATGAAGCCTATTGAATTTTTCACCGTAAGTTTCGGGTACCCGAACCGGAAAAATGGAACCGGATATTGATGCCGGCATTCGGGTATCCGGGTACCCGGATACCCGGCACAGGCCTACTTGAAAACAATGATTGGTAGGCTAAATAACACTCTCTGAGTCCAAATACAATGGTATTTCGGTTCTACTGGAAAGAGGGGAAGACTGACACCATCCTTAGTGGCGTTGCTGAATCCAGCAGCAACACAACGACGCGGTATTATCGACGAAAAACAATACCAACAGAGGGAGTCCCCAGTCCAGAGATACCCATTACAGTGCAGAGATTAGGGACTGTTGACTTTATAGCAGGGTCGATACAAATCATGATTGAAAAAAAAAAAAAAATTAAAAATCAGATTTTTTTTTTATTTAAATCGGATTTTTTTAATTTAAATCAAATTTTTTTTTTTTTGGTACTATTTGCATAAAACATTAAAAATAAGTCAATTTAAATGACCACCATTGAAAGTATAACCACACACAATTGTTCATGAAATCAGTACTGAAATCCCTTTCATTTATCATATTCTTTTCTAGAATACATATTTTTGTCTTAAAATCTGTTACAGCATCACCATCATACTGCACATTTCTCATCCAAGTTGATAACAGAACCCCCCCCCCCCCCCCACTCAACACACAACCATGGTGGAATAAAACTATTTAATGCAGCCAACATAAATATCACCATGTTGTCATGTCCAGTATGTTTTGTTTTCTTTTAAAGTTTATTTTCTGAGAGTCAGAACAGATTGCATACAATGTACAAAGTACAAACCATTACCTAGGAGGGTTAAGACATCATTTAAATGAATTGCAAATCAAACAATGTTAGGTTTAATAATCGGCTTCCGTCTCTGATCTTGTTTTCAATTATGTTCCCACATTACATTGAGCTTATGCGCCTGTCAATTGTTCCCTCCCCCCAGGCCAACCCACCTCTGAGGTGGGGATTGTCACTTTTGAAGTGACAAAATCCCCACCTTTGGGGCAAAAATCTAGCGACAATCCCAACCTAAATGGGTGGGGACACCCCTACCTTATAGGGTGGGAATTAGAGTTTTGATGCTATCATGTATGATTTATGTTTTGATTAAAAAACGCCTTGCAAAAGGATCGAGGATGGGGGATTTAATTGATAGGATCATTACATGCATTGAGTTAAACCTATAGAGATGAATACTGTATCGTACATGTGCATATGTACAATGTACATGTATGTTGGTTGTACATTACTTCAAAATCATATGCATTGTACACAAGATAAATGTAGTACACTGTTTCAGGAAACTGGCCTTATACATCCCTTTAGAGTGAGTAAAAGTGATTTAAAGTTAATGAAAGTCAGGTTTGAATAAACAGACATTGCTTTTTACATAAAAAAATAAAAGAAATACAAAAAAAATCAAAACGTGATTTTTATTAGTGATTTAAAAAAAAAAATTCCAATGATTTAAGTCATGATTTAAATCAATGATTTTAAATCGAGTGATTTAAATCAAACAACCCTTGCTTTATAGCAAAAATGTCTCACCTGAAAAAATTATGAAAATGGCTAGTTGCAACACTGAAACTGGCCTCTCAGCAAGTAAAGCCCTGTCCGCACTGGACTTATTTTGATAAAACTTACCGAGACGATGGGAACTTTTCCCATTTTAAGTCCAGTGCGGACAGCCTAGGACGTTTTCCTCTTAGTTACTTTTCCTGAGTCCAGCGGTTACTTCTACCGGCCAACTGCTGCCCAGGAAAACTGACCAGGTAACTTTTCCCGAGACGATAAGTCCAGTGCGGACAGTGCGAGTCGGTAAAAGCGGCTCAGGAAAGCGTACATCCGGCCAGAGCGCAAGGTCATGCTTCACAGGGAAACCACGCATGCGCTTTACATTGTTTCACCGCTGTGCGGTGCACGTGGCAAGTTTCCAAATTCCAGTGCGTTGTTCCTCTTTTGGTCGCAATCATGGTAGATTTTATTATTGATAAAACAGTCTGAAGTTTGATTGGTGCTAAAGACGTAGGCCTGCGTGTACACATCGGCCGGAAAAATGAAAAGGCACACGTGATTTGGGCCGGGGATTTGGGTCAATCGCGTCAATGTAGAAAGGTCACGCAAAGCGCTCTCATGAGTCGTTATATTGACAGCTCGGTTACTTCTCCCACGGTCTCGGTAAAATGTTCCCATGTCGAAAGTCCAAGTGCGGACAGTGGTAACATTTGACCATTTTTCATTTTACCATCGTCTCAGTAAAACCTTCCCAAAAAAAAGTCCAGTGCGGACACGGCTTTAGGCTCACACAGGAAAATGGTGGTACAAATGGGAACAAGTGGGAAAAAGTGAGAAAATATGCCCAAAATGCCAGATCAATGGTGCAGAATTTGCTGCGGGGTCACGTGCTGACAATGTGCCAATTCTGTACCACTGTTTCAGCATTTCTTAGCAGTTATAAATCATTAATAAATTTTACTTATGAATTGTGATAAATTTTGCCAGTCTACATGTACAGTTCTACAAATTTTAAAAATTTGTATACCAAAATTTACAAGGGAACAAGGCATCCTGTGGAATGCCTGATTATATCATCATTTCAGAAGCTAACGTTAGTTAAAAAAACTTAAATGTAAATTGTAATTAAATAACATGTAATTAAATGCGTGGATATTTCGCCAGCAATTTTGCACTAGCAAAATGTTCCGAAACTATTTGCCAGCAGTCTTCTCTGATTGGTTGACATCCACGACAGGTTCTCTAACTTTTCCCCCTAAAAAAAACCCTTTGACCTTGAAACCACCAATTAGAAAAAGATAAATGTTTCTAAATCCTTTGAAAAAAGTTAAAAATAAAAAAGTTAAAAATAAAAAGTTAAGAACAATAACAAAAAAGATGTGGGGATGAAATCATTTCCTTTGAGCAGAGTCGAAGATTCGGGGATGTACAGCACAATGACTAGGATCAGCTAGCTCAAGAGGACAGCCAACCATGCACATACGGATGCAGTGATGTACAATGTACAAACATGGCAAACCTCGCACAATCAATCAGAATATGCACCATAATAAACACGTACCCGTACGTATTCATGACCGGCGGCAGACAAACGAAAAAGTAAACGACTTACCTTTTCTACCCGTATCAACCACAAAGAAGAACCGAATAAGAACCTATCCTTCTCTACCAGAAGCAAAATCTGCAGTCTACAACACGAGGATATCACAAGTGAAAAATGGCCTGCAAAACGCTAGTTAACACCCCGTAAATTTGCTACTAAAGCGGGGAACCTTCCGCATTCAGCTCACTACTGCTCGGCCACCATTTTGTTGAGAATGGGCAGTGTAGTGTACATTGACATTTGGATCGAATTATTTCGATGAATCGATTAGATACGATATTTAATCCGACCCTTTGTATGGAATTATTTCCCCAATGATAGAGACAGGAAAGTCATGCTTATCATCGAAATCATATAAAATCCACCACTTCTGTATGCCAAATGTGTTCCAAGTGATACTACAACATTTTATGATACATTCTTTTTACTTCATCGATTGCTCTTGATAATGACAAGAAGCCATAGGTAGGTGTGTGACCTTATCGAAACCAACCATGGCATGATTTATTTTTATAAGGGAAAGTTCAAGTCAAATTGGTGACTAGTCTTATTAGATTGTCTTGCATTTAATTGTTAATTATGCTTAATTTGAATTTTTTATGTTAGTATTTTATGATGTATTTAATTTACTGATTTTACGGACATTTTAGATGCAAAAAATGAATTATATATATTTTTTTATTAATTTATAGTTCCCGTACCACCCCTCTTTGATAGTAGTTGAGCCCGAGCAGGTCAACATAACAAGATCTTTCCGTTCGTGCACAAGTCTAGTTCACGGTGTGTTGGCTCGCCAAATTTTAACGATTTTTCATGTCTTTCAGTTTTTCTTCATCAAGAGAGCGTGTACAAAAGCTGACAAGCGGGGAGGACCACCATGGCATCTGGGATCATCTGTGCTGTAATACTGGGTATGCAATTTTGCATTCGATCTTGCTCCAAGCGTTATCGTGGACGTGGTTGTTGAAGTTTCCTGCGAGTGCGAGTACGATGCAGCATGTATTTTACTGCAGACCAACATGTGATCTTATTCCGGCGATTGTGTAGGGAACAATAACAATCCAGTTATTGGAATTGCCAAACTAACGTTAGTAGCTTGAAAATTCCAGCTCTTGGCTTATGACATGTGAGATTCGCCATTAGAGCTGGAAGGAATTCTATAGGGTAGGTTAGGGTCGTTTAAGATCTTGCCCATATCTTCCGTTTCCCTGAATATATCAACTAAACACTCACCGTCAGGGTGGAGCAGTCATTCATGCAGCTTTGTATCCCCTCAAAATGAGAATATGCTCAAGTTAAACCCGAAAAAAAAAAAAAAATTATCGTGAAAATCGGTGCATGCACAAACCAGCTGTGTACAAAGTAATGGAGCGGATTTTTGAAAAGGAACGATGTTTTCCGATCGATTATCGGCCAGCGGCGCTACGCGCACCTCGGGGCTCGATATACAACGGCTGTTTGCTGATCGCTGTCAGCGGCCAATGGCGTCATCTGGCCTAGTGGGTCTGTTTAATCCATCCAACAATGGATTGAAACTGCACAAACGGCGGCCAATGGCGTCATCCGGCCTGGTGGCACTGTTTTTTTGTGCACCGTCCATATTCCGTCATCCGTACACAAGGGGTTAATGTGAAGTGCTGTGGCCTCGTGGCTTAGTGTACCGAACTCAAGATCTCGGTGATACTGCAGATTGTGGGTTCGAGACCAGCAGGGGTCGTGATGCTTGAGTCCTTGAGCAAGACACTTTGTCACAAGCTGCTTCTCTCCACCCGGGAGTAAATAGGTACCTGTGTCTGATTAGCCCAAGTGTGTTTAACTTGTAGCTGGGGCTGTATACTCCCCAGGGAGCTGAGAAGGTTTGACACCTGTAGACGTCTATAGAAAATTGCTACCTGGCCGGATGACATCTATACATGCATTCCCTGCATTTTCAATCCATTGTTGGATTATTGTGTAAATTTTTTTATGTTTGGCTGCACAAGCCTCCTGTGTCCATTTCGCTTGGCTGCCCCATTATAACCCGTACTCAAGGGGTTAACTGAAAGGAGCATTCTAAATGCCGGTTGTTGTTATTATCATGATTATTAATATTATTATTATTATTGTTATTCGGGTTAAATAAAATTAGGATTTTGAAATGTCCGATTTCTCCCACAGCTAGTAATTTTATAGATGTTAGCACAGCAAACATCTATGATAAGGAGGAGCAAAACTGCAAGAGGCCACTGTTCATTTCAAATTCATTTATGCAAACTGTGACTGAACAATTTCCATTTTCAGGTTGATTTTACCAGAATGAGTAAAACTCCAACATTTTTCATAGTTTGATCCTGCTCTCTACATTTTCTTGCATAAGACGGTATCACATTGTGAGACTCGTTTTCAAAATTCAGCTCATCATGGTGATGTCATGAAACTTGAAGGTCATCAAAAGAAACTAAGCCTGTTTAGCCTGTAACAGTCCTGAATCCTTCAATTTTAATATGATACACCCTAGGGGGCAAGAGTGCATGTACAAATGTATGTATGTTTGAATACATGCACCCAAGTACACTTTCAGTGTATAAATATAAATGCGTGTTCGTGTATATGTACATGTACTTGCATGTACTGTTGTTCTGGCAAGGGTTAAAAACTCTGCCAGGAAGTATGACTAACCATTCGTAATTCCCTATTACCTCTATTGCAAACCCATAACAAGGACAGCCACTTGAACTTCTGCTAATCTTAAAGATATAATACGCCAAAGGGATATTCCATGCGCACATTCAGATAAATTCTGTTAGAAATGTGGCGAGATTGACAAACGAGCAGGCAGTCGAAAAGGGGCTCAGACAGTGTTTATTGAAATCTGTTATATAAGTCTTGAAGACTGTTTCACGAGGTTGCATTGACTTTCTAATGACCAGTGCCCAATTTTGTGCAGCTGTGTCATGTACATGTAAGATACTGCTAAGCGAATTTCCTTGCCAAGCAAAAATCAGCCAAGTACACGTAGCATTAGAAACTGCATGCAGTTTTAGCTGGTGAATCCTTGAAATGGGTCAATAATAATTCTGTTATAGTTGTTGCTCTAAAATGACAAAATGCTAATGTGTTATAAAGGATGACATGCACTTGTCAGCCTACATGTACATGTAAGCAGGAAAGTAGGCAATCACTTCAGATCAGGACCACACCTTTTCCTATTCAAAAGAAATTCCACCTAGTTTTATGAACGTACATAAGGTACACTGTAGTGTACGCGATTGGTAATCCTCCAATTTTTTTTTTACTGAATTATTACGAAATACCTTACTAGACTGTAAGTTAATAGTAGTCTTAATCATCCTGTGAAATGATGGCACCTGGAGAGCTGTCGTTTTCAAGAAAAGTAGAAATTTATATTGTTTACAAAATGGAAAAAATAATTGATTTTTAAAATATTGCCCTCTATTGACCAAATGTAGTTAGTTGTGTCTAAAATGGGTTAACAATCCGAAAACGGGTGCAAGGTTGCCTAACAGCTAACATGATACATTTAAAGCCGTACTGCATATGGCTGTCATTCTATTTTTCGAGTTATCTCAACCAAATTGATCCACACAAGAATCTAAAGCTTCTAAATGACTTTGTATGTTTAAGGATTTCTCTGGGATTTCGTTGTCTTGGTGCTGCAATAACAGCCTTCCTCCATTACATGGAGATTGTGTACAATAAACATATTAAAAAGCTCGCCAACTTTGCTTAACCCCTTGAGTACATTTTTGACGGGAGACATCGGGGTGTCGCGGCGGTTCTGGCAGCCAAGCGAACCGCTACAATGTGTTTTTGCAGTCAAGCGTAACATAAACAATAATCCAACAATGGATTGAAACTGCACAAACGGCGGCAAATGGCGTCATCCGGCCTGGTGGCATGTTTTTTTTTTACGCCATATGGCGTCATCCGTACGCAAGGGGTTAAATAGTAAGCCAGCAGTACACAGGCATTAGTGCAACTTTTGTCAAGAAATGCTTCCAACCTGGGTTCCCCTACACCAATCATTGTAAACAAAGTGGACAATTTTGAAACAAAATTTATTATGTGTAAAGTCGCACTCCAAAAAATTAATTTTGGGTTGGGTAACAAATGGTAAGAAAAAAGTGCAAGCGTTGTGTGATTGTGTGAACATGGGATCATATTGATTTTACGGGCATTGCTCTGGCTTTAGTGAATGTCTGGACAGAGGAAAAGCTGTCTGGTCATGTCTTGGGTCAGCCTAACAGCTGTTCCCAAACAAGATGATCTCACAAAAACTAAGGGCTGGGAACGGACCCTGGAAAATTTGTACGTCTTAGGGCTTTGTGCTGCATCATACTTGGAGTGCTGTGTCATATATACATGTACTTTGGCCCACTCGCAATGACCCCACTCCCTAGTCTTTCCACCCCTTGCCAGCCCCCTCTCCTGCCAGCCCCCTCTCCCGCCAGCCCCCTCTCCCGCCAGCCCCTGGCTGTACTAGGAACAGGGCGGGTTGCTAAGAATTTAAAATGTATGCTATCAAAAAGTTTGTTTCTTTTATGTATCTACATGTATTTTTACACTTTTGCTGTATTGTTGTAGCTGGGAACCTTCGAAAAACAGTTTTTTAACTGAAAGGTTTCCCAGGGTAAATAAGAAATAAATAAAACGAAAGTCATTAGTACAAGTCTAAAGCCACTATAGGCAAAGGGCTACAGCAGAGAGGTGGTGGGGTTGGCCACATTTTGGGTTGCCAACCCTACCACGCCCTTCTGATTGTCCCGGGCTCAGATCTAAATAGAGGATAAATCTTCAACAGATACCAAAGAAATTATCCCAATTTTCAGACCTATAACTTCCTCCATTGGTGAGACCAACTCACTCCCTCCCCCTGCAATACATTAGTCCTGGAATTTGGATCATGTGAGTAAGAAATCATCCCGATAATTAGACCTACATGTACATTGTATAGACCCAGCTGGGGTAACTTCTCTACTGTTGGTGACACCAGCTCACCTTCCCTGCTCCTCCAAAATTCTGTGTGTGTACACATGTATATCATACATGTAGTTCTGGAATGTGGGTAGTGTGATCAAGAGGATTTCAGATTTCATTGATCTCATCCTCTGTAGTCACTCCTCCTTGTCAAGGAATGCCTTTACACTGTCAAACCTTTGGATGTGATTTTCCATTCATAAATACCTAAGACAGTTTACCCGTTCCTATTGGTCGAGAGCCCGTCACGTGAGTGGTTTTAAATGGCCGATAAAACACCAACCGGTTTTAAACACTTTTTCGGGTGTCACACGAAATTTAGACTCCTACATGTATGAAATCTGGTTCCTTTTATTGGTTGAACACTCACGCGACCAGTCACTCTCCCAATTACGGAAGCGCAATACTACCGTTGCGTCCGTCTTTAGAGTCCATAATTTCACACTACACCGGCACTGCTGCGTTCTGGGCCACGTCATGCGACATATCACGTGCAGTCACGCGCGCGTGTCAATTTCCATATTATGGACATTTTTAGCCTACTCGCATGAGGCATGAACCATTAACCCCTTGCGTACTGTTGACACAAATACGTGCAGATTTAAAATTGCCGCCCGGCCGGTTGACGTCTATACATGCCAATTTCTGCATTTTCAATCCATTATTGGGGTATTTTGTACGTTATGCTTGGCTGCACAAGCCTCTTGTTTCCGTTTTGCTTGGCTGCACAAGCCGGCATGGTGCCCCAGCGCCCCCCTTATGAAATCCGGGGTCAAGGGGTTAAAAAGCTAAAGGGGTGTTTTACAAACCAAGGTAAAACAAAATATTGAACAAAATCATTGGAAATATAAAAGGTTTTTGCTGAATTAAGAAAAAAGATATTTTATGAATTAATTAATTTGGTGTAGGTTTGACCCATGTGGCATTTTGTGTTCTCGAGATATCTTGACATTTGTATACTCCTATTTTCCCAGTTTAACGGAAGTGTGTTTAGAGATACAGGCCTTTAAACACAAAAAGTGCACACAAATAAGATAGTTCTAGTAATTTTTATCAACATTTATTTTTCATCTTTATTCATCAATATTAATGTTTCTGAAAATAAATTCTGAAACTATAGATATAACAGAAACCAACAAACCAAAAACAAAAAATATCACTTACGTGAAGATTTTTTCACCCACTTCATATAGAACTACCCCTTTTTGCAAAGCCGGTCACATATGTGCAGGGACGGCTTAAAACATACGTTTATAACCGCCTTAGGGCCTGGACGCTGATAATGACCCTCGCCTTCGGCTCGGGTCATTATCAAGTGCCCAGGCCCCAAGGCAGTTTTAAACATTCGTTTAAAACAGGCCCAGCACATACATGTATTTATTCCCTTATTAAAAAATGTACAGGAGGAGTAGGTGGATCTGATTTTAACATTGATATTTAAGCTATTAAAGGCAAAGTTAGAATGTACTCCGTCAAAGTCGGACAACAGTATACAGGCTTCAGATGTGACTTTGAATACAGTCGGATATGAGTTTGGATGCCCATTGTTGAAATCGCATCGTCCTAATCACCCTGTCCATTTTGAATAGAGAATCACATCCAAAGGGGGTTTTAAAAAATGTACAGCGTTCCCCATGCAGCATAGGTTTGTGTCAATGTGTGAACATGCAAGTCGGATGGAATATCGTAGGGAAGCACATTGTACGGGGATACATGTTCAGCTCAGTATATTTCCAATAATTTCATTTAAATTAGCACAGAGAAAACAGAAATTATAACAGTTTGGAGTAAGTGGTAGAAGTCTCCAAAAAAGAAAAAGCTTGTAAAAGGGAGAACCTTGGATATACATGCCGTACACTGTATAAATTGAAAGCATCTTTATTTATCAGATTTCTGAGTCTTGCTATAATTTTTTCCCTTTTTGTACTTTACAAAATGTACAAAATACAGTACCAACAGTGTAAAAAGTTCACTTTGCACGTACTTCAGATTCGACAACTAAAACTTGAACGCCAAATTGAAACCTAATAAGGAAATTCTCGTGTCTGGCAAGCGTTGACAGCAAAAATTAATGTGTGTGCAGGTATTTATAGTACGCATGCACAGCCAAAGCGGTGTTTAGATTTGAAAGTTTCGGTGACATTAATGGCCCATCATTTGACTCCCCTGCACAGATACGGTAGCTGAGGACTTACAGTAGCTGTTGAAATATTTTTGTCTGAATGCATACACTTGAAGAATTAGACTGCCCGACAAAAACCTGGAGTTAATCTGTGTTATAATGATGATGGACATCATCATTAAGCACGGGCGCATTAAATGTAGCCTTCATTTCATTGGTGAGCAGCATCACACAAATTTGAGATATTTATAAAATGGTCTACAATTGACGTGTGTCTGCCCTGGCAGTGGATGACTGTATGTAAATTGTGAGGAAGTTTTGTTGTCGTTAGGCAATGTCCCTACACTGCCTTTGGCTTCCATAAATGGTCACAGTAGTGTGTTGTCCCCCACAACTATATCGTATGGTTGTGTGTTTAAGTCTGAAGTTAGATAAGCAAAGAAGTTTACCGAGAAACTAACCTGATGTGAATTGTCTTCTTGTGTCCCAGTTGGACCGGAAGGAACGTGCGCATAACAACTGCCATCGTGACTCGCTCGCTTTTGTGTCAAAACAGTCAAAACAAAAAAGAAAAGAAAAATCCCAACAATGCTTGATGATGCCTGTCCGTTAGCCCTTCACAGTCGCTCCTGTCAAGTCCAGCGTCGAAGCCCCAAACCAGTACCCAGAAGGCTGTGCTGTTTACAGGTCTCTCCCTACTCTGTAGTGACCGCATTTTATCCCGTGGCCGATCGTGTTTTTTTTTTTCTTGGCCTCCTTCCCCCGCACCAAAAAAAAGAAATCAGTCATCGAGACTGAGCAGTTTACTCCTGCAGTTTATCTCGGTAAAAGTAGCGTGTACTTCCTCTCTAGCAAAAAAAAATTCTCCTTTGGCTGACCCCTTCATTTGAAGTACATACCCCTTCTTGATGAAATGGAATGTTCCATCCGGGAAAGCGTTGTAGCTAGTTTAAGCTGCGTACGAGTTACAATTAAAATGTCAATTTTTTAGTGTGAGTTCGCTGCATTTAATGGGTTTTGGAAAAGACCAAGTTTGACTTTTCAGTAAAGTTATAAAATTGCTTTTGCCTGATATTGGTATTCCTGAATGTAACATATTTACATGTGCCAAGGTTGTTTACATGTAGTGTGTGTACATTTGTACATGTACAATACATTTAGATCATTTAATTTTCAACCAAGATTCCAATTATCAAATGCTTGGTTCATTTTGCTATGATGCTAGAAAGTTTGATTTGCAGTAAATAAATACACATTGCATTCTACAGAAAGACGGCTGCTGTTAGGGCTGATTCTCCCTGATTTTGCATTTCTGAAGAAAAGAATTCTTTTCTCTCAAACGAGACAAAAATAGAATAAGTAACTCTGAAGAAAGGAATTCAAAACAATTTTCCCCCGGAAAGGGAAAAGAAGGAACTCTAAATGGTTTAGATGAAAGTTGGTTTCACCACAAATCATTCTTGGGAAGGCTTCTGCCATTTTTCATGGCTGTGTGGGGTTTTTCAATGCAAATCCCTATTGGTCCCTTGTTTTGTGCCGACGAGTCCCCTAACCGGGTGCATGAGTCAGTAGCATAAGGACTCCGAGGGAGACCTAACCTGAGACAGTAGGAAAAGACACTGAGATTGTCCCCGACACTGTCCTGCGCCTTTGGAGGAAGAGGAAAGACCTGATCAGGGTTTTCCTGGTTGTTACCACATTTTCGTTTGTGCGTGCGTCCGTAAAAAACACTACAGGGAATTTACAACAAAGTTTTTAAAAAAATGTTGTGACACGTTACCTGTGCACATGTACTATGGGCGCCATGCATTGTACAGTATATAAATAGTGCTGCTAGTTTTTTACATGTAATTTGTTTGCTATGAGCTCTAAATCGTCAAATGAGGAGTTTTGAAGAATTGTCAAGACGAAGAGTTGTTAGTTCAAGAAACGGAAGAATTATCAAAAAGATGGAAGATAAAATTCATTCGAAGGATCTGGCTATCTTTTTAACTCTAGGTATAAAGTATATGATGTCGGTTGTAGTTGCATGACACACTTTAAAACAACAATTTCTACGAGAAATGCATTTTATGGCCAGTTTTTCTTATCATTAATTGTTTGTTGCTGATTTGTTGTCATTTGAAAGCTTTTGCTTACAAACTAAAGCCGAAGTTAGTTTTACCTAGAAAATGCCCATTTCATGATTTTCATTTTTTTGTTTCTCTAACCCTTGTCTTAGTGTTAGCTGTTTCCCAATCATCTTGTGAAGAGGCTGGAGTAGGCATCAACTTCCAGTATGTCTTGGAGAAAGAGGACTTCTTTGGGCAATTCTCATTGGGTAAACGTTTAAAAAATGTTTTTTTGTTTTTTGTTTCAAGGCTCCTGCTAACTATGTGTTGTATTATATGTTTCAGTTCAGTACTCAAAACAAATTGACAAATTTGTTTATACAAATGGCGATAATCTGCAAACAATTATTAAGGGAATAAATATGTAAAACCGCCTTGGGGCCTGGATGCTTGATAATGACCTGAGCCGAAGGCGAGGGTCATTATCCAGCTTGACCATTTTCCACTTTGACCAATTTCCACTTTGGCCCTTTCTTAACACAGAGACCAGGATTTCCCAAATGGGGCTTCTACATGAAAATGTTTCAAAGGAAATGGTCTAAAAAAATTCCATGCTTGAAGTGGAAAATTTGCATCGACGTATGATTGCCATTCTAGAGTATATATTTCCCTCATCCCCAACACTGTAGCCAGAATGTAGACAATCAACATGGCTTGCTGTTGCATTGCATCTTCACGGAGCATTGGCAATTTTGGGGTTAACACTTTCTCTATTGTATCCTCTTCGATACTGTGATATCATTTTGTATCCAGAAGTGTATACAAAGGAACTTCATAAGTACGCATGTGTTGCTTCATGTGCCGTCCATTGAACCACGTGTATTTGGATCCAGAATTTAACACGTCTTACAAAGAGGATTGAACCTACTCATTTAAAAAGAAAGAAAGAAAAAAAAACTAGACAACATTTGTCCATCTTTCGTTGTTCTCCTAGAACACAAAGAGCTCCCAAGGAGATCACAAAATGACTAAAAATGACTAAAATATTCATCACAAATGCTGAACAGACCAGCAGGTAACCTGTTGAGGAAATACCCTGGGCATTTTATAGAGGACGTCAATACAAGATGTCAATTAGCAGACACCTCCCCCTCCCCCATCCCATAGGGGCACATGACTCAAAATACAGAACAAGCTCTACGTCAAGGGAGCGCGGTACATGCAGCTGTAAATGTATGACACACACTGCTGGATAATTATAGAGATAGCTGTTTTGTTCTGAAGTTCTCCTAACCCTAGCCCTCCTCAATCCTCCAAAATCCTCTGTGCAGTTTTGAAGGATTTTGGAGGATTGAGGATGAATGGTGTTTCAAGTGAGGAGGATTTTGGAGCAATGAGGCTGAATGGCGTTTCCAAAAAAGGAGGATTTTGGAGGAATGAGGGTGAATGGCATTTGAAGAAAAAAAAGGATTTTGGAGGATTGATGGTACATGGTCATTCGGCCTGAGATGACTTCGAAGGATTGGTTTGGCACAGGAATGGATCTATTTGATTTGTTAATTTCTATTTATTGACCAAGGTAAGTACTCAGTCTGTTTGACACAGTACTGCACGTTGATATGTGACCCACTCTGTAAAAAGGGCAATTATGTTGCAAAATTTGAAAATAGTGTTTATGTAAAGGCCATTTTATAAGCTTTCATATGGTATATGTCTGAGGCCTGTAGCATTTTGCATTCGCGAGATATTTGGAAATTTGCATGTTTGTTTTCAGGAATTTCTTGAAATGACTTCAGGAGAAACAAGCCATTTAAAAAAGCAAAAAGCAAAGCAATTGATTGAAGCACTCGACCTAAACACATTTTTTTTTTCAACTTTATTCACTGAAATCAAAGATTTTCGTTATGAAATGTTCACCCTCTTCACAATGGCCCATTACGCGTAAAAGCATACAGCGACTTATTTGCCCTTTTTGCAGAGCGGATACACATATCTAGCAGTACTGCACGTGTGAAAACAGTCTATACTAGTACACTAGGTCATATACTGTGCACGAGCTGAAGGATTTTGGAGGATTGAGGCAATGGGTACCATTTTGAAGGTAAGTATACAAATTTAGGTGGTTTTGGAGGATTGAGGATAAATGCATTCCTCCATTTGGCAAAGAGGATTTTGGAGGATTTGGGAAGGTTGGGTTTAATTAATAAGCAGTGTTTGTTTAAAGCAAAACTTCAGAAGTGATTACTTAATTTAGTAGGGCAATCGTTCTAAAGACCTTTCATACTCAAGTTGAAGCATACCAATTGTCATTATGGAGTTGTGGTGATAAAGAAATAAGCTTTTAGTAAGTCCTACAATTAACTGGTATATTAGTTCTCTATCAATTTTGACCTCAAAACTGCATATGAGCTCTATCTCAACTCTTTTTTTTGTCTCGCCTGAACGAAGTTCAGAAAGAGACTATGCAATCACTATTTCTGTACGTAGTCCGTCCATCCGAACCGTCCGTACAATGTACATTGTATGTGTCATTTTGGTTAAAGTTTCGACAAATTGGTGTTATACGCAAATAGTCCAATTGCAATCAAACTTCATGTATTCAATAGTGGTCATGTATTCAATAGTGCAACCTTTATATAATGCTTGTCTCAAAGGTCAAGTACTGAGGTCAAAGGTCATTTGCTGTTCTAAAACAGGCTAGAATTGTAAAATTGGTCATTGTGCTACTGTGCCGATTAAAGTTTCAAAATGTGCAGAGAACATGATTAATGTTTAAGCAGGCGAGACGCGTGGTTCGAGAACCACCTTGTTTTCTGAAGAACTATTTTTGAAATGGACGAGTCAAAGCAAAATTCTTCTCCAAGCATATTTCAAGATACTGATCTCTACTACTTCGCCACGTTCTTACCTTTCCAAAAGTCTGCACGAGAATATTCCTAATCAATTTTTGTGTTTTTTTATTCGGAAGTGAAAGAATCCAGCCAAGGGTCAGTGGCCATAGGAAGTATCCGCTGTCGTGTTTGATTAGCATAAAGCTCGTTCAGGAGATAAACTGCCCAGGATGAAAGGTTTCTCTGTTTTCAAGGAAATTTAATTACGGACAGCCAAAGTCCAATGCTCTCCCGAGAGTTGAGATTCACAAAGATGTACATTTTATGAATACCTAGAGAGGTACATGTAGAGCAGAGTGCATGAGGGTCACTCTACGCTTAGTACACATACCTGTTGGGTTCTTTGGCCTTCAAACTTGATTGACCCTGTGGCTGTAGTTGACCCAATTCTACAAGTACAAGTAGCTCCAGACTGTATTGCTGGGTCCGATTCCATAAAATTTCTTGCAGAAAATATTGCTTACCAGATTTTTGTGCTAAGCAGATATGCATATTTATGCCCTAAACACATAAGTAAATGTTTTTGCTGAAAAACAGATAAGCAGATTTTTGCGCTTAGTATATCAGATAAGCAGATTTTTGCGCTTAGTATATCAGATAAGCAGATTCTTGTGCTGAGCAAAAAAATCCGCTGTGAACCAGTCACAAGCTATCACAATTTTGGCTGGTGTGGTAACCTATTTTTCCAATGTGGATATTGCTAAAAAACAATCGTCCTTTTTGGAAGTTGGAGAAACACAAATGCGCAAACCCGGCATGTAAGCAATGCGAAAAGTAATCAGTTTACCTTTGCGTCAGGCATTTGAGGAAATCCCATTGCTGAATACTATCAGTTTTGAACGGATGGCTTTGACAAGGTATGATTATCATACTGTAGGCAGCAAGGATGAAATACATTTAACGTGAATACATCTGAATGGTTCTTTTGATTGGGTGCATTTTTCTTATATACATGTAGATAATCGTTATTCGGATTATATAGATTTCCAGAGTACCAACAATTCCCTCTCATCACGACCCATGACATTTCAGGACCACACCAACCGGGACCAGTCGTCTACAAACCCTCCATGGTCGGCAAGCCAGGCCTGCCAAGGTGGTTGAGCTACATCCAGACAGACCCCGCCCGTCAGGCCTACGTGTACGGCACTCCTGACGCCGATAACATTGGTGATGTTACCCTCGAGGTAAACGCGCTGGCTTGTTGTGCACAATATCATTTAGAAATCTAAGATGGGAGTACAGTTCTGAGGTTTGAAAGATTTTGCAGAGTTTGGGGCGGTAGAAGATGGAGGTTTGTTTTGAATGCTTGATTAACCTCATGAATACGGACGACGGCCATAGCCGCGGTTTGAAAAAAGACCACCTGGTCAGTTGTCATCTATATGCGCATTCCTGTACATGCTTAATCCATGTTTCAACTGTATTGTATTTGAAAAAATACATGCAGCTTTTTCAAATAGAGCTTTCATTTACACAAAAGGAGGGGGGCTGACCTTTCTTGACAAACCTGTTCCAAGATGTAGTTTGCACCTCTGGAAATACTTGTTATCCCAAAGCCCATGCTTATTGTTAAAATCCTTTTGAAGAACAAGTTGCCAAACTCGATGCCTTTATGCAGAAAGCAGCAAAAAATAGAATTGGACCAATGAGAAGAAAAATCAAGGACGTCCTGAGGTAGATTTAGTGGAGTTGCTATGCACACAGTTTTGATCTGAGCACAAAAGATTTGGCTAGCAAAAAGCAAGTCAGCAGCCAGAATAATCATGGCTTGGCTTCGCAAACGAAGATTTACGAGGAGAGATGTCCGAGACGAGAGCAGGCCCGCTGAGGGCTGACAAAACCTATCCTCGGCAGGCAGGTCCTGCCGCAGCGGCTGCATGGGAAGGTTGGGTTGTCAGTCTGGGCCTGGGGATTCTTCTGACGTGTGAAAAACTTGATCGGCGAGTATCAAATATAATAATCGAATACTAAATTATTCGAAAAGGAACAGCCCTACAGAATAGCACTTAATGTGTATTCCTTGTGACCGGTTCTAAGCTTAATTTCGGTTAAGCCTGAGAATTATTAAGCAGTAGTTAATTTTCAACTTAAGTTGTCAGTTAAGATAATATTTTTAATTTATGATCAGACTTTTTTTTACATTGGATATGTAACTATATTTAGTGGTTTACTTTTGTGGTCAGTTGTCTTTTCCGATTACCATTTCGTCAAAAAAACAACTTGGAATCACAGAAGAGGGGAGAACTGATGAACTACCCCCCTCGCCCCCCTCGGCTGTCAGCAACAATTTCCACTTGGATGCCAAAGATGGTGCTAATCACAAGGCACTAGGAAGGGGCAAGTGTTAATTAGTAGTACCACTCTGTCCAATGCTGCCTGGCCTTGTCCAACCGGGGAACAAGACCCAGACGGATGCCTCACCAACAGCCCTCTAGGCAGGAGCTGTCCGCATCGTTGTCCGTTAGTGAGGCTTTACAGAAGAAAACCATAAGAGAGCGGATGATGTCACATTGCAGTTTATGACTCATCGTAGTGTCCACCCCCACCCCCCTCTCTTCCCCTCCCACTAAATATTGGTACTGGTAGCTGCTTTGGGTATAGCGCATTTGATTGGTCCTCGTGTGTGCAAGCGCTGTGATAATTTCCAAATTTCAATATTTTAATTTATGATCAGACTTTTTTTTACATTGGATATGTAACTATATTTAGTGGTTTACTTTTGTGGTCAGTTGTCTTTTCCGATTACCATTTCGTCAAAAAAAAACTTGGAATCAGAGAAGAGGGGAGGACTGATGAACTACCCCCCTCGCCCCCCTCGGCTGTCAGCAACAATTTCCACTTGGATGCCAAAGATGGTGCTAATCACAAGGCACTAGGAAGGGGCAAGTGTTAATTAGTAGTACCACTCTGTCCAATGCTGCCTGGCCTTGTCCAACCGGGGAACAAGACCCAGACGGATGCCTCACCAACAGCCCTCTAGGCAGGAGCTGTCCGCATCGTTGTCCGTTAGTGAGGCTTTACAGAAGAAAACCATAAGAGAGCGGATGATGTCACATTGCAGTTTATGACTCATCGTAGTGTCCACCCCCACCCCCCTCTCTTCCCCTCCCACTAAATATTGGTACTGGTAGCTGCTTTGGGTATAGCGCATTTGATTGGTCCTCGTGTGTGCAAGCGCTGTGATAATTTCCAAATTTGTGTATGAGGTGGCTGTTGTTTTCATCATTATAAGTTTGAATCATAGACAAAATGATTTTAAATATTGGTCATTCCATAAATTTGGGGTCCAAAAGTGTAACATTTTTTTTGTTTTGTTTGGTGTCCCTGTTATACCTGACCTGTGTAATTTCCCATCAAGTATCATTAAAATTGACTTAGCACTATTATTTACTTGTTTGGCAGGTACTTTGCTTTACACAATCACTCTTGGAGATAAAAGGCATTAACCCTAACCCTGCTAAATCCACCAATTTGAATATGATTTTGCATGCACCCGAGGGGGTTTAGGGTTAAAGAATGTGTCCGGAATTGCAAAATCTTATACGTGTCACTATGCAACAGGGACACCAAAAATGTCACACTTTTGGACCCCAAATTTATGGAATGACCCATGTACATATGTATTTTGGAAAGTTATTGCAGCGGTTAACCCCTTCTGTCAGGCTGTTATTAATGGGTGCTGGTATGCCAATACGGGCTTGTGTAGCCAAGTGTAACATAAACAATGGGCAAACAATGGATTGAGTATGTGTAAGAATGCACGTATGGATGACAACCGGCCAGGTGGTTGTTTTTTTTGGGTTTTTTTAACAGCTGCTATGACCGTCACCCGTGTCCAAGAGGTTTAAACAGGACAACAATTTATTTCAGATATATAAATATAAACATTCTAATTAGCATTAACCTGTCAGAAAAATCTGAGATCCAATCTAAGATTTTGGTCAGTGCGAAAAGGCTGAACAGTGGCATACAACCTGTATCTATTGCATTAAGCAGGTACCTGTGAGTAATATCGGTGGTCATTTCTAAATATACCTGTTTAATTTCTGTTGATAGATTGGATCTTTTTAATATCAGTTAACAGCTTAATTGATCTGATATGACAGTTTGCATAAAGACAGATGTCAGCATTTACTTTCCCTTGTTTTTGTGTAGCATTTACTATATAAACAGCAGGTGTGCGTCTAAAAGTATCTCTTTGGCTATGTTCAGAAAGCGTTTTAGCTCAAACAGTAAAAAAGTTAAAACGGTTGCTCACTACAGGTGGCCGGTCGTAAAATTTAAACGTAGTGAGCATTCAGACACCGTTTTAAGTACAGGGAGTTCAACTCAAAGTGGTTTATCTCCATTCTGGGTTCACATAGAAACTTCATCTCATTTACATTAAGCGCCCGCTAATTCGTGTGTTTCATCATAAAACTCTGTGTCGCACCTGTACATGTACATAATGTATAATGGGCGCACAGCTTTCAACTAATTGTCGGCGTACTTGTTTCATTAAATTTGCTGGCCTTAAATTTCTGTTAAGGGGCTTTCATTTCATTACACGCTTTCTGGGTTTCTGCCATATCCTATATCTTTTAGTTTTTGGGATAGTCGTTTATATATTTTTGAATTTCTTGTGAGAGGATCGTCGAGGGCACGTTGTACGTCCTCCTCTGCCAATGCCGCTCGAGCCCCTCCACTTTTCTTTGACCCAGTTCGTACCACGCAGTCTAGATCCTTTCTTGGTTGCTGATGACGTCGAAGCTTTGGCCATTATGGTGAACAGTTTTGGAATACTTTCAACAACTGTTTTAAATCAATGATTGACAAAAAATATTGGAACAATCGACTAAAATGTAATGGTTAGGGCAGACAGATGCACGCGAACGCTATTAGGAAAAATGGCTGTTGGGCTGCGGTTGTTTTAATTACAAGAAAAGAAATTGCGCCCATGTATGCTTAATTTCCAGGGTTATTGAAGGGTTAAAGACTGGTTTGCCAATTTGTGGGAAAATTTGTGGGCAGAGTTAGGGTATCAAATATTTCCGAGTTGATTATTTGATTTTGTGGAGAAGCTTAAATTGTTTAGATAAAACTTGCTGAATAAAATGTTCTTCAGATCTTCAGTGAAAACCCTTTGCAACAAATAGTACAGCAGGGCATGTCATCTGTAAGCATGTAGGCTTATAGTCTCTGCTGGTTCAAAAAGAGCTACAAACAGAGATGGTAGAGTTGCTACTTTACCACGCGGATACATGTAGTTGTCCCAAATCCAGATCTAAACGGAGGCTGAATCTTCAACGGGAGCCCAAGAAATTATCCCAATTTTCAGACCTGTAGATCCCTTTTATAGTTTGATTGATTTCCTTGTAATATGTCGGCCTTTCCTTGTCTTTTACTACAGATTATAGCTCTGAACACAAACACCTACCAATCAGCTCGAGTCAAGGTGGAATTATCAGTTACTGAGCAGTCAGGTATGTGTAGTTCATGTAGGTAAATCTAGACCCGACTCCGTGATGTTGTGTTGGGTAAACCTTGACTTCATTTATTTTCATGTTAATATTTAACTTTATTTTTTTTTAGTAGTTTCATATTGTCTAGATGCGGTATTGATTGCGGAACCACCGCATTCCGTACCTCGAACCCTGCTGATGAATGGGAAGCCCGGTGATTATAACTGAATAATCATGAGGTCAGAATTGGAGCTCGGAGCTCATTAAAGCCCAGTCGGCTGTCAAAGATTTCCAGTTTTCAGTGGAGGCCTTGCTGCAATGAATGTTTATTAAGAGCTCTGGGTTGGGAAAACTTTAATACCCCGTTGCCCAACGAGATGGATTAGCCAGAGAGCCAGGAAATTAGTGATGCCGCAATAGAGTACCGAAGTGATGACGTCAATGCAATGTTTGGAACCAGAATACTTTGTTATTTTGTGTCAATGTGTTTGCATGACTGGCTGTTATAAACAAAGGAACAGTCGAAATCTCCATTTGTTTGGAGCCAGTTGTCGTACTCACTGATGTCAGACTTCGGTACTTCTGTTGGATTCTTTTCGAAGCACTTGAGGAAGGAGGACCACACACTCCTCATGAATATTGCCATGACGACACTACATACATGTGCATTGGCCTGTATGGAATGAGCTCAAAATATTAATATTCATGGTGTTAATACTGGTACTGTAAAAAACACAGCCAAAAACAAACAAACAGCTGTACTGCTATCGATACCACTTCCAGACAATATGAAATGAGTATATGCAGACCTAATCATTAATTGAGTAATAAAATGAGTATTGATATGTCAGTTTGTAGGCCTGGGTTTGTTGGTTTGTGGCCTGTAGGCTTGGGCTAATGGGTTGGTCATAAATGCCTAATCTTGCTCAACTCCTGAGACCAAGCAAAGCCACATTAGAGAACCTGTGTAGTATACATCATTTGCTTTTGCTGTAATTTTCAGAAATAAATTGATTTTGGGGTTAGTATTTATAGCAAATACTGTAACTCTGACCTGTTTAAAGTTTTGTCTGCATAGATGCTGGGAAAACACAGAAAATGGAGGGAAAAAATGCTGTTCTTGTAGTCTGGTTCCCTGATCTTACTTCAGACAAAACGGAGCAATTTATAGACGTCAGGGAATTATCCAACAATTGTCGGCCGACAATCGCCGCAACTTAATACAAAAATTCCCCCATTTTTGAAAATGACAGCACACCAGGTGCCATGATTTCACATGCTTGAGACTATTATTTACTTGAGACTATTATTTACAGTCTAGTACGGTATATCATAATAATTTGGTAGTTTTGTTTTTGATGTTTGCAAATGTTGTATACTACATGTACCTTTAAAATGCAATGGACCTATCACTCAGTGGTGAATAGCCACGCCCCTTAGACAGCTCTTATTAAAAATCTGAGAGGTTCTATTTTCTGCCCTCAGATTTAGTGCATTCCTGGGTGTTGATGTGTTTGGATGTTGTTTTAAAAAAACTGTATTCTGGTGATTGTATCACGATGGGTCAATACGTTACAAAGGAGACTTTTACATAACTACATGTAAATACCATCAACTCAAGTTTAACCCCTTGCGTACGGCTGACGCCAAATGGCGCAAACAAAAAACAGTGCCACCATGCCGGATGATGCCATTTGCCACTATTTGTGCAGTTTCAATCCATTGTTGGATTATTGTGTATGTTACGCTTGACTGCACAAGCACATTGTGGTCGTTTCGCTTGACTGCAAAGGCCGGCGCGACACCCCGACGCCTCCTGTAAATAACCGTACTCAAGGGGTTAAGGGGTGCCTTTAGGCAAATACAAACCATAGACCCTACGTTGCAGATTTTGTTGATTTCTCGGCCAATCCCACCCCTGCACAACATGCACACACTCCTCTAATCATGGTCCAGCGTGAGGGAATAAAAGAGTTAGCACACAAGTACTTTAAAATAGTTCTGTGGTTATGCAATCCACAGGTATCATATGTGTACTACACGGAGTATTTTTATACACAAAAAATAGACTGCTGTGTACTACAGTAAGCAAAAATTACCATGGTTAAAGCCATATAGCAAACTCACACACCAAATTTGGTCTGATCACTTTCTGGTGTCCCAAAAATTCATGGAGAGAATTTAATAAAAAATAGTGAAGACAATTTGACAATTACTCACCTTTTTGTACAGGGCGGCTGGATCTAGTCCCAGCTGGACATACATGTACTGTCAAAGTTGTGTCTTGCGTCACACCCATTGTTCAAATGACGACGTAAACAGTTCAAAATGTTAACAGCAAGTACACCAACATTTGTTGCACGTGTATACTATGAATGACTCATTTAGAGAAGATTTCACATTTGGATAGACTCTGGCTAAATGGTCCTTTCCACTTTTGTTTTTTAAGCCTGGAGGAAACTTTTGACGTGTTTTTTCCAATTTCCTGTGTCGGTGCTGCGTTGATCAATGGTTACCAGCCAGTAGTGGTAATGAAGTTAAATCATCAGATTATCAGCTTTTCATCCTGGTCATACCGCAGAATTGATGGAGTAGAGCCAATCAGAGTTTGCCTTTTATGTGTCGGCAGCGGGGCAAATTGATAGCTTGTTCCCCAATTGAGCAGCCGTACAAATTTGATGCTCCTCTTACAGTTTGATGCTCAGCAATTTCAGCAGCAGTTTAGATGACACTAGGAAGTATGAAATGTGTTCGTTTGGACAGTCTGTACAGAGTTCTTCTTAAACTCAAATTGTGAGGCAACTTATTAGTTCCTGTCCAGTGAAAACTTGCACCAAAATGAAGTCAACTTTGGCACCTGGATACTTTGCGTCTGTCTGTTGTCAGTGCAACATGCACAGTAAATTATACACGGAGAAGATTGCAACAATACCCAGACATTTATAGACCTGTCCTGACTTCAAGTAAAAAAATAAAACACATTGCAGTTATCAGTTGAAGGAGTGAGTGTTATTGCGTGAAAGTTAGCAATATCAAGTGCAATATCTGCGCATGATCAGTGGTTTGTTGGTGGTACATGTATATGTTGTTTTGGCTAACGAAAGGCTGTGCACATCATTGGGGTTTCAGTGAGTACCCCTTGCAGAACTCCGCTCATTTACAGCTCTCCGCTTTCAGGCAAAATATTTTGAAATCTGTTCTGTATATCCTGTGTAATTTCTTGGGCTCGTTACATGCCAGAAAAACATCCCAGAGCTGTAGGCGTTGAGAGAGAAATCTTCACCCGAGTCGTGCTGCTGTTCCTCCCACAGTGGCTCATAAGCCGTTGGCTTTCCTCCAAACCAGGACTACATGCAGACAATAACAGGATGGTTAGCCCTTGGGGGGGATCCGCAAGCTCATCTAACTTTAATACTGAGACTTTAAACCCGCCAGGCTTAGGTGAAGCTCATATGATTTTGTCATGGGTTCCTGGAGGCTGACCAGTCACCGTCGCCCACCGGTCAGGTGGCCGGACCTCTCAGTCCACCTTGTTAGTCTGGAGGTTAGCCAACCTGTCAGCGACTGGCATTGGATCATCCTGTAGGCTTACAACCTTGTAGATGGGTGTGTGTGTGAACCTACCTGTCCATTTTGATTTCCTCTTCGTCAAACAATCCACAAGGGAAACTGACTAGGTAAATTTGAATACATTTTCAAAGTGAACAAAGAAAACTGGAGGTTGCAGGTTCGAATCCTGCTCCTGCCAGTTTTCTTTGTTCACTTTGAAATTGATTTCCTCTTCCTTAGTTTACAACCTTTGAGTGGGGTCTTAATTTTTAGTGAAGATTCCAGAAATGTCATCCTGCACTCTGAAGATGGTATTTTAGAAACCCGTAGTACTTCTAAACATGTTCAACGGGAAAAATTTCCAACAAAATCCTGCGACAATACAGACAGTCTGCGTAAACAAAAGTCCAAATGGGAACAGCTGTAAGATTACGCAAAGGAATGTTGACAGCGAGCTGCGTTAACTTACCACAAGACAAATTCCAATGGGAACATGGCTTATATGCCTTCTTAATACATATTATCCGGTCAATCTGATCTCACTTGATCTCTACCTGGGTCTATAGGCCTAAACATTAGGATAATATTTCGGGCTTCTGTTACATATTTGATCTCTATTTAGATTAGGGTCTAGACAAAACATTTTTTGGGAGGTATGTTTTTTATTACAAGAAACTCAATTATTTCAAGGAAATTTTCTTGTCTCACTCACTAGAAAATTTTTTGTAGGGAATTTGACAAGAAAAATGTCTCCAAAAAAAAGGAAATTTTCTCCTAAGAAAACCATTTTGGCAGTGTAGGTTGAGTAATCTTACCATCTCTGTTGGTGGCTCTTTACCTAGAGTGACTTTTACCCATGTAATTAGTCCATGGGCCAGACAAAAAATGTGTACAATCTTAAAAGGGGCAAAACTTTAGTGGTACTAAAATATTTGTAGGGTCAGTACAAGTAAATTAATATGTGATAACCTTGCCACACGAGCAGCTTAAACCATTTATTTTAGGTGTTAGTGTTTTCGCTCATAGGCACCTATGCACAAATGACTGAAATTGTATAATTTGTTTCCATTATACACATTATCAGTATATGTTGTATGAGTTTGAAGGCCAGCAAATAAGCATGTTGGATGCATTTTTTCATTCAATCTAGGTTTATTCTACATGCAGGGCACATGTTCATCAGGGGAAAAATCAGACTCCCTGGGAAGGTAGTAATGCTGTAATAGATGATGCCTGTTGCCCAGAGGGTCTGTCCATTCAACGCATGATAACCACTAATAAGCTGCCACTCTGGAAGGGTTATCATATCAAAACATAATCTAGGGATGTTGAACTCTTCAAAAATGGCAACGAGAATCTGCCTACCAAAATGGTAACGATAAGTGAAATTTTTGGGCTGGGCCCATAGACTAATGGGCAAATTCGACGAAAAAATATATTTTTAAAAAGTCACACTGATATAATTTTTGTTTATATAGCCATAACCGAAGGATCTTAACCCTTTGCATATGGATGACGTCTGTGGATGCAAAAAAAAAGTGTCACAAGGCCGGATGACGCCATTGGCCGCCGTTTGTGTAGTTTCAATCTATTGTTGGATTATTGTTCATGTCATGCTTGACTGCACAAACACATTTATAGCGGTTCGATTTGGCTGCTCGAATCGCTGCAACACCCCGACGTCTCCCATAAAATACCGTGCCCAAGGGGTTAAAAACAAGTTTCCATGATATTATGGCCCTTCAAAGCTTGCCACCAATCACTGCTGAAACATTCTCACAGAACCGAGCACTCTTAGGTGTGTATCCACCGTCCAACGCAGACGTCCTATTGTTCCCTCTTTTGTTTGTACTTTAACTTTTTCGGAAGACTCCTATAGGTTTTGTACACGATCTCAATCGCGGACGTATTTTGGGAATTGCAGACGATATTGTTCCCTTTGTTATACGTCCGCGTTTGTTTGGGAGAACACACGCACTTGGCCCTGATAGCAGTTTCATCCATATGACAGGAACCAACTTTACCCACACAGATGCCGTTTACTTGGTTGAGCAACAATGCAATTGCAGCAAAATGTCTTGCTCAAGGACACAAGACCGTACTTCCTGACTTGACCAACATGCCACAGAGTGTCTTAAGAATGTGAATCGAATACCAAATCACAGTTTGAAGTCGATCACTTCTCATGTATGCACCCAAAGCTAAAACGAGGTTTGTATACATTCATAGTCAACATCAAAACAGGTCTCTTGTCCTATCGGAACAATGGCTAAAGTTTTTAAAAGTACTGTAACAAAATTATCATTTGATTGATTTTGAAGATGAAGGTTTCTGAACTGAGATGAACCCTCTAAAGTGTAGTCTATAGTGTGAGCAAGCGGAAAAAGAATGTGGCATAAGTATACCCCATTCTTTATCGAATTGGCATCAGGAAGGATGTAGGTCATGTTAAGACTAAGAGATTACCATTAAAACTTGTTTCCATGAAGTCCCCGGAGATGCTGACAGAAAGCCAGATTCTTGATGATGGTATCACAGCTGTTAGAACACTGAGCTTGATCCAAATGACTAACTATATACATCAGAGATACCCATGTGACCAGGGGCCAATTTCACGGAGCTGCTAAGCACAAAAATGTGCTTAGCATAAAAACTCTTCCTTGATAAAAACGGGATTACCAACCAGATTCCCACGTGCTGTATATATCTTGTGACTGGTATTCAGCCGTTGTTTGCTTAGCATGAAAATCCCATGGCGTTTTGGCAGGTAACCTTTTTTAACTAAGCAAGACATTTGTGTGCTAAGCAAATGTGTGTGCTAAGCAAATGTGTGTGCTAAGCAAATGTGTGTGCTAAGCAAATGTGTGTGCTAAGCAAATGTGTGTGCTAAGCAAATTTGTGTGCTAAGCAAATTTGTGTGCTTAGCAGATCTATGAAATTGGCCCCTGATGGCGTTAGACTTGATGTCACAACATGTACATTGTAGACCACCTTTGAGTTAATCCTAGTACATGGTACAATGTATACACCAGGTTAAACCATGCAGCATACTTCAAACTTTTACTTGATTGAGCACTTTATTATCGTCAATACACTATAGGAGGTCCAATATGACCTGTTGACATCACTTGAAAAGGGTCTGTATGACAGTATTATGTGTAGGTCCTTACATGATGACTGTGATTACTTCATATTGGTGTATTAATAACAATGTATGTGCATATAACAATATGCTTTTTTTGTTTCACTGGTTTTGTATAATGCACAAGGTAAGTTGTTTATCTTGAGAAACTTTTTCAAGGGATTAACCCATTGTGTCTGACTTATTAATGGGGTGCTGGTATGCTAATACAGGTTTGTGCAGCCAAGCGTAATGCACACAGTAGGCAGACAATGGATTGAATATGTACAGAAATGCGCATATAGGTGAAAACCGGCCAGGTGGTCTTTTTCAAACCACGGCTATGGCCACCGTCCGTATTTAATGGGTTAAGCACCATTTCGTTAACAAAAATTGACCCCAAGTTTCAAAATTGTGCTCTGTGTGCCCCTTTAATACTCAGTGGATCAAAACATGTTTGTGCTGAGCTTAGATGATGCACAGCACTAGCCCTTGTTGGAAGAAAGTAAATTTGTTGCCAACTGTTATAGATAGTTTATTCGTAGGCCATCAATAATGTTTGTTGGGGAAATGTCATTTTTTTGTAGATTTGAAAAGGTCAACATGACCTTTTTTCTTCCTTGCCTAGTACAGATAGAAAAAAAACAAATATGCTGACACGATTTCCCAGAAACTTGTTTGTGTACGATGAAGATTTTGTTGTGCGTTTTTTTGTGACAATGACTAGGGAACCGTGAATCATATTCTAAAAGTATTTTTTTTATGTCTTTCCTTCTGTGTAATTTTGTATTTCCATAGATACCCCCAGCTACCTCACTACATTCTTCCTTAGCAACCAAAACGTGGCAGACATGCTGCCCGCCGGCCGGCAACAGGAGTTTCTCGACAGGGTGGCATCAGTCTGGTCGGCGCAGACACCGTTGGTCATCCACAGGCTGAGGCCGGCACCAGACACGGGGGAAGTTGGGAGCCCCGTGTTGACAGACCCCCAGGGGAGGGAGGGGTGAGTCACTTGAACTTTGGCCCGCCATCTTGGTTTCTCTTCCCACAAGTCCTTGAGGTTCAGAATGAGGCAGTTCGGTCTGATGTCTGCAGTAGTGACAACAACTCAATTGTGTTTCATCAACGTGCCTACAGGAACTAGTCCGAGACTAGAAATTTCATTCAGACGGGTTCAGGCACTAATTGATGGCTCCGCTCAACAAGGACACTACGTATTTTTGGTTAAAACACAGGTCAGATACAAAGCTTGACCGCATTTCAGTTCATCAAGGTTTACTACAGCCACACGATTAGACTAGCCACCCAGGGAGGTCAGTTCCCTTTTTTTTTAAAACAATACGTCACAACTGTAGTGGCTCAGACTTTAGTTTGAGGATATTCATGGACTTGAAATAATAATATACTGTACAAACTGCTTGAAAACTGGAAGGACTTGAAACATACAATTGGTAAAAGTCAGGAGAGCCTGATTTTGTTATCCTAGCAGAGTCTGTCTCAAAGAATAAACAAATACAAAAAAACAATTTTTTTAAAAGATTCTACTAGATTTTTAGACATGGTCGAATAACATTGTTGGTTTTTAGCCAAATGAGCAAAAATAGGTTCCTGGAAGTTAACCCTAACAGTCCTGAATCCTCCTATTTCAATACAATTGTTCATACTTGGGGAATTGAGTTAAGATGTTAATTCAATTGTTTGAACCATGACCTGAAACGTACATGGGATGCCCAGGTCAGGTCATGTCAAAACCTGACAGATTCACACACGGTAGACACTGCACAGTAATAATATCCCTAACAATCCTTACATGAGAATACATCTCTGTTAAGAGTGTTTAAGGAACGATGTAAATAGACAGTCTGGTCCTGAATCTAGTCCCAATCTGGTCCTGAATCTGGTCCCAATCTGGTCCTGAATCTGGTCCCAATCTGGTCCCAATCTGGTCCTGAATCTGGTCCCAATCTGGTCCTGAATCTGGTCCCAATCAGAAACTAAATTAAGACTGATACACTTAATGATTCAAGTGTCTTAGACATGTAGGCAACTTTCTGTTGTGGAAATGGCCTATTACAGAGGCTCAAGATTTGACCCCAGGGAACTGATACAAAACTAATCGTTTTATTTGCCTGAAATCAGAATGAGTATGTTTCATCCCTTTTTTCAATTTGTGTGAAGCCACTTGAATGATTCCTCAATCTGCCAAGAAGTTTCCTGTAAGCAGCTGAAAGTCATTAACAAGAAATGTTGTCATGGCCTGTACATTTCATTCCACGGTAGTGAGTAATGAAGTGGGATTGCCCGATTTGGCTTAGCTCTTTCGCAGCAGTGTTGTAGGTTTCGAGACCGGTCTTGAGATCGGATTTTGCTGGTCTTGGTCTTGGACTCTTAACCCCTTGTGTCTGGCTATTGATGGGGGCTGGTATGCCAAGAACAGGCTGTGCAGCCAAGCGTACATGTAAATGCAAACAATAGGCACCACACTGAAGAGAGTGGTCCTATTCATTGCACTTGGAACCCCCCTTTCATGTGATTGAAAGCTTTGTTTGAAAAAGCTCCATCTATTGAGTACACTCCCATTCAAGAACAATATAATCGAAGCATTAATGGATTGAGTATGCACAGGAATGCATATATAGATGACAACCAGCGAGGTGGTCTTCTCAACATTCCTTTTCATAATCTTACAGCTGTTCCTTTGGACTTTTGCTTACACGGACGGACAGTTTAGTGTGCTGTGTGTGGCAAGTGTATTTCCATTAACCCTAATTACCCTCCAGGGGATTTTGGCTAGAACCCTGCCAGATGCATCAGATTGCATCGTTTGTCACATTGACTTGTGTGCAGAGTCCAGCAAAGTGGAGCTGTCAGCACAGATGCACTGTGCTGCATCTGGCAGGGTTAGGGTTAATCTATGCAGTAATCGGCGACCCCCAAAGACTACCATGGCTGGGAGGGAGTCTACAGTGGCCCCTGTCGGCCTGTTATTTAATTCTTTAGATTTAATAAAGTGCGCATATCCACCAAATCACGGTGCTTATCAAGGCGCTACATTATTACCCTGCTCATCAGGCTCATCAAACATTCCTGAAACCTTCTCAGCTGCAAGTTAACCCCTTGCGTACGGTTGACGCTAAATGGTGCGAAAAAAACAGTGCCACCAGGACGGATGACTTTATTTGCCGCTATTTGTGCGGTTTCAATCCATAATTGTTGGATTATTGTGTATTTTACGCTTGACTGCACAAGCACATTGTGGCCGTTTCGCTTGGCTGCACAGGCCACCCCGGCATCCCGACGCCTCACTATAATAACCTTACTCAAGGGGTTAAGTGTATGGGCTAATCAAACACATAACCATCACTGCCCTCACAGGTACCCTTTTACTCCAGGGTGGAGAGAAGCAATTTTTGTCTTGCTCAAAGAAACAAACATGACACCCAGGCTGGGCTTAAACCCACAATCTGTAGTATCACTGAGATCTTGAGTCCAATGAACTATACCAGGAGGCCACGGCAGTCAATTAACAGCTTAGTATCTTAGGTATACATTTTTATCAGTCTACATACATTTGCATGTGTTGCCTCGCTTTTGTTCTGATGTGGTGAAACTGTGCACAAGGTGAATAATTACCCCACTATCCTGTGCTTCATTGCTCATTAGGGAAAAAAAATACTGAGCCTATTTTCTGTGTGCTCATAATAGTCTGAGCAATAGTCGGCCAGGAACTGCTAGTTTTTGAAGTGTTGTTATCTTAGCTAGACCAGCATGCATTTTACAAATCAGAGTAGACCAGCCTTATTAGATATTTCAGACTTGTTATATGAGGTATTCTACCTAAAAGGCAAAGATCTAGGACTAGGAAGCGTAAGCCTCATGATCTAAGATGTCAGCCGCTGGCAAATAGGAAGGAAATAATCGTAGTGAGCAACGGGAGCATCCTCTGCCCTTAGGCGGTAATGACACGTTATTCGCAACGACAAGCAGGGGAGATTGTCTCAATCTTATGCTTTTAGCTTATAAAAGGGAGGTACATGTACATGTACATGTACATCGTCAATCAATAACGGGACCAAACCCTGTGTAACGGCAGGAAGGTGTTATCGCAGAAATCTGCCCGCCATTTTGAAAGACTCTGGTTGTTAGGGTGGCCCTAGTCTGGGGGAAGGTGTCTGTCATGATTTGTTAAGATGGTTTGATGGGCTGGTCAAAATGGGCTGGATAGAGGTGGCAGTGCATGATGACATTTTTATATTATTTTTTTTAACTGAGTTTGATGTTTCATTTTCTTTTTGTGTTTTTCTTATTCTTTTTTTTTATAGAAGTCGCCCAGTACAAGGCTAAAAGCCACTCATAAGGGAGCCCTACCACCCTTTTCCTGGGTCCAGATCTAAATAGAGGATAAATCTTCAATAGATACCAAAGAAATTATCCCAATTTTCAGGCCTATAGACCCAGGCAGGGTAGCTTTCACCACTGGTGAGACTAATTCATCCCCCCCCCTCAAAACGGTGCTTTGCTTTGCTTTGCTTCTGTTATTTCTCTTATTTATAATAATAATTATGATAATAAATGGGTCATTTGGAAGACATTGCCATGGACGCATGCACACAAAAAATTCAACTTTCATGAAGCCTATTAGTCCCACTTTTCCTTATCCTACCCCCCCACGAATTTTGGTATATTTTCGTTTTGGACCATCCTCTATCGATATAACTCACTTGCGACAGTAAAATTCTCACTCCTTAGGGGGGCTGGGTACTTAGGGGGACACTAAAATGTCTCCCTAATTCCACTTGTCTTCCTAAGGTATAAAAAGTGACGACAAAGTGTCTCCTTAAGGGTACTTTTGTTATTATAATATTTGTATTGTGCACCTTCCAAAAAAATTCATAAAAACTAACTTACATCAAAAATAGATGGTAAAAACAGAAATTACAATACTCAATGGTTACATATAGCTCAATTATATTAGAAATTTTAAGGGTATAAATTAAGTTAAGTTAAGTTAAGTTAAGTTTAGTTTAGTTTAGTTCATTAAGATTAATTTATAAATTCCCAGACAATGAAAAAAGAAAGGTTTTGAGTGTTATTTGTCAGGAATTTTCAAAATTAAAACCCGACTACATGGGAAACCAGCACAGATTTCACGTTTATGACGCTAACAAAAGTTAACAATAAAGATAATTTACCGGTGGTGGTTTTCATAGTCTCGGTATGAATAAGAATCTCGACGAGACATAATAGCATGCCTCATTCCACAATAAATACAACTATATAGAGCTTTCCAGACAACCGTCTTTTGTGATATGCCGGCGCATGCACGTGCCGGCACACACAAAGGCGGAGAAGTGATCATGTTTACTAGACAGGCATGAGATTTTTCAGACTTTTATCTCAAATCAGACTTTTTGAATCTCAGAGGAAAACATTATTACAACTTCCTGGATTGGAAGTTTTGGGTTGGGTTTCTTTAACGGGTACCCATATTTTTTTTCAATCGGTTACCCGCTTCTTTTACTACCCGTAAATGCACACCCCTCATCTGAAGCCTGTAAACAGTGTTACGGCATCACAACCTACACATGTAATTCTCCCCTCCCCCCCCCCCAAAAAAAAGACTTTTCCCTAACCCATGTCCGCCCCTCAGCTCCACCCACCCTCGGTTCTGCATTTGTTATCATGATACCTATATATTGTTCATTCTGATTTCATCCACAGTGTCTATGTGACCGTTGGTTCAACGACACCCTTCTCCGCAGAGCTATTGAGGGCTGATACAGAGGCAGCCAGTGCCTGCGTGAATGGGACATACGTGCCGTTTAGACTGTCGGATGCATTTGAGCCGGACTTTGCAGTTGAGTGGTGCAAACTAGAACTGGTATGTGAATATTTAGCCTCAGTAAGAATGCATTCATTGACATGTACATGTACATGTCTGAAGTTGAATTTAGAATGTCAATATATGGGGATGTATTTGCTAAAGGTCATATATGTGGAAATTGATAGCTTGATAAGAACAAGGTCTTGAAGAATACTGTACAACCTTTAGGAGCTGTGTGGTGTAAATACAAAACATGTAACTGGTGGCCTGGCATTTGACCTGAGAAGGATTTCTAATTAAAATAAACTTCTTTTTTGTTTAAATAAAAACAAATAATTCAGAAGATAGAATACAAATTTCATAAAGATCACTGATAAAAATTTCTGCTATGGGACCATTCCACCATCACTAATGTTACATTTTTAGACTGTCATGTCACTTTCATCCATCACAGCTTCAAAGCCTATTGACCAATCTAATTAAGGGCAAAACTACCACTGCACAAAATGGTGGTGAGGCCTACCAAGAGACAAAAAGAACAACTCAGAACTTGGGTTCCTGTTTTCTGAATAAGGCTGTTCGATATCCATTTATTTTGATACCGAAATATCGGCAGAAAAATATCGCGATATTCGATATTATCGTGATGACGTCACTTTTTCATTACCGGAAGAACGGAGGAATAAAAGAAATACATGACGGAAGTCACCACGGCATCATGAGATCGGGGCCACCGGGATCGGGCCCGCCGTGATTGAGCGGCAGGAACGGGGGGCCGGTTTGACAAAGCTTCCCTTCGCTCGTTGAGTATTTGGAGTTTTACGACATTTACCTTCAGTTGGCTACTTTATGGCACTCCAGAAAGACTAGCGTTTGTTTCTATTTCAGCATTGTTGATTAGTAACACAGATGATAATACCATGGACGATCACATGCGAGCTGTCAACAAACGATCGTGTCGTATATTTTGTGAAGACATGACATTGCACAATGTACAATGGATGCGCGGCACGTGTTTTAATCTTTTCTCAAGACGCGACGCAGTTCGCTACACGTAACTACACCTAACTACGTGTGCCTTGTACACTGGGGAAAGACGGTGGCATTCGGTGCAGTTGCTTGCACTTGACCAAGGCTAGCAACAAAGCAACGCGCACGCGCAGATGCGCTACAGGGGTTGACCTTATTGCAAACAATTGCCATACCCCTCGATCTCAAGATGAGTTCGCAAGCGTGTAGGTACGTACATTGTACACTGGGAATAAGACGTTGTTTGCACTTCACAACGTACGGCGCGGAGGGTAAATCGCGCGGAAGGTAAATCGCGCGGAGCGGAGATGTCATGTCGGGGTTTAGAAAACGGTCAAAGAAAGACACATTTAGTGCATGTATGTATTTTTGTATTCCTCCATGGTACATCATGATACATTATATACTATTCCTACCGTCCAATAATTGGAAATTACTGGAATTTCGAGCAAAGTAAACTGGACAAATCCACACGTAATGCGGCCAAAAGGAACATTTATATCGCGATATTCTTCGGTATATCGAATTCCCCGATATTCCGGTTTTTTTTTAAGGGGCCGATACGATTTTCGATATGAAAAAAATATCGAAATATCGGGAAATATCGTCATATCGAACAGGCTTATTTCTGAACATTCAGTTTATTAGTAGTCACTAACGTTACCAATAAAAGACATGGTGTATTTGAGGGTACTGTTAACACAGATTGTCTTCTTACATGTAACTGGTGGAACTCGCTTCAAAAGTCTTTTTAAACACATAGGGGTCAGAGCTGAACATTTAAATTAACATTAATTCAAATCAATTAACAATCTAGGCAGGACTTGCATCAAATCGGTACTAGGTGACGTCACTTACGTTACGTCACTAACGTTACGTCACTAACGTCTTCCTATGTTCAAAAATATTTTTTTGCAAAATATTGAGAGCGAATTTAGGAAAAACGTAAAGATTTGTTGTCCACAATATATATGCAAAATGCAATCCAAACATTAAAAAAATCAAAGTTTTTGAATTTTATCAGTTATGTCCCTATTGCTGTGGAATTGCCCAATGGTCAAAGCATATAGCTACTACATGTAGCTAAAATTCTGCAGGAGTAAGAAGTTGTTTTTAAATAATCCCATTTGTCTTGGTGCAGTTGGCTAAAGTACAAATGTATAACCGAACGTCAGTCATGGCTTTGTGCTATATTTTGCAACCTTTCTGCACTAGGGCTTCATGTTTTCAAGTAGATTTGAGGAGACATTTTTGGAATGTTTGTCAGCTTTCAGACATGGTAAACATGGCCGAGACTTTAACCTTTGCCATTTCACGCGTCTGACGATCATTTTACGTGGTGACATTTTCCTTTCTTCAAATGTCAGTCTTAAATGTCAGTCTTTCCTTCGTTTTTTAGAAGCATAGTCTAATTTTGTCAAACCTTCCGCTCAATTTGTCATCGGTATGGGGCGGTAAGGTTAACACAGCGGTGCTTTCCATGTGTCACCTTCATTGGCTCAGAGTCAATTCCATGGTCCACCATGGGATTTGGATTGTCAGTTCCAACTTGTTCCCTATTTTCAGGCTCCCTCTTTCTGCCAAATTCTGCTCATGTGGACAGTACTAACACAGAAATCCTCCACCAACCCTGTAAGCATAAGATCCTTAGTCAGTGTACGTACTCGGGCAGACAAGCCAAATTTCTTGCTAACAGGTCAAATATGCTAACTGTTAGCGCAAACATTTTTGCTGTAGTTAGCCGAGATTCTTTGCTTTAGCCGTGAAATTGGGCCCTGCTTACCTTGTTTTTTCCACAGATTCCACAAATGGGCATTTTGTTTACGGCTACGGCTACGGCTATTCACCGTAGCAAGCCAATGGCAAAAATTGAAGCCATTACCACATGTGTCTATGAAACTTTTCTTATCACGTCAAATGTGGCATGCCTTTTTCTCCTCATTTCTTGACCTATGTAGCTCTTTGTATGCGTGGTAAAAGGGATCAGGTTGACAAAGTGGTGCTTTTCTCAGCTACTGTGATCTGGGTTCGAATCCCACCTTTCCCAACATGTGGATGAGGTTTCCAGTCCCTACTTGATGCATGAGGTTTACTTCATGTGCTGTATCCCCCCCCACCCCCCCCCCCCCCTTTGGTCCCATCCATTCCCCTTGAGTATTCGATACCATGGCCCAGATCACAGCAGCCAACAATTGCGAATCCAAGCATTCCATCGCATTGAACCATAGAAAAATTGACCGGACAACTGTTTCTGATTGACCATGTTCCATTCCAGACCAAAGCAGACAAGTCATCACAGACAAACAACCCGTCTGGCCCCAGACCCATCTTCCTGCGGGATGAGTACATGCCACCTGCGCTAACCACTGTGCCGCCCAACCACCTGATTGAGTTCCTGCTGATCGTCATCCCACCAATGGCAGTAGCGCTCATTTTTGTCATTGTGCTGGGTTTCCTGATGTGCAGTTGCAGGGGAGGAACGTGAGTATTTGTGGAGTGAGCGAGGCATATCATAGACCGTGGTTATATGCAAAGTTGTGACTCAAACTCAAGTCAGACCCGAGTCACATTTTTTTAGTGGTGTGGATTGAGTTACAGCGACCTTGGACTTGGACTCGGACTCGGACTCAACTCGCAGGACTCAGACTGTTGTTTTGCAAAATGCCTAATACTTTATATAAGCACTAAGTGAAGGAATTGTTATGTAAGATGTTGCTTAAGTCTTGGTTCTGTAATATTAAAGTTGTCATGGATTGTCACGGCAACCTAAAATAGCCCTTTTATACCTAGAGTGGCTTTACCCTTGTATTGAGTGACTTCCATAAATAGAGGACCAATAACATGTACATTCTTGTGGACATTCTCCTTGCAGATGCCAAACTTTAAAATAAAAACACTGACGTCAGTGACTTAATTGCTTTTAAGAGGCTTCATCTTTCTGAATGTCCCATAGGTAACATGCATGCATTTTTGGACTTGCCCAATACAAAAGAAAATACCCGGTTAGCCTGCTGTCTTGAACATTGCATTGTACGTTTTGGAACCCTTACTACAAGGGGTATTTGTGTGTTATTTGCATCACTGTTTCTTAATAGCAAGGCCTATAGTCCATTTTAATTTGAATTACTAGGTCATCAGCCTTGATATCTGTACTGATTAATATTTTTTCTCTTATTTTCTCCCAATAGGAAGAACGTAGCAAGAACTCCTGAGTAAGTATTATTTAACGGCAAAGGTTCAGAACTAATGTTTTTGCTTCATTCACTTGGGTTTTGTCTCAAACTGGTGGACGTATTTACTAACGCGCGCTCATAAACTGCACTGCCGACAAAATCTAACCTACATGTATGTTATGTTGTTGGTTTTGGTTTGGGAATTATATGTCCAATTGGGAAAAAGGCTAATTTGAGAATTTTGTCCTGTTAGAAGTTTGAGTTGTGACAAACATTTCTGGATTTTGTTTTGCTCCCAATTTGTTGTTAATTTTTTCCCAAACACATCTATTTGATAGGATTTATTTTTGAAAATTTTGAAATTCATGACAAAAACTGGCAGGAATGGGATTCGAACCTGCGACCTCTGAGTTACTGTACCCGTGCTCCACCAACTGAGCTATCTTGGTGGCAATGTCCACATTTGTCCGATTTGTCCAATTTTTTTCTTTATACTTTGCCATGAGATGAATACACTTCTAGGTACATAAAAATCCACACCTCAAAAACTCAATGTTGGCAATACTGCTCTCTTGTACTTCATAAGTTGTTGTCGGAGTACTGGTGGAGTCTGCTATGCATGATTTTTTTATTGGGGGTGGGGAGGATAAATGTTGTGGTGTTTTCACTGGCCTTAAAACAGCCTAGAATGTCATCGATCAAGAGGACAACCCCGCCCCCTCCTCCTCCAGAAGTTGGCCACTGCAGATAAAAAAATTCAAATTGACAAAGATTTATTTCTGAACTGTTTACGATGATATAGCAGAAAAAAAAACATTTTCATTGGCTATATAAGATTTGTACACAAAAATACTCCCAATAAGGCCAGTTATTAAGCAACTGACAATTGCCTATCGCCATGGGCGAGTTAATCCACGCCCCTCGGATAAACCTGTTGAATTTTGTACAGTAACTTTCCCTTAGACAGAGATTTTGCACATTCAATGTCGAATTACAACTAATGTGATTGTACAATATTTCACAAGCTGCATTCACGCGATTTTTACCGCGATAGGTCAGGAGCTTGTGATTAGCTATGAGTAAGCCACAAACTGGAACCTCACGCTAAAGATGAATAGCGCCCTCTGTTGTTGTTTTTTTTAGACCCGGGTCATATCACCGGTGCCCATCCATCACTCGCGTTGCTAATGACCACTTCCTGACGGAGGAAGTATGTGTCCTTATTAAATATCCTCTCTACCTGACATTTGCACTGTTCCCCTCCGTGCCCAGGCCAGATTATTGTTAGGAAATATCACGGGAGAAAAGCTGTATTCTGTATTTATCTGTCCATACCCATCGGAGAATGAATTTTAAATGCTATTTTTAGGAAACTCAAATGTTATGTGCAATTGTGATTCACACTGCTTATGTGCTGTTACAGCAGGGCACGTCATTGCCACGTTTCCTTTTTATGTCAATTAATTGACCTGCGACTAGTGCCCACTACTTTAAACCGGTGACGTTGAAAACTGGTTCCTGTCAACGCCTCAAGGAAGGTTCCTTGACATGAAGACGTAGCCTTTCTATGCATGATCGATCGGAGCTTAAATTAGTCGGAAATAGTTGTACACATTCATGACCTTGAGAGGTACTCGCCAGACATGAGATCAAGTTTTAAATTAAAGAGTGGGTGGCAGCACAAAGCAGATACAAACATGCAGCTTAATTAAAACCCTCCAGGGTATTTTGTCTAGAAACCCTGCCAGATTCATCAGATTGCATACTTTGTCACATTGACTTGTGTGCAGAGTGCAGCAAGGTCAAGCTGTCACCACAGATGCACTGTGCTGCGTCTGGCAGGGTTAGGGTTAAGAAGGCTGAGCTACACTGATTGTGAAGCATTTGAAAAATGAAATGTGACTCGATTTGAAGGTGGCACCATTGGTTTGGGGGTGGGAGTGCTGGTGTGGATAAAGGGTGGCCTCACGTAGGTCCCCCCCCCCCTAACCCACTACCCTCCATGATTTGCTCGTTTGTTTGTTTGCTTGCTTGCTTGCTTGTTTGTTTGTTTGTTTATTTATTTGTTTGTTATTTACATTTTAATATATGTTGAAAATATGCCAACTGAAATGGTGCTGCCAAAGTCAGAGAATCCTAGGCCCTCCACAATTATTTCCACAAATGCATATTAAATGCCCATTGGAGCAATTGCAAAACATGCTGACTGAATTATATATTTTGTATCCAAGGGAGGTGTGCGCAGGACAAATTTTGAGTTCAATGAGTGCTCAGTTTCTGGAGAAAAGTGCAACAACATTTCTATTTTTATTTTGGTGATGAATTTAGCGAGACTGCAAAACACACTGCCATTCTTAATACATGTAAGACATGCGAATGTACTGTTACCTGTCATATTTTTTTTTTTTTTAAGGGTGGCAGGTTTAACTTTGTAAACATGTTTGGTTATGATGATAAATTAATCAATTTGTATTTTTATCCTATTTCATTGAAGTCTCTAAAAACATCAGTTGATGCATATTTGGTAATATGTGTCAACATACATGTAATACACCAATTTTCTACAAAATTGTACCATGGCACTTGGGGTGGGTACCTTGACAATCTGAGCAAGCTTTTGTATGATCATTCATATTTTTGATGTTAAATGTTTAGTAGATGCTGCCAAAGTCAAAGAGAATCCTTTAACCCTAAATCATCAAAAATCCTCCGATTGCCTTGCCCCAAAAAATGCATTCATCCTCAATCCTCCAAAACCCTCAAAAAAGTTGCATTTATGTTCCTCCAAAATCGTCCTGTTTCTCAAACACCATTCACCCTCAATCCTCTAAAATCCTCCTGTTTCTCAAACACCATTCACCCTCAATCCTCTAAAATCCTCCTGTTTCTCAAACACCATTCACCCTCAATCTTCTAAAATCGTCCTGTTTCTCAAACACCATTCACCCTCAATCTTCTAAAATCCTCCTGTTTCTCAAACACCATTCATCCTCAATCCTCTAAAATCCTCCTGTTTCTCAAACACCATTCATCCTCAATCCTCCAAAATCCTCTTTTTCTTGAAATACCATTCATCCTCAATCCTCCAAAATCCTCCAAAACTGCAAGGAGGATTTTGGAGGACTGAGGTGGGTTAGGGTTAAGACATAATTGTGAAATCTGTAGTCTTCGTAATGTCTGCTTGCAGAGCTAAGCCAATTCATTACCACCTTGCCCAATGACAGGTGCATCCAATCAGCAGGTGTCACTGTGTGTGAGTCAAAGGGGGGGGGGGGGGGGGGGGGTGGGTGGCCAACCCTTGTTCTCCAGGGGTCCACTAAGCTAATGCTCACGTGTAGATTGAATCATTGTGATTTTCTCTCTAAAACCTAAAAGGCTCTAGTTATCTTAGACACTTTTCAGGGAGCTCCGATGTTGAAACTTTTAAAATGAAATTTACAAGGAGCCACAGGTGTACCAAAGAGAAGGGTTGGGAGGGGGGGGTGCCCTTCCCAGAGGTTGACATTTTGGTTTGTTTATTTATTTTATTTTATTTTAAGTCAGTTGCTATCAGTGAATACATCAGTAGGTGCACTATGTCTGAAATATGGCAAGCAAAATCGGTGCAACTAGTGACATCAATCAGTTATATGGGTCATTTCATAAATTTGTGTCTAAAATTGTGGCATTTTTTGGTGTCCCTGTTACACCTGACCTGTGTAATTTCCATCAAGTATCATTAAAATTGACTTCACACTATTTGTTTACTTGTTTGGCAGGTACTTTGCTTTTACACAATCACTCTTGGAGATAGAAGAATTAAAGAATGTATCTGGAATTGCAAAATCTTATACATGTCACTGTGTAACAGGGACACCAAAAATGTCATACTTTTGGACCCCCAAATTTATGGAATGACCCATGTATACAATCACCCTATTACATTGCTTCTATCTGTTTCTTCCACTGCACGTTCACAATAGGTTGACATACTTCAGGTTCGTATAGGTTCTGACTAGTCCTTTTGCATGTTTTTTCCTTCCTTATTTTGATAGATTTTTTTTCAAGACACAATGGGATTATACTTTCAAAATACGATTTGCCTCGCAGGAAACATTAGTCTTGTGAAGATGGAATTTTTTTTGCGTCGGGGATAATGGTGTAAATTAGAACAGAGATTTTTCCCTTTTTTTGCCCTATCCCGACGTAATGTATGAAGCACTGTATACTCGGTGCTTTCCGAGAGCCTGTGTGAAAAAATCCACAGGCTTACTCAGGCGAGATTCGAACCCACGACTTCCTGCTTACCAGTGCAGACGTCTTGACCACCGAGCTTGCCGGGTCGGCAAAATTCCATCTTTACATTGATTACGCGGTGCCCGATGCTGCATTAGATTTGAATCGGCCAGCCGACCCCAGCAAGCTCGGTGGTCGAGTGGTTAAGACGTCTGCACTAGTAAGCAGGAAGTCGTGGGTTCGAATCCTGCCCGAGTAAGCCTGTGGATTTTTTTCACACAGGCTCTCGAAAAGCACAGAGTATACAGTGCTTCATAAATTACACCGGAATAGGGCAAAAAAAAGAAGAGAAAAATCTCTGTTCTAATTTACATTAGTCTTTAATATATACAGTTGCCGTCAAAACTTTACATAAACTTGGGCAGAAAATACTTTCGACAAATCAGTTCTGCTTTTCTTCTGTTATTTTTCTTCAATTTTTTTTCTTCAATTGTTCCTTGAGCAATTTTTTTCTATTGTTAATTCTCAGTGTGTCAATAGAATCATGTTTCCTCTTGCATGTGTACACGTTTGGATTAGGTTCACAGGTTTGGGATGTATTGGGGATTTACATGTACATGTATATGTAAACTTTTGAAGGCAACCGTATGTGACATTGCCTTCAACGTCTTGTTACATGTTTACGGTGGTTGCATCATTTTTACCATGGGTGTAGGGTGTTAGATTTATACTGGATCCTCCTTTTTTTTTAATTGTCCATTAGTAGTTCGGTTGGATGATGGTGGGAGTTGTCAGTGTCACACGTGTAACGCCGGAAGAGGCAAATTGAAAAAGTGACACACCACTGACATCTGTGTGACACCTGTGTGACATCCGTGTGACACCTGATGCAGACGCAGACTTTGATCAGTAAAGATTTTTTTGTCCAGAATGCAATGTAGATTGGCAGACGAGTTGGCAGACAGATTTAGTACGCTAAAAATCTTAGGTCAGGTAGTACCCATGGTTTAAAATAGATCATGACATGCAGTGTTAGTCCGAGTGACGTCAGTGGCATCATTCAAATTTAATACTCTTGCAAAATCCGGTCTCATTGATTTTATCAGTTTCTATTTATAATTGAGAATTCAAATTGCAGGATCTGTAACGGGCCTGACAGACATTTTGTTATTGCGAACATCAACATTAATTAACAGCCGAATGTTACCAAAAATAGGTTTGGAAAAATGTGGACATTTTCGGAAACTTTTTTGTCACATGACATTGACGGCTACCGGACCTAATATTCATGAGAAATAGTCAGAATATTTTGGTCTGGGAACCAGACTAGGCAGACAGCAATTCTAACCATTGACAAATGAAATTGGTAAAGACAAGACCAGCAACCGTGTTGGTCAGACGCTACATCCACAAGGACAAGGCTTTACCCAAGGAGTTCTATTTTTATGTTGTTGATTTGTTTTAAGTCTGCTCTACAGCCAATTTTAAAGTTTTGTTTTACTCCATTCTGAGCTGTTTAGTTTAGGTCCCATTAGGCAGCCAGTTGAACCTTTGAACACGGATAAATTTCTTAGTGTTACCTCGGTTATGAGGCACATCAGTACTTGAACTTTTTTACTCCAAATAGTTGAATCTTAAAATTAATTATTTCTCCTGCATTTAAGTGATTTAGAACATTTGTCGATGACCATTTAGTGATGAAAATCGAAAAAAACATTTGGCCCCCATTTTCTGTCATGTGCCCACAATTGGATGCATTCATCCCGCGCCAGAATTAGAGAAAAGAAACGAGCAAAGTGCACAACAGTTTTATCGCTGCCCAGTTGCAGATAATCAGTTCTGTTCACTATTTAATTTGCGCACAAGGCTCGACTTAGTTTCTCCACAAATTGGCTCGTGCACTCCTGGGAAAAATTGCACAGTGCCCTCAATAATTTAAGAGGGAAGAACCGGTCACAAGTTTTTGCATCTTCATCCAGTGGTCTTGGATTGCGCGTGCGGAGCGCCATTTGTTACAGTCAATTTGAACTTTTTCCAAGAGTCACAAGCGATCAAGATTCAAATGCATTGCATTGACAAGACAATCTGGGGATATTTCCTGCTTCGTTTGGATCAATCCTGCATGCCGCAACTCGGAGATTGTATAAGAAACAGTAAGAACAGGCAACATTGGGCCTACATTCGTTGACAGATAACTTATTTACTTTGGAGGGAAGTGCCTTGATTCATGTACTGAAGGAACATGGGTTTTCACATGAAAATCTTGTCCTGAAGGAAATGTATACCTGACTGTGCATCTTTCCTCCCTGTTATTAGTCATTGGATGTAATGTTATGTCCTACACAGGTGTGGTTCATTTTTATAAAGTAAAATAGGCAACATTGTTCACTTTTTTTTCACTTCTTTTGTTCTTGTCCTTTTGTTCATTGTAAATCTTTTGTTTAATATTTACTTCATGTATATAATCTTTTTTTTCTCCAATTTTCATGTTCGTGTTTTGTTAATTGTAATTTTGTTTTAATATTTACTTCATGTATAGAATTTTTTTTTACAACTTTTTGAGTTCTTGTTCTGTTAATTGTAAATCTTTTGTTTAATATTTACTTCATGTATATAATCCTTTCTTTTTTCTTTTCCTCCTCAAACCATTTTTCTCCTTTAGTTCTAAACATTTGTGTTGTTTGCAGTGAAAAATGACTTTAGTTTTGTGTACATTGTGTTTATGTTTGTATTATTCGTAAAATGCTATGAACTGCGTGATGTTTTTCCTCTTGAATCTTATTTCTAAATTGTTGGTTGTTCAGTCTTACCCTGTATGTGATATTGGTGTTTATTTATGTGTTACAGGTTTGGGGGTGTTCTGGTCATTTTGTATTAAATCCATTTTAAGTTCCTTTTGAATGCAATATTTGTATCTTGTTTGTATTTTTTTACTTTTAATCATGCCTCATTCATTTTCTATTTTGTTGGAGATTTTGTAAGTGATCAGTTACCTGTCACGTTTTGGGTGTTGAAGTGGAAATGTAACATTTTGTTTTATATTGGAAGAGACACATGCAAATACTTTTGGCCTTTCAAACAGAAAATTACTTCCGACAGTTGAAAGCAACTGGGATTAAGGCTTTGAAATTTGTAAGTTCAAAATGAAACCTATGCAATTGATACTGCAGAAATCTACTCGTCATTGCAGGCTCAGGTTTTTTTTCAAAGTTTGGTCAGGAAATTAGCACTGACGGTTGTTTGAAAAAGAAATGAGAGTAACACAAATACAGTCGAACACCTTTATAACAAGGTCCTTGGGACTTTACAATTTACCTTGTTATAACAGGTACCTTGTATTATCAGTAATGGAAAACAAAGAAAAACAAAGACTCAGGACCTATTTTTTCCTTGTTATAAGCAGTATGTTGTATTAACAGTGCTCTTATTATCAGGGTTCAACTGTACTTGTTTGGATCGTTGTATTTAAACCTCACCTCAGTTGGTTTCCGTAGACCGTATACTATCAACTGGTATGAATATATTCACAGCACAGAACCTTCCTGCAGTACCCCGGTGATGAAAGGCATTGTTTTGTTATACTTTTATGACGAGAGAAACCCACTGTCAGATATAAGTTTAACCCCTTGAGTACAGTTGTTTTACAGGAGGCATCGGGGTGTCGCGTCGGCTTTTGCAGCCAAGCGAAAACGGCCACAATGTGTTTGTGCAGTCAAGCGTAACATACACAATAATCCAACAATGGATTGAAACTGCACAAACAGCGGCCAATGGCGTCATCCGGCCTGGTGGCACTGGGTTTTTTTTTGCGCCACATGGCATCTTCCGTACACAAGGGGTTAACAATTTTATTTTGAGTTCTAAAAACATTGTCATTGGGGCTCAATTTCATGGCTCCATGTACCGTAAGTGAAGAAGACTCACAAACTTTAGCTGAAAATCTGCGGTTAGAATATTTCATGGAATTTTGGTGTAAGCACATGCATAGCTAGCTGTATACATCCTGTATTTAAGCATTCTGTGCTGACACGGTTAGTGCAGAAAATCTGTGCTAGCGCTGTGAACAAAAAAAGCAGCAAAAACTCCTGTTTGTATCATTCCTCCGTGGTGCAGGTGTGTCACGTTTTCAAATTTCAATTTTCAAGACTTACTGTTTCCCCACGCTCTCCCTCTTCCCGCCCCTCTCTGCAGAATACAGCTGACCCATCACCAGGGTATTCGTCAAGCCAGCCGTCAGCTGAGGGCACTCTCCAATCGTCGGGATGGCACGCCGTCGTCCTCACCAACGACACCGATTATCCCCCACGGCGCTAATCCGGCGGTCAGTAGCGTGCAGTCCTCGCCGCGACATCACATACGGTATGTCCTGAGTGGAAAGGGGGGGTGTTATTCCAAGATGGTGTCAAGATTAGTTGGTAAAGCTTTGGATTGGGATGGATTTGTTTGGAGGGAAATGAGAAGGCTTAGGTTGGACATAGACTTGGGCAAAGTAGGTTGACTGCAGTTTGGGTACTGGGTGTTTTTGAGTTCGTTGGGTACTGGGTGTTTTTGAGTTCGTTGGGAACTGGGTGTTTTTGAGTTCGTTGAGATACTGAAGTTATTGGTTTGAAAGATTTCTTTGGGTGGTATGGTTGGTGACATTTTGCACTGCAAACCCTACGACCCTTGCGGTTTTCCTTGGCCCAGATCTAAACAGATGGAAAATTCTTCAACAGATTCCATAGAAATTATCCCAATTTTCAGACCTATAGACCCAGACGGTGTAACTTCCACCGTTGGTGAGACCAACTCACTTCCCTCCATTATATTCTGTTTTGCTGATGTATAAGGCAATTTCATGTGATATTATTAACCCTGTTCATCGGTCCCAACAATCACTCCTGAAACAGCTCCCTGGGGAGTATACAGCCCCGGCTGCAAGTTAAGCGGACACTGGTTTAATCAAACATATAACCGCGTCAATACCCTCACAGGTACCCATTTATTCCTGGGTGGAGATAAGCAACTTATTGTGACAAAGTGCCTTGCTCAAGGACACAAGCACCATGACCCTACTGGTCTCGAACCGACAATCTACGATATCGCCAAGATTTTGAGTCTGATACACTAAGCCACAAGGCCATAACGCTTCACATATATTTTAAAATGTAACTACCTCTTTCTGTGGGCAAGTTTCCATGGTAACAAAATGTATCAGAAAATTGAGGAAATCCCAAATGAAACTAGAGATTAAACCAACCACTTCTGGTTTCGTTTGTGGGCTATTCCAGGTTGTGTCACCCATCCTGGGATCCTGCACCCATGATATTTCTGGCTGTATGGGTGGGAGTGGTCAGTGGTGTGTAAAAATCATGGTGTAAAAAAAGGGTTTGAGGCTACAGGGTGGTTCAAAAAAGTCACCGCAAGTTTAGGTGATTGTTCACTCGCCTCCTACAATTCCAGAGAATTTGATGAGTAGGGTAATAATCCTGAAAAAATGCTAGGTCTAGCTTAATTGGATCTCAAGATATGGCCCATCACAGATGGCATGTACAAAACTGGCTTGTCCACGGGAGCTTCTTACCTTTAGTTTCTGTCTTCAACATGCTTCATTTACAATGAAGCTCCCGTGGACAAGCCAGTTTTATACATGCCATCTGCAATGGGCCATATCTTGAGGTCCAATTAAGCTAGACCTAGCATTTGTATTAGGATTATTTCTAAACACTGTACTCATCAACACTATAATTCGTCAAACAATCCACAAGGGAAACTGACTAGGTAAATTTGAATACATTTTCAAAGTGAACAAAGAAACTGGCAGGAGCGGGATTCGAACCTGCGACCTCCGGGTTACCGTACCGGCGCTCTACCAACTGAGCTATCTTGCCCTATGTTGGCGGTCTCCCAAATTGTCAGTATCTTTGTTCGGGTGGGCGCTAGTCAGAAGTCATAAACCCAGAATGCCGTATAGCCAGGGATCACACCCAATTTTACGACCAATTTGTATTCAAATTTACCTAGTCAGTTTCCCTTGTGGATTGTTTGACGAATTATAAGTTAAAAAGTCGTATCCTCATTGAGTGATCCCCACAATGTCGCTTCCCAGGTTGTATCGTAAAATTGTGTGATCCCTGGCTATACGGCATTTTGGGCTTATGACTTCTGACTAGCGCCCACCCGAACAAAGATACTGACAATTTGGGAGACCGCCAACATAGTTGGTAGAGCGCCGGTACGGTAACCCGGAGGTCGCAGGTTCGAATCCCGCTCCTGCCAGTTTCTTTGTTCACTTTGAAAATCTCATCAACACTAGGTTAAATACAAATTCTCTGGAATTGTAGGAGGTGGGTGAACAATCACCTTAAACTTGGGTTAACTTTTTTTTAACCACCCTGCAGGGGTTGAACTTCAGGTAACAATCTACTAACTAGACAGCTGGGCTAGTAGCAAAAACATTTTACTAGACCGGAAGGCATTTCACAAGACAGTGTTTTGAATAAGTGTGCTGTTTTGATTTTTCCCCCTTTGCCGACCTTGTTGGGGGAGGGGTTTGAAATGCTGTTTTGATTGAAACTCCCTGCCTCAAAATTAAAATGTCCATTCCAGAAATTATGGGGAATTTTTAGTTTACCAGATTTAGAAAAAAAATGGACTTTAGTGATAGCATTCTATGCAGTGTATGAAAAATATCACTAGACCACCGTACTAGTTTGGTCAAGAGTTCACTAGACCAACGCTGAAATCACTGGACTCAGTCCAGCGGTCCAGTGGATATTTCGATCCCTGCCCTGTACTGTATCATGTGTGGGTTTTGTTGTATTATGTTCCCCTCCCCTTGCCCTACCAGACCTGCCCTACATCCAGTAAAATGTATCTATGGGTCATTCCATAAATTAGTGGTCCAAAAGTGTGACATTTTATTGGTGTCCCTGTTACACCTGACCTGTGTATATTTCCATCAAGTGTCATTAAAATTAACTTCACACTGTTTTGTTTTACTTGTTTGGCAGGTACTTTGCTTGTACACAATCACTCTTGGAGATAGAAGGCATTAACCCTCCTACTGTTCTAACTATCATAACCTATCAAAAAACCTAAGCCCTTCCTCTCCAACAGCTTGTGTGTTTCAACCTGAAACTCGATAGGTTTTGATAGGTAGGGTAGTTGGCTCCATTTTGGCACCGAGAGAGGGAGGGTTAAAGAATGTTTCCTGAATTGCAAAATCTTATGCATGTCACTATGTAACAGGGACACCAAAAATGTCACACTTTTGGACCCCAAATTTATGGAATGACCCATGTCCTGTGTTAGAATTCAAAGTCAATATGGCCGTGTGAGGAACATCTGTTGTCCGCGGTGACACTGATGCATCTCTTGTCTAGTGATGGTGGTACATACCTCAGGAAACACTGATTCCCCCTACCCCCTCCAGCTATTTTCATATGGCTTAAGTTGGTTGGAAGTGGAACTTGTGGCTTCAGTTTCCAGGATATGTATAGTCTGCGGTTGGTTACGAGTATTTGAGTAATGATGATGCTCAAAAGAAAAAGAAATCTCATTGTGCAAAATCCACTTTAAGAAAATTATTCTGGGTTCACTGTCATGGATATCCCTTGAATCATAAACAATATAGGTAGATCAACAAAGTTTGAATCCTTGGTGGTCTGTCGAATCCTCTGAAGGGAGATGTGGCAATTTTAGCAAGATTTTAAGCGCAGAGTATCAAATTAATAGCGCATATTTTCTTTGATCACCCCCCCCCCCCCTAAAGAAAAACAAAAAAACACTAGAATTTCATGACAATGGTATTGTCCATCCTATCTACAAAATCAGTGACATTGCCCTGTTCTGTCCCCCCCCCCCCCCCCCCCCCATTGTACCTTCATTTATGCACACCCAATGGAGAAAATAGAATTTCATAAGAATTCACTAATTAACCAAAGTAGATGATGAACTTTAATATTAGGAAATCTTCAGAAACATTGAAAGAAACTTAACATGCAAGTTTATTCTTCCAAATTCTGTCAAATATCAATGTATGAAATATCATTTAAGCACATCTAGTGCAGTGAATGAAGTTTTATAAAAATGCAGTAACTTACCACAGTGTGGCCTAAACAAACCGATAGGAAACCTACAGTTACCCATAGGAAACCTACAGTTACCCATAGGAAACCTACAGTTACCCATAGGAAACCGACAGTTACCCATAGGAAACCGACAGTTACCCATAGGAAACCGACAGTTACCCGTAGGAAACCGACAGTTACCCGTAGGAAACCTACAGTTACCCGTAGGAAACCTACAGTTACCCGTAGCAAACCTACAGTTACCCGTAGCAAACCTACAGTTACCCGTAGCAAACCTACAGTTACCCGTAGCAAACCTACAGTTACCCGTAGCAAACCTACAGTTACCCGTAGCAAACCTACAGTTACCCGTAGCAAACCTACAGTTACCCATAGCAAACCTACAGTTAGTTACCAATGGAAACTTACCTTGCATGGTTTTTTTTAGTTTTTCCACCTCCAATTGTACCAAAAATCCAGCTTTTATGAAGACCTCCAGTTACGTACATTCAGTGCAGTAAATATATCCAACCTTGACATTTCCACGCTAAAAACCAGGTGTAACGGTTCCTTCAGAGATCCCTCTCGATCTGCGCATAAATACAGCGTCACTCGTCCACCTTGTAACGTTGGATTATACCCTTAACGTATCCACCTGTCTTCCGCCTACCATTTGAAGTATCCTGCTGGACTGACGTCAAACTCAGGAGGGGGGGGAAGGGAAGAGCTGTGTAGACCCACTCTGCGTACCCCGTGTCTGAGTGCTGCGTTGCGATACGGAAACTGTGACCTTTTACCACCCACCACTGGGATCGCGGTTCGCTATATTTATAAGGTTTCCTGTCCTAGACGAGATGGTGACTCGTATAAGTGCTGTCAGAACTGGGGACTATAAATATGTGCTTGTGAAGTCTGATAAACAGATAAGAGAGTTGTCACCGCCCTCCCCCACAAAAAAATTAAAAATCCCAGAACACGTAAATGTTTAGCAGAAATTAGTCAGTGGTACAGACAGTTTTTAATTATAATTAATTGTCTTTATTTGCCTTCAAAATCTCTTCCTTTTTTTTAATCAGGTTCTTTCGGATTATAGGTTCTTTCTGTGGATAGCAAAATAATAGATGACCAGTGAGCAGTAATTCATTTGAATCCAATTCAATATGAAATTTATTTCTATTCAAACAACACCAAATAAAGAACAAAAAAGCAACATAGATTTAACAAAACAAAACTTGTACAGTGTTACTTGCTAGTCATAAGCCATTGATTTGTAAATGACCGAAATCAAACAAAACAAATGCAAACAAACATTAAATCAAATACATTGTAATATAATGCTGGTTAAAACTGCAATCAGCCTCGGACACTGGTTTAACTAGAGAATATAGTTGATATTGCAAATAAAACAGTGAAAAGCATATACAACGTATTACAAAAGGTACATTGCTTTAGAGAAGGATTTGAGGCTTAATTTCAAAAGTGTAGCTTATAATGGAAGGCCTTACAAACAAAAGACAACCAGTGACAAACAAGTGAATACAAACTAAAACATTTGCTTTAGCCGCATTTTTCTTGATTTTTCTTAGCTGTACACACTGTACAATTTACAGCAGTTTCGTCCATCGTCATGGGAGAAATTCTTTTCATTCTCATTCTCTTCAACTTTCTCATTACATTCTCTTCAAAATACCCCCCCCCCCCCCCCCCCGCCCCCCCACCCACTACCACAGCTCAACAATCTTGCTTGACCCCTAATATAGTTTTCGGGCATAAACGTTTGATTAGAGGAGAAAGAACCGATGTGGTTTTCTACGTTATGACCAGCGTGCACATGTTCCAGCGGTCCTAAATATCCTACATCCTGCCAGTGCTCATCTTATAAATCAAACAGTTCTTATAGGTGGTGACCTGATACACAAAACGGCTGGAATGTAGCCAAATTTGAGATTATGACAGTTCCTGAAAGTATAAGCTTGAATTTGATGCATTGTGAGTGGCTGTAGCTCATTTTGAACTCGCGCTCCAACCTTTTGAAGTTGTTAGTCATGACCCCTTGTTTTGAGAAAATGAAGCTTAAAGTCCGTGAATCATACAAACTAGCTTTCGGTGCACAGCCTAATGTATCCCCAAGTATTCACTATGTTCCTTGTTTGGTTATAAAACTGGGATATGGGGTGTGAAAATATTAAAATTTCAAAATTGATTTCTCAGTGGAAGAAAAAAATTGTTGTGAGCACTCTCTGAGTTCAAACTTTAACGGCCTGTTTACGATTTTGAGTTTCTGCACACTGCTTTAGAAGAATCATTAGAAAATAAGAACATTTTTTTTCTTTCCACATATTTTTCTGTAACACATTTTACGTCAATGCAAAACCGTCTTATTTTATTTCGGGTGTTTCCAACTCTCCAAAACAGGCTTTTATTCTTAATTGCTGTCACGCATCTAATACACACAAAGACCCCAAACTACCGTCGGGTCGCGTATAATTCAATATTTTTGAAGTAATTACTCAATAATTAAACGTGGGTGGATTTTCTTTTCTGTGAAAGTCTCATTTAAAAGTGAACAACTTTTGCATTGCTAGAAAAATAATAATTACATTTTTTTTTTTCTTGTGATTTGTTTGACAAAATTATTTTTCAGGTGGAAACTTGAAATAAAAAAGCACGAACAGTACATCTTTAACACTAATTGGCCATTTTCCCCCGAAACTGAAAGTACAGCTTATCGTGCTTGTATTTAATCAGAAGCATATTGGGTCACTGACCGAATGGTCCACTTTCTTCTTTTTTTCAGGGTGTGCGCGATCATTACAAGTCAGTAATGTTTCCTTTACATATACATGCCGGCAGTAACCCCAGTGCGACTGACGTTGACAGTACAGTCTACATGTACATGGTTATTATTGTCTGGGGCTTCAGCCGGTGCGGAAAGCTTTAAAATTAACCGGTGTTTCGAGTCGCCATCTATTTATAAGTCCCTATAACATGCTGTCTGTAACGTCATGTTCGTTCACAGTTGGGTAGCTGGGAATACAAATGAACCCGTACATAATTGGGACCCTCGGAGTAATAACAGCAATCCATTAATTTGACCCTTACCCCCTAGTATAATTTACTAGGAACCATACCCATCCTTATGGTAAATTGTACACACTAGTTGGTGGACTCTGATTCTGGTGGTATGCCAAACTCAGTGTAAAGGACTATCAGTTTGGGGGTCCAGTACCCATCCTAACAGATTCCAACCAAATATGCTGTTGGGTTTTGATGGGTTGAGTACTGTTAGGGTTAAGCGGTTCACACTATTCACACACAGATTTCAGTCGGACTTTGTAATGCACAGACGTGGCTGTGATCCATCAATCAGCAAGGGGCAGGACTTGGATCTGTCTATTTTGAGCACTCAATACTGTCAGCAAACCATATGGCCTTTTTTGTTTTAATTGAAATCACCAAATACAAGGCTAAAGGGTTACGGTCAGAGGTGGTAGAGTTGGCAATGATTTAAATTGCCAACCCAACCACCCTTGCGGTTTTCCTGGGCCAGGTCTAAATAGTGGATAATTCCGGAGAAAGTATCCCAATTTTTTAGATCTGTAGATGCATGCAGTCAATATCTTTCTGCGGTCAGGAGAACCTGGCTTCTCGTTGGTGGAGAAAAGGTAGCAACCGTAGAGTATCTTCCTTAAGGACACAACCAGTGGGCAGTAACTGCTGCACGTGTATCAAGATCGTGCATCAAAGTTAAGCCTGACATGCAGTTGTGTACTCTGTAAATGGGGGAGGGGGGGGGGTGGTGGGCCTTTGGTCAAAGCCCTTCCGCTCCCCGCTTTTTGCCCTTTTGTTTTGCCTTCTGCCTTTGCAAACCAGAAACCCTCTTTGTGTTTTATTTTGCCTTTACAGTAAGAAAAATAGGGCTGTGAATGGTACGTGCCACCAACGTCAACAAATAGTACCAAACTGCCCCCCCCCCCCCCCATCAAATTATTTTATGAGCAACAAACACTTTTTGGCCCATAAAATAAATATTTGATTTATGGATGCATAATGGACAGTCATACTGTCATTTTAGCTTGACCACAGCAAGATGGCAGAGATGTGCACATAACTGGTATAGCTCTTGCCAAGTTTGGACCCACATTTATACGACGACGTGCCACCCAATAAATATAACCACTGAACCATAGCACCCCGTGATTTTAATAGGGTCAGTTATGATGAGAGAACGAGAATGCCTGTTGTCGTACTCGTACGTGGTCCACGACCTTAGAGTAGCCTTTCATAGGGTGCGTTCAAGTAGCTCACCCTGGTCAACTCGGGTATAGCCCCGTGCCATTCGATTAGCTCTGACGTCATGGCTCACTCGGGTCAGCCACCACAGACCCTGCTCGCGGAGCAGAGTCACTGGTGGAATTACATCATATGCATGCATTGTTTTTACCAAGAAATGGACAAATATGGCGGCTGGACAGCAATTAAGCTCAAGTGGGCTTAAAACCAACTTTATTTGAAGTTTAAACATAATTATTTATTAAGCTCATTGCGATTTTAGAATTTGTTATTTCAGCCCGACTTTGTTGGTTTTGCTAATAAAGGAAAAGCAGTAAATCTCAAAGTAAGCCTTAGTCGGACAAGGGCATTTTGTCAGTGGCTACGTCCACGGCTACGACAATCACGTGAGGATCGTGACAGCCCTTGTTTGAGCATTCGATTAGCACGGCATTCGGGGCTAATAACCCGTCTGTCTTTACCAGAGTGGATCCGGGTGAGCTACTCGAATGCACCAATAGAGTCTCTACTGAAAGGTCAGCATGGCTTATCGTAGTCTATTAAAAGCTCCAATCACCTTACACAGTACAACCTGTTTATTTATAAACCTGATTTATGTAGACATTGCCCAGGTTCTTGGGTGGACGTATTGAGTCATAGACTTGAAAGGATAAATCTCTGTAGACAAAGGATGATGCTTTATTTGCTTTTCTCTGGGTGATTTTAATAAGTTATGTTATCTGAAATAAATGTGAGCTATTTATATTTTTTTTTTTTTATATTTAAGATAATGTGGTTTGCAGATTTTTTTAAGGGGCAGGTTTTGAGAATCTTGTTTTTTTCTATTTTGGATGTCAATCCAACAAAAAAATTGTTATTCTGGGTTGGTTAGTACAATGTACCTGTAATATGCAAAAGATCAACCCCACAGAAATGAATTATTGGAGAGGAGCCAATTTGAAATGTGTAAAATACTTATTCGATAACTAAAAGCGGACAAAATTACATGTCTCATGTAAAAGTGAGAAATATTTGCATTGCTATAAAAACTGCAATGAAAATGCCCAAAATGCATGGACATAGGAACTTGAAATTGCAGAAATAGCACCCTTTTGAAAACACAGCTTTAACAATCCAAATTGTCTGATGGAATTATACCTCCATGATTGAACAAACTATTTCAAGTTATTTTCTTCACAAAACTGGACACCGTTGTCCACAATTGGATGATGTCTGTTTTCTTTGATGCAACCAACCATCCCTGTGTAGTGAATTGTGGCCAGGGGCCAATTTCATAGAGCTACTATAAGCAAAAAAATGCTTAAGCACACAAAAAATTGCTTAGTAAAATCAGGTTACCAGCTAAAACTCCTTGTCACTGTCAAGCAAACAGCTGAATACCGGTTGCAAGCAATATACATCACATAGAGTTTTAGCTGGTAAGCTGATTTTTATTAAGCAAGGTTTTTTTGTGCTTAAGCAATTGTTTGCATGAGCAGCTGTATGTAATTGGCCCCAGATTTAACTCTAGTGTCCGAGTGTTGGAGTTAATGTTCATGTTCTTTGTGTCCTCGTTTCAGCGATCCCGATGCATTACCCATGGCGAGTACCCCCATGTTCAGCCGTACGTCCCCGCCCCCCTATCGCATCCCTCCCCAGCACCCGTCCACACCAACGACTCTGGGTCATCATGAGACAAGTTTTAGGTTGGTACAGTACTTGATGGATGGTTGAAGGTTTGCCTATAGCATATTGCTCCCAAGAAGATGGCATTGCTTATCACCGATTTGCCTCTCTGCATGCCATGATTCGATCCTCTGTAAAACAAAAAAAGAATTAAGTATTACATTTGGGGTTTTTACCCAAGACCATATTAGGATTTCAGCTGTACCTGAAGATTTGTAGTGTATCTCAAAATTAACCCTAATATGTGCTTTTACCAGGAAGTCAAGAATATGCCAAAGTCTAAGACTCTGTAGTCCTTAGTAAAATCAGGTTACCATCCCAAAGTCCATGCAATTACTCTTCTAAGCAAACAGCTAAATCCAGTCACGAGCAATATACATCACATGGAGTTTTGGCTGGTAACCTGATTTTATTCAAACCCTAACCCCCCCTATTGTGGATTTTACCCCATGTACTGTTGTGAAAAAATGTCAAAACCAGCAGTCAAAATATTTTGACAAAAAATTCTAATTTGATTGGTACAGCCATACAATGGGGCAATGTTAGGGTTTTAAAAAAAACAATGAGTCGGCCCAGTGAAACCTTGAACAATTTTAGATATAAGGAGACATGACACCAACATTAACAAAAACACGTCACCATAATTTCCTTGGAACAATCTAGAACAGTTCATGCTTTATTCAGGGTCAAGGGTCACCAACTTAATGTATGCATATGAATACTGATGCAGAATTGTGAAGACAATAAGAATAACACTGCTACCCAATCTTGACTTTGTTCCAGAAACCTTGTTACACTGAACGCTGTTTTCTCTTCTTTCTTTTTTTCCCGCAGTGACCCCTTTGACAGCAGGAGGCTGTCTGAACCCGGGAACCCAAGAGGTAATATCCTGCCTTTCAATCTCTGTTTGCCATTCAACTGCTAACTGGATTGACCTGAAATATACAAAGAAACAAAATACGCTGGCCTAGCTTTTAGCTCCTTGCTTGTCAAGTTTAATTGCCGTTGAGAAAGAACTTGCTTAAGTTTGAAACGTTAGGCCAGCTTTTTTCGTTTATCTTTTATCATAACTATTACACTACTCAAAATAATTAAAGGAAAACAAAATTGGCATGGTCTATATGGGCTACTGTTAAAACAAGAAATATTATTATGTGAAAGTCATTGACGGGTGGTCAATTGATTTCCAAACAATAGTCAACTATGTAGGTGAAATCATGCGTGTCTCCTAACACGTAGACACAGGCGTGTTCATTTACCCTATGTAAGGTGCTGTTTTTGTGCACTTGTCCTCACTAGCTGTTATCACTTCTTGCAAAAAGATGAAGGTTCTTCCAATTGGTTTGTTGAGTAGTGGTGTTCGCCATCATTTAACTGAAGTTGAGGTTGCTAGAGCTGTCCAGTTCCTTGAAGATGGCAATACACAGTGTGAGGTGGCTGTACGTTTTGGTGTTCCTTACTGGGAACTGGGAAGAAAGGGTAACAATGGGGACAATGGTACCCCACGAGGGAGTCTTTAGAAATCCAGGTACCCCACAAAATTAACGCTATGGAGTTTGAGATTTCAATAGGGACAAAGGAGAATAAAAGAAGGAAAGTAAAGTCTACAATAGAGGTACCCCGTATGGGTGCATATATGTGAGGATGTGTGTGTCCGCAAGTGTCATCAACCGTCTGTGGACACGCTTTTGGGAACATGGTCTGTACACGAGAAGGCCAGGTCAGGGCCGCAGACGTATGACTATCAAACAGTGAGGAATCGTCTGCATGAAGATGGTATGAGAGCCAGACGACCAGCCAGAGGCCCCATTTTGACCCCATGACACCGCAGAGCCCATGAGCTGGAGTTTGCCAGAGACCATCAAGCTTAGCAGGTGGACCAGTGGGCGCCACTACTGTTCTCTAGACTGTTTCAGCCAATGACAGACGTGCGAGGGTTTGGAGACACTCAGGGGAACGATATTCAGACTGTATCATTGTCAAATTTGACCACTATAGAGGTGGGTCAGTTATGGTCTGGACAGGTATATGTCTGGACCTGCGTACGGACCTCATCGTGATGGCTGGTGGTACACTAACACATCTGAGGTATCGAGATGAGATACTGGAGCCTGTGGTGAGGCATTTGCTAGTGCCGTAACGGAAAATTTGATCCTGGTACAAGATAATGCTCGTCTACACTGCACGAGTGTCCATGAACTTTCTCAAGGAGGAGGGAATCGACACCATACCAAGCATGTCCCATGCATGCTCTATAGGGTTTAGGTCAGGTCGACAGCAAGCTCCAGATACTGAACAGACACTCACAGAGGCTTTGGTTGAAGAGTGGATGAACATTCCCCAGGACTCCATAAGACAGTTAATTCTAAGCATGCCTCGGCGCTGTCAGGAGTGCATACAAGCACGTGGAGGTCATACCACAGTTTATTACTAGGCAATGATTAATTAACTCTGACTTTGTCAAAACATGGACAGTGTACAGACACTCAATGATAACTGGCAGATGTTTATGTCCACGTTTTTTTGTTTTTATTCACGTTTTATTCATGCTGACAGGTTACCATATCAATAAATTTCACCTTACATTGTTGACTAATGTTTGGAAATCAATTGACCACACCTGAATGACTTTCACATAACTTCAATATCTCTTGTTCCAATGGTAGCCCATATAGACCATGACAAAAACTTCTTTGTTCTTGTTCCTAATAATTATTTTGAAATCCAGATTTCAAACATGGCGACCCCAAGGTTCAATCCAACTTGACACACTGCAGTGTGAAAAGGCCTCGTAGGGGAAGGTGTAACCTGTGGTCTGTGTGGTAAACCACACAGTAACCACAAGGTATCATGAAGGTTCAAAGAGTCAAACCTCTGTAATCTATTCAGTTAACCCGCAACAAATCCTCAGGTTAGAGTCCACATGATCCCCTATTAATAGGCCTGTCCTGGTTGATCTTAATAGGAATCTGGTAGTCTTTTTAAAGCCGTGATCAATCAGTCTTGAGCTCTCCAAAAGGATCATGGTAGCTTGTGGTCAGAATGTCTAGAATGAACAAATTTAACCCTAACCTACCTGAATCCATCAAAATCGATACCCCTGTTTTGGAGGATTTCAGCGGATTCAGGATACTTCCATATTGAAAGCTGGGGGATTTTGATGGATTGGGGATTGTAAGCCTAGCGGTACTGCAGGATTTTGATGGATTCAGGATACCTCCATATTGAGCAGTCACCAAAACCAACTTTTTGTGCATGACGAAATAGGTGGATTTTGGTGGATTCAGGATACTTTCTAGTAAAGTTACCCAAGGGGTTAGGGTTAATAAAGGTAAAGATTTGATGTAGCACTGTGTGGTAACTCTTTTGTGAGTTTGTGGGGTTCTGAAAAGAACTGGTGGAAATTCAATGTTTTGGACAGTATGCTCCACCCGTCGTCAGGAGACTGAGGGATTCCAACAGGAAGGGAGTGTCTGGAAGCAGTGATGCATGAGAAGAATGAAGATCATAAGCAATCAAACACTGGTTCCCCTGCTGCATCAGAGAGGAGGCCACCCGCTTCCAGTCGCTACTTAACTCCCTTCACCGTTGGAATCACCCCAGTCTCCTGACGACAGGCAGAGTATACTGTCAGAAACGTGAGTTGCCACAAGGTGCTACCACAAACCTGTACCAAATTGCTATCTTCACCATGCAAACCTTCAAATCTGACCTGAACAAATTTAAATGCAATTTCTTATAAACTCTGTATGTGTTTCCAATGAGCCATTCGGTATTCCAACTGCGCATGTGCGCAACAAGATTTGACGATTTTTCTCACGGGGGGGAAACGTGGCAGATAAATGCACACAAGGCTATGGGGGAAGTGGTCAAAACCGAATCTGCATTCTGTGCAATTTTTCGTGCAATCGCAAAGACGATGGAAACTTTTGTTCGAACAAATGTTTGGACACAAAAGACACCCGAAAACACTTCGCTGTCCAAACTTTTTTTTGAAAAATGTTACTTCAGAACACGACGATCTCTTTAAATTTGCTGGTACCCGCTATGCTTTTGCACGCATACGATGAAATGTTTCTCCCGAAAGAAAAATTGTCATATCTTGATGTGCACATGCGCAGGTGCAATACCGAACTGGCTTATTATAGTTAATACTTTTATTTGTAGAGTTAAAACACAATTTCCAAGTTACAAATTTGCCATTGAGTTATTGAGGTGACAGCCATAGTACAAAAGTGACGCTACAGCCCAAATCTTAAAAACTAGTGACTGGGAACTGTTCCTCCAACACTTCCAGTTCCGTGCAACATGATCAACACATGCACCCGTTTCCTTATTTAAGAAACCTTTGCCTTTCATGTCTTCACTTTATGATCTGTTATTTCACTGACTTACCGCTGTGTGTCTCTCTTTTCTTTTTCTTCCCTCCATCTCTGGTTTCCCTGCTGTTTCTATTTTATCTTGCCTTACCTGTCCGTGGCTCTTGTGTTTCTATTTCACTTTGCCATAATCACTTTGTTCCTCACCTGCATTTTCTATCCTTGGTCATTGTAATCATTATCATAATCACCCTGATTGTCTGTGTCATCCCTCGTCATCCCCATTATTCCCGTCATCACCATTTTGATCCTTGTCATTGTGATACCATCGTCATTGCTGTTGACCATCTTTATTATTGTTTCTCTTCTTCATTATGTTCCTCATCATCTTGAGCCTGCCTCATCTTCTGCTTCTTGTGTTTTGTCCTCTTCTACAACCCAATTGTTTTTCCTCCTCTTATCCATCTGTTTTGTCTTGAACATCTTTCGTTGCATTCTCCCTTTATCATTTCCTTCCTTTCTCCACTCCTTCAATTTGTTCCTGTCCACTACCCCTTCATCACTCCTCACCTTATTTCTCTCGTCCTGCTTACCTTAACCCTCCTCCTGTACTGCCTCCTTCATTTTCATCTTCTGCATTTTTACCCCCTCCTCCCATCAATAAGAACCTGCTCCTCTTCCTGTTCCATCCCACCTTCATCTTTTAATCTAATGACCACTCTCTCTTTCTTCCTCTGACCACATCTTGCCTCCTCTCTCGGCCTGTCTGCCCAGGATTGAAACCCCATCTTACGATGCGTGACATTGCCCTTACATTCTGACCATCTCTTGGGTCTTTCTTTTTTTGAGACATTAACTCTTGTAAGTGATAAAAACAAAATTGTAAAAGCTAACTTATTTCAAAAGTTTTAAACTTCAAAGCATAAATGAGCTTAAATTTGAAGCTCTGTTCAGACATTTGGAAGTAACTATTTAACTGTTGCTGTTATGTAGCAATAATAGTCCAACAATTGTCAAGCATTTATGATACAGTTTTTCACCGATTAACAGCCATTTAATACTATGTCAATTATTATTATTTTTAGGGCAACTTTCATCTCTATTTTGCTTTATTTTGCTTTTGCCTTATTTTAAAAACCACTGCTAAAAACGCTGAATGTAAACCGTAACAGACAGATCGTGGATTTGATTTTGTTCTTTTTCAAATAAATAATCACCCGAAAATTCCCCCCCCCCCCCCCCCCCCATGGCATTATTCTATGCACCACGTGGCAGATCTTTCCTTATGTCACTGCTGTGCCCTTGAATCCAAAGCATTGTTTTAGCCATGTAGTGATGGTAGGATCACTAGCAGCAAGTTCGAGCGGCGACCATTTGTCGACCACTGGTCAATTTTGCCTGGTACCCAACATGTATTTCGTATACAGGTTGCCATGGAAAATCGACTAGTAGTTGACAAATGGTCGCCGCTCGAATTTGCTCCAGGATGAAAGTTCATTTGTTGATGTTCAAAGTAGAAAGATTCTTCAGCCTGTTTTTATTTCTGTGTTCACTGTATTAAAGCAGAATTAGTAATCCGAATGTCCAAACAGTTTACCTCTTGAATACGGACGACGGCCATAGCTGTAGTTTAAAAAGACCACCTGGCCAGTTGTCATCTATATGCGCATTCCTCTGTGTACTCAATCTATTGTTTTCCTATCATTTGCATTCTTTATATTTGTGACCGGCTCTGGCAAAACCTGATGCTTCTCGGCATTTCCCATTACGCGGTATGGGCCCGCATAACGTTTTTAAAATGGCATCAGCGATAGCAAAACCCCAATATTGAAATTTTACCCCAAGTGTTGGGTTTTGCTAGAGCTGGTCACAAATTTCAATATTGGGGTTTTGGTATCACTGATGCCATTTTTTACATTGCGGGCCCATACCGCGTAAGGTCGGAAAAAGTGGGGGTCTTTTTCGGCTTCGCCACTGACTTATTGAATCACCGAGAAGCAAACCAAATGGAAGTATTTTAACTTTTGGCTTCATATCAACCGATTGAATGAGGTACGACGAAGTTTTTGCCGATTCGATTTAACTCTTTCGCTACAATATATGTATACATGTCTGAAAGAGATTGAATTGGTTGTATGAACATAGCATTTTCACATGTGCTGTCCTTGTTTTTTGTCTTGCTAGACCTCCCCATACCCAAAGTTTCTGGTTTTTTTAGCTAGGCTACTCTTCAGCCCGAATGGAGCTTTGACAAGCACGACAGATCAAAGTCGTTTTCACACTCACCCAGGCGTGTTTAGGCCTAAATGTTGGACGAACCCCCGGTTTCATTTTTTACATTAAAATATGCATAGAGTCAAGAAGGTACATCAAATACAAACACTTTTTAAAACAGAGAGGCTGAGTTATGTTTTTATTGATATTAAAAAAAAAAAAACACCGACCCTGATTTTGTCAATTTTGTGGTCAGTCGGTCCAAGGGCAACACAATTTGTTTTTGTTTTTTGGCCTAATGGGAAATGCCGAGAAGCATCAGGTTTTGCCAGAGCACGTCACATTTGGCTGCAAATGTTGTTGTATTTTTGTTTTATTTCCAAACTTTGTAGGGTTCTTATTTGCTGTGATTTGTTTTTTTGCTTTAAGTGATGTAATTGTCTTGGTTATTGTCGTTGTCTCTATATTTCTGTGCAGTCCACTTGGTTTTCCTAAAATATGTTGTTTTATTATTTGCTGCGTAGAAGATTGAAAGACGTTAATACTGCAGGAATTGGGACCATTTCGCTTCTAATTCAAAATTTCTAACTTCAATCTGTTACTTATCATCAGTTGATATTTTTTGTGGATTGGTTCATTGGAAACCCCACAACTTAATTACACAGGGTGGCCCCAAAAAAAAGACGGAATGACATACTTCCACTACCTTTAGGGTTAAACAACCTGTACCAATGGATGGGTAATCTTTTTAGAAGAAAAATTATATGAAAGACCTACCAAAGTCGGGTCACTTGGCTATTTGTTCTATGCAGAAACAAAGAATGATGATAGCATACTTGTCAAAAAAATTAAAGGATCAGGCATTTGCCTTTGAAAATTCCAGTCAGGTGTGTACTGAAGTTGATTTTACTCATTGTACAAAGTCAAATTGACTGGAGGGGTTAAACTAAATTAATAATTAAGTTTGATCCTTTAATTTTGTTGAGTAGTATACCTCGGGACCAAATGACCCTCGACTTCGTTTAACAAAATAGGTTCTAGAACAAAAAATACTGGACCGAATCGGAAGATCTTGGTATCATTTTTCTTTTTACAAAATTACCCATGCATTGGTATAGGTTGTTTGAGTCTAAGGGAAGAGGAAGTATATGTGCCGTTCCGTTTTTTTGGGGCCATCCTGTATAATGCTAACAAATTGGCAATTTATTTTTCAGGGCGATAAACCCCAAAAGCATGGACATAGCTAGTAGCTTTAGGTTATTTCCCTCCAAAATAATCCGATACTATACAGATCTAATAAAGCTTGCTGTAATACAGAACTTGAAAGTCTGATCATGAGAAGAACTAGAGTAAAGCTTTCGGTTCTTGTCAGAACCACCCTAATACTCCAAAGTACCCCTCGCGGAACCGTTCAGTTGTTTTTTGTTGTGTTGTGTTTGCTATTTGCCTTCTTAGATTGTGTGTCCCACCACACAAAACCTCCAAGCATATATTAGCAGAGTGACTTTCTGCCGAGACATTGCATCCATATCAGCAGCATGTGAACCTAATTGTCGATGAATTGTGTGTGATTACTCAAGTATGAAACGGTTCCTGATATGCCCTCCTTTCACTCCATGAGGAACCCCGTATTCTCCCTGCTCTTTCTCCGGACATGACTTCCGGTATTTGACATGTAGGTATAGGCTGGCAAGAGACTCTGTCAGATCGAAACAGGAAGCACATCACTAACTTGGGGGAGGGGGAAACAAATTAGTAGCCAAGGGGCATGGGGAGGAAGGGGTATATGTGTCTCTAAGCTGTACCCCTAACTGAACACGTTTGGTTCTTCAATTCAGAGATCCTGGAAGTCCAACCTTCCCCCTCCCATGTAGCCTCACGTTTATCCCTAAAGAACAATAAAGTACACTTTTGGTACAGAAATTGGAGGATTGTGATGCTATATCTCTTTGTTAATCTATTCAAATATTAACATCAAACAAACCACAAGGGAAAGTGGACAGGTAATTTTGAATAAGGTTTCAAAGTAGCAGGAGTGGGATTTGAACCTGCGACATCCGGAATACCGTACCGGCGCTCTACTAACTGTCTTGCCCTATGTTGGCGGTCTCCTGCCAGTTTTCTTTGTTCACTTTTTTAAAAAATCTATTAAAATATTGATATGAGTTTGAGCACATGCTGTACATTTCACTCAATTTCATTGGCTGCAACGTGCCTTGTAAATTGTACATATGCATGGCCACACACTACAGCTGGTTCCAAAACGTGTGTCTTCACTCTGCACAAAGGAACTTGATGAGTTGCCTGTACGAGTGGCCTGTTTCATAGAGCCCGCTAGCATACAGATTAGCTGGGCGTAGATAATAATAGCACTGCTTGGTGCAACTAGCTAGGTTACCAGGCAAAGTCTAAATGTGAAGTGCCTTTACTGTGGCTTATTCTCAAGCTGCAGGTAAATTGCTGCTGCATAACATTGGGCACAGTCAGTTAGGACGAGGGTGGAAAAATCTGAACAAAATGGATGCTGCAACCAGGGGCTGTTCATGAGCAATAGACCCTTCTACGAATAGCCTGTTTATATGGGATTTTGTGCACAAAATGTAACTGCAAAAAGGTCTTATAATAATCTGTAAAAGAGGGTGTGGTGAAGTGAATATCAAGATGTCAGGCAATTAGTTTTTAGAAAATCTAAGCTACAAACTTGACTTGTATGATGGAAACCAGACCAAGATGGTGCCAGTGTAACAAAGGTCCCATGAACTTAAACCCAAGTTAAAGCAATTGATATCTCAATCCAGACAGTACAGTTTAACTCACAGAATGCATAGCCTCTGGTTCTGTTTAATCTCTCTTCCTAGAGTCATATGTGTGTCCTGTTTCCCATCTTAAAATTGTCATTTTGTTTCGTTGCTGCTTGAATTCCCTCAGGACGTCCAATGCCTTCGCCGATCAGATCTCCACCCCCATTTATGAGTGGTTCGTCCTCCAGGGGCTACCCAGCAGCTGCGTCATCATCCTAGGAGATACCAAGTGGTTACGGTTACAGGGGTGGCTGCACCCTGTTTTAGGGACCAACTGTGCATGTGCAATATAGTTCATATAGTATTTAAGTTGTCATATTTAAGAATGTGTATGTTTTGTTGTTTAGACTGTGGGAAATAATCAGTGTATACAAAGCATGTTTTTGTATTATATTCCTGCATGAATATTAATAATTGGTCTGTTACTGAAAGCTTATTTAACAAACTATTGGGGAAAATATGATGACTGATTGGAGGAATATTAGTCTCCTGCTTTGTTGCCATAGCAATACGGAGGCCATGATTGACATGTGTGGCTGGTTTTTTATAGACAGTCGCAAAAAGTGCACTAGACTCTGAGATATTGAGGTCTAAGCTGTGCAGGGGACACACTTTCAGAGAGAGTTTGTATTTTAAGTTCCAAAGTAGGATTTTGTGGTGTATGGGGGGGGGGGGAGGTGAAATTTTGACTCTAAACCTGGAGTCCATCCATTGAGTGCATTCTAGTAGCTCACCCGGGTCGACTCGGGTTAGCCCCGGGCTGTTCGATTAGCTCTGATATCATACTCGGGGCTCGGGTTAGCTACCACTACTGGTGGAATTACGTCACACGCATGCGTAGTTAAGTCTGATTACCCACAGATTCTAGAGAGGGGTCCGTAACTACACAATCGCCGACTCAAGTGCAAGGTGACATCAACACTAGAGGGTGTTTTGAGCGTTCTATTAGCCCAGCTCTCGTGGCTGACCTGTCTGCCTTCACCCGAGTCGATCCGGGTAAGCTACTCGAACGCACCCATTGCTTGTGGTTGCATAGACCGTGTGTTTCTCATCAGCAGTGGTTCATCACAATTGTCTATTGGCACATACATGTACACTGTGAAAGCTGGAAGTTTTAGGGACAAGAATCTTGTGGGTGTTTTTTTCTGTGGTATTCACTTACCTAGTAGTAGTACTTTTCCATTCGTATAATTAATGTTGTCCCTATGCATGGAACCTGGGAACTGCAGACTATACTGAAAAATGTTATGTCATTACTGAATTTGCACTTTTAGCCACTAAATGAGGTGGTTTGTGCATGCACAGGCTGGTTCATTGCAGAAGTCTTATATCTGTATACACAAGTACTGCATGTTTTTAACAGTTGAAATCAGGTCATCGCATCCCAAGTCTGGTCTTCAGCCAAGTCAAAAGCTATTCAAACGAACTGTGACAAAAATATTGTGATTGTCTTGATTACAACTCCGAAGGTTTTGTAAACTTTTGTTTGGCTGGAAATATAGGAAAAATGCCTTAAGTACATGTTTGTCATTGTCAGAATTTTTAAAGAATTCCTTTTGCAATTTGGAATTCCTGAGGTGTTGTCCTAAAGGTGTTTTTACTTGTAAAAGTGGATATTTTAACGGGGTGCTTTTAGGCAAATACAAACTATTTGGGGTCCTCATGGATTTCGTGGATTTTTCAGCCAATCTCATCCCTGATACAATTTGAGGACTAACATAGCTTCCACACAAATATCCAAACGTAACGAGTAAATGCTATTTCCTACCTTTCTTGCAATTTTGATCGATTTCTATTTGTACCCATGTTACAAGATGGCAAGGGTTACTCAACCCCCAAATTTACTAAATTTGTTAATGTGCTTAAAGACACAGGATTGTTTTGAACCTATTCAGAGCGTTGTAACACTACTTCCTGAACTCCACTTTATCAACCCTGGATATTGTCTTCTTCCCAAAACACGAGAATAAATGTAACTGCAGGAGAAAATCATTCAAAAGCAGAGTTTGTCTTTTTTTAATACCATTCTCAATCTCAATAGGAGTATTTTAAGAAATGCCACCAAAGTCCATATTCTGGTCCAGAACCTGTTACGGATTCCCATCACACCTGTCGAGCAGAACATTTTGCAAAGTGCATACAACTGACCTACACATATCCCCGTTTGTTAGGTATCCACACCTTGCCATAACCCTATGGAATTGTGTGCAGTCATTTTAAAGTCTCAAATTATGCACATTCGAAATTATACCGTGGGTGGATGTGATATTTCACAAGATGCATGATGGTTTGCTTCAACTGCACTCCGATTCAAAGCCCAAGCCAAGGTTTGAGAAATGCCCCTAGTTTGGCCGAGGCTTCTTCAGCTGTTCCCCCGGCTCTGTTGACAATCTGACGCCTCAACTAAAATGAACAGGCACTCGAGATTTTGATGTACATCTGGACAATAAGTGCCCTGGATTTAGCGACATCAGGGAAAGTCCAGGCCAGAGTTTGAGAAATGGCCTTGGTTGCTACAAAAAGTTGGCAACCATGTTTACTTCCATAATGGAAGGCTCATGAATATCTACAAGGTGCAACAAATATGACCACCCCCTGCAAACCACAAACTTTCTGTATGGAGGACTGTGCATCAATGCTGGGAAAACAAGATAAATCCAGCTTGATCTTGTATGTGCAGGTAACAGGACTATCACACAATCTATCATAACTCCCGATTTTCAGTAATCAACTGAACATGTAGTTGGTGCACACTTTCTTTAACCTGAGCCAGCCTCCGAAATACGACAAAAAGTTGGAAAAACACGGAAGGCTTGGAATTCATAACGGTCTACAGAGAATCCTACTGCCCCCGTTAATACATTTCTGACTAATTTCTTGATTTATGAAAAGAAAAAAAATTCCAGACATGATTTGGTCATAACTTCACAACAGAAATATATCTCATTACAAAAGCAAAGAATCTTTTACAAGCAGCAAATTTTGTGAAAATTACTGATGCTAACACGAACAAAGAAAGGTCATAAAAAGCAGAGTTGTAGTCGAGTCCCTGCAAGTTTTTTCACAAGTTCTTTCGTAAGTGGTCGGAAGTCCTTTCATAAAGCAGGTTACAAGTAACTGGATGAACAATGACGAAGGAATGCCTTTGTCAAAGCTCATTTGAATAGCTTGTGATTGGGATTAGGATTGGAGGGTGTGTGAAGGACTTGCAGGGACTTGTGATTGACTCGACTACATCTCTGACAAAAAGATTATAAAATGCTATCTCTGACACATTCAAGACAATTGATGAAGTTCAAAAAACACTCTTGGCACATGGAAATGTTGAATGTTACAAAAAATGACTTCATCTCTTTAATTTACTGGAGATGATTAAACATTCATCCATTTTGCGAAGACCAAAATTTAAAGAAAATTATAAAAAGAAAAGAAAAAAAATAATGTTAACATTATATGTGATATTCTGTGAGATTTGATATCACAAGAGGGTGCTATTTTTCATACATTCTATGCCTGGGCACATACATTTAACAATTGTTGACTGCTGTGATGTGGGGATATGACATTTTTAACACCCGAGGGTGCTATGCGTCTCCGAGGGCGTTCAAAATGTCATATCCCACATCACAGCAGTCAACAATTGTTTTGTTTTATCGCCAAACCCAATTTTTTTCAGTTCAACCATGACCACTGTTTTAGACGGGCAGCTTGAAGAAAAATTGTATGACCTTTGAATTGAAACAATCCATACATTCAGGGTATCAGGTCCTTGTAGCCAAATCCTAATGTGCTCGGCTATTATCAGCTTTTGATCTGCCATGGCATAGCCATAACACACAAATTATTGCCATAACCAGCTATAGTCTGATCAAATAAGTATGCAAATGGTCGGAAAATGTTAGATGTCCGACAAATGCTCAGAAAATGTCAGATTGTCTGACCATAATTTCACCCTCTGCCAACTGACCCATTCTTCTACAGCACCACCACAGCGGTCAGTCTCCAAAATGACCATTACCTTTACCCTTTTCAGTACCAGATAACAGGCCGAGTAAGGGAGCACTGCCTAACCCATGGTCGGGCCAGGCCGTTGAAAAGCCTGGCCACGCCCGGGGCCTACTGGCTTTTAGTCTTGCTATTGTGAGCCACAAATCACCAAACAATAGAGCATCTACCAGTGATTACTTTGGGAGCAATGGGAGCTGGCTGGACTCCAGCATTAGTGGGCAGTTTATTGTGTACAACCAGGGGATTTTTAAAGCACGAAGGCCAGGGGGTTCCCGGGGCTTGGCCAGGCTTTTCAGCGGCCTGGCCCGACCGTGGGTTAGGCAGTGCTCCCTAAAAGAAAACAAAGCCAAAGATTTCCCCCATACTTTGTTAAACCATGTGTAAAATCTTTTTCAAGTGTACGGTTGTCAAAACCCATGAATGTTTTAATACAAACAAAAAACATCCGCATAACCCATGTTGTTAAACTCGCAAACAACAGCGAGCTTTTGACTTAGATTTTCAAGTGTACTGTATTCCTTTAAAACTGACATACATAAAATATCTTCACCACATACGGGGCAAAACATGGGTTAAGTTTCTATTTCACTCGCACTGTACTCTACTCGACCCTTTGGATCCCAGATATTTTTAGCCCAGGCTACCCCTGGTGTGGGAACTGAAGGCGTGTGATCAAACCCAAGATATCCCGGGTATGGGATCCTCTGGAGGTGTGGCAAACAAAACCTGGGTATATCCCATACAAGGGGGGGCTTAAAGGGTAAACGTTGGTTCTATATCGCTCGCGTTTTTTGGTATCTTTGTCTAGATTTGTGTCTTTTCTCAAAAGCAATTAAAGATTCCTTTATAAATGATTTCTAAGTCAATTTCTTTATAAATGATTTGTCCATCTGGTATTTCTTCAGACCACTGAGGTCATTCTCAAATGAATTTTGGAAGTTAAGCCTGGTTCACACTTTACGCGAAAGCAACCAAAATAGGCTCCATCAAATTTGGAGGGAATCTTACGCACACAATCACACCAGAACAAACCCATCAAACGGACATGTCTGTTTTGGAAACACGTGAAAGCAGGAACCAGGTTCTTCCACTTTCGTCAAGACACGATAACGGACCTGAAACCAATACCATACAGACGGACTCAATCCTAAAATAACCCTTGCTTATTATCTGGCATACTCTTTTCCAGAAACTGACCGTACCCCCCTTTTCAGAACCCTCCGTCAGTGTAGATTCACGACTTTACAGGTCGACGTCTGCCATGCCTAGAATTCCCTCCACTACGGAACAACAGAGTTCTTCTGTCCTAATATCATTTGTACATTATGTTGATGAGATCCCTAGGAGGGGGTGGGGGGGAAAGGTGGGTCCAGGAGGGGGCGGGGCCTAGTTCACTTGCTCTCTTCTACAAGTTCGGGGGCCTCTGCGTCCTCTGCTGCCTCGGCTGCATCTGCCGCTTTGCTGGCCGCCTGAGAAACAGACAACAAATATTTTGAAGCTTTTTGAGATGGATTCCGTTCAATGCTTTTTCGTACAAAAAGTAGATCAGCCTGCGCACCTGTTGGTTGAGAACTGGTGGGTTTTGAGGAAGCCATTCATTATGCTTCACGCACAAATGATCCTGGCATTAACAAGTTGTGTCCAGCTGTTATTGATGGGGGGCTGGTATGCCAAGAACAGGCTGTGCAGCCAAGCGTAAATGAAAAACAGTATTCACCATGCTGAATGAATATAGTGGTCCTATTTTAATTGCATTTGAAAAATCTACGAAACATCCGGAGGCCATTTAATTTGTATGGCGTTACTGGGAAAAATGCATAAGAAAACTGCATTTTCTACCAAAAGATATAGTTCAAAATTGAAAAAAATAGGGTAATCAGAATTATTTTTTAAAAGACCGTTTCAGGTTGCAGAGGTAATTTTTAAATGAAATAATTTAAGGACCAACAAATTCTTCCGGAAATCTGGAAGATGTCTCACCAAAAATCCTGAAATCAGGGAAAACCAGAAAAATCTCACCCCCGTCATGATTGTGATCATAGTGCACATTTCAATTGGCTGACCCGAGTACTTTATACAGAGTACATTGCACTTACAATCCTCACTGCTGCATTACAGTCGACTCTCGTTAATACGAGGTCCTCCGGACTTACGCAAATATCTCGTATTATCCGGGCTCTCGTCCTATCCGGGCTGCAGGTTTTCCCCTTTATTGTGTATAAATGTGATGCGTGGATAGGCCCCAAACACGATGTAAACGCCACGCACATCGTGTCGATAAAATTGTATTGCTTTATATTGGTTACATGTATGAAAATGTTGCAAGCAGATTTTTAATAAAACAAGCAGTAATATTTAATAAAACAACACCGGAGCACAAGAACAAAACCTCTGGAGTTTGCTGACTGGGCGATTTGAGCTGCCAAGATCACTGCAAACCACTGCATTATTAGCTACACGCACGTAAGTATTTCCATCATACACAAAAATCTTGATGGGGCCGGGCTCTTGTTAGTTGGTAACCATCACGGAAACTAGCATAAGGCACAAAAGGGAGGAAACCAGTGCACTTTTTGTAGACAACAGAGGGCGTTTCTCGATCGTGGGGGTCTTCATTAATGACTATTTTTTACGGTAACATTTGAAATGTTGGGGTGCGACTATTGGGGATTAATAAGCTCTAAAATTAATTGATAATCCTGGGGGTAAATTAAATATTTTGAGTTACAAACGGGATTGATGTAACTGAACAAAAGAGGGCGCCAAACATTCTGCTTTTCATGATTGCCTTGGCATGGTTGGGTTATTTTTTTCCTGCTGGCTGGAAGAGGAACGAAAGCAAGTGCAGGCTACTGTTTTCACAGTTTACGCGTTCCGGCGGCATGAAAGCCGCCATAAACAAACCCCTCTATAGCGGCACGGGAACGCAATCGCCCATTGTCCACCTTTTAATAGCCCCCTCTAGCGGCACGTTCGAGACACAAGCAGCTGATGTCTACATGGAGTGAAAACCGCAGAGCAGGATTAGCGAGCATTATGATTGCGCCATTATCATTGCGGCATGAGACACAAACAGGTGATGTGTACGCGGAGTGAAAACCGCACTGCAGAATTAACGAACATTACAATTACTTTTCAAATTGAATGGATTCGCTGATTGACAGGTTGTTTTCCAAAATGTTCGTGGAAAATAGATAACAATACATGCATTTGCGCTCAATCGGGCCACAAAAAATGCTCGTCTTAGCCGAGTTCTTGCGTAAACAGAGCTCGTATTAATGAAATTTTCTCCCATAAGAATGTGCACAATTCGGTCGGGACCAACGAAAATTCTCGTCTTAACCGGGTTCTCGTGTTAACCGAACTCTTATTACCGAGAGTCGACTGTATTGTGCTGCATAGTTTATATCTTACTACATACCTTCTTTCGCTTCTTTTTGGCCGCCTTGCGGTTGGCCGACAATTGTAGCAATGCCTGAGTGAAGATGAAACATGAAGCACAGAATTTCAATGATACAGTCAAGTTGTTTACAAACACAAATGCCCGATCACCATGACCGTTCCTACGGCCTGAAACAATCCTTTTAACATCAAGTTGAAATCGGGTTGTCGTGGTAACATTTTTTTGCCATGTTGACCTCGACCTTTGACCCAGAGGCCCAAAATTCAATAGATTTGCTTGGGGTTTCATTAGGAAGCTAGCTCCCAAGTTTCATGATAATTCATGAAGTCTAACTCAATCTTGATGGCAACAATTCCCAACACGCACTTACACTCAAGTCGTCGTTGCATAACCTTGTATGAACATTCATTGGTTCTCGTGTAGTTACGACCAAAAAAGTATCAAAATCACAAACATTCGCACTGTAAAAACACTTTTTAGATATGAAATTCCAACCGTGATGTCCTCGACTATTCTGCTTTATCTTGCTACAAACAACCCGTACCCAAAACTGCCACTAAGACCACTTTCCAGAAAGTGGAAAACGTTGTGTGCAAGTCCACACGTCTTGAGACCCTGCCTTGAGTGGACATCTTTTGTTTGCAGTCCACACAATGAATACACTCAAACTCACACACACAAGTGTGTAAACACCGGCAATCGCAGACTCCCTATTGTCCCTCTTTTGTTTGTCACAATTGCCGGTATTTACATACTCACATATTCACCCATACGGGGTACCTCTATTGTGGACTTTACTTTCCTTCTTTTATTCTCCTTTGTCCCCATTGAAATCTCAAAAGCCATAGTGTAAATTTTGTGGGGTAGGTCAATTTCTAAAGACTCCCTTGCGGGGTAGCATTGTCCCCATTGTTACCTTTTCTTCCCGGTACCCCATAAGGAGACTAATGTAAGAACATATGGAAGGACATGACAGAAACCGTATGCCCGTTCAGCTTCGTCGGCAGAACATAAAAAGATGTCATTAGCTTCTACCCAAAAATGTCCGTGTCACCTCTTCTCATAATTACTTCTTAAAGAATCCACAACACTGTGCAAATGTAAGACATGGAATCAAACAAATACAGGGGGGGAGGCACACCTTGATTTCTGGGTCTTTGACAGAGTGGGCGGAGTTGAAGAACTCCGGGTGATGGGCCCCCTGCGTGATCCTGAGTGGGCCGGTCGGCATGACGAGCACGGTGAACTTGAATTGGGCCACAAACTCGCCATCCTTCTCATAGAGGACCGGGTAGGGCTCCAACAGCTTGTGAGTGGTACACTCCACCAGGCCCATCCGAGCCTTCCCCTCTTCATCAAATGCCCTGACGAGAACAAGAAACAACCACTTGTTAACCCATAACCCCCCACAAATGCAACAGAATGCAACACAGCTGAAATAGGAACCCTGCCAAATGCAATGTTGCACAGTGTGCAGTGAACTCATCTGTACCAGCCTTGTTGCTGGAGACATATACTAAATACAAAATAATGCATCAGACCAGGAGACCTGCCTTGACTGCTAAATGCAACAACTTTTTATCATTGGTGCATTCTGTTGTATTTAGCAGGGTTAGGGTTAAGGTAAACTATGGTAATTATCAACAACCAACTTGATTAGTTTCATTCTAAAAGCATACTGTTTATAAAGATGGTGCAAGCACCAATCATGAGAGATAGTTCCATCTGAAATGCCGTCAGATTTGTAAAACACATATCTCAAGACCTCCATAAATACTGTTGCTTAACCCAAACAGTCCTGAATCCTCCAAATGTAATATGATTTTCCACACACCCTAGCAGGGTTTCCACTTAACTTTTTTTTTCACTGGCCGGCCGGACTTGTTAGTAGGACTTTTTTTTAACTAGTCCGCCAGCATTTTTACTAGTCCGCTTTATATTCGAGTACTATTTTTTAATTATGAGGTGTTAGAAAAAGCTCCATAAAAATGACACTTAAAACTGAGTTACTACAGAGAGCTTATTTATTATTTTACTTTTTTTCTACGAAAGAGTCGACTCACACAAATCACTGAGTTGCTTGACACTATGAATAAGCAGGATGTTAATTTTTGTTTATTATTATTGTTCTTCCAAACGGTCATTCATCAAATAACATGTAAAAGGAAAATAACAAGTTATCAATCTGTGTCCTATCATTGCCTTGTGCAAAAAATGTGGGGAGCGGAGGGGGCAAGGGGGGACAAGTACACTAGGACTAAACACCTGCCTACCTGAGAGTAAACGGCATAGACTGGAACTTGGTGTCCACCTGACTGTACAATGCCTTGGATGCCTTGATCTTGAGATTATAGAAGTTATCGGTCTTCTTGAATACCGTGGTACGTGTATCTCTCTCCTTCACCTTCCCCTCGCCAGTCGTGACCAAGACGTCAATGGCGTACACCTCGTGGACTTCCACTTCACAGGCCTTGTGGTCTTTCCTGGTTTGGATTCCAATGTGGTTTAAGCACAGAGCTATTACATTACGACAGCGCTAACTTGCCATATGGAGTCAAGCCTGCAGGGTGCGTCCATGTTTGTGATCGAAACCATGGAAACCTCGCAGTTAAGTACATTAGAATGCTCCATGGATCACCGAGGGAGGCTAGTTTTACTACACTACGAGATAAAGCAGTCAACATTTGTTTTATAACACCTCTCCCACAGATTCTGCTTGATTTAAGCGCTAACTGAATAATTTCATTTAAATACAATTAAATGTACATCTATTTGAATTCGAAATTAGATGAAAATTCTTTGCACTTTTCCAAATTACCCCCTTCCACGAAATGTTTGAACCCAGTTCTGTAGCGCTAGCACTTGGGAAAAACACGCGCGACGCGCAACGCGTACACCCGTATGCATTTTGCACACAATACCGGTGCTGTGGTCTAGTATTTTGGTTGCTACGGGTATAGTACTTTGGGCCGTGCACAGGAAAATAGCAAAAACAGCGAATGTCATGTGACTCGCTCTCGGCCAATCGAGACACAGAATCTGTGGGTGAGGTGTTATAAAAAGGGTTATGCTCGTGCATCGACAAACATCGTTATATTATTTCTCAATTGGGAACATGGGACATTTTAATGCTGTTCCTATCATGAACAGCATGTGGTGTCTAATACAAACAGGAAGTATTCAATGTGGAAAATTCTGAATATTTCAAGCTTCGTGAGACTCCCCAAGAAAAAAAAACCGACAACATTCTACCAAAAAAAAAAAAATGAAACCTGTGAATACTACAGACGGCATATTATATCAAACTCAAAAATCCAACATCGACTTTATACTATAACCATAATTCGAACAATTTCTCAATACCCTCAGTAATGCTTAACGATCCGTGACTAAAAGCAACGAACGCTACCTTTGTTCATCCGTTGGGTTCTGGATGATAGATTTCTCCCCGTCGATGGTGTTTTGTTTCAGTTGATGGGACAGCATCCCTTGTACCGGCTTGCACTCAAACGATTCCGCAATCGTCTGGAACAGTTTGGTGATGTCATAGTTCTGGCCACAACAGAGATTTTAGGAAACAAAACAAAAATTTAATAAGTACTCCATTCAGGACACACAATCCTTGTCATGAAACCAATCCTTCTACTGAATGACCTGTTGTGAACAACGCATTCTTGCATAGAATGGGGGAACCCACGGCAACTGAATCACAGGTACGGTTATATATTTGCAGGTGAAATTGGCCAAAAATGAAAAATCCACAAAAGCTGAGGAGCAACGTAGGGTCTATCTGTGGTTTGTATTTGCCTAAAGGCACCCCTTAAAAAACCTGTTTCTACTGGTCAATATCCACTTTTAAAGGTAAAAACACCTTTAGGGTAACACACCTCAAGAATTCCAGATTTTAAACAAGAGATTCTTTAAAAATTCGGAAATTAGTACAAATTCTGATAATTCTCAAACCTCTATTTGGTTCCTGTCCAGCAGTGCTATGCGAATTATAAATTTTCGGCCGTGCCAATGAACGTAGATTTTTGATTACATGCATCAACTTGACTACAAGAGAAACCCATTAGAAAATTGACAAAAGTAGGGCCTGAAACTGTGACCTCGGAATACCGTACCAGTGCTCTACCAACTGAGGTTTCTTGCCCTATGTTGGCAGTCTTCCAATTTGTCAATATCTTTGTTCGGGTGCACTGACTTTCTGTTATCAGATCAGCAGTGATAAACCGCTCGGGTTAAAAGTAGGAAAATATTTGGAGCTCGTTTCCTTGCCAAGAAAAGGACATGCCAGGGAAAGTGCAACTTGAAGAAGTGCATTTACAAAGTGCAACTTGAAGAAGGGAAAAGCCCGCTAACATGGAAAGTGCAACACAACTGCAATCAAAGCAACATAATGCATTCAAATTTCACTTGTGTTTCCATGTCATTAACCCATAAGCCCCACGAGGTATTCTCTGAGCACCCTGCCAAATGCAACAGAATGCAACACAGCTGACACAAGAACCCTGCCAAATGCAATGTTGCACTGTGCAGTGAACTCATCTGTACCAGCCTTGTTGCTGGAGGCTTATACATGTACAGTCGAACACCTCTATAACAAGGTCCTTGGGACTTTACAATTTACCTTGTTATAACAGGTACCTTGTATTATCAGTAATGGCAAAACAAAGAAAAACAAAGACTTGGGACCTGTTTTTTCCTTGTTATAAGCAGTATGTTGTATTAACATTGCTCTTATTATCAGGGTTCGACTGTATATTACTAAATACAAAAAAATGCATCAGACCAGGAGACATGCCTTGACTGCTAAATACAACAACTTGTTAACATTGGTGCATTCTCAAACCTCACAAAGAAGTCTGTGGTATATGGATAAGCTTCAAGAAAATGTTTGAATAAAATTTAACCTAACCAACTGCAGTTTAATTTTATTAATTTGTTTTATTTAATGTAATCTTTAAAGAGGGTAGTCCATTTCAGTCAAAACAAAAATACTGCTTTCCAAAGGAGCCCTCTGAAAACAGTTGCAAGGGTCCATTAACCCTTAACCTCTACGCATTTTTACTAGAAAGTGTCCTCAACCTGTCAAAATCGGGCACTGTGCATTATACCCATAGCTCCATGTAAAGTAATAGTGCCAGGGCCCTACAGTCCTGAACCCATCAAAATTAAACACAACCTGCTGTTGCAGTTTGTAAGTCTTGGGTTATTTCTGCACCAGTCTAGTACCTGTACTCCTGGCTTGATCTTTCTAAGGGCAGCTTCTGAGCAGGTGTACGCTGCCTGTATGACATCGGCTTTCCTTCCCGTCACTTTGTTGTCTGCCGAGGCACCGACGACGATCGTCTGCGCCACGACCGCAATGAAGCCGTCAATATGACCGCCCATATCACTGTCAAAATGGTAAGAATTGGAGAACATGAGGTGTCTGAAGGGCTGGTTTAAGCACTTCTGCTAGGAATTATAATTGAGATACATTGCTGTTTGCACCACAAAAGTAGTACAGTGGAACGCCGCTATAACGAACATCACGGGATCCACAGATTTTGTTCGTCATAGCGATCGTTTGGTATAGCGATTTTCAGCCGCCAGTGGCCAACATGGCGTCCGTTCTTTTAAATAGCGCCCTCTTGTGTTGTATTTAAAGTGTGCCCTCTTTTGATTGTAATTGAACATGTGCCGGCCATTGAAGCATGTAATTACATGTCCATACTTTCTATAAAGCTTTCCGGAAGCAACAGCTTTTTCCTTCTATTCCTTGGGAAAATAATAGCCGCCTGTCACTCTTCAACATAAAGCTGCGGCTGTTTGGGAATTACAAACAGCCCAAATACCCGGTAAATTTTATTTAATCCGTTGCATTTTTTTTCAACAACAATGTTCGGTAAGTTTTGTACACAAATTTTAGGAGCCAAGGATGGTGTTCGGTATAGCCGAATGTTCGGTACAGCGGTGTTCGTTATAGCGGCGTTTCACTGTACGTGATATTTTTGGCAAAACACATTCCTTACCAAAGAGTGTCATCCCAGTCGACATTTTCACAACTTGTTTTTTCTAATTGAAGTTCTAATTCCTTAGTTAACTCATCAGACAAGTTCATTAGGCTTTACTCCATAAAAATATAACACACACCAGGGGAGTAATCCTAAAATGCCTCAGCATAAAACACACTGAGCCCACAGCACTGTAGCATCATCAGCTCAAGTGTATTAAACCACACACAAAACTGTTTCACAAACTAAGGAATGTGTATAGACGGATTTACACAATGTGGCATTGTTTTACGCAAAGAAAAACAGGATGTACAATGATTTTTCTGTTTCACAGAGTGAAGTATTGCTTTGGCAATAAATCTAATAGTAGCTCCAGACTGATGTCAAGCCATTTCAAACATGAAACTGTGAGTATGTCGTAACTAAACAATTTTGGTTTCAAAACAAGACACGGTTCTTTAACCCTAAGCTCACCGAACGTTAAAAAACACGAGTAAACTGTAGTATGCAGTACTCTTACTACACTGGTATATTATAAATGATGCAGTACTTTGTAGTATATTGTACTCAACCCCTAGGAATGGACATTGGGTTAAACTACATATTCTGCATACATCAGTTCATGAATGTTTGTGTTGGTTTACATTTGGCGCTAAAATGTAAATTTCAGCATGACAGTTATGCAGTGGCAGATAAAATCTGTGAATATACAGCACCTTACACTGGTGATACATTTTGTACAGATGCAAAATTCTGGTTATAATCGACAACAGGCAAAATTTGAGAAATTATTTCCAGACCACCCAAAACAAAAAATTGGATCCATAATCCAGTTTCAGATATTTCTTCATCAATACACAAATCAAAATCAGCTTTCAAAGAAACAACTTCGCAGTCAAGTCTGGACACTTTTAGTGGTGCTTACATTTTAATGACATCGCCGTCCTTCAACTCGACGACGGGATCGCTTCTGAGCGGTGAGAAATGGCAAACACATTGGTTGATGGATATGCAGGTGGGGAATGCAATACCTGTAGAATAACAGAGACGAATGTTAGGGCCATGTCACACAAGGCAATTTACAGGCAATCTCCACATGGAAAAACTTTCACATTACAATGTTCACATCATTTTCTTAGGAATGTCGATACACTGTCAGAGAGAATTTCTCTTGTGCTACCGAAGCATTCTTTTAGCCTACAGTGGCCGTTTGTTGCCTTCAAGTTGCTTGTAAAAATTGCCTCGTGCAACAAAGCCCTTACAATCACGTTGCAAACTTTATTTGACCAAACAGTTTTCTATCAAAACCCAGAACATGAAATGAAGTGCTTTCATAAAACGGAACTTGGCTTTTGAGGTAACCAGGTTATGTAAACGCATGTACTTATCTGATACAATCCATTAGCCATAAACCACCTTCAGGTTTTTTTTCTAGGCCACCCAACTGAATCCAACAGAAACCAATAACAGTAACGTGTGAAGAGCAAAAGATCATTTGTTCACTGTACAGTTGAACAAAATCCAACACAAATGACCCACTGTTATGTTGGACACCGTTGGAATAAGTGTGGTTAGGGGTTACAAATATTAAATATTTGACAACAGATTCTATTTACCGCCATATATGCAATGTACTACTCATTGAAGGTTTTCTTGGGCCAACTGAGTTGTGAAATTAACAGGCAAACTGTTCTTTTGGGCATTTTAGGTTTGCACACTGAAACTAACTGGTACCCTGAGATATGAACTTTGACTTCGGCATAGTCAGTCTTGATCACGAGCTCACAGCCCCCCCCCCCCCCCCCTTCCCAAAGTTAACACTGTCAGTGCAAATCTGCTTTACTCCTTTGCAATATGGTCACTTTGCAAGTTGAGGACATGTACTTAATTGCACCTGGATTGATTAAATTTTCAGGGATTTTCAGTAGTTTGATCAGAGAATTACATTCAATCCAAAAATGTCATTTCATCAGTCCTCTTAATTTAAAAATAAAACAATCAAAGTCACGAGAGGGTCTTTTCAGTCCCGACCCAAGAAAATTCAGATTCTTCAAGATGATAGGTTTTATGTCAGATGCTGATTGACTAAAACATAAAAAGGTTTGAGGGTATCGATCGACCTCTGACCTTTCTTCATCTCCTTGTTCTTCTTGAAGATCTTGCCAGTCTCCTCCAGGATGAAGCCGTCTCCTTGCTCGCATAATGTCCGCACTGTCTCCCCGGCAACGGCCTTCTCTAAAACTTTCTTTAAGGCATCTGGAGAGAAATCAAACAAAATGACATGACAGTTACGAAAGTCCATGACAGAAGGGGGAGGAAGCCAGGGGTCCATATGATGGGAACACCAAACTCTAGGTAGGAAAATTGAATTTTAACTTAGTGAATTTGAATCACTGTGTGTGCATGACCCAAGTTCCGACACCCCCCCCCCCCCACAAGAATTATCAGCAATTCCAAATTGCCACATATACATTTTATGTATCCCACGTTGACGAAAATAGCGCTAATCCGTACACTTCCAGATTTGAAAGCGAGGAATCGAGTTCTAAGTAAACAACTTACTACGCTGAGTGAGCTTGTGCTGAACTTGTGCTGAATTTACTGAATAACTCCGTTTGTTAAATACAGATAGCCTTGTTTTAACCCGCACAGACGGGGCTATCTTAAAGTCAAGACACAGGTGGTTTGGGGTGTCCAAACATATGACAAAATGTCTCAACAAAATTTTAAGTAACATCACAAGTAAACGTATACCAGGGGAGCTTGAGGTATCACAAAACACATTCAAAAGGCAAACAAAACGGGCCAAAACTGCTCCATATTGTGCACCTGAATTTCCACGATGCTCAGTCTTTACCTGTGGTTGAAATGTATTGGCATACAGAGCAGTATCCGGGGCAACAAAATAACACAAAACTAAAACTGTTCAGCATCACCTGTGTCATTTTCAAAAAAGGAAGGTCGTCTAATTTTTTATTAACTTCCATTTCTAGATTACGACAATTTTTCTATAATAGCCACCCCAGTATCTTCCTTCATTTTTTCATGTTGTCTTTCACTGTCATTGGAGTCCCCCCCCCCCCAAATCAATTCAAATTATGTAATAGATCACCTGGATGGGAAAAAAAGGTTAATCTAAAAAAAAAGCAGGCGGGGATGCTAAATATGTTTTCTTTTTTAGTTTTCCTAATCAAAAGCAAATTTATATCTCTGCCACAGATTTATATTTCTGGCAAATTTAAAATGTTTATGCAAAAGGTTTTCTTTCACCATCAGGGACATCAGGGTTGGTCATTTTTTCCGTGCGAAGTCAAAGGGTGAGAACTTTGGTCCTTTGAATGTAAATAATAATCAGCCCTATACTTTTGTACAGGCAGTGATGGAAATAAGAAAAACAAAATGATTTAAAGCAAATTATGCTAATCATAGTCATTTTATTATCGGTGTCATAAAATCGACTAGCAAAAGAAAAACTGCGACAAACTCGATGCTTTTATATGAATCATTTTCATCGAACTGTTTCAATATCGCATGATGGGTGGGTTTAGGATAAACAACGTATTGCATTTCTTGTATTTAACTCTGCAGTGTGCCATGGCGCTGTTTTGTTAAGTACATGTAGGTCACCATGGTGTAACAGTGCATGTATATTTAACTTTGGCTTCTTGTGATCTGCAAAGAGCACAATGAAGGATAATCTCCTCCGACTGATCCTCCCGTTTCAACAATGGCATATCTTTCTGCCATTTTTCCAACGGTTAAATTTGACGGTACTTTCACATGGAATTAACTTTAATCTTTACGTTAGATTTAAACATTTGAAAAATTTTCAGATGAACTACTACATGTATTTGCAAATACATTTTTCAGTTCGTTTAGCGCATTATACCTGCTTGTTTGCTGCATTTAAAAAAATTATAAAAACGGTGCCGAAATTGCGATCACGAAATGCCGAACTTATGCACAGGGTGCCAAATTTCCAGACAACACGAACGTCTTACAAAGTCACGTGACATTACCGAAGCTGGTAGCGGAAAGAGTTCCATATCCGGACATCACTTATACCTCGTGCACAAAGTCTATGGCCATGACAGAAAAAGTCAAAGTATTTTCAAAGAATAAGTTGAAAATTTTCCCTCCTAAATTCGTGTTTCGGAAAGATTTTACTTTAATACCCCCCACCAAAATCGGTAAGGAACAGCAAATCTTGGAAAATAACCATCCATTTGTGTTCATCATTGTATAAACACTTGGCACAACCTTTAATTTTAAGAATTTTGTTGGGACATTTTAGTGTAATATAGGGGAAGAAAGTTTGTGTTTTCTGTGTTAGAAGTTCTTGGCACCATTTACATGTAATAGTCACTCCAAAAAGTTCACATTCATGTTGATTTCTTCCTCATTTTTTACAGATTTTGCTGACATAAATCTTGAAATAACAGGTTGTGCCACATGTTTAGACAGTTGTTATCACGGAGGGTTGGTTATTTTCCAAGATTTTGCTGTTGTTGACCGATTTTGGTGGGGGGTATTAAAGTAAAATCTTTCCCGTGTTTCTTCATCAGATTTACACTTTTTGGAACTCTTTCCTGTTTTAGGCCTAGACATTTTCATTTTAAATGGAAGATTTGCACATAGGCCTAGACTAGTCCGAGTAACTTGAACCCTTTATCGCCTTTTTTATCATTTGGACTAGCCCTAGAAGGACGCTATGATATAGCGTCCTAGCGCCCAAGTATGCAAAACAGGCCTATGCTAGAAACCGAAGATCAAAAATCACACTTTACCTGCATAAATATTCTTGGCATCATTTTATTCAAACAGTTCAACAGCCCATCTCCCTGTTGGGATAGCAATATTCCTCCAAGAATGTCAAGAACAGGAGATATTTGCGGCGCAAAATCGTCTCCACGCGACGCTGACTTCACAAACACGAGGAGTAATACCCACATTTAGAACGTTCATCAACAGAGGGCGAAATTTACAGTCGCCGCGTGCACCACGCGACAGGGTTATTTATGTCTGTGGGCGTGCACGGCCGAAATTGCGCCCTCTGTTGATAAACGTTCTAAATGTGGGTATTACTCCTCGTGTTTGTGAAGTCAGCGTCGCGTGGAGACGATTTTGCGCCGCAAATATCTCCTGTTCTTGACATTCTTGGAGGAATATTGCTATCCCAACAGGGAGATGGGCTGTTGAACTGTTTGAATAAAATGATGCCAAGAATATTTATGCAGGTAAAGTGTGATTTTTGATCTTCGGTTTCTAGCATAGGCCTGTTTTGCATACTTGGGCGCTATGACGCTATATCATAGCGTCATTCTAGGGCTACATTTGGACATGATCTGGCGATAGTAGGGTCCAAGTATGTGTACGACGATTTTCTATTCATTAATTAAATACGTCAAAAATCCCAACAAAAACATCCGAATTCAACCTTACAACGGCCACCAAAATACTAGATACGCCATGCTCAGCGCCCGCATGTACCGCGCGACAACCTGTTTATGCCGGTGACTGTTTCGTGAGGAAGTTTCCCCCCCATGACGCGCGTGCAACCTCGAATCAATATACTACATGTATCTACACGTACCGCGACCGTTGTACCACTCACGAAACAGTCGCTGGCATAAACAGGTTGTCGCGCGGTGCATGCGGGCGCTGCGCATCAGGGTGACGTCATGCAAGGTCGAGGGGTCACGATTTGAACTCCAAGACAGCGAAAAGACATGTTCTGCGGGTGTCTGGGAATTGGATGGTAACTTAAACCTTGGTACCTTCATCTGTGCGCGCCTCGGGGCTCGCTATACAACGGCTGTTTGCTGATCGCTGTCAGTATTTCAGCAAACAGCCGTTGGATATCGAGCCCCGGGGCGCGTGCAGTGCCGCTGGCCGATAATCAATCGGAAAAAATTGTTCATGTTCAAAAATCCGCTCCATTACTTTGTACACAGCTGGTTTGTGCATGCACCGAGTTGCACGAAAAATTCACTTTTTTTCGGGTTTAACTTGAGCATATTTTCTTATTTTGAGGGGATAACAAGCTGCATTAATTACTACTCTGCCGGCAAGGTGAGTGTTTGGTTGATATATTCAGGGAAACGGAAGATATCGGCAATATCAAAACCGACCCTTACGAACCCTATGGAAGTCCTTCCAGCTCTAAATGGCGAATCTCACATGGCATGAGCCTAGAGCTGGAATTTTCAAGCTAGCCTAGACCATATCGCAAATACCGCCTAGTTGAGACATCACAATGGTCACAAGGGATTGTGGAAAGGGATTGTGGGAAGGAAATTGGAGCCATTTTTTTGCACGTTTTCCTCCCACAATCCCTTGTAAGTTGTAACCATTGTGACGTCTCAACCAGGCGGTATTATTTGCGATGAGGTCTAGACTATGGAACAGCTTTAACCCATCCATATTTTACTGTCAGCCAGTTCTGACAGAAGGAACATTGCAACATGTTTTGCAACATCGACCACCTCCATGCATCGACCAACCAGCAAGAGTTCCGCACGCACGCGACCCAAACACACACGACCTATTGTTCGCGAATTGCACGCTAGGCCTACGTGTATTATAAATAATCAGATAATGCAGAACAATCCAGCTGTCATTGTTATCAAGTCATTTTTCACCAAATACCAACATGAAAAATAGCGTGCAGAACACAGAAGGGCGTCTGAATATCCCTTGAACATAAGGCTACTCACTATTTACAATGTCGCCGATGGTCTTGTACTTAGTGACCACATTATCTTGGGCCGCTGTTTGCTCTTCTTCAGCACCGCTGTCCGCCATGATTGAACCAACGTAAATTGCAAATTTACACGTGTTTCCCAGAATGCAGCGGGAAGGGGTGGCGCGAAACTTGCCATTTCAAATGGATGGGATAAGAGGAGGGATAACGTTTTGTGGGCGTGCCTAACCCCCCCGGGGGGGGGCGACATTTTTCCAATTGAAGTCATTGAGCTCATTGAGGTCAACATTGAGGTCACCTTTTAGAAAGAAAAAATTCCGGCGCGCAACTTTTTCCCAAAACAGATGTGCCACTTCCCCCACCCCAATTGCGTGCGTCACTTGGGTATTAGGGGAGTACGTAGGCCTACTTACTTGAAGCATGGAGGAAGGATATGCTTGAAGGCAGGCCGCACCGCAGGCGAATTTTTTTCCCGTAGGTATCAATTTCATGAATAATTCAGTGTTGCATTGATCACTGCACAGCTAGCACTTAGGTTCTCGGTCTCTTTTTCCCCTTAAATTAAAAATATCCCAAAGATATCGCAGTAAAGAAAAATGGGTACAGGTGGATTCGAACTAGGGACCTTTTAATCCATAGCCCATCCCACTATCCACTAGACCAGAGCCGTTGATAGAGTAGCAGGGGACTAGCAGCTTCACAACAGCCCTTCTTTAAAATGATTTAATGTATTTATACTAGTTGACTAAACAATAACAATGGTGTGACGTTCTGTTCTATTATATAATGAATAAACATGTTTTCTCATAAAAACTAATGAATTATTCATGACAATTGATACACCCACCTACGGAACAAAAAAACGCGCGCCGCAGTGACTATTACCCCAACTTTTTACTGCCATCTCGTGAGCCATGCATATGTCATATTAATGTCCGACTTCCATGAATATCCGACTTCTCTTCCCTATTATTGGTTAAACCCTCTCACGTGACCGGTGTAGCGTGACATTTTGCCACCATGAAATATTGTAGTATTGCACATGCCTTAAGTGATCGATGAATCGATTATTGGGAGAGTGGCCGGTCACTTGAGAGGGTTTAACCAATAATAGGGAAGAGGAGTCGAATATTCATGAGAGTCGGATATTCATATGACAGTTTATCGATCACTTCAGTCATGTGCAATACTACAATATTTCATGTTGACAAAATTTCACGCTACACCTATACTGGGCGAGTAGGGCCTATAGGCTCGCCTCCATCGCGATCGTAGTTATGGCACCCAAACCTACTTCGAGTCACGGGTGTAAATCTCAAAGGATGTAGAGCACATCATTTCACTCAAACGTTTGGGTCGGAGTAGATAACTGGATCATCCCCCAAAAAATAATCAATAAATTAGCAACCAAGCAACCAACCAACTAAGCAAGCAATTGAGTCCATGCTAAAAAAAACGAACACAAGGAAAAATTCGGCATATCGGCGTACATATATTTCCAAATGAAACGCCGCGTGCATGCGTATAGTTGTTGCATACCTTGTGATCGCCCTCTAAGTTCCTGAATATCCTAGCCCACCCCACCCCATCATCCCCCTCTCCCGTTTTTCAAATTCCTTTTCTTGCGAAGAATTGTTGGGGGTTACCTTTTTTTGGGGGGGGGTTACCTTTTTTTTGGGGGGGGGGGGTATATATGCCTATGCGGTTCTCGTATTTTGGTAGTCTTGGTTCAAGACGTTGTTTTACATTGAATACGCAAACATCCGACGCAAGAGGGCGCTTTCATTAAAGAACCGATGTCGCGCACGAGCCACCGTCGGATGTTCGCGTATTCAATATAAAAACAACGTCTTGAACCAAGACTAGTATTTTGGTTGTCATAGCTGGGCAAATCGAATTAATTTTAGTCCCTAAAAATAGTTTACAGGCCCCTTTGCCAGTGGCTTGTGCTATGTAGTGAAAGTAATACGTGACTCATTCTTATCAGAACACTTTGCGCACAGATCGAGTGCTCACAGAAATTCAGATTTTTGTTCTTTCGGGTTTTCAGCCCTTCGAGAACCACACATTCTTAATACCAACATAAAATGCATGTAGATCGATCACGAAGCTTGGCAAAAAACACTGCTAGGTGCTTGGCCCATGGGGGCCTACTTAATTATCTCATGAATGACTGACGTCTGTCGCTCATCGTTGCATGCCATGGCGTTACGGAAGATCCTGACACTTCAAGCAGTAATCCGAACTTCTCTCGAGATGACTCATCAGATAACTTATAGTACTGAACTTCTTTGAACCGTGCATCCTCAAAACAGCAATATCATTTGACGCGCCCTTGGCACTCCGTGATTTCTGACAATTACCGGTAGGCCTAATTCATAAAAACAATACCGGCCAACTCCCATCCTAGACAAGGCAGGAAGGCTTTGCACCACCACGCCGACCAGAAGCATGAGGTAATTGTTTCCGCTTGCTCGTTCGTACAATGCCCAGAGCAACAACAAAAAGGAATTTGTGCGTTGCTAGCTATGCCTAATTACTCTCAAGGAATTAAGCCTGGTTGACCATCGGAAATGTGTCATTTTTCCATTCACTATTTATAAACGCGGTCTGCGCCTCTAACCCTCGCTGGTACCCGTCTATGGCATGTCAAACGTTGCAATATTCGATAATCTACGTATTTTTGTGCGATGTTCAAATATATATGTGCGATGTTTGTCATTATGTGCGATGTTCAAATATATATGTTCGATGTTTGTCATTATATGTGCGATGTTCCAATTTATATGTGCGATGTTCCAATTTATATGTGCGATGTTCCAATTTATATGTGCGATGTTCAAATATATATGCGATGTTTTGTCATATATGTGCGATGTTTGTCATTATATATGCGATGTTCAAATGTATGTGTGCGATGTTTGTTATTATGTACGATGTTCAAATATATATGCGATGTTTGTCATATATGTGCAATGTTCAAATTTATATGTGCGATGTTCAAATTTATATGTGCGATGTTTGTCATATATGTTCGATGTTCAAATAATATGTGCGATGTTTTTCAATTTATATTCGAAAACGGAATTGTGGGATATAGTATGGTTTCCAGACCGAAATAGTATGAATATACTGACGTTTTCGAGCATAGGGAGACCGGTTACCGTTTTTCTTTGGGTATGGGGCGACCGACCGCCTTAGGGCGACCGATTAACGGTCGCCTTAAAGGATAAGCAATAGGAAAAGTTTGGGTTAGGTGACATTTTTTTAAATGCACAAACGCCATAGACCGGTCGCCCTAATGCGGGAAGGGGCGTTCCTAATAAGTTACATCAGGGACCAGACTACTTAGGACGGTCTATCTGTTGCACTGACCTGGCTGAAGCTAGCCCACGATTCAGCCCGCGATTCGCAATAGGGCCCGCGATTCGCCTGATCAGAGCAGCCGCATATTGAAAACTAGAATCCATTCGACAAAAGGAGTTTTTCTTAATAGAAACGCTGGATTCAGGCAACGAATTTTCGAGAAATGTCAAGAAATTACGTACCAATTTGTGCATGAAATTTCAGAATAGGTATGAGCAAAGCTGAACATATTATACTTAACATTGTTTATGGGTATTTTTTATGAAATAATTAGTCGTTACGCGAGGGCCCATTTCAAAGGGTTCTCTACATCAATTCCTTTCGGCTCAGCACAATAGCTTCTGTTTGAAAGAAAGTGTACCACACATGTTTTTAAAAATTCATATTTTTCTTTCATATTCATAATTGCCACCTTCCTGGGCACACTTAATTTCAGCAAGAGCTTATTGCAAGAATGGCTTCTGTTCCAATTAGCCGCTTAAAGACGGATCATTTTCATGAATATCTGGAAATGCGGTATTCGGAGTTTCGTGTGAAATGCCGTCTTTGAGAGAAAGTACCCGGGAAGGTGGGAATTATGAATATGAAAGAAAAATAAGAATTTTTCAAAATATGTGTGGTACACTTTCATTCAAAGACGGCACATTTCATACGAAACTCCGAATACCGCATTTCCAGATATTCATGAAAATGATCCGTCTTAGCTTTAAAGGCAGTGTACATGATTGGTCATTGTTGCAATTTTCAGAAATGGGCGGATTTGGGGGTTAGTATGTTATAGGAAATATCATTCCACTGACCTGTTCAAAGTTTTGCGTTGTTAGATGGTGAAAAACGAGTGAAAAACGGCGCTCGTTTTCAACCGTCGGGCGGATAATAGCCTTTAGTCAAGGCGCGCGTGGCTATCTGGGCCCGGATATGCCAAGGCGCCATCATGTCCGGGGCGCGCCACTTGTCCATGTAGCCACTCGCGTCTTGACTAACGGCTACAGGGCAGTTCTCCAACGATTTCCAGCTGGAAATCGTTGGAAGACGATATAAATTTCCACTTTTCTTGACAACGACAGCACATCTGGTGCCATAATTTCACAGGATGATTGAGACTATTATTAACTTACAGTATACAAAGGTATTTTGTAATAATTCATTAAAAAAAAATTGAGAATTACCAATCGTGTACACTTTTTTAAGCGGCTAATTGGAACAGAAGCCATTCTTGGAATAGGCCCTTGCTGAAATTAAGTGTGCCCAGGAAGGTAGCAATTATGAATATGAAAGAAAAATATGAATTTTTAAAAACATGTGCGGTACACTTTCTTTCAAACAGAAGCTATTGTGCTGAGCCGAAAGGAATTGATGTAGAGAACCCTTTGAAATGGGCCTTCGCGAAACGACTAATTAATTCATTAAAAAAGACCCATAAAACAATGTTAAGTATAATATGTACAGCTTTGCTCATACCTATTCTGAAATTTCATGCACAAATTGGTATGTATTTTCTTGACATTTTCTAAAAAATTCGTTGCCTGAATCCAGCGATTTCATTAAGAAAAAACTCCTTTTGTCGAATGGATTCTAGTTTTCAATATGCGGCTGCTCTGATCGGGCGAATCGCGGGCCCTATTGCGAATCGCGGGCTGAATCGCGGGCTAGCTTCAGCCAGGTCAGTGCAACAGATAGACCGTCCTAAGTAGTCTGGTCCCTGATGTAACTTATTAGGAATATTCATACTATTTCGGTCTGGAAACCATACTATATCCCACAATTCCGTTTTCGAATATAAATTGAAAAACATCGCACATATTATTTGAACATCGAACATATATGACAAACATATCGCACATATAAATTTGAACATCGCACATATAAATTTGAACATTGCACATATATGACAAATATCGCATATATATTTGAACATCGTACATATAATAACAAACATCGCACACATACATTTGAACATCGCATATATAATGACAAACATCGCACATATATGACAAAACATCGCATATATATTTGAACATCGCACATATAAATTGGAACATCGCACATATAAATTGGAACATCGCACATATAAATTGGAACATCGCACATATAAATTGGAACATCGCACATATAATGACAAACATCGAACATATATATTTGAACATCGCACATAATGACAAACATCGCACATATATATTTGAACATCGCACAAAAATACGTAGATTATCGAATATTGCAACGTTTGACATGCCATACCCGTCAGTGGCTAGCATTGCGTTTTATGCCTGTGCTTTTTTCGGAAATCCGCGCGCTGCCGTTTCCTGAATCACGGTGTCATTTTTGATTCGTGAAAGAAAGAAATTATGAATGAGTGAAAAGTGCGCGTAACCTGGGATGCGTGTTACACGGTTGAGATTAAGGAAAGGGCCAAATGATAGTCTTCCAGACTTCATAGCTTCACGGGATTTATAATAGGTAAGTAACTTTGTTCAAACCCTTTACATGGTTTTGATATTATCTGGATTGTAAGAACTTTTGCCTTCAACGCGATTCGGTTTCCAGTGCGTTTGTATAATGCCATGCCTGTATTAAAAGAGCGTTTTCCTCCCTGTCAGCTGGTGGCGGAGTTTCACCCCACTCAACCTGTACCATTTTTGTTTAATGCAATTTGATATGCAGTACGGATACATGTATACATTATGTTTTCCGTGTAAAATTTCATTCAAATTAACCATATTATGTGCGATGCACGGACGGTTTTATATGAAAAAGGTCACCCAGCGTAGGAAAACATTGCATTGCATGTGAACGGTCATGACGGTAGGCTCACGGTGGCCGAGTTTAGGGAGGGGCGATTCCTACTCCGGATCTTGATGGGGTTACTCTCTTATTTCCAAAGAGTGAAAATTCACTCTATTCGAGTGAAAATTCACTCCCACAGTCTGAAACTAGGGACCAGACGTAAAATTCATTCAATCGCCAAGATCGAATTTTCACTCGAGTGTGGCGACTGCAGTGAATTGGTTCCTCTTTTAGGATATTCAATCTAAAAACAGAGTGATTTTCACTCTAAATCGTCTAGTCCCTAATTTCACTCTTTAGGATTTAGAGAGTAAATGACGCTGTTTGTTTAGTGTTGCGTGTATATTAATTGTCATGGTATATTGCAGGGTTAAGCGCACTTTTCAGATTTGTAAAAAAACTACGATTTTATGTTCTCCATAATAGACCATTTCACTAATAAAATTAATTCAAATTTATGCTGGCGCCCTGTGTCGGGTACTGTGAGGTTAAAGCTTACCGTGGAAATGTACACGAGACGTGCCTCGAATTCGGTCTGTATTTTTGTACACTGGAAAACCTTCAGAATCGGGTTCGGCAGGACCGTAAGGAGTTAAAAGAGAAAATGTTTATCCGGCCGCCTGATGCCTGCATCATGGTACCTGTCTCGACCGCGTGCCTGTCTCTTGGACGTCTCTACGCGTAAATGGCAGTATGGAATTCCATACGTCTCTGTAGGCCTATGCATTCGCTCGTACCCCCCACCCCCCCGGCTCAAACAGCGCTGGGGACGTCTGATGCGCTTTGAGCTCTGATTGCATAGATTTTGCGCCTAACCTGTGCATGTGACATGCTGAAGGTCACCATTCTGGTGTCGCCTTTTTCACATTGCTGCATGCAATTAATTCGCACGCTACCCAGAATGCCGTGCGTTTCCTTCACAAATATCTGTGAAGTGCATCAGTCGTTCCCATGCTGCGCTCTGTTTTGGGCAGTGGGCATATACGAACGAACTGTTTACAATCAAGCAGGCAGTCACCCAGGCGGTCAAAAAAAATGTTGTAGCTCGATACTTTAACTGATTCTGCAGGTTTTCCACATTAACCCTCAAAAATAATGACCGAATTTGATAAATTCTAGCAAAATCGGCCGATGTTCCTAACATATATTTTACGCCGGCACTGCCTTTTTTCTTTATTTCCGCGTCACTCGTGAACTGGTCTATTAGGCCTATGTCATTATAATGCATTTAATTGCGAATCGCAAATGCACAGACATAGTACATGCGTGCGCGTCCTTGCAGGAAACAAGCAGATATAGCGGGCGATTAAATATCCTTCCTCCATGACTATACTAAGGGCCACCGCTCTAACGTGGTAAGACACATGGAATTAACGTGGTAAGACACATGGAATGTCGCGGTAAGACACGTTATTGACGTGGTAAGAGTGTTTATTGGCGCGGTAAGAGTGTTGATTGACGCAGTAAGAAATGTTGATTGACGCGGTAAAAGAGACTTTAGTGGCGTAATAAGAGTGTTGGACTGACGTGGTAAGAGACGTACTTGACGTGGCGACAAAGTGGGACTGACGAGGTAAGAGAGGTTTCATGTAGCGTGTGGTAAGAGTCGCGGTAAGGGATTGCCACTACGGTGGCCGATAGACAACGTAATTTTAATAATATACATGTAAATCTTCAAAATCTTCAAAATGGGGTGGGGTGGAGTGAGGTAGGTGATGTGGGGTGGGGTGGGGTGGGATGATGTGGGGTGGGGTGGGATTATGTGGGGTGGGGTGATGTGGGGTGGGGATATTGGATGAGGTGTAGTGATGTATGGTGCAAGTTAATTGGGTGACCTTGGCATATACAAATCTGACACACTCCACCATGATGCCCTTTTACCTTACCCAATCTGACGCCAAATATTTCAAATTTGTTATTTTGTTATATTAAAATGGATAGAGATCGGATGGAATTAATTAATATTGGTTGTAGTGAGGGTGGAGGGGTGGTGTGGGGCCTCCCCTCCCGCCTTTGGCAGCGAGCCATGGCGGCTTTGCCGTTCTAGTTTAAATAGCACACTGACCAATGGTGTCAACATGGACGTGGTGGGGGGGGGGGGGGGGCAAGGGGGCCGTTATCCCCACTGGAAATTCACAAAAGGCGAAAACTAAATATAAAAAAAATTAATAAAAAAGAAGACGAGGTGCTAAGTTAATGTCGTACTCAATTGAATGTATATTTTAAACACTCGAAACCTGCTGAAATGGGCCTAAAATGCGGCATTGAACAAAGCGTACCGGTACCTCGTCCATTGGTCAGGCACAAGTGACCTGGCCATCATGAACAGCGCCCCGCTGGCCCTACGCATAACGGGTGCGTGAGCCTTTGTTTTGATACTTGACTATTATTTAAATAGATGTGTTGCTTTTCTAAAATATTATTTTGACACCCATATAGGCGTCGCCAAGATTTTTTTCTAGAGGGGCAAAGCACTCACCAGAAATCAGCAAAGGGAGAAATCACCGGCCGTGGAAAAATCGAAAGGGGAGGGAGGGGGTGCTGGACATCACTCGACGCTTTGTTTAACACCGCGATGGGCCTATTGCTAGCCGCATTATTTTTCCATTTGTTTTCTTCGCCTTTTGTGAATTTCCAACCGTAGTGGCAATCCCTTACCGCGACTCTTACCACGCTACACGCTCTTACCTCTCAGTCCCACTTTGTCGCCACGTCAAGTACGTCCAACACTCTTACTACGCCACTAAAGTCTCTTTTACCGCGTCAATCAACACTCTTACCGCGCCAATAAACACTCTTACCACGCCAATAACGTGTCTTATCGCGACATTCCATCTGTCTTACCACGTTAATTCCATGTGTCTTACCACGTTGGAGCGGTGGCCCTTATAGTACACCATACAAGCAAAGATAATATGCGAAACCAAAATTGTCTCTCCAACAAAGTATGATCAGAAAGTGATGCATGTTTGTTGGGAGGGGGGACTTTGACAAATATCACTTCCTGTACTTGTTTCGCTCTGCTCGATTTGCAGAACAAAATATACACTTTGCTGCACCACGACAGCAACTTTTCCCATGGTAGGCCTATATAGGATGGCAATGGAAGATCGAAACACCTTAGGTATGACGTACGGGAAATCTTTTGGGAAAGTTGTAGGGAAACTGCGATGGTGCAAGTGATTGCGTTGGAAGAACGCTATAGACCTACTGGGAATCAATCGCTAATCGAAGGGGAACTATTCGTCAGTCACTCCGATTTTCTTACTCAAAATGATGCTATATGGTTGATATAATTCAACTCTACAGCTGAGTCCACAATTTGGGATTTCATTTTGTCCAGTGTAACCCTATACTGTCGAATTCAATCGAATTGTCACAAGGGGGGATATAGAATTCCCAATATTGTTTTAAAGGAATTCGTATTACTAAACATGGTTGGGCCTCCTGATGTAAAATTTTCATTCGGTTTACGATCATCTCTAGAGTCTCGGCCACCATGACGTCAGCAACTGTGTGTCTCCTTCTGTTCGTGACGTCATTCGCAGTAAGCGCCCTCCCCACCGTGAAGTTTGAGTACCACAACCATGCGCAGCTGACGTCAGCGATGACGTCATTGACAAGCATATATCCAGATACCAGTCACTTGTACAGCATTGGAAAATCAGAACAGGGTCTGTTATAACATATTCTTTTTCACAAACATGCACCAAATGTTTACGGGGCCAATTTAAAACACATTTGAAACTCCCAACATTGAAATGATTTCCCCCAGAAAACCAACATTGTTTGACCAGCATAGATCGACCATGGGGAAATTTCACGGAGCTGCTAAGCACAAAAATGTCTTCCTTCAAGTTGGTAAAAACAGTTACCAACCATGTGTGATTTATATTGCTTATGACTCAAATAAATTCAGCTGTTTTTTGTTTAGCATGAAAATCACATGAAATATTGGCTGCAAACCTGTTTTTACCATTAAGCAAGACTTTTTTGTGGCAAGCAATTTTTTTGGCTCCGTGAAAGTGGGCCCAGCTCACAACCAAAGGAAATTTGCGTAACAGTTTAATGGTTTCAAAACACAATGATTGCTCTTTGTCTAGAGAAAACACAATAGCGATTCGACGTCATTGATAAACTCTTCGTGCTTGGTAACTTCCATACATCAACTATGGATCTCAATGGGCCGGTATGGCAGGCACGGTTGTACGGGATTTGAAGGGCTACAGCCGGCTCAACTCACCCTACGCCAGCCCGTGCTTTATGGACATTTCACCCCAAAAATACGCGGACTTTCCGGAGAAGGGGGGGGGGGGGCCAGACATTTCGAAAATCATGTCCTCGAAAATTGGACATGTCTATACATGTGATGTATGTAGTGTTATGTCCTCTCCCCAGCAATTTTGGGTCGAAAAATCACACCTTATAAATTTAACATATAGGGCCTATAGGTTCAGGCGCGGAAACCAGAAAAGCAGAAACCCTGCAGGTCTTATTTTGCCTATGGGTAAGAACAAAACAAAGAGGTTAAATGGCGCCACCAACGGTGAAAAGGTGTGTTACCCCCCCCCCCCCCCCCCCCCCCCCCCCCCCCCCCAGCTTGTAAAAAAAACTCGCAGACGAAACATTTTGGGAGTCACCTTTCTGGGCAAATTTAAGAAACTCCCCCTCCCCTGCAAAAAATCCTGGATCTGCCCCTGAGGTTTATACCAAATCGTTGTCCCCTGAACACCATACCTTCCTTCTCTTCCAGTATAAACTTTTTGAATGCGCATACATATACCCTCTTTCCTATTTCTCGAGTCCTTCCCTTTCTCTTTCCCCAGGCAGGGATCTGTGGGTTATGGCTGTGGCTGGTGATAAGCCAAATGGTCACATTGTGGGAAGACCGGAAGCCAAGTACGTGGGCAATATGCATGGCAATGAGGTATGAAAACAAGTAGTAGTTTTGTTCATGGAAGTATATATAAACAGAACGATATCTGAAGTGGAGAATAATTCGTCAATGTTTTCACGAAGAGACGGGCATGTCGATTATTAAGAGAAACGCATTTCAAAATACATGTAGGCCGAATCGCACTTGAAGTTCTTCTCATTTAAAAACTGCAAAAAGGAAATCATTCAGATAATTTTATGCAGGGAAAAAGCACTCATGTGGTTCTTGGAGAGCTACATTTTTCTGTACCTTCGGTACCGTAACTATCATAAACACAGCGATTAATTAGCAAAAGTAATTAGTTTAAGATGCCCGTCCCTTCGTGAAACCTAAAATCTGTTTACTTTTACAAATATCTGTGCCGTATGTTTTGTGCACGTAAGGGCAGGCATAATGCGCGTCTCTTCGTGAAAACGCGAAATGTCGGCCCCGTGATGTGGTATTGCAAGCAGCAACGGTAGCAGCAAGTTAGTAATAATGTGCACCAGCAGAAGCAGCATCACCAGCAGCAGTACATGAGCGATGTTGGGTAGATGCTTGCAGAAGCAGCACCACTAGCAACAACACCAGCAGCAGCAACACTGACAGCAGCACTAACAGCAGCACTAGCACCAGCAGCACTAACAGCAGCAACGGCACCCACAACACTAGCAGCAGCAACAGCACTAGCAGCAGACGCAGCAGCATCAGCAACAACACTAGCAGCAGCACCAGCAGCAAGAGCAACACTAGCAGCAGCAGCGACACCAGCAGCAGAAGTAGCAACAGCTCCAGCGGCAGCAACACTAGCACCAGCAACAGCATCAGCAATATCAACACTAGCAGCAGCACCAGCAGCAGCAACTCTAGCAGCAGCACCAGCAGCAGCAACATTATCAGCAGCAACATTATAGCAGCAGCTAGAAGCCGCAGCAACAGCACCAGCGGTAGCAACACTAGCAGCAGCAACACTAGCAGCAGCAACACTAGCAGCAGCAGAAGAAACATACAGCAGCAGCGTGTGGACCACAGACGCCAGCTCATAATGTTACGGCGTTCCAGCAATGATGAAGACTTATGAAGGACATAACATTATGGTGCACGTCATTAATTGGCTGTTTTGGAAACTTTTCCAAAACAGCCCTTGTTTTCGTTAAGATTTTTTTTTTTTTCTTTTTTTTTTTTGGCTGTTTTGGAAACTTTTCCAAAACAGCCCTTGTTTTCGTTAAGATTTTTTTTTTTTTCTTTTTTTTTTTTTTTTTTTTTTGGCTGTTTCGGAAACTTTTCCGAAACAGCCCTTGTTTTCGTTAAGATTTTTTTTTTTTTTTTTTTTTTTTTTTTTTCTTTTTGGCTGTTTTGGAAACTTTTCCAAAACAGCCCTTGTTTTCGTTAAGATTTTTTTTTTTGGCTGTTTTGGAAACTTTTCCAAAACAGCCCTTGTTTTCGTTAAGATTTTTTTTTTTTTCTTTTTTTTTTTTGGCTGTTTTGGAAACTTTTCCAAAACAGCCCTTGTTTTCGTTAAGATTTTTTTTTTTTTCTTTTTTTTTTTTTTTTTTTTTTTTTTTTTTTTTTTTTTTTCCTTTTCAGACTTTTTGCCCATAGCATTTGTGCACGTTTTCTTTCTTACCGGCACTTTGGCTACTTTGGTACACCCGATTGCCTCTAAACTTGGCAGACATTTAGACCAACTGCTCAGAATGTATGCCGAACATTTACGTCATGATGACGTCATCACGTGATTTTTTATGAATTTTTGAAATTTGAAAATCGTAATATTCTATTTAATATATCTAGCGAACAAAACAAGATATTTTCAAAATTCCTTTTGTTATAGCTTTGGTATGTCTCAAAGATATGCACTAAAAGAAAAAAAAATGTGTGATGTCATGATGACGTCATCAAAAATGTGCTTTTTTAAAACACATATAAGGATAGGTCCGATCGTCATGAAAATTGGTGGGTAGGTAGATACTGGCACTAGGATGCAAAATCCAAAATGACGTCATGATGACGTCATCACGTGATTTGTTATGAATTTTTGAAATGTTGAAAATCGTAACATTCTTTTAAATATATCTGGCAAACAAAACAAGATATTTTCAAAATTCTTTTTGTTATAGCTTTGGTAGGTCTCAAAGATATGCCCTAAAAAGGAAAAAAATGTGTGACGTCATGATGACATCATCAAAAATGTCCTTTTTTAAAACACATATAAGGATAGGTCCGATCGTCATGAAAATTGGTGGGTAGGTAGATACTGCCACCAGCATGCAGAAGCCGAAGTGACGTCATGATGACGTCATCACGTGATTTTTTATGAATTTTTGAAATTTTGAAATCGTAAAAGTCTTTTAAATATATCTGGCAAACAAAACAAGATATTTTCAAAATTATTTTTGTTATAGCTTTGGTATGTCTCAAAGATATGCCCTAAAAAGGAAAAAAATGTGTGACGTCATGATGACATCATCAAAAATGTGCTTTTTTTAAACACATATAAGGATAGGTCCAATCGTCATGAAAATTGGTGGGTAGGTAGATACTGTCACTAGCATGCAAAATCTGAAATGATGTCATGATGACGTCATCGGGAATTTTTTTTATGATTTTTGAAATTTTTGAAATTTCATTTTAATCACAATTTTACACAAAAAAACAAAACAGCCCTGTGTTTGTCCACAAACACTGTACCAGATGTCTAGTTTTTTTTTTTTTTCCTTTTCAGACTTTTTGCCCATAGCATTTGTGCACGTTTTCTTTCTTACCGGCACTTTGGCTACTTTGGTACACCCGATTGCCTCTAAACTTGGCAGACACTTAGACCAACTGCTCAGAATGTATGCCGAACATTTACGTCATGATGACGTCATCACGTGATTTTTTATGAATTTTTGAAATTTGAAAATCGTAAAATTCTTTTCAATATATCTAGCGAACAAAACAAGATATTTTCAAAATTCTTTTTGTTATAGCTTTGGTATGTCTCAAAGATATGCCCTAAAAGGGAGAAAATGTGTGACGTCATGATGACATCATCAAAAATGTGCTTTTTTAAAACACATATAAGGATAGGTCCGATCGTCATGAAAATTGGTGGGTAGGTAGATACTGGCACTAGGATGCAAATTCCAAAGTGACGTCATGATGACATCATCACGTGATTTTTTATGAATTTTTGAAATTTTGAAAATCGTAACATTCTTTTAAATATATCTGGCAAACAAAACAAGATATTTTCAAAATTCTTTTTGTTATAGCTTTGGTAGGTCTCAAAGATATGCCCTAAAAAGGAAAAAAATGTGTGACGTCATGATGACATCATCAAAAATGTGCTTTTTTAAAACACATATAAGGATAGGTCCGATCGTCGTGAAAATTGGTGGGTAGGTTGATACTGGCACTAGGATGCAAAATCCAAAGTGACGTCATGATGACGTCATCACGTAATTTGTTATGAATTTTGAAAATCGTAACATTCTTTTAAATATATCTGGCAAACAAAACAAGATATTTTCAAAATTCTTTTTGTTATAGCTTTGGTATGTCTCAAAGATATGCCCTAAAAGGCGAAAATTGTGTGACGTCATAATGACGTCATCAATTTTTTTTTTTTTACGCATGTAAGGGTCGGTCCGATTAAAAAAATTTATACATTGAATTTTTCTCTACCTAATTCTACAATTTCGTGATCGTGGCTCACTCAAGTATTAAGAAATAACAGGCATCTGAAAATTGTGACCAAATTCAATATAACACAAAGGAATTCTGGGAAGGACAGAAACCATGGCTTTCATGTGGCATGCTGTCCATAAAGAGTTGATCTCTAGTCTTTTTTTCAAGTCGTTAGACAAGTCGTAGGCAGACACTTACACAACTGCTCAGAATGTGCGCCGAACTTTTACGTCATGATGACGTCATCACATGTCATGTGACGTCATCTTAAAGGGGCATTTTTGGAAACCATATATCTACAAAAGTACAAGTCAGATTAAGTTTAAACGTGGTATTTAGTTATGCCAGCATGTGTTAGATGAAAATGTATGTGACGTCATGGTGACGTCATGATGACGTCATCGGCTAATTTTCTATGATTTTTTTCATTTTTGAAATTTCATTTAAATCACATAATTTTACACACAAAAACAAAACAGCCCTGTGTTTGTCCACAAACACTGCACCAGATCTCTAGTTTTTTCTTTTTTTTGTTCTTCTTTTTCAGCCAAAATGCCCATAGCATTTGTACACGTTTTCTTTCTTACTGGCACTTTGGCTACTTTTATGGTGCCGATTGGCTTTAAACTTGGCAGACACTTAGACTAACTGCTCAGAATGTATGCCGAACATTTACGTCATGATGACGTCATCACGTGATTTTTTATGAATTTTTGAAATTTCAAAATCGTAAAATTCTTTTCAATATATCTAGCGAACAAAACAAGATATTTTCAAAATTCTTTTTGTTATAGCTTTGGTATGTCTCAAAGATATGCCCTAAAAGGGAGAAAATGTGTGACGTCATGATGACATCATCAAAAATGTGCTTTTTTAAAACACATATAAGGATAGGTCCAATCGTCATGAAAATTGGTGGGTAGGTAGATACTGGCACTAGAATGCAAAATCCAAAGTGACGTCATGATGACGTCATCACGTGATTTGTTATGAATTTTTGAAATTTTGAAAATCGTAACATTCTTTTAAATATATCTGGCGAACAAAACAAGATATTTTCAAAATTCTTTTTGTTATAGCTTTTGTAGGTCTCAAAGATATGCCCTAAAAAGGAAAAAAATGTGTGACGTCATGATGACATCATCAAAAATGTGCTTTTTAAAAACACATATAAGGATAGGTCCGATCGTCATGCAAATTGGTGGGTAGGTAGATACTGTCACTAGCATGCAAAATCTGAAATGATGTCATGATGACGTAATCAGCAATTTTTTTAATGATTTTTGAAATTTTTGTAATTTCATTTTAATCACAAAATTTTACACAAAAAAACAAAACAGCCCTGTGTTTGTCCACAAACACTGTACCAGATGTCTATTTTTTTTTTTTTTGGCTGTTTTTTTTTCTTTTTCAGCCAAATGCCCATAGCATTTGTACACGTTTTCTTTCTTACTGGCACTTTGGCTACTTTTATGGTGCCGATTGGCTTTAAACTTGGCAGACACTTAGACTAACTGCTCAGAATGTATGCCGAACATTTACGTCATGATGACGTCATCACGTGATTTTTTATGAATTTTTGAAATTTCAAAATTGTAAAATTCTTTTCAATATATCTAGCGAACAAAAGAAGATATTTTCGAAATTCTTTTTGTTATAGCTTTGGTATGTCTCAAAGATATGCCCTAAAAAGCGAAAATTGTGTGACGTCATGATGACGTCATCAAAAATGTTTTTTTTTTTTAACGCATGTAAGGGTCAATCCGATTACAAAAATGTATATATTGAATTTTCCTCTCCCTAATTCCAAAATTTCATGATCGTGGCTCACTCAAGTAAGAAATAACAGCCATTTCAAAATTTAGACCAAATTCAATATAACACAAAGGAATTCTGGGAAGGGCAGATAACCATGGCTTAAATGTGCATGCTGTTTATAAAAAGGTTGATTTGTAGTCTTTGTTCAAGTCGCTGAATTTTAAAATTGTGTAAATCGTAACATTCTTTTCAATATATCTAGCGAACAAAACAAGACATTTTCAAAATTCATTTTTGTTATAGCTTTGGTATGTCTCAAAGATATGCCCTAAAAAGCGAAAATTGTGTGACGTCATGATGACGTCATCAAAAAATTCTTTTTTTCAAGTCGCTAGAATATTGCCCATAGCATTTGTAAACGTTTTCTTTCTTACCGGCCACTTTACCTAATTTTAAACTTGGCAGACACTTACCCCAACTGCTCACAATGTGTGCCGAACTTTTACGTCATAATGACGTCATCACATGTCACGTGACGTCATCTTAAAGGGGCATTTTTCTAAGCCATATATCTACAAAAGTACAAGTTCGATTAAGTTAAAATGTAATATCTAGGTATTCCAGTAGTTTTATAAATGAAAATTGACATGACGTTATGATGACGTCATCACATGTGACGTCATCTTAAAGGGGTAGTTTTTGAAGGCGCATATCTACAGAAGTACATGTCCGATTAAGTTTAAAAGTAATATCTAGGTAGCCCAGTAGGTTTATAGATGAAAATTGACATGACATGATGATGACGTCATCACATGTCACGTGACGTCATCTTAAAGGGGCAGTTTTTGAAGCCGTATATAAACAAAAGTACAAGTCCGATTAAGTTGAAAAGTTATATCTAGGTAGGTCAGCAAGTTTATAGATGAACATTTATGTGACGTTATGATGACGTCATCACATGTTACTACTACAAACAACTTTAATTAATTTCAAAATTAACATAGAAAACTGGCAGCAGCGCGATTGTTTGACAAACTTAAATTATTGTATTCACATTTCACATCCAAACTAAAAAAACAAAAACGAAACAGCCCTGTGTTTGTCCACAAACACCAACCTCATGCCTCTAGTTTTTTTTTTTTTTTCTTTTTTTTTTTCTTTTTCAGCCAAATGCCCATAGCATTTGTACACGTTTTCTTTCTTACCGGCACTTTGGCTACTTTTATGATGCCGATTGGCTTTAAACTTGGCAGACACTTAGACTAACTGCTCAGAATTTATGTCGAACATGTACGTCATGATGACGTCATCACGTGATTTTTTATGAATTTTTGAAATTTCAAAATCGTAACATTCTTTTCAATATATCTAGCGAACAAAACAAGATATTTTCGAAATTCTTTTTGTTATAGCTTTGGTATGTCTCAAAGATATGCCCTAAAAAGCGAAAATTGTGTGACGTCATGATGACGTCATCAAAAATGTGTTTTTTTTTAAGCGCATGTAAGGGTCAATCCGATTACAAAAATGTATACATTGAATTTTTCTGTACGTAATTCCAAAATTTCATGATCGTGGCTCACTCAAGTAAGAAATAACAGCCATTTCAAAATTTGGACCAAATTCAATATAACACAAAGGAATTCTGGGAAGGGCGATAACCATGGCTTAAATGTGCTTGCTGTTTATAAAAGGGGTTGATTCCTAGTCTTTTTTCAAGTCGCTGAATTTTTTAAGTTTTAAAATCGTAACATTCTTTTCAATATATCTAGCAAACAAAACAACATATTTTCTAAATTCTTTTTGTGATAGCTTTGGTATGTCTCAAAGATATGCCCTAAAAGGGAAAAAATGTGTGACGTCATGATGACGTCATCAAAAATGTGATTTTTTAAAACACATATAAGGATAGGTCCGATCGTCATGAAAAGTGGTGGGTAGGTAGATACTGTCACTAGCATGCAAAATCTAAAATGAGGTCATGATGACGTCATTACGTGACTTTTTATGAATTTTTTAAATTTTAAAATCGTAACATTTTTTTCAATATATCTAGCGAACAAAACAAGATATTTTCAAAATTCTTTTTGTTATAGCTTTGGTATGTCTCAAAGATATCCCCTAAAAGGGAGAAAATGTGTGACGTCATGATGACGTCATCAAATATTTTTTTTTTAAACGCATGTAAGGGTCAATCCGATTACAAAAATGTATATATTGAATTTTCCTCTCCCTAATTCCAAAATTTCATGATCGTGGCTCACTCAAGTAAGAAATAACAACCATTTGAAAATTTTGACCAAATTCAATATAACACAAAGGAATTCTGGGAAGGGCAGATAACCGTGGCTTAAATGTGCATGCTGTTTATGAAAAGGTTGATTTGTAGTCTTTGTTCAAGTCGCTGAATTTTAAAATTGTGTAAATCGTAACATTCTTTTCAATATATCTAGCGAACAAAACAAGAAATTTTCAAAATTCTTTTTGTTATAGCTTTGGTATGTCTCAAAGATATGCCCTAAAAAGCGAAAATTGTGTGACGTCATGATGACGTCATCAAAACATTTTTTTTTTCAAGTCGCTAGAATATTGCCCATAGCATTTGTAAACGTTTTCTTTCTTACCGGCCACTTTGGCTAATTTTAAACTTGGCAGACACTTACCCCAACTGCTCACAATGTGTGCCGAACTTTTACGTCATAATGACGTCATCACATGTCACGTGACGTAAGCTTAAAGGGGCATTTTTCGAAGCCATATATCTACAAAAGTACAAGTTCGATTAAGTTAAAATGTAATATCTAGGTATCCCAGTAGTTTTATAAATGAAAATTGACATGACGTTATGATGACGTCATCACATGTGACGTCATCTTAAAGGGGCAGTTTTTGAAGGCGCATATCTACAGAAGTACATGTCCGATTAAGTTTAAAAGTAATATCTAGGTAGCCCAGTAGGTTTATAGATGAAAATTGACTTGACATGATGATGACGTCATCACATGTCACGTGACGTCATCTTAAAGGGGCAGTTTTTGAAGCCATATATAAACAAAAGTACAAGTCCGATTAAGTTGAAAAGTTATATCTAGGTAGGTCAGCAAGTTTATAGATGACAATTTATGTGACGTTATGATGACGTCATCACATGTTACTACTACAAACAACTTTAATTAATTTCAAAATTACCAAAGAAAACTGGCAGCAGTGCGATTGTTTGACAAACTTAAATTATTGTATTCACATTTCACATCCAAACTAAAAAAAAAAAAACGAAACAGCCCTGTGTTTGTCCACAAACACCAACCTCATGCCTCTAGTTTTTTTTTTTTTTTTTTCCTTTTCAGACTTTTTGCCCATAGCATTTGTGCACGTTTTCTTTCTTACCGGCACTTTGGCTACTTTGGTGCACCCGATTGCCTTTAAACTTGGCAGACACTTAGACAAACTGCTCAGAATGTGTCCCGAACTTTTTGGTCATGATGACGTCATCACGTGATTTTTTATGAATTTTTGAATTTTGAAAATCGTAACATTCTTTTCAATATATCTGGCAAACAAAACAAGATATTTTCAAAATTCTTTTTGTTATAGCTTTGGTAGGTCTCAAAGATATGCCCTAAAAAAACAAACAATGTGTGACGTCATGATGACATCATCAAAAATGTGCTTTTTTAAAACACATATAAGGATAGGTCCGATCGTCATGAAAATTGGTGGGTAGGTAGATACTGGCACTAGGATGCAAAATCCAAAATGACGTCATGATGACGTCATCACGTGATTTGTTATGAATTTTTGAAATTTTGAAAATCGTAACATTCTTTTAAATATATCTGGCAAACAAAACAAGATATTTTCAAAATTCTTTTTGTTATAGCTTTGGTAGGTCTCAAAGATATGCCCTAAAAAAAAAAACAATGTGTGACGTCATGATGACATCATCAAAAATGTGCTTTTTTAAAACACATATAAGGATAGGTCCGATCGTCATGAAAATTGGTGGGTAGGTAGATACTGGCACTAGGATGCAAAATCCAAAGTGACGTCATGATGACGTCATCACGTGATTTGTTATGAATTTTTGAAATTTTGAAATCGTAACATTCTTTTAAATATATCTCGTTTTCTTTTTTTTGGCTGTTTCGGAAACTTTTTCGAAACAGCCCTTGTTTTCGTTAAGATTTTTTTTTTTTTCTTTTTTTTTTTTTTTTTTTTTTTTTTTGGCTGTTTCGAAAGTTTTTCGAAACAGCCCTTGTTTTCGTTAAGATTTTTTGGCTGTTTCGAAAGTTTTTCGAAACAGCCCTTGTTTTCGTTAAGATTTTTTTTTTTTTCTTTTTTTTTTGGCTGTTTCGAAAGTTTTTCGAAACAGCCCTTGTTTTCGTTAAGATTTTTTTTTTTTTCTTTTTTGGCTGTTTCGTAGTTTTACGAAACAGCCCTTGTTTTCGTTAAGATTTTTTTTTTTTTCTTTTTTTTTTTTTTTTTTTTGCTTCTTTTTCAGACTTTTTGCCCATAGACTTTGTACACGTTTTCGTTCTGCCAGGCACTTTGGCTACTTTTATGCAGCCGATTGCCTTTAAACTTAACAGACACTTAGACCAACTGCTCAGGATGCATGCCGAACTTTTACGTCATGATGACGTCATCACGTGATTTTTTATGAATTTTTGAATTTTGAAAATCGTAACATTCATTAAATTATATCTAGCGAACAAAACAAGATATTTTAAAAATTCTTTTTCTTATAGCTTTGGTATGTCTCAAAGATATGCCCTAAATTGCGAAAATTCTGTGACGTCATGATGACGTCATCAAAAATGTGTTTTTTTGTTAACGCATGTAAGGGTCAATCCGATTACAAAAATGTATATATTGAATTTTCCTGTACCCAATTCCAAAATTTCATGATCGTGGCTCACTCAAGTAAGAAATGACAGCCATTTCAAAATTTAGACCAAATTCAATATAACACAAAGGAATTCTGGGACGGGCAGATAACCATGGCTATTATGTGCTTGATGTTTATAAAAGGGGTTGATTTCTAGTCTTTTTTCAAGTCGCTGAATTTTTGAAGTATTAAAATCGTAACATTCTTTTCAATATATCTAGCGAACAAAACAAGATATTTTCAAAATTCTTTTTGTTATAGCTTTGGTATGTCTCAAAGATATGCCCTAAAAGGCGAAAATTGTGTGACGTCATGATGACGTCATCAACAAATCTTTTTTTTTTAAACGCATGTCAGGATCAATCCGATTACAAAAATGTATTCGTTGAATTTTCCTGTACCTAATTCCAAAATTTCATGATCGTGGCTCACTCAAGTGTGAAATAGGAGCCATTTCAAAATTTAGACCAAATTCAATATAACACAAAGGAATTCTGGGAAGGGCTGATAACCATGGGTATTATGTGCTTGCTGTTTATAAAACGGGTTGATTTCTAGTCTTTTTTCAAGTCGCTAAATTTTTGAAGTTTTAGAATCGTAACATTCTTTTCAATATATCTAGCGAACAAAACAAGATATTTTCAAAATTCTTTTTGTTATAGCTTTGGTATGTCTCAAAGATATGCCCTAAAAAGCGCAAATTGTGTGACGTCATGATGACGTCATGAAAAAAATTCTTTTTTCAAGTCGCTAGAATATTGCACATAGCATTTGTAAACTTTTTCTTTCTTACCGGCCACTTTGGCTACTTTTAAACTTGGCAGACACTTACACCAACTGCTCACAATGTGTGCCGAACTTTTACGTCATGATGACGTCATCACATGTCACGTGACGTCATCTTAAAGGGGCATTTTTCGAAGCCATATATCTACAAAAGTACAAGTCCGATTAAGTTGGAACGTAATATCTATGTATGCCACCGGGTGTTATAGATGAACATTGACATGACGTTATGATCAAGTCATAACATGTCACGTGGTGTCATCTTAAAGGGGCACTCGCTAGATTATTGCCCATAGCATTTGTAAACGTTTTCTTTCTTACCGGCCAGTTTGGCTACTTTTAAACTTGGCAGACACTTACCCCAACTGCTCAGAATGTGTGCCTAACTTTTACGTCATGATGACGTCATTACATGTCACGTGACGTCATCTTAAAGGGGCATTTTTCGAAGCCATATATCTACAAATGTACAAGTCCGATTCAGTTGAAACACACTATTTAGGTATGCCACCCGGTGTCATAGATGAAAATTGACATGACGTTATGATGAAGTCATTACATGTTATGTGATGTCATCTTAAAGGGGCATTCGCTAGGCTATTTCCCATAGCATTTGTACACGATTCCTTTTTTAAACCAATCCTTCACACATCCAATAACAACATCTTCATCCCTCCGTCATTGTTAACAAACAAACAACTTTAAATATTGCATACACATTTGACATCCAAACTAACAATAAAAAAATTAGAAACAGCCCTGTGTTTGTCCACAAACACTTGCCTCTAGTTTTTTTTTGCTTCTTTTTCAGACTTTTTGCCCATAGACTTTGTACACGTTTTCTTTCTACCAGGCACTTTGGCTACTTTGATGCAGCCGATTGCCTTTAAACTTAGCAGACACTTAGACCAACTGCTCAGGATGCATGCCGAACTTTTACGTCATGATGACGTCATCACGTGATTTTTTATGAATTTTTGAAATTTCAAAATCGTAACATTCTTTTCAATATATCTAGCGAACAAAACAAGGTATTTTCAAAATTCTTTTTGTTATAGCTTTGGTATGTCTCAAAGATATGCCCTAAAAAGCGAAAATTGTGTGACGTTATGATGACGTCATCAAAAATATGTTTTTTTTTAAACGCATGTAAGGGTCAATCCGATTACAAAAATGTATACATTGAATTTTCCTGTACCCAATTCCAAAATTTCATGATCGTGGCTCACTCAAGTAAGAAATGACAGCCATTTCAAAATTTAGACCAAATTCAATATAACACAAAGGAATTCTGGGACGGGCAGATAACCATGGCTATTATGTGCTTGATGTTTATAAAAGGGGTTGATTTCTAGTCTTTTTTCAAGTCGCTGAATTTTTGAAGTATTAAAATCGTAACATTCTTTTCAATATATCTAGCGAACAAAACAAGATATTTTCAAAATTCTTTTTGTTATAGCTTTGGTATGTCTCAAAGATATGCCCTAAAAAGCGCAAATTGTGTGACGTCATGATGACGTCATCAACAAATCTTTTTTTTTTAAACGCATGTAAGGGTCAATCCGATTACAAAAATGTATTCGTTGAATTTTCCTGTACCTAATTCCAAAATTTCATGATCGTGGCTCACTCAAGTGTGAAATAGGAGCCATTTCAAAATTTAGACCAAATTCAATATAACACAAAGGAATTCTGGGAAGGACTGATAACCATGGGTATTATGTGCTTGCTGTTTATAAAACGGGTTGATTTCTAGTCTTTTTTCAAGTCGCTAAATTTTTGAAGTTTTAGAATCGTAACATTCTTTTCAATATATCTAGCGAACAAAACAAGATATTTTCAAAATTCTTTTTGTTATAGCTTTGGTATGTCTCAAAGATATGCCCTAAAAAGCGCAAATTGTGTGACGTCATGATGACGTCATGAAAAAAAATATTTTTTCAAGTCGCTAGAATATTGCACATAGCATTTGTAAACGTTTTCTTTCTTACCGGCCACTTTGGCTACTTTTAAACTTGGCAGACACTTACACCAACTGCTCACAATGTGTGCCGAACTTTTACGTCATGATGACGTCATCACATGTCACGTGACGTCATCTTAAAGGGGCATTTTTCGAAGCCATATATCTACAAAAGTACAAGTCCGATTAAGTTGGAACGTAATATCTAGGTATGCCACCGGGTGTTATAGATGAACATTGACATGACGTTATGATCAAGTCATAACATGTCACGTGGTGTCATCTTAAAGGGGCACTCGCTAGATTATTGCCCATAGCATTTGTAAACGTTTTCTTTCTTACCGGCCAGTTTGGCTACTTTTAAACTTGGCAGACACTTACCCCAACTGCTCAGAATGTGTGCCTAACTTTTACGTCATGATGACGTCATTACATGTCACGTGACGTCATCTTAAAGGGGCATTTTTCGAAGCCATATATCTACAAATGTACAAGTCCGATTCAGTTGAAACACACTATTTAGGTATGCCACCCGGTGTCATAGATGAAAATTGACATGACGTTATGATGAAGTCATTACATGTTATGTGATGTCATCTTAAAGGGGCATTCGCTAGGCTATTTCCCGTAGCATTTGTACACGATTCCTTTTTTAAACCAATCCTTCACACATCCAATAACAACATCTTCATCCCTCCGTCATTGTTAACAAACAAACAACTTTAAATATTGCATACACATTTGACATCCAAACTAACAATAAAAAAATTAGAAACAGCCCTGTGTTTGTCCACAAACACTTGCCTCTAGTTTTTTTTTTTTTTGCTTCTTTTTCAGACTTTTTGCCCATAGACTTTGTACACGTTTTCGTTCTGCCAGGCACTTTGGCTACTTTTATGCAGCCGATTGCCTTTAAACTAAACAGACACTTAGACCAACTGCTCAGGATGCATGCCGAACTTTTACGTCATGATGACGTCATCACGTGATTTTTTATGAATTTTTGAATTTTGAAAATCGTAACATTCATTAAATTATATCTAGCGAACAAAACAAGATATTTTCAAAATTCTTTTTCTTATAGCTTTGGTATGTCTCAAAGATATGCCTTAAAAAGCGAAAATTGTGTGACGTCATGATGACGTCATCAAAAATGCTTTTTTTTTTTAACGCATGTAAGGGTCAATCTGATTACAAAAATGTATATATTGAATTTTGCTGTACCCAATTCCAAAATTTCATGATCGTGGCTCACTCAAGTAAGAAATGACAGCCATTTCAAAATTTAGACCAAATTCAATATAACACAAAGGAATTCTGGGACGGGCTGATAACCATGGCTATTATGAGCTTGCTGTTTATAAAAGGGGTTGATTTCTAGTCTTTTTTCAAGTCGCTGAATTTTTGAAGTTTTAAAATCGTAACATTCTTTTCAATATATCTAGCGAACAAAACAAGATTTTTTCAAAATTATTTTTGTTACAGCTTTGGTATGTCTCAAAGATATGCCCTAAATGGCGAAAATTGTGTGACGTCATGATGACGTCATCAACAATATTTTTTTTTTAAAACGCATGTAAGGGTCAATCTGATTACAAAAATGTATACATTGTATTTTTCTGTACCCAATTCCAAAATTTCATGAACGTGGCTCACTCAAGTAAGAAATAACAGCCATTTCAAAATTTAGACCAAATTCAATATAACACAAAGGAATTCTGGGACGGGCTGATAACCATGGCTATTATGAGCTTGCTGTTTATAAAAGGGGTTGATTGCTAGTCTTTTTTCAAGTCGCTGAATTTTTGAAGTATTAAAATCGTAACATTCTTTTCAATATATCTAGCGAACAAAACAAGATATTTTCAAAATTCTTTTTGTTATAGCTTTGGTATGTCTCAAAGATATGCCCTAAAAGGCGAAAATTGTGTGACGTCATGATGACGTCATCAAAAATATGTTTGTTTTTTAACGCATGTAAGGGTCAATCCGATTACAAAAATGTATACATTGTATTTTTCTGTACCCAATTCCAAAATTTCATGATCGTGGCTCACTCAAGTAAGAAATGACAGCCATTTCAAAATTTAGACCAAATTCAATATAACACAAAGGAATTCTGGGACGGGCTGATAACCATGGCTATTATGAGCTTGCTGTTTATAAAAGGGGTTTATTTCTAGTCTTTTTTTAAGTCGCTGAATTTTTGAAGTTTTAAAATCGTAACATTCTTTTCAATATATCTAGCGAACAAAACAAGATATTTTCAAAATTATTTTTGTTACAGCTTTGGTATGTCTCAAAGATATGCCCTAAATGGCGAAAATTGTGTGACGTCATGATGACGTCATCAACAATATTTTTTTTTTTAAACGCATGTAAGGGTCAATCTGATTACAAAAATGTATACATTGAATTTTCCTGTACCTAATTCCAAAATTTCGTGATCGTGGCTCACTCAAGTAAGAAATAGGAGCCATTTCAAAATGTAGACCAAATTCAATATAACACAAAGGAATTCTGGGAAGGGCTGATAACCATGGCTTAAATGTGCATGCTGTTTATAAAAAGGGTTGATTTGTAGTCTTTTTTCAAGTCGCTGAATTCTTGAAATTTTATAATCGTAACATTCTTTTCACTATATCTAGCGAACAAAACAAGATATTTTCAAAATTCTTTTTGTTATAGCTTTGGTATGTCTCAAAGATATGCCCTAAAAAGCGAAAATTGTGTGACGTCATGATGACGTCATAAAGAAATTCTTTTTTCAAGTCGATAGAATATTGCCCATAGCATTTGTAAACGTTTACTTTCTTACCGGCCACATTGGCTACTTTTAAACTTGGCAGACACTTACCCCAACTGCTCACAATGTGTGCCGAACTTTTACGTCCTGATGACGTCATCACATGTCACGTGACGTCATCTTAAAGGGGCATTTTTCGAAGCCATATATCTACAAAAGTACAAGTCCGATTCAGTTGGAACGTAAGGTATGCCACCTGGTGTTATAGATGAAAATTTGACATGACGTTATGATCAAGTCATAACATGTCACGTGGTGTCATCTTAAAGGGGCACTCGCTAGATTATTGCCTGTAGCATTTGTACACGTTTTCTTTCTTACCGGCACTTTGGGTACTTTTAAACTTGGCAGACACTTAGACTAACTGCTCATAATGTGTGCCGAACTTTTACCTCTTGATGACGTCATGACATGCCACGTGACGTCATCTTAAAGGGGCAGTTTTTGAAGCCATATATCTACAAAAGTACAAATTCGATTAAGTTGAAAAGTAATATCTAGGTAGCCCAGTAGGTTTATAGCTGAAAATTGACATGACATTATCATAATTGATGTCATCACATGTCACGTGACGTCATCTTAAAGGGGCAGTTTTTGAAGCCATATGTCTACAAAAGCACAAGTCCGATTAAGTTCAAAAGTAATATCTAGGTAGCCCAGTAGGTTTATAGATAAAAATTGAATTGACGTTATGATGACGTCATCACATGTCACGTGACGTCATCTTAAAGGGGCAGTTTTTGAAGCCATATATAAACAAAATTACAAGTTCGATTAAGTTGAAAAGTAATATCTAGGTAGCCCAGTAGGTTTATAGCTGAAAATTGACATGACATTATCATGATGTCATCACATGTCACGTGACGTCATCTTAAAGGGGCAGTTTTTGAAGCCATATCTACAAAAGTACAAGCTCGATTAAGTTGAAATGTAATATCTAAGTAGGCCAGCAGGTTTATAGATGAAAATTGACATGACGTTATGATGACTTCATCACATGTCACCTGACGTCATCTTAAAGGGGCAGTTTTTGAAGCCACATATAAACAAAAGTACAAGTTCGATTAAGTTGAAATGTAATATCCAGGCAGATCTGCAGGTTCATAGATGAAAATTGACATGACATTATGATGACTTCATCACATGTCACGTGACGTCATCTTAAAGGCGCAGTTTTTGAAGCCATGTATCTACAAAAGTACAAGTTCGATTAAGTTGAAACGTGGTATCTAACATGAATTTTAAACAATTTTTGATAATTCTTGTTTTTTCTTTTTTTTTTTCTTTTTCAGACTTTTTGCCCATAGCGTTTGTACACGATTTCTTTCTGCCAGGCACTTTGGCTACTTTTATGCAGCCGATTGCCTTTAAATTTAACAGACACTCAGACCAACTGCTCAGAATGCATGCCGAACTTTTACGTCATGATGACGTCATCACGTGATTTTTTATGAATTTTTGAATTTTGAAAATCGTAACATTCATTAAATTATATCTAGCGAACAAAACAAGATATTTTCAAAATTCTTTTTTTTATAGCTTTGGTATGTCTCAAAGATATGCCTTAAAAAGCGAAAATTGTGTGACGTCATGATGACGTCATCAAAAATGCTTTTTTTTTTTAACGCATGTAAGGGTCAATCTGATTACAAAAATGTATATATTGAATTTTGCTGTACCCAATTCCAAAATTTCATGATCGTGGCTCACTCAAGTAAGAAATGACAGCCATTTCAAAATTTAGACCAAATTCAATATAACACAAAGGAATTCTGGGACGGGCTGATAACCATGGCTATTATGAGCTTGCTGTTTATAAAAGGGGTTGATTTCTAGTCTTTTTTCAAGTCGCTGAATTTTTGAAGTTTTAAAATCGTAACATTCTTTTCAATATATCTAGCGAACAAAACAAGATATTTTCAAAATTATTTTTGTTACAGCTTTGGTATGTCTCAAAGATATGCCCTAAATGGCGAAAATTGTGTGACGTCATGATGACGTCATCAACAAATCTTTTTTTTTAAACGCATGTAAGGGTCAATCCGATTACAAAAATGTATATATTGAATTTTCCTGTACCTAATTCCAAAATTTCATGATCGTGGCTCACTCAAGTAAGAAATAGGAGCCATTTCAAAATTTAGACCAAATTCAATATAACACAAAGGAATTCTGGGAAGGGCTGATAACCATGGGTATTTTGTGCTTGCTGTTTATAAAAGGGGTTGATTTCTAGTCTTTTTTCAAGTCGCTAAATTTTTGAAGTTTTAGAATCGTAACAGTCTTTTCAATATATCTAGCGAACAAAACAAGATATTTTCAAAATTCTTTTTGTTATAGGTTTGGTATGTCTCAAAGATATGCCATAAAAAGCGCAAATTGTGTGACGTCATGATGACGTCATAAAAAAAAATCTTTTTTCAAGTCGCTAGAATATTGCACATAGCATTTGTAAACGTTTTCTTTCTTACCGGCCACTTTGGCTACTTTTAAACTTGGCATACACTTACACCAACTGCTCACAATGTGTGCCGAACTTTTACGTCATGATGACGTCATCACATGTCACGTGACGTCATCTTAAAGGGGCATTTTTTCGAAGCCATATATCTACAAAAGTACAAGTCCGATTAAGTTGAAACGTAATATCTAGGTATGCCACCGGGTGTTATAAATGAACATTGACATGATGTTATGATGACGTCATCACATGTCACGTGACGTCATCTTAAAGGGGCAGTTTTTGAAGCCATATATAAACAAAAGTACAAGTTCGATTAAGTTGAAATGTAATATCCAGGTAGGTCTGCAGGTTTATGGACGAAAATTGACATGACATTATGATGATGATGTCATCACACGTCACGTGACGTCATCTTAAAGGGGCAGTTTTTGAAGCCATAAACAAAAGTACAAGTCCGATTAAGTTGAAAAGTAATATCTAGGTAGCCCAATAGGTTTATAGATGAAAATTGACATGACATTATTATGATGTCATCACATGTCACATGACGTCATCTTAAAGGTGCAGTTTTTGAAGCCATATATAAACAAAAGTACAAGTCCGATTAAGTTCAAAAGTAATATCTAGGTAGCCCAGTAGGTATTTTAAATAATTTTTTTTATGATGTCATGATTACGTCATCACTTGTTTCGTGTCATTATCTTAAAGGGGCATTTTTCGAAGCCATAAATCTACAAAAGTACAGGTCCGATTTATTTGAAATGTAATATATAGTCGGGTAGGCAAGCAGGTTTATAGATGAAAATTGACGTGACGTTATGATGACGTCATCACATGTCACGTGACGTTATCTTAAAGGGGCAGTTTTTAAAGCCATACATTGTATATCTACAAAAGTACAAGTTCGATTATTTTAAATGTAATATCTAGGTAGGTCAGCAAGTTTACAGATGAAAATGTACATTATGTTATGATGACGTCATCACAAGTGACTATTACAAACAACTTTAATTTTCTTTTTTTTTTTCTTTTTCAGACTTTTTGCCCATAGCGTTTGTACACGATTTCTTTCTGCCAGGGACTTTGGCTAGTTTTATGCAGCCGATTGCCTTTAAACTTAACAGACACTTAGACCAACTGCTCAGCATGCATGCCGAACTTTTACGTCATGATGACGTCATCACGTGATTTTTTATGAATTTTTGAATTTTGAAAATCGTAACATTCATTAAATTATATCTAGCGAACAAAACAAGATATTTTCAAAATTCTTTTTCTTATAGCTTTGGTATGTCTCAAAGATATGCCCTAAATTGCGAAAATTGTGTGACGTCATGATGACGTCATCAAAAATATGTTTTTTTGTAAACGCATGTAAGGGTCAATCCGATTACAAAAATGTATACATTGAATTTTCCTGTACCTAATTCCAAAATTTCATGATCGTGGCTCACTCAAGTATGAAATAGGAGCCATTTCAAAATTTAGACCAAATTCAATATAACACAAAGGAATTCTGGGAAGGGCTGATAACCATGGGTATTATGTGCTTGCTGTTTATAAAAGGGGTTGATTTCTAGTCTTTTTTCAAGTCGCTAAATTTTTGAAGTATTAAAATCGTAACATTCTTTTCAATATATCTAGCGAACAAAACAAGATATTTTCAAAATTATTTTTGTTACAGCTTTGGTATGTCTCAAAGATATGCCCTAAAAAGCGAAAATTGTGTGACGTCATGATGACGTCATCAACAAATCTTTTTTTTTTAAACGCATGTAAGGGTCAATCCGATTACAAAAATGTATTCGTTGAATTTTCCTGTACCTAATTCCAAAATTTCATGATCGTGGCTCACTCAAGTATGAAATAGGAGCCATTTCAAAATGTAGACCAAATTCAATATAACACAAAGGAATTCTGGGAAGGGCTGATAACCATGGGTATTATGTGCTTGCTGTTTATAAAAGGGATTGATTTCTAGTCTTTTTTCAAGTCGCTACATTTTTGAAGTTTTAGAATCGTAACATTCTTTTCAATATATCTAGCGAACAAAACAAGATATTTTCAAAATTCTTTTTGTTATAGCTTTGGTATGTCTCAAAGATATGCCATAAAAAGCGCAAATTGTGTGACGTCATGATGACGTCATAAAAAAAATTCTTTTTTCAAGTCGCTAGAATATTGCACATAGCATTTGTAAACGTTTTCTTTCTTACCGGCCACTTTGGCTACTTTTAAACTTGGCAGACACTTACACCAACTGCTAACAATGTGTGCCGAACTTTTACGTCATGATGACGTCATCACATGTCACGTGACGTCATCTTAAAGGGGCATTTTTTCGAAGCCATATATCTACAAAAGTACAAGTCCGATTAAGTTGAAACGTAATATCTAGGTATGCCACCGGGTGTTATAGATGAACATTGACATGATGTTATGATGACGTCATCACATGTCACGTGACGTCATCTTAAAGGGGCATTTTTCGAAGCCATATATCTACAAAAGTACAAGTCCGATTAAGTTGGAACGTAATATCTAGGTATGCCACCGGGTGTTATAGATAAACATGGACATAACGTTATGATCAAGTCATAACATGTCACGTGGTGTCATCTTAAAGGGGCACTTGCTAGATTATTGCCCATAGCATTTTTAAACGTTTACTTTCTTACCGGCCACTTTGGCTACTTTTAAACTTGGTAGACACTTACCCCAACTGCTCACAATGTGTGCCAAACTTTTACGTCATGATGATGTCATCACATGTCACGTGACGTCATATTAAATGGGCATTTTTTCAAAGCTATATATCTACAAAAGTACAAGTCCGATTAAGTTGAAAAGTAATATCCAGGTAGCCTAGTAGGTTTATAGATGAAAATTGACATTACGTTATGATGACATCATCACATGTTACGTGACGTCATCTTAAAGGGGCAGTTTTTGAATCCATATATATTAAGAAGTACATGTCTGATTCAGTTGAAAAGTAATATCTAGGTTGCCCAATAGGTTTATAGATGAAAATTTACATGACATTATTATGATGTCATCACATGTTACATGACGTCATCTTAAAGGTGCAGTTTTTGAAGCCATATATAAACAAAAGTACAAGTCCGATTAAGTTCAAAAGTAATATCTAGGTAGCCCAGTAGGTATTTTAAATTAAAAAAATTATGATGTCATGATTACGTCATCACTTGTTTCGTGTCATTATCTTAAAGAGGCATTTTTCGAAGCCATATATCTACAAAAGTACAGCTCCGATTTATTTGAAATGTAATATATAGTCGGGTAGGCAAGCAGGTTTATAGATGAAAATTGACATGACGTTATGATGACGTCATCACATGTCACGTGACGTTATCTTAAAGGGGCAGTTTTTGAAGCCATACATTGTATATCTACAAAAGTACAAGTTTGATTATTTTAAATGTAATATCTAGGTAGGTCAGCAAGTTTACAGATGAAAATTTACATTACGTTATTTTTACGTCATCACAAGTGACTATTACAAACAACTTTAATCATTTTCAAAGTCTAACAAAGAAACTGGCAGGAGCGCGATTGTTTGACGAACTTTAATTATTGTATTCACATTTCACATCCAAACTAAAAAAAATAAAAAGCGAAACAGCCCTGTGTTTGTCCACAAACACCGTCCGTCTAGTTTTCTTTTTTTTTTTTTTTTTTTTTTTTTTTTTTTTTTTTTTTTCTTTTTCAGACTTTTGCCCATAGCGTTTGTACACGATTTCTTTCTGCCAGGGACTTTGGCTACTTTTATGCAGCCGATTGCCTTTAAACTTAACAGACACTTAGACCAACTGCTCAGCATGCATGCCGAACTTTTACGTCATGATGACGTCATCACGTGATTTTTTATGAATTTTTGAATTTTGAAAATCGTAACATTCATTAAATTATATCTAGCGAACAAAACAAGATATTTTCAAAATTCTTTTTCTTATAGCTTTGGTATGTCTCAAAGATATGCCCTAAATTGCGAAAATTGTGTGACGTCATGATGACGTCATCAAAAATATGTTTTTTTGTAAACGCATGTAAGGGTCAATCCGATCACAAAAATGTATACATTGAATTTTCCTGTACCTAATTCCAAAATTTCATGATCGTGGCTCACTCAAGTATGAAATAGGAGCCATTTCAAAATTTAGACCAAATTCAATATAACACAAAGGAATTCTGGGAAGGGCTGATAACCATGGGTATTATGTGCTTGCTGTTTATAAAAGGGGTTGATTTCTAGTCTTTTTTCAAGTCGCTAAATTTTTGAAGTATTAAAATCGTAACATTCTTTTCAATATATCTAGCGAACAAAACAAGATATTTTCAAAATTATTTTTGTTACAGCTTTGGTATGTCTCAAAGATATGCCCTAAAAAGCGAAAATTGTGTGACGTCATGATGACGTCATCAACAAATCTTTTTTTTTAAAACGCATCTAAGGGTCAATCCGATTACAAAAATGTATTCGTTGAATTTTCCTGTACCTAATTCCAAAATTTCATGATCGTGGCTCACTCAAGTATGAAATAGGAGCCATTTCAAAATTTTGACCAAATTCAATATAACACAAAGGAATTCTGGGAAGGGCTGATAACCATGGGTATTATGTGCTTGCTGTTTATAAAAGGGATTGATTTCTAGTCTTTTTTCAAGTCGCTAAATTTTTGAAGTTTTAGAATCGTAACATTCTTTTCAATATATCTAGCGAACAAAACAAGATATTTTCAAAATTCTTTTTGTTATAGCTTTGGTATGTCTCAAAGATATGCCATAAAAAGCGCAAATTGTGTGACGTCATGATGACGTCATAAAAAAAATTCTTTTTTCAAGTCGCTAGAATATTGCACATAGCATTTGTAAACGTTTTCTTTCTTACCGGCCACTTTGGCTACTTTTAAACTTGGCAGACACTTACACCAACTGCTAACAATGTGTGCAGAACTTTTACGTCATGATGACGTCATCACATGTCACGTGACGTCATCTTAAAGGGGCATTTTTTCGAAGCCATATATCTACAAAAGTACAAGTCCGATTAAGTTGAAACGTAATATCTAGGTATGCCACCGGGTGTTATAGATGAACATTGACATGATGTTATGATGACGTCATCACATGTCACGTGACGTCATCTTAAAGGGGCATTTTTCGAAGCCATATATCTACAAAAGTACAAGTCCGATTAAGTTGGAACGTAATATCTAGGTATGCCACCGGGTGTTGTAGATAAACATGGACATAACGTTATGATCAAGTCATAACATGTCACGTGGTGTCATCTTAAAGGGGCACTTGCTAGATTATTGCCCATAGCATTTTTAAACGTTTACTTTCTTACCGGCCACTTTGGCTACTTTTAAACTTGGTAGACACTTACCCCAACTGCTCACAATGTGTGCCAAACTTTTACGTCATGATGATGTCATCACATGTCACGTGACGTCATATTAAATGGGCATTTTTTCAAAGCTATATATCTACAAAAGTACAAGTCCGATTAAGTTGAAAAGTAATATCCAGGTAGCCTAGTAGGTTTATAGATGAAAATTGACATTACGTTATGATGACATCATCACATGTTACGTGACGTCATCTTAAAGGGGCAGTTTTTGAATCCATATATATTAAGAAGTACATGTCTGATTAAGTTGAAAAGTAATATCTAGGTTGCCCAATAGGTTTATAGATGAAAATTTACATGACATTATTATGATGTCATCACATGTTACATGACGTCATCTTAAAGGTGCAGTTTTTGAAGCCATATATAAACAAAAGTACAAGTCCGATTAAGTTCAAAAGTAATATCTAGGTAGCCCAGTAGGTATTTTAAATTTAAAAAATTATGATGTCATGATTACGTCATCACTTGTTTCGTGTCATTATCTTAAAGAGACATTTTTCGAAGCCATATATCTACAAAAGTACAGCTCCGATTTATTTGAAATGTAATATATAGTCGGGTAGGCAAGCAGGTTTATAGATGAAAATTGACATGACGTTATGATGACGTCATCACATGTCACGTGACGTTATCTTAAAGGGGCAGTTTTTGAAGCCATACATTGTATATCTACAAAAGTACAAGTTTGATTATTTTAAATGTAATATCTAGGTAGGTCAGCAAGTTTACAGATGAAAATTTACATTACGTTATTTTGACGTCATCACAAGTGACTATTACAAACAACTTTAATCATTTTCAAAGTCTAACAAAGAAAACTGGCAGGAGCGCGATTGTTTGACGAACTTTAATTATTGTATTCACATTTCACATCCAAACTAAAAAAAATAAAAAGCGAAACAGCCCTGTGTTTGTCCACAAACACCGTCCGTCTAGTTTTTTTTTCTTTTTTTTTTTTTTTTCTTTTTTTTTTTTTTCTTTTTCAGACTTTTTGCCCATAGCATTTGTACACGTTTTCTTTCTGCCAGGCACTTTGGCTACTTTTATGCTGCCGATTGCCTTTAAACTTACCAGACACTTAGACCAACTGCTCAGGATGCATGCCGAACTTTTACGTCATGATGACGTCATCACGTGATTTTTTATGAATTTTTGAATTTTGAAAATCGTAACATTTATTAAATTATATCTAGCGAACAAAACAAGATATTTTCAAAATTCTTTTTCTTATAGCTTTGGTATGTCTCAAAGATATGCCCTAAATTGCGAAAATTGTGTGACGTCATGATGACGTCATCAAAAATGTGTTTTTTTGTTAACGCATGTAAGGGTCAATCCGATTACAAAAATGTATACATTGAATTTTCCTGTACCTAATTCCAAAATTTCATGATCGTGGCTCACTCAAGTATGAAATAGGAGCCATTTCAAAATTTAGACCAAATTCAATATAACACAAAGGAATTCTGGGAAGGGCTGATAACCATGGGTATTTTGTGCTTGCTGTTTATAAAAGGGGTTGATTTCTAGTCTTTTTTCAAGTCGCTAAATTTTTGAAGTTTTAAAATCGTAACATTCTTTTTAATATATCTAGCGAACAAAACAAGATATTTTCAAAATTATTTTTGTTACAGCTTTGGTATGTCTCAAAGATATGCCCTAAAAAGCGAAAATTGTGTGACGTCATGATGACGTCATCAACAAATCTTTTTTTTTAAACGCATGTTAGGGTCAATCCGATTACAAAAGTGTATTCATTGAATTTTTCTGTACGTAATTCCAAAATTTCATGATCGTGGCTCACTCAAGTAAGAAATGACAGCCATTTCAAAATTTAGACCAAATTCAATATAACACAAAGGAATTCTGGGAAGGGTTGATAACCATGGCTATTATGTGCTTGCTGTTTATAAAAGGGGTTGATTTGTAGTCTTTTTTCAAGTCGCTGAATTTTTGAATTTCTTAAATCGTAACATTCTTTTCAATATATCTAGCGAACAAAACAAGACATTTTAAAAATTCTTTTTGTTATAGCTTTGGTATGTCTCAAAGATATGCCCTAAAAAGCGAAAATTGTGTGACGTCATGATGACGTCATAAATAAATTATTTTTTCAAGTTGCTAGAATATTGCCCATAGCATTTGTAAACGTTTTCTTTCTTACCGGCCACTTTGGCTACTTTTAAACTTGGCAGACACTTACACCAACTGCTCACAATGTCTGCCGAACTTTTACGTCATGATGACGTCATCACATGTCACGTGACGTCATCTTAAAAGGGCATTTTTTCGAAGCCATATATCTACAAAAGTACAAGTCCGATTAAGTTGAAACGTAATATCTAGGTATGCCACCGGGTGTTATAGATGAACATTGACATGATGTTATGATGACGTCATCAGATGTCACGTGACGTCATCTTAAAGGGGCAGTTTTTGAAGCCATATATAAACAAAAGTACAAGTTCGATTAAGTTGAAATGTAATATCCAGGTAGGTCTGCAGGTTTATGGACGAAAATTGACATGACATTATGATGATGATGTCATCACACGTCACGTGACGTCATCTTAAAGGGGCAGTGTTTGAAGCCATAAACAAAAGTACAAGTCCGATTAAGTTGAAAAGTAATATCTAGGTAGCCCAATAGGTTTATAGATGAAAATTGACATGACATTATTATGATGTCATCACATGTCACATGACGTCATCTTAAAGGTGCAGTTTTTGAAGCCATATATAAACAAAAGTACAAGTCCGATTAAGTTCAAAAGTAATATCTAGGTAGCCCAGTAGGTATTTTAAATAAAACAATTGATGATGTCATGATTACGTCATCACTTGTTTCGTGTCATTATCTTAAAGGGGCATTTTTCGAAGCCATAAATCTACAAAAGTACAGGTCCGATTTATTTGAAATGTAATATATAGTCGGGTAGGCAAGCAGGTTTATAGATGAAAATTGACGTGACGTTATGATGACGTCATCACATGTCACGTGACGTTATCTTAAAGGGGCAGTTTTTAAAGCCATAAATTGTATATCTACAAAAGTACAAGTTCGATTATTTTAAATGTAATATCTAGGTAGGTCAGCAAGTTTACAGATGTAAATTTACATTACGTTATGATGACGTCATCACAAGTGACTATTACAAACAACTTAAATTATTTTCAAAGTCTAACAAAGAAAACTGGCAGGAGCGCGATTGTTTGACGAAGTTTAATTATTGTATTCACATTTCACATCCAAATAAAAAAAAAAAAAAAACGAAACAGCCCTGTGTTTGTCCACAAACACCGTCCGTCTAGTTTCTTTTTTTTTTTCTTTTTCAGCCAAATGCCCATAGCATTTGTGCACGTTTTCTTTCTAACCGGCATTTTGGCCACTTTTAAGCAGCCGATTGGCTTTAAACTTGGCAGACACTTAGACCAACTGCTCAGAATGTCTGCCGAACTTTTACGTAATGATGACGTCATCACGTGATTTTTTATGAATTTTTGAATTTTGAAAATCGTAACATTCTTTTCAATATATCTAACGAAAAAAACAAGATATTTTGAAAATTCTTTTTGTTATAGCTTTGGTATGTCTCAAAGATATGCCCTAAAAGGCGAAAATTGTGTGAGGTCATGATGACGTCGTCAAAAATTTTTTTTTTTTAAACGCATGTAAGGGTCAATCTGATTACAAAAATGTATACATTGAATTTTTCTGTACCTAATTCCAAAATTTCATGATCGTGGCTCACTCAAGTAAGAAATAACAGCCATTTCAAAATTTAGACCAAATTCAATATAACACAAAGGAATTCTGGGAAGGGCAGGTAACCATGGCTTAAATGTGCATGCTGTTTATAAAAAGGGTTGATTTGTAGTCTTTTTTCAAGTCGCTAAATTATAAAACAATTTTAATCGTAACATTCTTTTCAATATATCTACCGAACAAAACAAGATATTTTCAAAATGCTTTTTGTTATAGCTTTGGTATGTCTCAAAGATATGCCCTAAAAAGCGAAAATTGTGTGACGTCATGATGACGTCATAAAAAAAATTGTTTTTCAAGTCGCTAGAATATTGCCCATAGCATTTGTAAACGTTTTCTTTCTTACCGGCCACTTTGGCTACTTTTAAACTTGGCAGACACTTACCCCAACTGCTCACAATGTGTAACGAACGTTTACGTCATGATGACGTCATCACATGTCACGTGACGTCATCTTAAAGGGGCATTTTTCGAAGCCATATATAAACAAAAGTACAAGTCCGATTAAGTTGAAAAGTAATATCTAGGTAGCCCAGTAGGTTTATAGATGAAATTTGACTTGACATTATGATGACGTCATCACATGTCACGTGACGTCATCTTAAAGGGGCAGTTGTTGAAGCTATATAAACAAAAGTATCAGTCCGATTAAGTTGAAAAGTAATATCTAGGTAGCCCAGTACATATAGGTTTATATATGAAAAGTGACTTGACATTATGATGATGTCATCACATGTCACGTGACGTCATCTTAAAGGGGCTGTTTATGAAGCCATATATAGACAAAAGTATAAGTCCGATTAAGTTGAAAAGTAATATCTAGGTAGGTCAGCAAGTTTATAGATACGTTATGATGACGTCATCACATGTTACTACTACAAACAACTTTAATTAATTTCAAAATTACCAAAGAAAACTGGCAGCAGCGCGATTCTTTGACAAACTTAAATTATTGTATTCACATTTCACATCCAAACTAAAAAAACAAAAACGAAACAGCCCTGTGTTTGTCCACAAACACCAACCTCATGCCTCTAGTTTTCTTTTTTTTTTTCTTCTTTTTCAGCCAAATGCCCATTGCATTTGTACACGTTTTCTTTCTTACTGGCACTTTGGCTACTTTTATGGTGCCGATTGGCTTTAAACTTGGCAGGCACTTAGACCAACTGCTCAGAATGTATGCCGAACATTTACGTCATGATGACGTCATCACGTGATTTTTTATGAATTTTTGAAATTTCAAAATCGTAAAATTCTGTTCAATATATCTAGCGAACAAAACAAGATATTTTCAAAATTCTTTTTGTTATAGCTTTGGTATGTCTCAAAGATATGCCCTGAAAGGGAGAAAATGTGTGACGTCATGATGACATCATCAAAAATGTGCTTTTTTAAAACACATATAAGGATAGGTCCGATCGTCATGAAAATTGGTGGGTAGGTAGATACTGTCACTAGGATGCTGAATCCAAAGTGACGTCATGATGACGTCATCACATGATTTTTTATGAATTTTTCAAAATTTTAAAATCGTAACATTCTTTTCAATATATCTAGCAAACAGAACAAGATATTTTCAAAATTATTTTTGTTATAGCTTTGGTATGTCTCAAAGATATGCCCTGAAAGGGAGAAAATGTGTGACGTCATGATGACATCATCAAAAATGTGCTTTTTTAAAACACATATAAGGATATGTCCGATCGTCATGAAAATTGGTGGGTAGGTAGATAGTGCCACTAGCATGTAAAATCCAAAGTGACGTCATGATGACGTCATCAGCTGATTTTCTATGACTTTTTAGTTTTATCCCAAATCCCATAGACTTTGTACACGAATTTTGTAAGAGCCACTTTGGTCACTAAACAACCTCAGATCTTAATCAGGTTTAACTCAAACAGAGACCCTAAGCTAAGAATGTATGCCGAAGAGTGACGTCATGATGACGTCATCACTTGTCATGTGACGTCATCTTAAAGGTGCATTTTTCAAGGGCACATATCTAGAGAACCGTAGGTCCGATTGCATTCAAACCTGCTATGGTGGTAGACAAGTACGTGTTATAGATGAAAATTGAGGTGACGTCATCATGACGTCATCATGACGTCATCATACGATTTTATAGTAATTTTTAAGTTTTTTAACCTTAAAGTTTCTTAAACCCATATCTCATCACCAGAACATGCTAAATTCAAAATTCTTTTTGTAATAGCTTTGTTAGCTTCTATATTCTTTCACATAAATGAGAAAATGTGTGACGTCATCATGACGACATCAAAAATATATTTAAAAAAAAACACATATAAGGGTAGGTCCAATCGTCATAAAAATTGGTGGGTATGTAGATAGTGTGCCACAAGCATGCGGCAGCCGAAGTGACGTCATGATGACGTCATCGGCAAATTTTCTATGATTTTTTTTATTTTGTAAATTTTATGTTCCTCCCAACAACAACATCCTAACCCCTCCGTCTTTAACTAACAAACACCTTTTACTATTATAAGCATATTACACATCCAAAATAACAAAACAACCCCGAAACAGCCCTGTGTTTGTCATAACGTGACAAACACATAGCATGTCTAGTTTTTTTTTTTTTTCTTTTTCAGCCAAATGCCCATAGCATTTGTACACGTTTTCTTTCTTACCGGCACTTTGGCTACTTTTATGGTGCCGATTGGCTTTAAACTTGGCAGACACTTAGACTAACTACTCAGAATGTATGCCGAACATTTACGTCATGATGACGTCATCACGTGATTTTTTATGAATTTTTGAAATTTTAAAATCGTAACATTCTTTTCAATATATCTGGCGAACGAAACAAGATATTTTCAAAATTCTTTTTGGTATAGCTTTGGTATGTCTCAAAGATATCCCCTAAAAGGGAGAAAATGTGTGACGTCATGATGACGTCATCAAAAATGTGCTTTTTTAAAACACATATAAGGATAGGTCCGATCGTCATGAAAATTGGTGGGTAGGTAGATAGTGCCACTAGCATGTAAAATCCAAAGTGACGTCATGATGACGTCATCGGCTGATTTTCTATGAATTTTTAGTTCTATCCCAAATCCCATAGACTTTGTACACGAATTTTGTAAGAGCCACTTTGGTCACTAAACAACCTCAGATCTTTATCAGGTTTAACTCAAACAGAGACCCTAAGCTGAAAATTTATGCCGAAGAGTGACGTCATGATGACGTCATCACTTGTCATGTGACGTCATCTTAAAGGTACATTTTTCAAGGGCACATATCTAGAGAACCGTAGGTCCGATTGCATTCAAACCTGCTATGGTGGTAGACAAGTACGTGTTATAGATGAAAATTGAGGTGACGTCATGATGACCTCATCATACGATTTTATAGTAATTGTAAAGTTTTTTAACCTTAAAGTTTCTTAAACCCATATCTCTTTAACAGAACATGCTAAATTCAAAATTCTTTTTGTAATAGCTTTGTTAGCTCCTATATTCTTTCACATAAATGGGAAAATGTGTGACGTCATCATGACGTCATCAAAAATATGCTTTTTTGAAACACATATAAGGGTAGGTCCGATCGTCATAAAAATTGGTGGGTATGTAGATAGTGCCACCCGCATGCAGAAGCCGAAGTGACGTCATGAGACCTCATCGGCTAATTTTCTATAATTTGTTAATTTTTTTAATTTTATTAAAAAATTTGAAATTTCATTTTAATCACCAAATTTTACACAAAAACACCGAAACAGCCCTGTGTTTGTCCACAAACACTATTGGCTCTAGTTTTTTTTTTTTTTCCTTTTCAGACTTTTTGCCCATAGCATTTGTGCACGTTTTCTTTCTTACCGGCACTTTGGCTACTTTGGTACACCCGATTGCCTCTAAACTTGGCAGACACTTAGACCAACTGCTCAGAATGTATGCCGAACATTTACGTCATGATGACGTCATCACGTGATTTTTTATGAATTTTTGAAATTTGAAAATCGTAAAATTCTTTTCAATATATCTAGCGAACAAAACAAGATATTTTCAAAATTCTTTTTGTTACAGCTTTGGTAGGTCTCAAAGATATGCCCTAAAAAGGAAAAAAGTGTGTGACGTCATGATGACATCATCAAAAATGTGCTTTTTTAAAACACATATAAGAATAGGTCCGATCGTCATGAAAATTGGTGGGTAGGTAGATACTGGCACTAGGATGCAAAATCCAAAGTGACGTCATGATGACGTCATCACGTGATTTGTTATGAATTTTTGAAATTTTGAAAATCGTAACATTTTTTTAAATATATCTGGCAAACAAAACAAGATATTTTCAAAATTCTTTTTGTTATAGCTTTGGTAGGTCTCAAAGATATGCCCTAAAAAGGAAAAAAATGTGTGACGTCATGATGACATCATCAAAAATGTGCTTTTTTAAAACACATATAAGGATAGGTCCGATCGTCATGAAAATTGGTGGGTAGGTAGATACTGGTACTAGGATGCAAAATCCAAAGTAACGTCATGATGACGTCATCACGTGATTTGTTATGAATTTTTGAAATTTTGAAATCGTAACATTCTTTTAAATATATCTCGCAAACAAAACAAGAGATTTTCAAAATTCTTTTTGATACAGCTTTTGGTATGTCTCAAAGATATGCCCTAAAAGGCGAAAATTGTGTGACGTCATAATGACGTCATCAATTTTTTTTTTAACGCATGTAAGGGTCGGTCCGATTAAAAATTTATACATTGAATTTTTCTCTACCTAATTCAACAATTTCGTGATCGTGGCTCACTCAAGTATTAAGAAATAACAGGCATCTAAAAAATTGTGACCAAATTCAATATAACACAAAGGAATTCTGGGAAGGACAGAAACCATGGCTTTCATGTGGCATGCTGTCTATAAAGAGTTGATCTCTAGTTTCTTTTTTTTTTTCTTTTTCAGCCCAAATGCCCATAGCATTTGTGCACGTTTTCTTTCTAACCGGCATTTTGGCCACTTTTAAGCAGCCGATTGGCTTTAATCTTGGCAGACACTTAGACCAACTGCTCAGAATGTCTGCCGAACTTTTACGTAATGATGACGTCATCACGTGATTTTTTATGATTTTTTGAATTTTGAAAATCGTAACATTCTTTTCAATATATCTAACGAAAACAACAAGATATTTTGAAAATTATTTTTGTTATAGCTTTGGTATGTCTCAAAGATATGCCCTAAAAGGCGAAAATTGTTTGAGGTCATGATGACGTCATCAAAAAAGTTTTTTTTTTAAACGCATGTAAGGGTCAATCTGATTACAAAAATGTATACATTGAATTTTGCTGTACGTAATTCCAAAATTTCATGATCGTGGCTCACTCAAGTAAGAAATAACAACCATTTCAAAATTTGGACCAAATTCAATATAACACAAAGGAATTCTGGGAAGGGCAGATAACCATGGCTTAAATGTGCTTGCTGTTTATAAAAGGGGTTGATTCCTAGTCTTTTTTCAAGTCGCTGAATTTTTGAAGTTTTAAAATCGTAACATTCTTTTCAATATATCTAGCAAACAAAACAAGATATTTTCAAAATTCTTTTTGTGATAGCTTTGGTATGTCTCAAAGATATGCCCTAAAAGGGAAAAAATGTGTGACGTCATGATGACGTCATCAAAAATAAGATTTTATTAAACACATATAAGGATAGGTCCGATCGTCATGCAAAGTGGTGGGTAGGTAGATACTGTCACTAGAATGCAAAATCTAAAATGAGGTCATGATGACGTCATTACGTGACTTTTTATGAATTTTTAAAATTTTAAATCGTAACATTTTTTTCAATATATCTAGAGAACAAAACAATAGATTTTCAAAATTCTTTTTGTTATAGCTTTGGTATGTCTCAAAGATATCCCCTAAAAGGGAGAAAATGTGTGACGTCATGATGATGTCATCAATTGTTTTTTTTTTTTAACGCATGTAAGGGTCAATCCGATTACAAAAATGTATACATTGAATTTTCCTCTCTCTAATTCAAAAATTTCATGATCGTGGCTCACTCAAGTAAGAAATAACAGCCATTTGAAAATTTAGACCAAATTCAATATAACACAAAGGAATTCTGGGAAGGGCAGATAACCATGGCTTAAATAATGTGCATGCTGTTTATAAAAAGGTTGATTTGTAGTCTTTGTTCAAGTCGCTGAATTTTAAAATTGTGTAAATCGTAACATTCTTTTCAATATATCTAGCGCACTAAACAAGAAATTTTCAAAATTCTTTTTGTTATAGCTTTGGTATGTCTCAAAGATATGCCCTAAAAAGCGAAAATTGTGTGACGTCATGATGACGTCATCAAAAAATTCTTTTTTTCAAGTCGCTAGAATATTGCCCATAGCATTTGTAAACTTTTTCTTTCTTACCGGCCACTTTGGCTAATTTTAAACTTGGCAGACACTTACCCCAACTGCTCACAATGTGTGCCGAACTTTTACGTCATAATGACGTCATCACATGTCACGTGACGTCATCTTAAAGGGGCATTTTTCAAAGCCATATATCTACAAAAGTACAAGTTCGATTAAGTTAAAATGTAATATCTAGTTTTTTTTTTTTTTTCTTTTTCAGCCAAATGCCCATAGCATTTATACACGTTTTCTTTCTTACCGGCACTTTGGCTACTTTTATGCTGCCGATTGGCTTTAAACTTGGCAGACACTTAGACTAACTGCTCAGAATGTATGCCGAACATTTACGTCATGATGACGTCATCACCTGATTTTTTATGAATTTTTGAAATTTCAAAATCGTAAAATTCTTTTCAATATATCTAGCGAACAAAACAAGATATTTTTGAAATTCTTTTTGTTATAGCTTTGGTATGTCTCAAAGATATGCCCTAAAAAGCGAAAATTGTGTGACGTCATGATGACGTCATCAAAAATGTGTTTTTTTTTTAACGCATGTAAGGGTCAATCCGATTACAAAAATGTATACATTGAATTTTTCTGTACGTAATTTCTAAATTTCATGATCGTGGCTCACTCAAGTAAGAAATAACAGCCATTTCAAAATTTAGACCAAATTCAATATAACACAAAGGAATTCTGGGAAGGGCAGATAACCATGGCTTAAATGTGCTTGCTGTTTATAAAAGGGGTTGATTCCTAGTCTTTTTTCAAGTCGCTGAATTTTTTAAGTTTTAAAATCGTAACATTCTTTTCAATATATCTAGTAAACAAAACATGATATTTTCAAAATTATTTTTGTGATAGCTTTTGTATGTCTCAAAGATATGCCCTAAAAGGGCAAAAATGTGTGACGTCATGATGACGTCATCAAAAATGTGATTTTTTAAAACACATATAAGGATAGGTCCGATCGTCATGAAAAGTGGTGGGTAGGTAGATACTGTCACTAGCATGCAAAATCTAAAATGAGGTCATGATGATGTCATTACGTGACTTTTTATGAATTTTTAAAATTTTAAAATCGTAACATTTTTTTCAATATATCTAGCGAACAAAACAATATATTTTCAAAATTCTTTTTGTTATAGCTTTGGTATGTCTCAAAGATATCCCCTAAAAGGGAGAAAATGTGTGACGTCATGATGACGTCATCAAAATTTTTTTTTTTAAACGCATGTAAGGGTCAATCCGATTACAAAAATGTATATATTGAATTTTCCTCTCCCTAATTCCAAAATTTCATGATCGTGGCTCACTCAAGTAAGAAATAACAGCCATTTGAAAATTTAGACCAAATTCAATATAACACAAAGGAATTCTGGGAAGGGCAGATAACCATGGCTTAAATGTGCATGCTGTTTATAAAAAGGTTGATTTGTAGTCTTTGTTCAAGTCGCTGAATTTTAAAATTGTGTAAATCGTAACATTCTTTTCAATATATCTAGCGAACAAAACAAGACATTTTCAAAATTCTTTTTGTAATAGCTTTGGTATGTCTCACAGATATGCCCTAAAAAGCGACAATTGTGTGACGTCATGATGACGTCATCAAACAATTCTTTTTTTCAAGTCGCTAGAATATTGCCCATAGCATTTGTAAACGTTTTCTTTCTTACCGGCCACTTTGGCTAATTTTAAACTTGGCAGACACTTACCCCAACTGCTCACAATGTGTGCCGAACTTTTACGTCATAATGACGTCATCACATGTCACATGACGTCATCTTAAAGGGGCATTTTTTGAAGCCATATATCTACAAAAGTACAAGTTCGATTAAGTTAAAATGTAATATCTAGGTATCCCAGTAGTTTTATAAATGAAAATTGACATGACGTTATGATGACGTCATCACATGTGACGTCATCTTAAAGGGGCAGTTTTTGAAGGCGCATATCTACAGAAGTACATGTCCGATTAAGTTTAAAAGTAATATCTAGGTAGCTTAGTAGGTTTATAGATGAAAATTGACATGACATGATGATGACGTCATCACATGTCACGTGACGTCATCTTAAAGGGGCAGTTTTTGAAGCCATATATAAAGAAAAGTACAAGTCCGATTAAGTTGAAAAGTTATATCTAGGAAGGTCAGCAAGTTTATAGATGAACATTTATGTGACGTTATGATGACGTCATCACATGTTACTACTACAAACAACTTTAATTAATTTCAAAATTAACAAAGAAAACTGGCAGCAGCGCGATTGTTTGACAAACTTAAATTATTGTATTCACATTTCACATCCAAACTAAAAAAACAAAAACGAAACAGCCCTGTGTTTGTCCACAAACACCATTCTCATGCCTCTAGTTTTTTGGCTGTTTCGGAAACTTTTCCGAAACAGCCCTTGTTTTCGTTAAGATTTTTTTTTTTTTCTTTTTTTTTGGCTGTTTCGAAAGTTTTTCGAAACAGCCCTTGTTTTCGTTAAGATTTTTTTTTTTTTCTTTTTTGGCTGTTTCGAAAGTTTTTCGAAACAGCCCTTGTTTTCGTTAAGATTTTTTTTGGCTGTTTCGAAAGTTTTTCGAAACAGCCCTTGTTTTCGTTAAGATTTTTGGCTGTTTCGAAAGTTTTTCGAAACAGCCCTTGTTTTCGTTAAGATTTTTTTTTTTTTCTTTTTTTTTTTTTTTTGGCTGTTTCGTAGTTTTACGAAACAGCCCTTGTTTTCGTTAAGATTTTTTTTTTTTTCTTTTTTTTTTTTTTTTTTTTTTTGGCTGTTTCGGAAACTTTTCCGAAACAGCCCTTGTTTTCGTTAAGATTTTTTTTTTTTTCTTTTTTTTTTTTTTTTTTTTTTTTTTCTTTTTTTTTTTCTTTTTCAGCCAAATGCCCATAGCATTTGTGCACGTTTTCTTTCTAACCGGCATTTTGGCCACTTTTAAGCAGCCGATTGGCTTTAAACTTGGCAGACACTTAGACCAACTGCTCAGAATGTCTGCCGAACTTTTACGTAATGATGACGTCATCACGTGATTTTTTATGAATTTTTGAATTTTGAAAATCGTAACATTCTTTTCAATATATCTAACGAAAAAAACAAGATATTTTGAAAATTCTTTTTGTTATAGCTTTGGTATGTCTCAAAGATATGCCCTAAAAGGCGAAAATTGTGTGAGGTCATGATGACGTCATCAAAAATTTTTTTTTTTTAAACGCATGTAAGGGTCAATCTGATTACAAAAATGTATACATTGAATTTTTCTGTACCTAATTCCAAAATTTCATGATCGTGGCTCACTCAAGTAAGAAATAACAGCCATTTCAAAATTTAGACCAAATTCAATATAACACAAAGGAATTCTGGGAAGGGCAGGTAACCATGGCTTAAATGTGCATGCTGTTTATAAAAAGGGTTGATTTGTAGTCTTTTTTCAAGTCGCTAAATTATAAAACAATTTTAATCGTAACATTCTTTTCAATATATCTGCCGAACAAAACAAGATATTTTCAAAATGCTTTTTGTTATAGCTTTGGTATGTCTCAAAAATATGCCCTAAAAAGCGAAAATTGTGTGACGTCATGATGACGTCATAAAGAAATATGTTTTTCAAGTCGCTAGAATATTGCCCATAGCATTTGTAAACGTTTTCTTTCTTACCGGCCACTTTGGCTACTTTTAAACTTGGCAGACACTTACCCCAACTGCTGAATTTTTGAATTTTGAAAATCGTAACATTCTTTTCAATATATCTAACGAAAAAAACAAGATATTTTGAAAATTCTTTTTGTTATAGCTTTGGTATGTCTCAAAGATATGCCCTAAAAGGCGAAAATTGTGTGAGGTCATGATGACGTCATCAAAAACTGCTCACAATGTGTAACGAACGTTTACGTCATGATGACGTCATCACATGTCACGTGACGTCATCTTAAAGGGGCATTTTTCGAAGCCATATATAAACAAAAGTACAAGTCCGATTAAGTTGAAAAGTAATATCTAGGTAGCCCAGTAGGTTTATAGATGAAATTTGACTTGACATTATGATGACGTCATCACATGTCCGTGACGTCATTTTAAAGGGGCAGTTTTTGAAGCCATATATAGACAAAGGTACAATTCCGATTAAGTTTTTTAAAAATACCTAGGTAGGCCAGTTGGTTTATAGATGAAAATTGACATGACATGATGATGACGTCATCACATGCCACATGACGTCATCTTAAAGGGACAGTTTTTTAAGCCATATGAAAACAAAAGTACAAGTCCGATTAAGTTGAAAAGTAATATCTAGGTAGCCCAGTACATATAGGTTTATAGATGAAAATTGACTTGACATTATGATGACGTCATCACATGTCACGTGACGTCATCTTAAAGGGGCAGTTTTTGAAGCTATATAAACAAAAGTATCAGTCCGATTAAGTTGAAAAGTAATATCTAGGTAGCCCAGTACATATAGGTTTATATATGAAAAGTGACTTGACATTATGATGATGTCATCACATGTCACGTGACGTCATCTTAAAGGGGCTGTTTATGAAGCCATATATAAACAAAAGTATAAGTCCGATTAAGTTGAAAAGTAATATCTAGGTAGGTCAGCAAGTTTATAGATACGTTATGATGACGTCATCACATGTTACTACTACAAACAACTTTAATTAATTTCAAAATTACCAAAGAAAACTGGCAGCAGCGCGATTCTTTGACAAACTTAAATTATTGTATTCACATTTCACATCCAAACTAAAAAAACAAAAACGAAACAGCCCTGTGTTTGTCCACAAACACCAACCTCATGCCTCTAGTTTTTTTTTGCTTCTTTTTCAGACTTTTTGCCCATAGCATTTGTACACGTTTTCTTTCTACCAGGCACTTTTGCTACTTTGATGCAGCCGATTGCCTTTAAACTTAACAGACACTTAGACCAACTGCTCAGAATGCATGCCGAACTTTTACGTCATGATGACGTCATCACGTGATTTTTTATGAATTTTTGAAATTTGAAAATCGTAACATTCATTAAATTATATCTAGCGAACAAAACAAGATATTTTCAAAATTCTTTTTGTTATAGCTTTGGTATGTCTCAAAGATATGCCCTAAAAAGCGAAAATTGTTTGACGTCATGATGACGTCATCAAAAATATGTTTTTTTGTAAACGCATGTAAGGGTCAATTTGATTACAAAAATGTATACATTGAATTTTCCTGTACCCAATTCCAAAATTTCATGATCGTGGCTCACTCAAGTAAGAAATGACAGCCATTTCAAAATTTAGACCAAATTCAATATAACACAAAGGAATTCTGGGACGGGCAGATAACCATGGCTATTATGTGCTTGCTGTTTATAAAAGGGGTTGATTTCTAGTCTTTTTTCAAGTCGCTGAATTTTTGAAGTATTAAAATCGTAACATTCTTTTCAATATATCTAGCGAACAAAACAAGATATTTTAAAAATTCTTTTTGTTATAGCTTTGGTATGTCTCAAAGATATGCCCTAAAAGGCGAAAATTGTGTGACGTCATGATGACGTCATCAACAATATTTTTTTTTTTTTACGCATGTAAGGGTCAATCCGATTACAAAAATAAATACATTGAATTTTTCTGTACGTAATTCCAAAATTTCGTGATCGTGGCTCACTCAAGTAAGAAATAGGAGCCATTTCAAAATTTAGACCAAATTCAATATAACACAAAGGAATTCTGGGACGGGCAGATAACCATGGCTATTATGTGCTTGATGTTTATAAAAGGGGTTGATTTCTAGTCTTTTTTCAAGTCGCTGAATTTTTGAAGTATTAAAATCGTAACATTCTTTTCAATATATCTAGCGAACAAAACAAGATATTTTCAAAATTCTTTTTGTTATAGCTTTGGTATGTCTCAAAGATATGCCCTAAAAGGCGAAAATTGTGTGACGTCATGATGACGTCATCAACAATTCTTTTTTTTTTAACGCATGTAAGGGTCAATCCGATTACAAAAATGTATACATTGAATTTTTCTGTACGTAATTCCAAAATTTCATGGTCGTGGCTCACTCAAGTAAGAAATAGGAACCATTTCAAAATTTAGACCAAATTCAATATAACACAAAGGAATTCTGGGAAGGGCAGATAACCATGGCTTAAATGAGCATGCTGTTTATAAAAAGGGTTGATTTGTAGTCTTTTTTCAAGTCGCTGAATTTTAAATTTTTGGAATCGTAACATTCTTTTCAATATATCTAGCGAACAAAACAAGATATTTTCAAAATTCTTTTTGTTATAGCTTTGGTATGTCTCAAAGATATGCCCTAAAAAGCGAAAATTGTGTGACGTCATGATGACGTCATAAAAAAAAATATTTTTTCAAGTCGCTAGAATATTGCCCATAGCATTTGTAAACTTTTTCTTTCTTACCGGCCACTTTGGATACTTTTAAACTTAGCAGACACTTACTCCAACTGCTCACAATGTGTGCCGAACATTTACGTCATGATGACATCATCACATGTCACGTGACGTAAAGGGGCATTTTTCGAAACCATATATCTACAAAAGTACAAGTCCGATTAAGTTGGAACGTAATATCTAGGTATGCCACCGGGTGTTATAGATGAACATTGACATGACGTTATGACCAAGTCATAACATGTCACGTGGTGTCATCTTAAAGGGGCACTCGCTAGATTATTGCCCATAGCATTTGTAAACATTTTCTTTCTTACCGGCCAGTTTGGCTACTTTTAAACTTGGCAGACACTTACCCCAACTGCTCAGAATGTGTGCCTAACTTTTACGTCATGATGACGTCATCACATGTCACGTGACGTCATCTTAAAGGGGCATTTTTCGAAGCCATATATCTACAAATGTACAAGTCCGATTCAGTTGAAACACACCATTTAGGTATGCCACCCGGTGTCATAGATGAAAATTGACATGACGTTATGTGATGTCACCTTAAAGGGGCATTCGCTAGGCTATTTCCCATAGCATTTGTACACGATTCCTTTTTTTAAACCAATCCTTCACACATCCAATAACAACATCTTCATCCCTCCGTCATTGTTAACTAACAAACAACTTTAAATATTGCATACACATTTGACATCCAAACTAACAATAAAAAAATTCGAAACAGCCCTGTGTTTGTCCACAAACACTTGCCTCTAGTTTTTTTTTTTTTTCTTTTTCAGACTTTTTGCCCATAGCATTTGTACACGTTTTCTTTCTGCCAGGCACTTTGGCTACTTTTATGCAGCCGATTGCCTTTAAATTTAACAGACACTTAGACCAACTGCTCAGGATGCATGCCGAACTTTTACGTCATGATGACGTCATCACGTAATTTTTTATGAATTTTTGAATTTTGAAAATCGTAACATTCATTAAATTATATCTAGCGAACAAAACAAGATATTTTCAAAATTCTTTTTCTTATAGCTTTGGTATGTCTCAAAGATATGCCTTAAAAAGCGAAAATTGTGTGACGTCATGATGACGTCATCAAAAATGCTTTTTTTTTTTAACGCATGTAAGGGTCAATCTGATTACAAAAATGTATACATTGTATTTTTCTGTACCCAATTCCAAAATTTCATGATCGTGGCTCACTCAAGTAACAAATGACAGCCATTTCAAAATTTAGACCAAATTCAATATAACACAAAGGAATTCTGGGACGGGCTGATAACCATGGCTATTATGAGCTTGCTGTTTATAAAAGGGGTTGATTTCTAGTCTTTTTTCAAGTCGCTGAATTTTTGAAGTATTAAAATCGTAACATTCTTTTCAATATATCTAGCGAACAAAACAAGATATTTTCAAAATTATTTTTGTTATAGCTTTGGTATGTCTCAAAGATATGCCCTAAAAGGCGAAAATTGTGTGACGTCATGATGACGTCATCAAAAATTTTTTTTTTTTTAACGCATGTAAGGGTCAATCCGATTACAAAAATGTATACATTGTATTTTTCTGTACCCAATTCCAAAATTTCATGATCGTGGCTCACTCAAGTAAGAAATGACAGCCATTTCAAAATTTAGACCAAATTCAATATAACACAAAGGAATTCTGGGACGGGCTGATTACCATGGCTATTATGAGCTTGCTGTTTATAAAAGGGGTTGATTTCTAGTCTTTTTTCAAGTCGCTGAATTTTTGAAGTTTTAAAATCGTAACATTCTTTTCAATATATCTAGCGAACAAAACAAGATATTTTCAAAATTATTTTTGTTACAGCTTTGGTATGTCTCAAAGATATGCCCTAAATGGCGAAAATTGTGTGACGTCATGATGACGTCATCAACAATATTTTTTTTTTTAAACGCATGTAAGGGTCAATCTGATTACAAAAATGTATACATTGTCTTTTTCTGTACCCAATTCCAAAATTTCATGATCGTGGCTCACTCAAGTAAGAAATAACAGCCATTTCAAAATTTAGACCAAATTCAATATAACACAAAGGAATTCTGGGAAGGGCTGATAACCATGGCTATTATGAGCTTGCTGTTTATAAAAGGGGTTGATTTCTAGTCTTTTTTCAAGTCGCTGAATTTTTGAAGTATTAAAATCGTAACATTCTTTTCAATATATCTAGCGAACAAAACAAGATATTTTAAAAATTATTTTTGTTATAGCTTTGGTATGTCTCAAAGATATGCCCTAAAAGGCGAAAATTGTGTGACGTCATGATGACGTCATGAACAATATTTTTTTTTTTTAACGCATGTAAGGGTCAATCCGATTACAAAAATGTATACATTGAATTTTTCTGTACCTAATTCCAAAATTTCATGATCGTGGCTCACTCAAGTAAGAAATGACAGCCATTTCAAAATTTAGACCAAATTCAATATAACACAAAGGAATTCTGGGACGGGCTGATAACCATGGCTATTATGAGCTTGCTGTTTATAAAAGGGGTTGATTTCTAGTCTTTTTTCAAGTCGCTGAATTTTTGAAGTATTAAAATCGTAACATTCTTTTCAATATATCTAGCGAACAAAACAAGATATTTTCAAAATTATTTTTGTTATAGCTTTGGTATGTCTCAAAGATATGCCCTAAAAGGCGAAAATTGTGTGACGTCATGATGACGTCATCAAAATTTTTTTTTTTTTTAACGCATGTAAGGGTCAATCCGATTACAAAAATGTATACATTGTATTTTTCTGTACCCAATTCCAAAATTTCATGATCGTGGCTCACTCAAGTAAGAAATGACAGCCATTTCAAAATTTAGACCAAATTCAATATAACACAAAGGAATTCTGGGACGGGCTGATAACCATGGCTATTATGAGCTTGCTGTTTATAAAAGGGGTTGATTTCTAGTCTTTTTTCAAGTCGCTGAATTTTTGAAGTTTTAAAATCGTAACATTCTTTTCAATATATCTAGCGAACAAAACAAGATATTTTCAAAATTATTTTTGTTACAGCTTTGGTATGTCTCAAAGATATGCCCTAAATGGCGAAAATTGTGTGACGTCATGATGACGTCATCAACAATATTTTTTTTTTTAAACGCATGTAAGGGTCAATCTGATTACAAAAATGTATACATTGTCTTTTTCTGTACCCAATTCCAAAATTTCATGATCGTGGCTCACTCAAGTAAGAAATAACAGCCATTTCAAAATTTAGACCAAATTCAATATAACACAAAGGAATTCTGGGAAGGGCTGATAACCATGGCTATTATGAGCTTGCTGTTTATAAAAGGGGTTGATTTCTAGTCTTTTTTCAAGTCGCTGAATTTTTGAAGTATTAAAATCGTAACATTCTTTTCAATATATCTAGCGAACAAAACAAGATATTTTAAAAATTATTTTTGTTATAGCTTTGGTATGTCTCAAAGATATGCCCTAAAAGGCGAAAATTGTGTGACGTCATGATGACGTCATGAACAATATTTTTTTTTTTTAACGCATGTAAGGGTCAATCCGATTACAAAAATGTATACATTGAATTTTTCTGTACCTAATTCCAAAATTTCATGATCGTGGCTCACTCAAGTAAGAAATAGGAGCCATTTCAAAATTTAGACCAAATTCAATATAACACAAAGGAATTCTGGGAAGGGCAGATAACCATGGCTTAAATGAGCATGCTGTTTATAAAAAGGGTTGATTTGTAGTCTTTTTTCAAGTCGCTGAATTGTTAAATTTTTGGAATCGTAACATTCTTTTCAATATATCTAGCGAACAAAACAAGATATTTTCAAAATTCTTTTTGTTATAGCTTTGGTATGTCTCAAAGATATGCCCTAAAAAGCGAAAATTGTGTGACGTCATGATGACGTCATAAAAAAAATCTTTTTTCAAGTCGCTAGAATATTGCCCATAGCATTTGTAAACGTTTTCTTTCTTACCGGCCACTTTGGCTACTTTTAAACTTGGCAGACACTTACCCCAACTGCTCACAATGTGTGCCGAACCTTTACGTCATGGTGACGTCATCACATGTCACGTGACGTCATCTGAAAGGGGAATTTTTCGAAGCCATACTTTTACCGAAGTAGAAGTCAGATTAAGTTGAAAAGTAATATCTAGGTAGCCCAGTAGATTATCTTAAACAATTTTGTGTCAGGAATGCTTGTAGGCCGGCATGTGTTATATATGAAAATTGATGCGACGTTATGGTGACGTCATCATATGATTTTATAGTAATTTTTTTACTTTTGAATCTTTAAGCTATAAGGCCTATCTCATCAACTGAACATGCTAATTTCGAAATTCTTATTGTAATTCTTTTTGAAATAGGTTTTTTAGGTAAACAAGTTTTACGTTCTGTGATTTGGGAGGATTTAACATAATTTTCAAAAATAGTTGTTGTATTTTGTTCCACTCAAGTAAATGTTGTCTCAATCGTATTTTGGATTACCTTACTTTTAATTTCCAGTTTATAATTCCCAATGTATTAAAAAAAATGCGTTCTGTGATTTTCTACTGCTCAAATAAAGTTTGTTTCAGCCGTCTATTCTTTAAGGTGTGTTGCGTTAATTACTAGTTTTCCGTTTTCAAACACTACATGGGGTATGCTTCGCTCTCACCCACCGCTCTATGTGTGTGTTTGCCTTAAATTGTTAGTTAAGTTTGGTATACAGTGCTAGGCGCCACCGGACAAAATCCGTGAATGAGTTTTTACCAGTAAACTCGTATGCTGCCCTCTACAGTTCACTAAACACAACCAGAGGAGTATTTTTTTAAGTACTACCGCCCTCTTGCGCTAAAAAGTTGACAGGTTTGTCAATTGTGGCAGAGAAACTTTTGACCAGTAAGATTATGTCGAACTTTCCTTGCATTTAACTGTACCTCCCTAGGGTGTGTGGAAAATCATATTACAATTGGAGAATTCAGGACTATTAGGGTTAATAAGACCGTATTTTCTTTCAATTATATACTGTAATAAAAATATACCAGTAAGACTTCATTAAATAACTCTCTTTATTCAAAGGTCTTGTTTTCAAAGAATTCTTTTTATTGCTTCCTACGTGCCACAATGTCAACATGCATTTTTATCAAGAACATATCACATAATATTAATAAAGATTCAAATTTGAGAGGCAAGTTACTCCAATACAAGCCTGAAAACAAAATGTTGAAGAGAAAAAGTTGTGTATTTAACAAGTGCATTCAGTGAAAAGCACAGAAACAATCATGCGTCTTATAACATTCTTTCCAAATTCTTATTGTAATTCTTTTTGAAATATGTTTTTTACGTCATAGGTAAACAAGTTTTGCGTTCTGTGATTTGGGAGGATTTAACATAATTTTCAAAAATAATTGTTGTATTTTGTTCCACTCAAGTAAATGTTGTCTCAATCGTCTTTTGGATTACCTTACATTTAATTTCCAGTTTATAATTCCCAATGTATTAAACAAAATGCGTTCTGTGATTTTCTACTGCTCAAATAAAGTTTGTTTCAGCCGTCTATTCTTTAAGGTGTGTTGCGTTAATTACTGGTTTTCCGTTTTCAAACACTACATGGGGTATGCTTCGCTCTCACCCACCGCTCTATGTGTGTGTTTGCCTTAAATTGTTAGTTAAGTTTGGTATACAGTGCTAGGCGCCACCGGACAAAATCCGTGAATGAGTTTTTACCAGTAAACTCGTATGCTGCCCTCTACAGTTCACTAAACACAACCAGAGGAGTATTTTTTTAAGTACTACCGCCCTCTTGCGCTAAAAAGTTGACAGGTTTGTCAATTGTGGCAGAGAAACTTTTGACCAGTAAGATTATGTCGAACTTTCCTTGCATTTAACTGTACCTCCCTAGGGTGTGTGGAAAATCATATTACAATTGGAGAATTCAGGACTATTAGGGTTAATAAGACCGTATTTTCTTTCAATTATATACTGTAATAAAAATATACTAGTAAGACTTCATTAAATAACTCTCTTTATTCAAAGGTCTTGTTTTCAAAGAATTTTTTTTATTGCTTCCTACGTGCCACAATGTCAACATCCATTTTTATCAAGAACATATCACATAATATTAATATAGATTCAAATTTGAGAGGCAAGTTACTCCAATACAAGCCTGAAAACAAAATGTTGAAGAGAAAAAGTTGTGTATTTAACAAGTGCATTCAGTGAAAAGCACAGAAACAATCAGGCGTCTTATAACATTCTTTTTGAATTACAGACATACATGATGACGTCATCACATGCCACGTGACGTCATCTTAAAGGGGCAGTTTTTGAAGCTATATATCTACAAAAGTACAAGTTCGATTAAGTTGAAAAGTAATATCTAGGTAGCCCAGTAGGTTTATAGCTGAAAATTGACATGACATTATCATGATTGATGTCATCACATGTCACGTGACGTCATCTTAAAGGGGCAGTTTTGAAGCCATATATCTACAAAAGTACAAATTCGATTAAGTTGAAATGTAATATCCAGGTAGGTCTGCAGGTTCATAGATGAAAATAAACATGACAATAGGACGACGTCATCACATGTCACGTGACGTCATCTTAAAGGGGCAGTTTTGGAAGCCATATATCAACAAAAGTACAAGTTCAATTAAGTTGAAACGTAATATCTAGGTAGGCCAGTAGGTTTATAGATGGAAATTGACATGACATTATCATGATGTCATCACATGTCACGTGATGTCATCTTAAAGGGGCATTCGCTAGACTATTGCATTTGTACATGTTTTTTTCTTACTGGCACTTTGGGTACTTTTAAAATTGGCAGACACTTAGACCAACTGCTCAGAATGTGTGTCGAACTTTTATGTCATGATGACGTCATCACATGTCAACTTGACGTCATCTTAAAAGGGCATTTTTCGTAGCCATACATTGTGTATCTACAAAAGTACAAGTCCGATTAAGTTGAAACGTAATATCTAAGTATGCTACACGGTGTGTTATAGATGAAAGTTGACATAACGTTATGATGACATCACATGTCACGTGATGTCATCTTAAAGGAGCATTCGCTAGACTATTGCCCATAGCATTTGTACACTTTTTTCTTATTGGCACTTTGGGTACTTTTCAAATTGGCAGACACTTAGACCAACTGCTCAGAATGTGTGTCGAACTTTTACGTCATGATGACATCATCACATGTCACGTGACGTCATCTTAAAGAGGCATTTTTCAAAGCCATATATCTACAAAAGTACAAGTCCGATTAAGTTCAAACATGTATCTAGGTATGCCACCGGGTGTTATAGGTGAACATTGACTTGACGTTATGAAGTGATCACATGTCACGTGATGTCATTTTAAAGGAGCATTCGCTACACTATTCCCCATAACATTTGTACTCGATTTCTTTCTTTAAACCAATCCTTCACACATCCAATAACGTTAATTATTGTATAAACATTTGACTAACTAACACAATAAAAAAAACACGAAACAGCCCTGTGTTTGTCCACGGGACAAACACATAACATGTCTAGTTTTTTTTTTCTTTTTTTTTTTTTTTCTTTTTCAGACTTTTTGCCCATAGACTTTGTACACGTTTTCGTTCTGCCAGGCACTTTGGCTACTTTTATGCAGCCGATTGCCTTTAAACTTAACAGACACTTAGACCAACTGCTCAGGATGCATGCCGATCTTTTACGTCATGGTGACGTCATCACGTGATTTTTTATGAATTTTAGAATTTTGAAAATCGTAACATTCATTAAATTATATCTAGCGAACAAAACAAGATATTTTCAAAATTCTTTTTCTTATAGCTTTGGTATGTCTCAAAGATATGCCTTAAAAAGCGAAAATTGTGTGACGTCATGATGACGTCATCAAAAATGCTTTTTTTTTTTTACGCATGTAAGGGTCAATCTGATTACAAAAATGTATATATTGAATTTTGCTGTACCCAATTCCAAAATTTCATGATTGTGGCTCACTCAAGTAAGAAATGACAGCCATTTCAAAATTTAGACCAAATTCAATATAACACAAAGGAATTCTGGGACGGGCTGATAACCATGGCTATTATGAGCTTGCTGTTTATAAAAGGGGTTGATTTCTAGTCTTTTTTCAAGTCGCTGAATTTTTGAAGTTTTAAAATCGTAACATTCTTTTCAATATATCTAGCGAACAAAACAAGATATTTTCAAAATTATTTTTGTTACAGCTTTGGTATGTCTCAAAGATATGCCCTAAATGGCGAAAATTGTGTGACGTCATGATGACGTCATCAACAATATTTCTTTTTTAAAACGCATGTAAGGGTCAATCTGATTACAAAAATGTATACATTGTATTTTTCTGTACCCAATTCCAAAATTTCATGATCGTGGCTCACTCAAGTGTGAAATAGGAGCCATTTCAAAATTTAGACCAAATTCAATATAACACAAAGGAATTCTGGGAAGGGCTGATAACCATGGGTATTATGTGCTTGCTGTTTATAAAACGGGTTGATTTCTAGTCTTTTTTCAAGTCGCTAAATTTTTGAAGTTTTAGAATCGTAACATTCTTTTCAATATATCTAGCGAACAAAACAAGATATTTTCAAAATTCTTTTTGTTATAGCTTTGGTATGTCTCAAAGATATGCCCTAAAAAGCGCAAATTGTGTGACGTCATGATGACGTCATGAAAAAAATTCTTTTTTCAAGTCGCTAGAATATTGCACATAGCATTTGTAAACGTTTTCTTTCTTACCGGCCACTTTGGCTACTTTTAAACTTTTCAGACACTTACACCAACTGCTCACAATGTGTGCCGAACTTTTACGTCATGATGACGTCATCACATGTCACGTGACGTCATCTTAAAGCGGCATTTTTCGAAGCCATATATCTACAAAAGTACAAGTCCGATTAAGTTGGAACGTAATATCTAGGTATGCCACCGGGTGTTATAGATGAACATTGACATGACGTTATGATCAAGTCATAACATGTCACGTGGTGTCATCTTAAAGGGGCACTCGCTAGATTATTGCCCATTGCATTTGTAAACGTTTTCTTTCTTACCGGCCAGTTTGGCTACTTTTAAACTTGGCAGACACTTACCCCAACTGCTCAGAATGTGTGCCTAACTTTTACGTCATGATGACGTCATTACATGTCACGTGACGTCATCTTAAAGGGGCATTTTTCGAAGCCATATATCTACAAATGTACAAGTCCGATTCAGTTGAAACACACTATTTAGGTATGCCACCCGGTGTCATAGATGAAAATTGACATGACGTTATGATGAAGTCATTACATGTTATGTGATGTCATCTTAAAGGGGCATTCCCTAGGCTATTTCCCATAGCATTTGTACACGATTCCTTTTTTAAACCAATCCTTCACACATCCAACTAGACGGACGGTGTTTGTGGACAAACACAGGGCTGTTTCGTTTTTTGTTTTTTTTTATTTGGATGTGAAATGTGAATACAATAATTAAACTTCGTCAAACAATCGCGCTCCTGCCAGTTTTCTTTGTTAGACTTTGAAAATAATTTAAGTTGTTTGTAATAGTCACTTGTGATGACGTCATCATAACGTAATGTAAATTTACATCTGTAAACTTGCTGACCTACCTAGATATTACATTTAAAATAATCGAACTTGTACTTTTGTAGATATACAATTTATGGCTTTAAAAACTGCCCCTTTAAGATAACGTCACGTGACATGTGATGACGTCATCATAACGTCACGTCAATTTTCATCTATAAACCTGCTTGCCTACCCGACTATATATTACATTTCAAATAAATCGGACCTGTACTTTTGTAGATTTATGGCTTCGAAAAATGCCCCTTTAAGATAATGACACGAAACAAGTGATGACGTAATCATGACATCATCAATTGTTTTATTTAAAATACCTACTGGGCTACCTAGATATTACTTTTGAACTTAATCGGACTTGTACTTTTGTTTATATATGGCTTCAAAAACTGCACCTTTAAGATGACGTCATGTGACATGTGATGACATCATAATAATGTCATGTCAATTTTCATCTATAAACCTATTGGGCTACCTAGATATTACTTTTCAACTTAATCGGACTTGTACTTTTGTTTATGGCTTCAAACACTGCCCCTTTAAGATGACGTCACGTGACGTGTGATGACATCATCATCATAATGTCATGTCAATTTTCGTCCATAAACCTGCAGACCTACCTGGATATTACATTTCAACTTAATCGAACTTGTACTTTTGTTTATATATGGCTTCAAAAACTGCCCCTTTAAGATGACGTCACGTGACATGTGATGACGTCATCATAACATCATGTCAATGTTCATCTATAACACCCGGTGGCATACCTAGATATTACGTTTCAACTTAATCGGACTTGTACTTTTGTAGATATATGGCTTCGAAAAAATGCCCTTTTAAGATGACGTCACGTGACATGTGATGACGTCATCATGACGTAAAAGTTCGGCAGACATTGTGAGCAGTTGGTGTAAGTGTCTGCCAAGTTTAAAAGTAGCCAAAGTGGCCGGTAAGAAAGAAAACGTTTACAAATGCTATGGGCAATATTCTAGCAATTTGAAAAAATAATTTATTTATGACGTCATCATGACGTCACACAATTTTCGCTTTTTAGGGCATATCTTTGAGACATACCAAAGCTATAACAAAAAGAATTTTGAAAATGTCTTGTTTTGTTCGCTAGATATATTGAAAAGAATGTTACGATTTAAGAAATTCAAAAATTCAGCGACTTGAAAAAAGACTACAAATCAACCCCTTTTATAAACAGCAAGCACATAATAGCCATGGTTATCAACCCGTCCCAGAATTCCTTTGTGTTATATTGAATTTGGTCTAAATTTTGAAATGGCTGTCATTTCTTACTTGAGTGAGCCACGATCATGAAATTTTGGAATTACGTACAGAAAAATTCAATGAATACACTTTTGTAATCGGATTGACCCTTACATGCGTTTAAAAAAAAAGATTTGTTGATGACGTCATCATGACGTCACACAATTTTCGCTTTTTAGGGCATATCTTTGAGACATACCAAAGCTGTAACAAAAATAATTTTGAAAATATCTTGTTTTGTTCGCTAGATATATTAAAAAGAATGTTACGATTTTAAAACTTCAAAAATTTAGCGACTTGAAAAAAGACTAGAAATCAACCCCTTTTATAAACAGCAAGCACAAAATACCCATGGTTATCAGCCCTTCCCAGAATTCCTTTGTGTTATATTGAATTTGGTCTAAATTTTGAAATGGCTCCTATTTCATACTTGAGTGAGCCACGATCATGAAATTTTGGAATTAGGTACAGGAAAATTCAATGTATACATTTTTGTAATCGGATTGACCCTTACATGCGTTCACAAAAAAACACATTTTTGATGACGTCATCATGACGTCACACAATTTTCGCAATTTAGGGCATATCTTTGAGACATACCAAAGCTATAAGAAAAAGAATTTTGAAAATATCTTGTTTTGTTCGCTAGATATAATTTAATAAATGTTACGATTTTCAAAATTCAAAAATTCATAAAAAATCACGTGATGACGTCATCATGACGTAAAGGTTCGGCATGCATCCTGAGCAGTTGGTCTAAGTGTCTGGTAAGTTTAAAGGCAATCGGCAGCATAAAAGTAGCCAAAGTGCCTGGCAGAAAGAAAACGTGTACAAATGCTATGGGCAAAAAGTCTGAAAAAGAAAAAAAAAAAAAAGAAAAAAAAAAAAAAAAGAAAAAAAAAAAAATCTTAACGAAAACAAGGGCTGTTTCGAAAAACTTTCGAAACAGCCAATAACATCTTCATCCCTCCGTCATTGTTAACAAACAAACAACTTTAAATATTGCATACACATTTGACATCCAAACTAACAATAAAAAAATTAGAAACAGCCCTGTGTTTGTCCACAAACACTTGCCTCTAGTTTTTTTCTTTTTTTTTTTTTTTGGCTGTTTTGGAAACTTTTCCAAAACAGCCCTTGTTTTCGTTAAGATTTTTTTTTTTTTTTTTTTTTTTTTTTTTTTTTTTTTTTTTTTTTTTTTTTTTTTCCTTTTCAGACTTTTTTGCCCATAGCATTTGTACACGTTTTCTTTCTTACCGGCACTTTGGCTACTTTTATGTTACCGATTGACTTCAAACTTGGCAGACACTTAGACTAACTGCTCAGAATGTATGCCGAACATTTACGTCATGATGACGTCATCACGTGATTTTTTATGAATTTTTGAAATTCTAAAATCGTAATATTCTTTTTAATATATCTAGCGAACAAAACAAGATATTTTCAAAATTCTTTTTGTTATAGCTTTGGTATGTCTCAAAGATATGCACTAAAAAAAAAAAAATGTGTGATGTCATGATGACGTCATCAAAAATGTGCTTTTTTAAAACACATATAAGGATAGGTCCGATCGTCATGAAAATTGGTGGGTAGGTAGATACTGGTACTAGGATGCAAAATCCAAAATGACGTCATGATGACGTCATCATGTGATTTTTTATGAATTTTTGAAATTTTGAAAATCGTAACATTCTTTTAAATATATCTGGCAAACAAAACAAGATATTTTCAAAATTATTTTTGTTATAGCTTTGGTAGGTCTCAAAGATATGCCCTAAAAAGGAAAAAAATGTGTGACGTCAATGATGACATCATCAAAAATGTCCTTTTTTAAAACACATATAAGGATAGGTCCGATCGTCATGAAAATTGGTGGGTAGGTAGATACTGCTACCAGCATGCAGAAGCCGAAGTGACGTCATGATGACTTCATCACGTGATTTGTTATGAATTTTTGAAATTTTGAAATCGTAACATTCTTTTAAATATATCTCGCAAACAAAACAAGAGATTTTCAAAATTCTTTTTGATACAGCTTTTGGTATGTCTCAAAGATATGCCCTAAAAGGCGAAAATTGTGTGACGTCATAATGACGTCATCAATTTTTTTTTTTAACGCATGTAAGGGTCGGTCAGATTAAAAATTTATACATTGAATTTTTCTCTACCTAATTCAACAATTTCGTGATCGTGGCTCACTCAAGTATTAAGAAATAACAGGCATCTAAAAAATTGTGACCAAATTCAATATAACACAAAGGAATTCTGGGAAGGACAGAAACCATGGCTTTCATGTGGCATGCTGTCTATAAAGAGTTGATCTCTAGTCTTTTTTTCAAGTCGTTAGACAAGTCGTAGGCAGATACTTACACCAACTGCTCAGAATGTGCGCCGAACTTTTAGGTCATGATGACGTCATCACATGTCACGTGACGTCATCTTAAAGGGGCATTTTTGGAAACCATATATCTACAAAAGTACAAGTCACATTAAGTTAAAACGTGGTATTTAGTTATGCCAGCATGTGTTAGATGAAAATGTATGTGACGTCATGGTGACGTCATGATGACGTCATCGGCTAATTTTCTATGATTTTTTTCATTTTTGAAATTTCATTTAAATCACATAATTTTACACAAAAAAACAAAACAGCCCTGTGTTTGTCCACAAACACTGCACCAGATGTCTAGTTTCTTTTTTTTTTTTTCTTTTTCAGACTTTTTGCCCATAGCATTTGTACACGTTTTCTTTCTGCCAGGCACTTTGGCTACTTTTATGCTGCCGATTGCCTTTAAACTTACCAGACACTTAGACCAACTGCTCAGGATGCATGCCGAACTTTTACGTCATGATGACGTCATCACGTGATTTTTTATGAATTTTTGAATTTTGAAAATCGTAACATTCATTAAATTATATCTAGCGAACAAAACAAGATATTTTCAAAATTCTTTTTCTTATAGCTTTGGTATGTCTCAAAGATATGCCCTAAATTGCGAAAATTGTGTGACGTCATGATGACGTCATCAAAAATGTGTTTTTTTATTAACGCATGTAAGGGTCAATCCGATTACAAAAATGTATATATTGAATTTTCCTGTACCCAATTCCAAAATTTCATGATCGTGGCTCACTCAAGTAAGAAATGACAGCCATTTCAAAATTTAGACCAAATTCAATATAACACAAAAGAATTCTGGGACGGGCTGATAACCATGGCTATTATGAGCTTGCTGTTTATAAAAGGGGTTGATTTCTAGTCTTTTTTCAAGTCGCTGAATTTTTGAAGTATTAAAATCGTAACATTCTTTTCAATATATCTAGCGAACAAAACAAGATATTTTCAAAATTATTTTTGTTATAGCTTTGGTATGTCTCAAAGATATGCCCTAAATGGCGAAAATTGTGTGACGTCATGATGACGTCATCAACAATATTTTTTTTTTTAAACGCATGTAAGGGTCAATCTGATTACAAAAATGCATTCATTGAATTTTTCTGTACGTAATTCCAAAATTTCATGATCGTGGTTCACTCAAGTAAGAAATAAGAGCCATTTCAAAATTTTGACCAAATTCAATATAACACAAAGGAATTCTGGGACGGGCAGATAACCATGGCTATTATGTGCTTGCTGTTTATAAAAGGGGTTGATTTCTAGTCTTTTTTCAAGTCGCTGAATTTTTGAAGTTTTAAAATCGTAACATTCTTTTCAATATATCTAGCGAACAAAACAAGATATTTTCAAAATTCTTTTTGTTATAGCTTTGGTATGTCTCAAAGATATGCCCTAAAAAGGAAAAAAATGTGTGACGTCATGATGACGTCATCAAAAATGTGCTTTTTAAAAACACATATAAGGATAGGCCCGATCGTCATGAAAATTGGTGGGTAGGTAGATACTGCCACCAGCATGCCAAATCTGAAATGACGTCATGATGACGTCATCATGTGATTTGTTATGAATTTTTGAAATTTTGAAATCGTAAAATTCTTTTAAATATATCTGGCAAACAAAACAAGATATTTTTAAAATTCTTTTTGTTATAGCTTTGGTAGGTCCCAAAGATATGCCCTAAAAAGGAAAAAAATGTGTGACGTCATGATGACATCATCAAAAATGTGCTTTTTAAAAACACATATAAGGATAGGTCCGATCGTCATGAAAATTGGTGGGTAGGTAGATACTGTCACTAGCATGCAAAATCTGAAATGATGTCATGATGACGATGTCATGATGACGTAATCGGCATTTTTTTTAATGATTTTTGAAATTTTTGAAATTTCATTTTAATCACAAAATTTTACACCAAAAAACAAAACAGCCCTGTGTTTGTCCACAAACACTGTACCAGATGTCTAGTTTTTTTTGTAACTCAACAGGCCGTTGGCAGAGAAGTTCTCCTCCACCTTGTCGAATATCTTCTCAAAGAATATCGACAAAGAAACCCAGAGATCAGGAAGCTTATGGACACCACAAGAATCCACATCATGCCATCTATGAATCCAGACGGGTTTGAAATATCCAAACAAAGGTGTAGAGGTGTCGATTTGAGGTAAGCATATAATCAAATCATTAGCGAATTCGACTAGTGCAAATTTACTCCTAAAAAGCTAACAGATATCCAAATTACAAGAAGGCCATTATTTTAACATAGCTGCATTTCCTTTTTTCACACCATATAATTAAGAAGAAAATGGGGACCGAATCAGAAATTATGTATTTCCAAACAAATTTCATGGAATTATACCCACTAAGGACGAATGCTTAAAGCAACAAAAGGAGGGACGAAGGGGAACTCCCTAAAAAAGAATCACCGATTCAAATAAACATACTGTTGAAGAAGAGCAGAAGGTGATGTGAACAAATCATGACTCATTGAATGCTACTGTTTCACTGCTTAATTCAAGTGAACTTTCTTCTTTGCAAAAATCCTCAGAGCCAACAGCAACGGGTACGACCTGAACCGTAATTTCCCGGACTATTTCGAGCCGAACGGCGACCCGATTCAACCCGAGACGAAAGCCGTCGTCCGCTGGATACTCCGCAATAAGTTCGTGCTGTCGGCCAACTTCCATGGAGGGGCGCTGGTAGCCAACTATCCGTACGATACGGGGATGCCTGGTGGGTGCAAAATAGACTGCTCCGTTAAGCAACGCCCATTACTCATGTCTTGACCAATCATAGCCTCGACCATAGTCCGACATGCGCGCGTGTACGTGTGCGCGCGCCGCTGTGATTAGTCAATACGTCAGGGGCGGAGCTTAATGGACCGATCTGTTGACAATGATTGAGGATATGCTCCCAAGATCGGCTGGTTTTTTTTAATGAACCATGCAATTAATATTTAGCTTAACTTGTTTTCACACATTTAACAATAATAGGCCTGTATGCAGGATTTTGTTTTGCTTACCAGTGTAGATGTCTTAACCACTCGACCACCTAGCCGGGGTCGGCTGGCCAATTCAAATTATATGTAGCAACAGGGCTCTTGGAAAGCACTGAGCATACGGTGCTTAATACACTATGTCGAGAAAGAGCAATAACCGCTTCTAATTTACATCATCCCCGACGCAAATTCCATCTTCACTTTTAAGGATTAGTTATCTAAATTATGTAGTGACGTAATTAGTACATCTTGTTCAAGAGAAAGGAGGCGTGCAATGAATATCTTTGTGAATCTTTGTGCGGGGATTAGATACGGGTCCAAAGTTTAGAGCTAGTCAAGTTACTACAGTCAAATTAATTCCGTTTAGTGCCATCTGAGACCTACATGCAAACAGCGGGTATCGTCTGTTCTTTTAACCATTGTTAATACTGTTGTTCATATCTCTTTATACAGGGGCCGGCAGCATGACGGACACCCCATACCATCAGAGTCCCGACGATGACGTCTTCAGGTTTCTGGCCAAGACCTATGCAAAGGCGCATCCAAGAATGCACCTGATGCACGAAAATTCCTGCGGCCCTAACAACGACTCTGGATTCGTGGATGGGATTACCAACGGAGCAGACTGGTACTCGGTCTCAGGTACGCCATAGGCCTATATTAGATCCAAAAGACTTTCAGGGCGTATTATGGTACCAATTATTCAAAATATAACGACATCAGCAAATGTCCAAGGGGTGCGTAAACATTATGGTCAGATTTACATAGCCATAATACCGTTTTCATCACCATATATTGGACCGCCTAGTGTAGTATAAGCATGGAGGAATATAAGTAAACTGCCTATATAAATAACCCATCCAAACGTGTCGAGTGTTTTAACCCACATATACTATGATACATGATTGTGATCACACTGAGGCAGTCCACTCGTGGCATTGTTTACATCATGTAATTAACACCCAATGGAAGCGTCTACGCCTCTTTAGGCCATCTTCTTTCATTATAGCAAACAAATGTCGATTTTCCATCAGGCGGGATGCAGGACTTCAACTACATCTTCGGAGGTTGCATGGAGATCACGGTGGAGATGTCATGCTGCAAGTACCCGTCCCCACTGGAGCTGACGAGGTACTGGGAGGAGAACCGCCCACCAATGCTGGAGTTTCTAAAACAGGCCAACAGAGGTAAGGTTGGCATAGCAGAGCATCTTCTTATCATGCGTGGGAGTTGGGGTCTTTTTAGGTTTGAAAGTGTTATGGATAGTATTGATAGGTATTTTTTTCTTAACAATGAATGCACAATTTCAATTGAATAACATTTAATTATCTTCAGGCGTAAAGGGTCAAGTGTTTGACACGAACAATCAGCCGCTAGAGGGAGTCAGCGTCTCTATCGTTGAACTCAAGTCGCCGCATCCACAGTTCACCACGTCGTCTGGTGAATATTGGAAAATACTCCTGCCCGGATCCTACACGCTGCATGTAAGTTGTGGCACAGAACTTTGAACAAGTAAACAAGTACACTCTAAAAACTGTGTTTAGCAATTAAACACAATCTTGCTATCAGTTTTTAAACATGTTTATAAGCTATAAACAGTACGTGTCCAATTCCTAAACATCAGTGTTCAATGGCTAAGCACTATCCGTCAACACGCTAAACATGTTTTGTATGTAAACGTGTTTTTAAACTGATAGCAAGAAAGTGTTTAGAAAAGTGTTTCCTTGCTAAACACAGTTTTACTGTGTACTCCATCACAAGGAGCCGACCAAAAAACTAACCTGTATACAAGTATAGTGTATGCACACATCCACCAATTCACTCACTCACACACACATACAAGAGGTCAAAGTTTGCCAACCAACCAACCAACCAACCAACCAACCAATTTGGCCAAAAATCTAATCAACCAAATAACCAACCAACATACCAACCCACCAACTAACCCAGTCAACCAATGGAGCATCCTACAAACAATCAATCAACCAATCGACCTGCTGACGAAATCCAACTGACGGGCCCATGCATCCACCCACCAACCAATCCACAGTGAAGTACTAAAAAAGCATCAACTAAAAAGTAATCTCACAAACTTTTAAGTTTTGGACGGTTTCAAAGGTGAAATGAAATTTTCTTTCCTTTTTTCTTCTTCTGTCATACTATTTTTATTTATTTAAAGATGTGTGTCCCTGATAAGTAACAGCCTTAATAAGTATCAAGAATCGGAGTGGGACGCTCCCGATTCTGGAAATTTTCGCGCGTACACTTACCGAAGACCAAATAGAGTGCAGAGTATAGAGTGCCGAAGTGATTTCAATGCAATGTTTCATGTTTGGAACCAGAGTACTTTTGTCATTTTGTGTCAATGTGTTTGCATGACTGGCTGTTAACAAAGGAACAGTCGCAATCTCCATTTGTTTGGAGCCAGTTGTCGCGCCAACTGACGTCAGACTTCGGTATAGTGGGTGATTTTTTTTCGTTAAAGAATAGGCCCGTACAGTTTTTCCATAATTCGTTCGTGGGGGGGGTGATCCATTGAATTCTCAGTAAGATCACGGACAGAGCAGCTTAAGAGGCCGTGCATCTGACCGTGCATATATCTGAGGGTATGGTCTTCATGTACGTTTTCCAGGTCTGTATCGTTAACACAAAGACACACGACACTCGCAAATCACAAGTTACATAACGGATTTTAAATTTGTTTTCGTCTTTCAATACAGGTTTCAAAGTACGGATACGCTTCCTCCAATAAAATGTTTACCATAAACAACGACACACCCGAGGCCATCGTTGTGAATGTCACGCTATCTAGCGTTAACCACCAAGTGCATAACGTGACGGATGGGACGCCCTCTTCCGCTTCAGTTTGCTTACAGACAATGGAAAATATGATTATAGCTATAATTACGTCACTGATCCAAATTAGGATAGGTCTACGTGTGTAACAGTAGTCAATAAACATGTACATGTATATACTGTAAATGTTTACACAGGAATCGTATAATAACGTGCAAACTTTATAATAAAGTGTTTTTAAAACGGTTCAGATTCCGTTTAGAATGGTTAGAGGTATTTTGATAATTACTTGGTTTACAATAAACCCGTCTATGAGAAACTTATAATTGTGTATAAAGTAGTATTTGATATTTTTAAACTGACATTTGGTAAAAGTTTTAATTCATCGAGTACTGGTATCGGTGGTTCATATTATGAATTTGTAGTGGTTTAAAAGGATCTCATTATTCGGCTGTTGTGCCGAAACGTATTTCCTCTAATCACACTTTTTTATTAAACATACTGAGGCCTTTTTGTTCTTTATTGGCAAATAAAATCATCAAATTTGGGGCTACATGTAATAACAAAGTTCAGTAAGCTGCTTGATGCATACTCTAGTATTTCATATCGTAAACAAACATCCACTATGTTATTTTGTGAACTACACGACAAATTGAAAGAACGATTTGTGGATTCAGCTCAAAACTTTGGTTTTAAACTGGTACTTTTGTTCTTTTTAAATTATCACTTTCACCATACCACTACAGGTTACAAAGCTTTTAATCGGAGTAATGTGCTAATCCTCTCGATAATGAGATACTATATATAATTCTGAAAATATTGGCTATACATGTATATACATGCAAATATTATTACTGATTTTTTTTTACTGGCTACATTTTGTGGTGTAATGTACCATACAATTTATACTACATACTGTATAACTAACTGTGTACTATCTGAATATACGAATGGATAAACGTACACGTACGTATGAGAATTATATGACAATAAATCTAGACAAGTACACAAAACAATCTTATTAAAGCAGCTATACTTTTTATATAAGTCATAGCTGCCTGACACCGAGCATGCGTGCCACAGGACAAGCCCATGTTTACGAATTGCATGTTCATGGTTTTCCCTATTTCAGTTTATTGGATATTTCTCAACTGGAGTTGAAAAAAAAAGCTTTTGAAATGCTAAAATTCCCACCAATCCAATTTTTGATCACACGATTTAATGTGTTGTGCCAAAATTGAACTTAGCGAGTTACACTATGAACATATAACAAAAGAAAACCCACGCAGTCCTTTGTTACAAACAAAATTGAACTTAGCGAGTTACACTATGAACATATAACAAAAGAAAACCCACGCAGTCCTTTGTTACAAACAAAGGACTGCGTGGATTTTCTTTTGTTAGATGTTCATAGTGTTAGAAGTTCAGAAGGCTATTAAGATATTACAGCGTTTGTTTGTAGGTTTTTGGTGTTGATGTTGAGTTTGTCCAGTTTCCGGACTCCGGGACAGCTTTTTCTAAAAAACAATAACATTTGTTCAGCAGGATTATGTAAAACGTAACTGATTAAGTTTTAATTTTATATTATCAGAGTTGCATTGAATGAGTTTTCAGTGTGATCTTTAGTAGAATGTACTATACATGTATTAGCGGGTTCGGCAACCGCAAGTACATACAGCAAAGGAGGTCGCCATTACTATTTGGCGCTAAACGTCAGAGAAGTGAAAACCAAGCGGTCTGGCGCTAAATGCTGGAACAAAACCAAACTTTTCCGTTCGAGGGACGTACACCCACATCCAGTCCATCTCATGCTGGCTGCCAGAGTTTACCACCACCACCTCACCTTCCACCAATCTGACCTCGTCTTCGTCTTGTGGAGTATAGTCACTCACCACGACGTAAGTCTCGATCAAAACGGCGCTGGCCGGACCCCTTATGTTGGTGTTAAACTTGTGACCAAGCACGCCGCCACGTGCACGAGTTTCGTGTGAGGATGTCTCGAGTTGTGATTGGATTGAAGAGTTGTAACACAGCCTGCGTGATTCGGCTGGGCTTGGCAGTGATTTGTTGGTAGTTTCGAGAGCACCCGCGCCTTCGGATGCAGTAAAACCTGATTGGTCGGGTGTGTAATCGGACGATGACTTCTGAGTGGTTGAAGCAAGACGGTTCGAATGTCGGGATTGGGAAGTTCCTTTCTCAGGAATTGTGTCTAGGGGTAAGGGATGCTGATGCTCAGCAACTTTACTAAAAGGACGCTCCGAGTTCTTGTCAGTGCACTGCGTTTGAACCTCTACGGCTGCGCGAGGTTTAACTGATTCTGCAAAGAAAGAAATCGGAAAAGAAATAAACATAAAAGTCAACTTATTAATACTTACAACAACTGAAATTATTGAGTCCAGGCATGAATGCTTAAAGGCAACAATCAAGGTTAACTATTAAAATTCATTGCCGCCTTCAGTATAGTCATTATCACATGCAAAAATGACTGCCAATTATCAATACACGCAATCAAGATAAAAAAACAGCACAATTTGGACTAGTATGAAAGTTTTTTTCTAGTTTTTTGAAAACTTCTTTTTAAGTAATGAAATTCTTAATTAAATGTAAACCTTATAAGACCGTCTATTATTGAAAATTAAAATGTGCTAACCTTCCTCGTTAAGTTTCAGCTGAAGGAAGATTCTTGGCACGAATCCCTCCTGTTGTCCTCCGGAGTGTTTCCTCACGAACAGCCAATCAGAATCGTCCTTATTCATCACCGTGACAACATTGCCAATGTTGACAGACATGTCATCTTCATTCCGCGCCTCAAAGTCGTACACCGCCACGGCATCACCATGACAAGCATCCTTGACGAAATTGGCCGTCCTCCGACTGGCGCTCTTCCCCTTTTTGGATGTGGTAGATTCTAGTGACGCTTTCATGGCAGCAACAACCTCTACGATGTCCTTCCTGGAAGCCTCGACGGCCGAGACGCGGTGAGCGCGACGATTTCTGTTGACGGGTAATCCCCGTCTGAACTTCCGTCGCTCTTGTTGGGTGAGGGGAGTCTGAAGAGCGCGGACATTCGTTGCCGATCTTGTTGCGGGCCTTGAGGACGCGGCGTTATCCTCAGTAACATTTGACTGGCTTGGTCCGGTGAACGACGCAGATTTCATCATCTTTGGAGGGAGCAGAGGTGCTGTGTCACCCTCTTCGGAAGGAGTATCGACCGCATGCATCTTGGTTGTGCTTATAATTCGTGCCTCCTTGACGGCATTGTTGGCAAACCTGGGTTTGCGAACGAGATGTTTTGGCGGGAGTTGTTGAGAATCTTCGGGGCCAGCATCGGTATTTGTGACCAGATTGGCAGTTGCAAAGTCTTTCTTGCAGTTTGGAGTAGGCTCAACGGCAGCATCTGTTTCTGGGCAACTTTTGGCTTCTGGAATTGCCCAATTCCCAAGCTCGCCACGATCAATCTCCCGTCCTGAATCGTTGTCCACCTCAAACGGATTTTCAACCCCATTTTCCCGACGCTTCGGCTCTGTGCCCTGGACAAAATTATAAGCACCATTTTCTAAAAGCTGGTTTGATGTCATCGTCCTTTCATTTTCACCACCATGGTTAGAGTTGAACAAGACGACAGGAGATGCAGTGATGTATCCTATCTTTTGGTTTGCACTGTCCTCGCAACCTGTGAATTTATTCAGTTCTACTCGGTTTATTTCCGGGTGCGACACTTGATGTGTTTCCTTACTGTTGCGGAAAAGATTGTCGATGTTTTCTTCTCTGACGGTGAGGTTTACAGGGCGCGGGGAGTTCATCTTTACCTCTATCGACCTCCGTCGAAGGGAGCCTCTCCGCCGACTACTGCCGTAACTGGAGTAAGTTGATTTAGTCCGCTGAGGTGTTGGTCTTATCTTTCCTGCTGGCAACCTCACTGGGAACTGCTGAGGATCTCTTGACTGTTTCGGTGTCACGGTGCCTTTCCCTAGTGGATGCGTCTCACTTCTTGTAACCGGTCGCTGAACAATCTCCATCCGCAAGCACATTGACGCCTGAGGCTGACTGATATTTGTGACTTCGCCGAGTGGTGATCTGTCCCCTGTTTGGCGCCATTTTCTGGCCGTGGATGACTCCAACCTCAGCTTGATGGCACTGGGGTCCAACGCGCGCTCTGATGTTGCCCGCATGTAGAGAGGTTTCGACCGGACCAGGTTTCCAATTCTCGTGTTTTCCAAGTCTTTTTGCCCGGATTCCATGTCAGTTTCCTTTTTATGTGGCCTTGTCAAGAACTTTGACCGAATGAAGCTCGAGTTGTTTACCGGCTTTGTCCACAGAAACGATTCTCGTTTCTTGGACCGTCTCCGTAAACTCTCCACACTGGGAGATTTTCTTACTCCAAGTGTCTTTAGAGGTCTGTGTTTGACTGGTGGAATACAAGAAGGATTTTGCTGAAGAAGAGGTTGTTTTTCGAAGCGTGATTCATCTGTTGTCACGAACTCGCTTCTCATTGTCTTCTTCGGCGAGTACACGGAATTGGCTCCTCCAACTTGCGGGATCTTATACTCAGGATTTTGAGTTTGGAAAACGCCATCACATGAATCATCACTGTGGGTTCTTTTGACGCTGCCGGGTTTGGCTAAGATGACTTTTGACCCTTTGCTCTTTGATCCAGTTACATTGTCATTCTTATCTTCAGTCTCGATCTCAGAGGAAATGCTCAAACTCGATAGGCTTATCGCATCAATCATATCGAAATCAACCTCGTTCAGCGTTGGCAGGCAACGCCTCCGCCGCACCCAGTTTGGCAGGTTGTAGTGCGCCCTCTTGCTACTGGATGGCGAAGTCACATTAGAGGAATTTGATAGAAGTGGGGTTTGTTGTCCATTCGACGCGCCATCGTTTTGCGTATCATCTTCCTCTATTTCGACTTGCTGGTGTTGGGATGACATGAATGTCTCCTCGAAAAAAGTGAATGACTGGACTGTGACGGGATCTTGGGCCAAGTCTTCCACTTCTGGTGTTTTCTGACAGCTTGGACTTGGTGCACCTGCAGGTGTCTCATGGAGTTTACCCGTATCTGCAACACGAACGAATAATGACACACTGAATGTGGACACTTGTCAATACAAATTTTCCTTTCTCAACTTAATGCGAATTTTCATATTTCATATCGCCAATAGTTGTGTAAATTCGATGCCACAGAATGCATTGCACACTGCCTACTCTGATACCGCATTCACCATTTCAGTAGGCTGTGTTAAGCGTATGGAACAGAGTTCATGCAACAGAGTTAAATTAAAAGCATGGAGATAATTAAACATACGAAGTTAACAATCCCGCAGTATAATGAAAACATATTTCTGCAACAATGCCATTTCCCCTACCTCCACCGATATAAATCCCGGCAAAATAATCATCGCCTTTCGCCAGAGATATTTCTGGATTTGGCGGTTTTTCTGGCTCCTCCTTATTTTGGCCGAATGGGTTCACCTCACCGTAGATGGCGCTGAATCCTCCCTTTGACGCAATAGAGACGTCACTGCCAGCTCTCTCAAAAGCAACGGAGGCACCGCGATTTCGGACATTAGAACGAAGTCCTCTTGTCCGCGAGTTTGCAAGACCTGGACATAGCGAGACGAGAGAACGATTACTACTAGTAAAGTCCATAGCGAATAAGCATGAAGAAAAAAATAGGCTGCATCATGCAATCTTTTAATTTTGTAAGTGAATAAGAAAGAGTGGGACTTAAACCTGCGACCTCCGCATGACCATTATACTTGTTTTAAACTAAAATTTCAAAGTGAACAAAGAAAACTGGTAGGAGCGGGATTCGAACCTGCGACCTGCAGAATACCGTACCGGCGCTTTACCAACTGAGCTATCTTGCCCTATGTTGGCGGTCTCCAAAATTTGTCATTTTTCTTTGTTCGGGGGCGCTGTGGTTTGTCTATTTTAAATTATTCTTTTAAAGTGAATAACGAAAACAAGAGTGGGATTTGAACCTGTGAAACCCTCCCCCCTGCTCCTGGTTACTGCACCGGACTATACCGAGTTTGGTATCTTGCCCAATGTTGGCGGTCATCCAATTTTGTTAATATCTTTGTTCCTGGAGAAACTCACAATGCAATATTCTCTTAAAATAAATTCAAAAATATTTCAAGGTAGTTTATTCAAGACGTTTGCAACAGAATAATGAAATAATTAACCAGAAGATGCATCCCCCCCAAAATAAAAAAAATAAAAAATTGGTTTTTAAGTACAAATTGTTTTCAAAACCTAGACTAGGCCTAAGCCAATAGGTCTACGAAAAACAGTCTTAAAAGACATGATAAAGATGAAGATTTAAATAAAGTTAATATCTATATAGTTAGTAGTTACCGCATCAACATACATCGACAGTGATTACCATCTGTTCATTTCAATTCTGAATAAATAAAAACATGAGGTTTCCAACTTAATGAAGTGTTCCTGCTTTTGGATAAAGATAACATTTTAAAAAGTGCTCTTCATTTTTGCGCTTGATTTTTATCTGCGCCAAATACTGTACACTCACTCACTGACCATCTACAGGAAACACAAAGCATTGTCCTCGGAAGTACATGTATTGGGAAAGTATGACTGTGTGTACACTTTCACAAAAATCGGTCAAGAACAGCAAAATCTTGGAAAATAACCAACCCTCCGTGATAACAGCTGTCTAAACATGTGGCACAACCTGTTATTTCAAGATTTATGTCAGCAAAATCTGTAAAAAATTAGGAAGAAATCAACATGAATGTGAACACTTTGGAGTGACTATTACATGGTGCCAAGAACTTCTAACACAGAAAACAGAAAATTTCTTCCCCTATAATTACATTAAAATGTCCCAACAAAATTCTCAAAATTAGAGGTTGTGCCAAGTGTTTATACAATTATGAACACAAATGGATGGTTATTTTCCAAGATTTGCTGTTCCTTACCGATTTTGGTGGGGGGTATTAAAGTAAAATCTTTCCCAAATAACAATATAGGGGTTGGGTGGCACCATTGGGGCTGTTCCTTCCTCCATGGTGGCACCGCCTGGAAATAAGTCGAAAGACTTTCGTGGGCTATCTCGGCTGAATGCTGAATAATAAAGAAAGCCCAAGCCCAGCTCCCCTCCCAATCTGACAGTCTACCAGGCTAGGCACAAATAGGCCTACTTCACCTAGTCTGGCCATAGCCCTATATGTTTCTGGTCGGTTGGTTACAAATCATGGAATTCTAAAAAACCATCAAGCACCATGCAACACGATAAAGGTTCATTATACGACGAAGATTATCGTTTGCACCAACTGCACCCGTTGTAACTGAACAGTACAGCTCCACCACTCAAATAGTTTTTGAACTTATTTTTTATATACGATCCGACCAGGGGCTAGGGGCGGATTTAGCCTTTCATTTAGGGAGCCCGCCTATACCGGTACAGTGTAGTTTGACCAGCGGTGTACCCACTTACCCAAGGATGTGGTTTAGCATTGCTTAATTATCACAATTTTGCTCAGCAACCCCCACAACCCAATCCCATATCCGGCCCTGTACGACCATTCAATGATGTGTGTGTGTACACATGTACTTACTAGTTTTGGTGAATCTTCTGAGTTTCAGCAATCCCATGTTCGGGCATAGGAACGACATGGTCAGATGGCAGCACGAATCGCGACCTTCAAAAATGAAAACGTAACAGCTCCAAACAAAAACACTGCTTAATTGTAGAGTTCCATGAGAAACAAATACGACCGATTTTGATTAAAAACCTGGCATGTTGTCTTCGCTGTGACAGCAGCAACTTAAATCATTGCACTAAATTAGGCCTACTACACAACCATTAAACCCGTTGATTTTTAAATACAGCGCCTCGCTGGAGGCCCCATGAGCTGTTGGACCGGGTGCCCTCAGCCCATTAAAGGTCACATTCCTGAGAGCAGGTTGTTATCGCTGTACACAAAACACGCATTCAATTTGTTCCCCCATGTGAGAAGAAAAAAATCGGCTGTTCAACCATTATTTCTCCATGGTTCAACCGTCGTCTGCACACCCAAGCACAGCATGTTTACGCAGTAATGCATGAGGAATTTGGTCCATAATCCTGTCTACATATAATCCTTTCTTTTGTGCGTCCACGAGGAGAGCACCCAAGTGCTAATCGTATTTGGTAATTAATTTGTTGACGGAGGAAAGCTTTTTCAGCACGATCTCAATATATGTCGAACAACATTTGATGGACAGCGCCCTCTGCTATAATGTTTGTGACACTCGGCGCATTGTGTTGAAACACTCTTTCAGTTTTGTTGATCAACAATTTGTTGTATTTGTGAGTTTCTTGTATAATAATGGCTGCGAAGAACGCGGGGACGTAATTATTTGGCGGTATCATACCAAATAACTAGGCGTGGACTTCAGGTTTACCACATCACCCATTCATTCCATTTTACACAGATGGGGTTCTAGACCATGACCGTGACACTAGTAGACACAGGCTTGCTGATTCACAAAAGCTCTACAAAAATGTAGTTAGCAGAAAAATCACAGGTAGCTAGGCCTAATTCGTGGGAACCATTTTATTCGGGGGGAGGGTAGTAGGCTCCTGCAGTTAAACAAATTGGGTAAACAAATTTTGGGCCGTTCTGAACTGACCTATCGCCGTTTACGAGTTAACCACGCCCCCGAGACAACCATATGGGAATTTTGTGTGGGAATTTTAGTTTTGTCTCAGATTTTGCGCGTTCCACGTTGAATTATAATTGATGTGATTGGACAATAATTCACAAGCTGCGTTGATGCGATTCGACCGCAATAGGTCAATTACGAACAAAACGGAAATCTTCAACAAAAATAAAAACTGGAACATGGAGAAATGAATTCCTTCCTCCATGATTTACGGTGGCGCTTTCAGTTTTCAAGCAGTTTCAAGAAATGTCGCTGACGAAAAGTTGCCTCCTCGCCGCGCTGGATACCCCACCACTAGTGCGGTTTGGACGTTATACCCATTTTAGAGTCCTCAACAAAAATGTGCACTTGCGTCGTGCAAACGCAGCCACGCGCTCTTTTCCCTGATATGTGGACCCGTTTTTTCCAGTGAAATTAACACACCAAGTCCTTGGTAAAGAGAACTTGCGAAAATGGTAAATTTAAAGCGAAACCATTATATTTCAGGTCCAGCAAGACTAAAATTGTCACGCTAGCTGCTACTGGTCAAGAATTTGAAACTTGAAACTTTGTCACTTCCTTTGGGCGAAAAGGTTTCGGTGGGCAAAATAATTTTGGGCAGGAAATTAGTTTTTGAGAAGCCAATTTTCGAAAATGCAGGAAATATTTATAAATTGTTCATTATTTCGAGCATTATCTAAAAAGTTGACATTCATGAACAAAATCGTCATATGGGGCGAGGTTCCGAATTCTGAACTGAAGCAGAAATGATGTCGCCATATCCCCATATACTAGCATGGAATTTTCTTTCCAATTAGATAAACAAAACATAACCTTAGTCAAAATGAATATCTTTCAAAAGTGAAACTACAAATTGTTCGATATTTAGAGAAAAACCCTCAGGTGCAGGTGTTTACCTTTAATCCAGTTAATTAATTACATTCTTCCCCCACAATGCACCATGTGCCACGTAAGAAGCCATTTTGTTGGAAAATATGGCTGGTGCTCAATCCATCCAATGGATATCGTGTGTATTATTTTCCGGAAACCAGTGACCGAACTTCGTACAAATTCAGCTCAGCAGAGACGTATCCTGGGCGGCACAACATCAAAAACAGAATTTGTCTATCGGATTTAAACTCTCTCTTGCAGATTTAAGTGGATTCCTCGCTGCCGAAGTTGATTTGTTATCTAACTGTGATTCATGAGAGTGCTGTAACCGAGAATGGGTGGAAATGCAAGCGTGGAAGTCCCAGGTGGTGGTACCGAAGGTTACCATGTTTTGCGGGTAAGTCGACGTTCACGTTGGTTTAGCGTGCGTGTCTGGAGATCACTGGCCGTGTGACACGGCACGTCTCTCTAAATTGCTGACACGCGCAGGGTACGGGTAGGATCTAGCAAGTTTAAATTAACATTTATGCATTGGGAAAAATGTATCCTGGCATCAGTTGTTGGCTGTTGGCTGTGTACAAAATTTGTCTGTCTATGGGCAGTCATTGCAGTGGTGAACATTTCAAAATAGTTTTCATACAAAACATTGCAAAATGAAAATGGGAAAGATTTTACTACTAGTACTAGTAGGGTGGGACGCTGTATTACCGCGGTACTTATCAGGGTGATATCACGTTTCCCGATCGGAATAGAGATTGCTCACTAACCTTCCCGAATTGTCCTGTCTTTTGTGTTGTATAACTCTTGCTTTTTTTAAACTGACATAAAAAATCCGACGGTGGTTTGGTTTATTCCCATGTGATGCCTGTGAAAATAGACATGCTCGTCATTGCTCGTCATTGCTCGGCGGAGTACAGACTCTGTAGTCTGTATTATCGCGGTATGTGGGCAGTGTTTTTTACAATGATTTCAACTTTTTTAATTCATGGTTAATGTTTGACCAAAACATCCCCTGAATAAAGTCTGATATTTTCCCTGTAAAGTTCAAGTTGATTAATTAACCCTAACCTTCCCTAACCTGCCAAAATCAAACACCCCATTTGTGTTGAATTTTGTGTGATTGGGTACTGTAGAGCCTTGGCACCATCACTTTGCATGGGACTTGATGCCCTGATTTTGTCTAAGTACAAAGAATGTGCCATTGGTTTACTACACAGTGTTGGAGTTTGTGTGGTTAGGGAAGGATTCTAGTAAAAAGCCTTGGGCTGTTAGGGTTAAAGACGATTAGGCCCTGCAAGATGATTTCTTAACACCCTGTCCCCCCTCGAAGGCGACAAAATTCACTGAGACAAGTCTACTGATTGACGATTGGGGGCGCCATTCACTTTACACGGTGCGTCGTTTTATTTGTTTTACCGCACTGTCCTTATTTTGATCCCGTAAATGTTTCTACGATTTCGCGGTGGAAATATCGTCCTTCGGCGTCATTTTGCATTTGCAGCTGTAGAATGGGAACCAGACAATGGAACTTCCATGGACAGAGCACCATTAAAGATTCATGTTAAAATATAGACGGTACCTTTTAGCAGACACGGTGAGGCAAAATGTACAAGTTTTGGAAAACGTGAATATTTATTAAAAATCGTTAAAAGTCCCGACACAACATTTTTTAATCGTCATTTTTTAACACAAATCAGCAGAAAGTCCTTAATGCTTGATGAATTGGATATAAAATTGCCAGTCGAAGGAGTTTTGGCAACGGAAAAAAAAGGAATTTCTGATGCCGCGATAATAGGGAGTCTGACTATACTAGGCCTACCCCCAATGGCGATTGTGTAGTGTAGGGCCCTGTTCCCTATAAGGAAACAAAATCCACTTTTAGGTTAATGGAATTGCCAAACTAGTTAGCAACATTACAAACCAACAGGTATGCCGTTGATAAAGGGCAGGGTTTTATTTTTTGAGGGAAATGAAGACGACAAAACGCAACTCGAAAATAAAAGATGGTGATCACCGCGACGCACAGTAAACACGCAAAACCGCGTTGATTCGCATGGCAACTGCCGTAAAGGCTAAAGCGCGTATGAAAATTGCATTTTCTACCGCAATAAACAGTTCAAAATTACAAAAAAAGATGTCAAAAGAATTAAGAAAAGTCTGTTTTAGGTTAAAAAGTAATTTTGGAATGAGAAAAAATACCCTTGACTCTATTTTGATCAAAACTAAAGAGGGGTCCTACACTACACAATCGGGAAAGATTTTACTTTAATACCCCCCACCAAAATCGGTTAAGTAACAGCAAATCTTGGAAAATAATCATCCATTTGTGTTCATAATTGTATAAACACTTGGCACAACCTTTTTGAGAATTTTTAAAATTTTCTTTGGACATTTTAGTGCAATATAAGGGAAGAAAGTTTGTGTTTTCTGTGTTAGAAGTTCTTGCCACCATGTATAGTCACTCAAAGTGTTCACATACATGTTGATTTCTTCCTCATTTTTTACAGATTTTGCTGACATAAATCTTGAAATAGCAGGTTGTGCCACATCTTTAGACAGTTGTTATCAAGGAGGGTTGGTTATTTTCCAAGATTTTGCTGTTCTTGACCGATTTTGGTGGGGGGGTATTATTAAAGTAAAATCTTTCCCACAATCGCCCTAATAATATCAGTCAGGACCATCAAAATCTTGGAAAATAACCATCCATTTGTGTTCAGAAATGTATCTACACTTGGCATAATGTTTAATTTTGAGACTTTAGTCAGGAAATTTGTGTGCAGTGTGGGATGGGGGAAGAAAGCTTGTTTTCTGTTAGCCCTAGATATGGCGTCCTAGCGCACAAGACTGCAAAACAGTTCTATGCTAGAAATTGAGGTTCAAAAATCACATTTTACCTGCATAAATATTCTTGGCATCATCTTCGCCGACAATTCAACAGCCCATCTCCCCGGTAGGATAGAAATATTCCTCCAAGAATGTCAAGAACAGGAGATATTTGCGGCGCAAAATCGTCTCCACTCGACGCTAACTTCACAAACACGAGGAGTAATACCTTGTCCGCACATCTTTAACGTTTATCAACAACAGAGGGCACAATTTACAGGCGGTCTCTGTTGCGCCCTCTGTTGATGAACGTTCTAGATGTGGGTATTGCTCCTCTTGTTTGTGAAGTCAGCGTCGCGTGGAGACGATTTTGCGCCGCAAATATCTCCTGTTCTTGACATTCTTGGAGGAATATTTCTATCCTACTGGGGAGATGGGCTGTTGAATTGTCGGCGGAGATGATGCCAAGAATATTTATGCAGGTAAAGTGTGATTTTTGAACCTCAATTTCTAGCATAGGACTGTTTTGCAGTCTTGTGCGATAGGACGCCATATCATGGCGTCCTTCTAGGGCTAGTTTTCTGTGTTAAATGTTCTTGGCACACTGTGTGGTTGGGGCCCGCTCTATAGTCTCATTGGTCCCCCGTCTCATTGGTCCCCCTTTTAATAAATGGATTATATTTAGTCCAACAGTCCACAAGGAAAACTGACTAGGTAAATTTGAATACATTTTCAAAGTGAACAAAGAAACTGGCAGGAGCGGGATTCGAACCTGCGACCTCCGGAACACCGTAATCCCGCTCCTGCCAGTTTCTTTGTTCACTTTGAAAATGGATGATATTTAATCAGCTATCTGTAGTTGTTGACTGCTGTCATCTGACCTTTAGTGACGCCAATCGGTCTTTGTATGATTTTTCTTTCAGTTCATGCAGTTCCTGCACTAGCTTGGTAATCAATTATTTAATTATTTAGTGATTAATTAATTAATTAATTAATTTCTGGATGTGCTATTGAGAAGAAGGAACTACAAAAGGGGTGACCAATGTGATGGGGGACCAATGAGACGGGGGACCAATGAGACGGGGGACCAATGAGACGGGGGACCAATGAGACGGGGGACCAATGAGACGGGGGACCAATGAGACGGGGGACCAATGAGACGGGGGACCAATGAGACGGGGGGACTATAGGCATTATCCCGTGTGGTTACAACATACGTGTTGATTTCTGCCTCATTCTTTACAGATTTTGCCGACATAAATTGTTATCAAGAAGGGTTGGTTATTTTCCAAGATTTTACTGTTCCTGAATGATTTTGGTGGGGGGTAGGCCTATTATTAGTAAAATCTTTCCTCATATACCTTATGGCAAATACCGCCTGGTTGAGACGTCACAATGGTTACTAGGGATTGTGGTAAGGAAACGCACACAAAAATGGCTCTAATTTCCTTCCCACAATCCCTTGTGACCATTGTGACGTCTCAACCAGGCGATATTTGAGATATGGTCTATGAGTATCTGATCATTTAGAAATGTTATGCCACAACCAGTTGGCCTCTCTAATACTGTCCAGCTCATGAGCTAGCCGTGGGAAGTTGGGATTGGTAATTTTTAAATAAAAGTTGGCCCTGTACAAGAGAATGGTTTCCTAGGGTTAGTGCTGCAACTGATCCTCCAGGTTCGGTTCGGTTCGGTTCGGATTCGGTTCGGATTTGTTTTTCCGAACATCGGTTCGGTTCGGGTTCGGAAGTACATATATATGCATTAAAAAAATCTCTCAAATCGCGATCGCGCCGATCGATAGCACTAACACATACAATGCCCTTCCAGGAATTCCCCGGCCCTCCCCACTGCAGTCATAACAAGTTGATTGGCACATTGCCAAACCTGCAGGGCGCAAGATAGATAATAATGGAACAATGGTCACACCCCGGGGGCCACCGCCGCGCCATTTTCAGATATGCATATTCAGTGTTTGGTCACAATTTCATCGAGTGATTCAGAGATCCATGTGAGTACATAAACATGATCGTTAGCGCATGTGTGCGTGATAAGCAAAATTTACAGCCAAGTGCTGCAACATATAATTCACAAGGCAGGAGTTTTTGCTTAGGAAGGAATGTACATGTACATGTAGAATCCTACCACCATTTTCGGGGGTACAATTTTGCAATAAATGCAAGTATTTTTGTTCTAAACTAAAAGTTGTCCATAAGAGAGTACCTGGAATCTGATGGGGCCCTGGCCCCAAAAAGCTTCATCACGCCGTACGCTCACAAACTTCAAACTTTATTTTCTTAGAATCTCATCCCTGGACTGTGCATGCCCACAAAACGAGAAATGTATATTCATGTTGTGTCGCCGTGTGAACAACCAATCATTGCATACTGGGCGGGGCTCGCTTTCGAGTGCACTACATTTTTTAGGCGGGGGTGGAGGGATGGAAACTCGCATGGCCGGCCGGATGCAAGCAGTCGCGACTTGGTCTTTTATGATTTTTGTTTTACCTTCCTGGAATGGAAAAGGCTTTATCTTTCTTTTTTTATTCTATCGACTGTCTACATTGCATGCAGTACCTGGGCTATAATGTAACCGTTTACATGGTACATGTACATGTTCTTGAGTCCAAACCTGCTGCTACAATGTAAGGCCGAAAAAGGGCTTGATCAACAGGTATTAATTCAATCATATCCGTGCCGCCCGTTTGCGCTAATATTGTCCTATCATCGCATGCATTCCTAGCGCTATCAATATGTGTGCGTAAAGTTTGCCGAACTTCCGAACCAACAATTTTTGGTTCGGTTCGGTTCGGTTCGGTTCGGAAGGCCATGTTCGGCCATTTTTAGTTCGGTTCGGCGGTTCGGCTGCAGCACTACCTAGGGTTGGACATGATGTTTGGTAACTTTCAAAGTGATAATCCAGAAATTGGGGGGGGGGGGGGGGGTGTAGAGAAATGTTCTCAACTCACATAGAATTTGTACACAGCACAGTCAGTAATAAGCATCTGGCACTACTTTTTCCTTGCTCTGCTGCGACCACTGTCAGTGGCGGATCTACGGGGGGGGGGGGGGGGTTTGGGGGTTTAAACCCCCCCCTTGGGCTGAAAAAAAAAAAAATAACCAGTGTCGGGTGTCAAAAATTCGGCACGCTGGGGTGTGTAGGCCAATCACCTCAGGTAAACCCCCCCCCTTAGTTAAAACCTAGATCCGCCCCTGACTGTACGTGTGTGTCTCAACTGATAAACAATGATACAAACAAAATATCATTGAGAAACAGATTTTCCTAACAGTGACATGATACAGGTATTTTTTTGTTATTCCAAGGGGAACTTTGTCCAAAGTACATGTAAATTACTTTTTTCCCCCAAGGTAAAACCTGGTCAAAGGTTATACAATACCAGGGGTTAAAATTGCGCAGGCCATGGTGGAAAACATGGCATGGCAAGATTGTACCCATTGTAACAAGATTGTGTGTGGGCGATATACATTAGCACTAATATTGCAAATGCCCATAGCAAAAGAGTTTGCTTTGTTTATTGCATATGATCAAATATTTGAACTCCCCCCCCCCCCCCAATTTCTTTTTAAACAGACCTCAAAATTGATGGGTGAAAAGTTCAGTTCATAAATCAGACTATGAAAGAGATTTTGTAAATTATCCAAAAGTTATTTATTCTCAACAGTGTATGTAACTAAAACGTTTGATTTAATTATAACACTGAGCCTTCATAAAAAAATATTGTATCATGTAAAAGAAATCAAAATTTTTTGGTCCTGAATTTTTATGCAAATACACTCCCAAGTCTCATGGTATGAAAGATATAGATAGAAATCTCAATCTTTTTTGTTTGTTTGCCAGAATGGTTAAAAATAGCAATTTTTAAAGAAAAGATCAAAGTCTGCAAAGTTCCAAACCGTTTTTTAATTTGGCATCTCAGTTGGGGAATTCACGTATGTAGAGCATTGCTTGTGCTTACACACATGCAGTAGATCAAAGGTAACTGTGTCGTTTGCTGTAACTATAAATAGTGTACACATGCCATTGTTTGCCTGCTTTGGAGTAGGGTAATTTGTTTCTAACAGATTGTCAGCATTCTGTCGGTGAAGTTTGGTATCAGTTTTGCTAGTGTGACTCTGAATTGTCTGAATAGGTTTTGTGCCGCGGCTGCTCTGAACTTTGGTACCCTGATAACGTGGGTCGCTAATACCTGATCAGGCCAACTGAACAGGGGGCAACTGTTCATTGAACACTAATGAGGTTATCTTTGAAACTGAAAAATGGCATTGAGGCGGAGCTGTACTTCCAAAGCTATTTTATATTTCACATTGAACCATACAAGATGGGAGAAATATGACAACATGAAAATGTGCATAACTATAGAAAAACATAAACAGTTTGACTTTCCAGTCTAAAACTGTTCTTGATGTTAAACATTGTCATCAATGTTTTGATACGTCTGTTGTTATTTTTTGACTTTCAGTGCAGGGCTCGAATTTTGCATTGGACTGCTGAACCGAGACCAGTAATTGAGCCATTGACCTAGCAAACTCAAGACCCAACTACATTTAGACCAGTGGGCTGGTCATCATTCTTTCAAATTATTCTTTCAGTAATTACAATCCTAACTAGTAACTCCCTAATGGTTCCCCAGGAAAACCCTGCTAAATCCAACAGAGTCCAACAGAGACTCATACAATGTATGAGTTTCCTGCTCAATCCAACGCAGTTCAATACAGTCCAACATGACAAGTTGCTGGGTACCTAAAAATAATAAAAGAATCCAACTGTGTCTTATTTTTCTGTTGCCTGCTGAATCCAAAAGGATTGTAACACTATGAGTTAGCTGCTCGATCCAACAGGGTCCAACGAAAATTTAATAGTTGGATTCAGCAGGGTTAGGGTTAGCTAATTAGTGAATCTCAGATTTCACACTTTGAATGAAGTCTGCCTTGTTTATTTTCATTCATCTTGAAAAATGTTCAGTTAACCCCTTGGGCACGGTATTTTACGGGAGACGTCGGGGTGTTGCAGCGGTTCTGGCAGCCAAATTGAACCACTACAATGTGTTTGTGCAGTCAAGCATGACATAAACAATAATCCAACAATGGATTGAAACTGCACAAATGGCGGCCAATGGCGTCATCCGGCCTGGTGACACTTTTTTGTTTGCGTCCACAGATGTCATCTGTACGCAAAGGGTTAACAACAAATTGGGATTCCAGTTTTGATATTTTAAATGCACACTTTCACAGAATGTCTAGTTAATTTTGAAAGACACCGGTCTTGGCAAAATTACTCTGGTTTGGTGAATCACATGTGTAATAAATCTTGTTGTGGTCATGTGGATATTTTCATGAAATTCAAGCCCTGCATTCGTGGGAAATTTGGGAGATATACCATTACATTTACATTATTTGGACAAGGGGATTCAGAGTGTTTGATTATGGAAATGCATTTAACATGGAATTGATTTCTGCTTTCTTCTTAACCTACTCCTGCAGGTTCAAGAGAATTCGCCAGGGCACAAGGCCGGCTTAGAGGCCTTCTTTGATTTTGTTATTGGCATTGGGAGCACAAGACTGGTATGCTCTTATGATTATATTGTTCATAAATAAAAGCCAATATGATATTCAGTAAACTAATAAGATCTTCAAATCTTTAGGTGGCTTTCTGTAGAAAATGATTATAAGTAAATGACTGATACTGAGTCAGTTGAGCTACAGATCAACAGAAACATGTATGCCATGTCAAAGTGAAAATTAATCGCTTTTTTCCCTCAAAATTTGTTAGAACTTGATTAAATCTATAAATTGGGCCCAGATGTGAGATCTGCATGAATGTGACATAGCCTGGGATGGAAATGAAAAGGTTTAAGCTTGCTTGTGGTCTTGACAGAATGTGTCTGTGCTTTCATGCAATTATTCAGCATCTGGGTCTCTTATCCACCTAGGACAAGGATGATGACACCTTGAAGAAGCTTCTCAAAGATAACGAGGAGAGGCCCGTACGGGTCCTCGTCTACAGCAGCAAGACGCTGTCGGTCCGAGAGGTCTCGCTGACCCCCAACAATAGGTGGGGAGGTCAGGGGTTACTCGGGGTCAGCATCAGGTTTTGCTCCTTTGAGGGTGCCAACGAGAATGTCTGGCACGTTTTGGTGAGTTCCTCTTGCTGTTGTCCGTTTCTCCGGAGCTGCTAAATATGTTTGCTGAGCACTGAACAAATTAGCTGAGTAAAAACGGGTTACCGGCCAAAATGCAGTGCATTGTATATTAGTTGTGACTGGTTCTCAGCAGATTTTTACTCTGCACTTAAATTTGCTAAGTAAGGCCAAACAAATAAATAAAAGAATTTGTGTTGCCCTTAAAGATAGTAAAATTTGCAAACATCAAAAAACAAAACTACTGAATTATTATGAAATAGCTTACTAGACTAAGTAAACAGCAGTCTTAAGCATCCTGTGAAATCATGGCACCTGGTGCGCTGTTGTTTTTAAGAAAAGTGGAAATTTGTCATTTTCCAATGATGTGATGACATACAAGTTGTCCAAGACATGTATCCAGACTAAGCCAGAGCCCCTTAGAGCCAAAGCTTAAAATCATGAGCCTGAAATCCAGATTTGTTTGGGTAAAAATAGTGCCCCTTGTCTTGTAAAAATAGGCTCCAAGGTCCAGATCAAGCTTTAAAAAACAATGAATGAAATAAAGAACCAGAATAATTGAGAAAGAAAAAAAAATTAATTCATAAGCAAGCATGTCGACTTTGGGCTTTTACAGGTTTCTTTACCTGTTACATTGTAAATAGTCTGAAGCCGTGTCCGCACTGGACTTTATTTGGAAGGTTTTACCGAGACGATGGTAAAATGAAAAATGGTCAAATGTGACCACTATCTGCACTTGCACTTTCGACCTGCGAACATTTTACCGAGACTGTGGTCCGAGCTGTCAGTATAACGACTCTTGAGGGCACTTTGTGTGACCTTTCTATATTGATCCAATCGACCCAAAGTGCGTTCCTTTTTATTCTCCTGGCCGATGTGTACACGTATACGTAGGCCTACGTCTTTTCAACAATGGCTGATACCGCAGGGAAGAAGCGAGCCGCTGTTTCCAGCAAGAACAAAAAGCCAGCAAAAAAAAGGCAGAAACTGGTCTCACGAGGAGACTTGCCACATATTATGTGCGTGCGCCGCACCACGGTGAAATAATGCAAAGCGCATGCGTGGTGTCCCTGTGGAGCATGACCTCGCTGGACTCAGGGAAAAGTAACTGAGAGAAAATCGTCCCAGGCTGTCGGCACTGGACTTAAAATGGGAAAAGTACCCATCGTCTCGGTAAGCTTTACCAAAAAAAGTCCAGTGCGGACAGGGCTTTAGTGGCTTGATTGTTAAATTAAGCTTTATTAGGGAGTTACTGGTATGCGAAATATGTTCATATACACTCCCCTTGTGCCTTTTGAGTACTGTTGTTATTTCAAGGCCTTATCGAGGATAATTAAATTTATATGCTGCCTGTACTGAATATGTGTATATAATAAAATCCCCACATGGTTGTTACACAATTAAAATCAGCATCATTATTGCTGGTCTCAACATAATTTCAATTAGATATGGCCGTCTGAATGGCACAATATATTTACTTAAATCACACGCCACATTCATACATGCATAGTGCCGGTTATCAAATGGAATGCGACTTCTGAATATCATGTGTTTCTGAAATAGGAGTGCTTATTCTAATGTCTAAATGCAGTGTTTGGTTTTCTGTAAGAAATCGTTTGTTTTTGAAAAAAGAACAGTACATGTTAATTTATGTATACGCTGACCATATTCATTTGCATTCCATTCTTTATGCCTTGTGTGTTTACAAAGACAAAGTTAGTAACTTTCAAAGGAAGCCAAAGTCCAAGTACTTATACTTGCACTTCCAGTGTATGGTACTTTATGCAGGGTTCCCACAGTCATGGAAAATCATGGGAAATACTGGAATTTAAAGCTATAATCATGGAAAGTCATTGGAAGGTCATGGAATTTTGGAGTCATGGAAGTCATGGAAAATCGATATTCCATGAAAAAAGCCATGGAATCTTGCACAACCCCTACACATGATGATGCATAATAATGGCTATGGCAGTCTTCCAGTTTGCACTCCAGTTTACATTATTGTCCCTCGTGCATCATGATGCAGTACATGTACACCCTATATTTGTTGGGAGAATCGGATGGCTTTAAGGGGAGGCGGCCATCTTGTTTATGATAATGCACACGTACATTTGTACATAGACCTATATTTTCAATGTGATGACTGGCCAAGTGTATTGTAAATAGACTTCTAAGATGTCCAAAACAGCATAAGAATAAGCCAGTTCGGTGTCTCAAAGCTCAAAGGTTATTCGGGATAATATTGCTGACGTAATGTTACGTGAACGCCTTTTCTGATTGAGTTCAACACGCGCGTTGTGCGACCACCTTTTTTGCGTTCACACGCGCGCGTTAGGTCACGCAGGTCATTCGGGGTAAAATGTCATTGTGCACATGCGCAGTTGAAATACCAAACTGGCTTATTGTTCGTGGAAAACCCAATTTTATTCATGGAAATTCATGAAAAAGTCATGGAATTTCATTGTAAGATTTCTGTGGGAACCCTGTTTATAAATTCCACACCGAGTGTTACATGTATTTTGCAAATGTTTTATATGAAAAATGCCATTTATATGCATTTGAAACTGATCTTTCAGGATGTGCAACCAACGTCTCCAGCGGCACTGGCTGGATTCAGATCAAATACAGATTACATCATTGGGGCAGATACCATCTTACATGAGGTATGTACACCACCGTAAGCATGTCCTGCGGTTTTCATGTAGTGGTGGGTCAAAACCACCATCTCAATGGCACAAGTTGTACAGAGCCTTGACTGTGTGTCCACTGATAAAAATCCTGTGCTTTGCATAGCACACAGTGCATAGCACCAAGGGGTTCAAGTAGAAATGCCTTCAAGTAGACACGCCTCTGTAAAGCTACCTTGCATGTGTGCATATCAGTGTAATGGCAATTGTGACTGAGGTAACACATACTGGCAACACCAAAATCTAGACGAAAAATGCAATGCATAATCTCCTCAGAGGTTTTCTGGGGGAGTCTGGCTCTGTGAGAACAACTGGTACCTCGGTAAGCATCGCAATCATACTGCACAGTCAGTTCAAGCAGAGTTCTGTATCTTTTTCTTGCGATAGTCCGAGGACCTGTTTTCATTAATCGAGTCACATGAGAATCGACCCCTGAAGCTGTACGTGTACAATGTGGAGACAGACGGTTGCAGAGAAATCACCATCACACCGAACCGTACCTGGGGAGGCGAGGGCATGTAAGTGAAAAAAAACCTTTATTTGACAATTTCCGACTTTTGCTCTGAATTGGATACATGGAGCTATATGAGATTCCTTATGCAGATGCTTTGAAGCCACCCTAGGCATGGCCATGATTGGAGGGTTTGCGTGTTGTGTGAGTGACCGAAGAATAATTTAAATAATTGAAGAATAATTTCATCTGAAAACTATCCGCGTGGCCTTTCTGTCTGCATCTCGCATGCATCTGTAAACGCTCAGAACTTTCACTTGAAAAAGCATTGCTTTATTCACATACTTGGTTATGAACATTCTGTGAATGTCACTTTTTGTATCAATAGAGACCGTCCTTTATTGTAAAATACATAATGCTAGGAGTCCAATGGTTAAATACATGGAAAGGGTCTATTCTAGACTTTCGCTTTCTGAAGTGTCCTTGTGAGGACTGTGATAGATATTTCACCATTCCAATAATGTATTGTTGTCCCGTGCCTATCAGTCTTGGCTGTGGTATAGGCTACGGGTACCTCCATCGGATACCCACGCGCTACTTCCCTGAGGGCCGGAAGATGACGTTCTCTGCACATCTTAATGCACCAATAATTCCGCTGGACACTGACATCAAAGTTACACCCGGGGACGGTTTTGCAGAGGTGAGTAGTTTAAAAGCACAGGGTTCTCGAGATGACCTTAAAAGACTTCATAAAAGTACGTGCAAATAATTTGGAATGCGTATGGGGGTTATACTGGGCAGTCAAACAGTCAAACTTGTTTTCAGTCATTTTTTCATGTCAGTTTAATTATTTAAAGAACTTACGCATCATTTAGGCTTATTTTTTGCCATGAAAAATGGCAAAAAATAAGCCTAAATGATGCGTAAGTTCTTTAAATAATTAAACTGACATGAAAAAATGACTGAAAAAAAGCATCTTGGGCCAAGTATCTTTGACCGAGGTGAGTTAATTTGTTCATTCTGGAATTGTATGAAAATCAGATATACCTGATGTTGTGTAACCTAAATTTCAAAACTGACATTGGTGATTTTAATAAGGTCTCTGAAATTGAGTGTCTCGGGTAACAAGAATTAAAACTTTTTCAAAGTGAACAAAGAAACTGGCAGGAGCGGGATTCGAACCTGCGACCTCCGGGTTACCGTACTGGCGCTCTACCAACTGAGCTATCTTGCCCTATGTTGGCGGTCTCCCAAATTGTCGGTATCTTTGTTCAGGTGGGCGCTAGTCACTAACAATTTGGGAGACCGCCAACATAGGGCGCAAGATAGCTCAGTTGGTAGAGCGCTGGTATGGTAACCCGGAGGTCGCAGGTTCGAATCCCGCTCCTGCCAGTTTCTTTGTTCACTTTGAAAATGTATTCAAATTTGCCTAGTCAGTTTCCCTTGTGGATTGTTTGACGAATTAAGAATTATAACTGTTAAAAAACATGCTGAATTTTTAACCATAAATTTTTCTGTAATTGTGTAAAAACAAATGAGTAATTTTTACATAGGAAATTGCACTGAGCAATATTTTACTTGGCAGCACGATGAAATTAGGCCCTCGAGAAGGATTCTCCAACTGAAACATTGAGTCCATAGTTCTGGGTCTACTCAAAATGCAAACTACTGTTCTCTCAGATGATTACTTCACTCGGTGTCACTGCAAACTCCACATTAGCTTTTTCATCCCCTTACATTGTAGGTCTCATCAACATATTAAATGTCGACTACATGACAAAACAATTCAGATGAGATTTTTGTTTTTCTCGTTTGCCTCCTGCAGGTTTCCCTTGCGTCAACACCAGACACGAGTCAAATCGGGAAGGGCGTGACTGGGGTGAGGTTCTCGCCAGACCCACCTGTTGAAATCCCCAATCCAGCGGTTGCCGGGGCTCTGCCGACCGTGCCTTCAACGGAAACGACCACACCAGGTAAGAGAGAGAGGAGTCGCCTGCTGTTCACGCAGGGTCAAGTTCTCAAGAATTGATGTAGTTTAACCTCTGGAATACAGACGACGGCCATAGGTGTGATTCGAAAAAGACCTCCTGGCCGGTTGATCTCATTCCTGCATGTACTCAATCCATTCATGTTTCAACTATATTGTTCTTGAATAGATGGAGGTTTTTTTCAAACAAAGCGAAATGGAGGCTCCAAGTGCAATGAATAGGAACATTCTATTCCGTGTGATGCCTACAGACCTTTATCATGTTGTCACCATCTTTGTCTTGTTCCCTGTATGCATTAGCAATTATAAATAGTGATTCCAATTATTGAACGAAGGTGCCAGACTATTTTCCCTTCCAGCCTCGGTTTGGTTACATTGATTTGAATAGGAGAAAAACAAGATGGCTGTACCATGATAAAGGCCTATTGTTTGCATTTACGCTTGGCTACACAGCCCCGTTATTGGCATACCAGCACCCCACCAATAACAGCCAGATGGAAGGGGTTAAAGAAATCATTTCTGTTGATGCGTTCAGATAGTTGGAGGCAGTAGTTCAACTCAAGGGGGAGGGCATGGTTGGGTATGTGCTCCCCTTAGCTCAGGCCTGTGCCCTCCCACAACATGAGAATGCACCCGTGTAGAAAAAAACAACTAAAGCCTATTGTATTAAGTGCCCCCCCCCCCCCCCCCCCCAAGAGAATCTCTGCACCCCCAGGTACCCTCCTGCAAGTTTGAACCTAGGTTTTTATGCCACAAGGTGGGAGGGCTTTTTTCTTTGTCTTCTCTGCACTAGCTGTCAAAATGGGTGTTAGAAAATGCCAGACATAAGAATACAAGTATGTACTTGTATCCAGTTTTCATTCCTTAACAGCACCTGAAGTTCCAGAAAATCCCCTTTCCAAAATATTTTAAAGGTGAACTTTTTGGTTGTTTTTTTGGTTGTTTTTTAACCCCTTGCGTACGGAAGACGCCAAATGGCGCAAAAAAACAAAACAGTGCCACCAGGCCGAATGACGCCATTTGCCGTTATTTGTTCAGTTTCAGTCCATTGTTGGATTATTGTGTATGTTACGCTTGACTGCACACACACACATTGGCTGCAAAGGACGGCGCGACACCCCTGCGCCTCTTGTAAATAACCGTACCCAAGGGGTTAACAAGAGATGTGACTGTCGGCAGCATTGTTTTGCAGCAGCCTCTCGCAGTAGAGGTCTGAAGAAAAACAATCTTTCAGACTACTTGCAGGTCTGTCAAGGCGCTTCTCAGATTTAATGGTAACCTCGCCTATAACATTCTTGTTAGTTTCCACAGGAGTGCTGCCCCCAGTAAGCCTGGCCAACATCCCTGGTCTGACCAACCTCAACATATCCCTACCCGCCATGCCAGCCGTGGCACCGGTCAACACATCGGGGTCAGCTGACGCCCCTGCGGCCGGAGCGGCTACCACCCTGCCGCCCCCCATCTCCCTCCCTGGCGGAATCTCAATACCAGGACCCATGCCCCTGCCAAATCTTCCCGCTGGCATCAGCACGGCTCCACAGACCACCACGCCAACCTCGTAACTCTGTTCAAAGGGGGTTTTCAATAATCACCTGGGTATTTGGGTTCAAGGGACTTTATTAACCCCTTGCGTACGGTTGACACAAATACGTGCCGATTAAAAATTGCCACCGTCTATGCACGTCAATTTCTGCATTTTCAATCCATTATTGGGGTATTGTGTACGTTATGCTTGGCTGCACAAGCCGGCCTGGTGCTCCGATGCCCCCATATGAAATCCGGGGTCAAGGGGTTAATCTAGCAAGGGTGCATTCCACTCCTACAAACAACGCGATTATAAGGCTGTTCGATATGACGATATTTCGATTTTTTTTCAAAAATCGTATCAGCCCCTTTAAAAATAACCGGAACATTCTAAGCGTGTATTTAGAGTGAATTAGTCCAGTTTACCTTACCTGAAATTCCAGTTATTTTCAATAAATTTGACGATAGAATAGTACATAACGTATGTACTAAATATGTGTCGTTTCTTTGACCGTTTATTAAAGCCCAACATGACTCCGTCGGTATCACATCTAGATATTTCTGTGCTGTGCATTGCATCGCATCGTTGGTACATGGTGTAGTCTTGGTCAAGTTCAAACAGCCGCACAGGATGCTACAGTCTTATTCCCATTGTACAATGTATGTACACGCAGCTAACGTGTAGCGAACTTCGTCTTGAGAAAAGACTAAAACCTGGGGTTATGGCAATTGTTGCAATAAGGCCAACCCCTATAGTGCACCTGCGCGTTGCATTGTTGGTGTGGTCTTGGTCAAGTACAAGCAACCGCACTGAATGCCACCGTCTTATTCCCATGATACAATGCACGTACACGCTGCTAACATGTAGCGAACTTCGTCTTGAGAAAAGACTAAAACCTGGTTTATGGCAATTGTTGCAATAAGGCCAACCTCTATAGTGCACCTGCGCGTTGCATTGTTGGTGTACTCTTGGTCAAGTACAAGCAACCGCACTGAATGCCACCGTCTTATTCCCATGATACAATGCACGTACACGCTGCTAACTTCGTCTTGAGAAAAGACTAAAAGAAAAGACTAAAACCCAGGGTTATGGCCGGCCCTATAACATGCATTGTACATGTACAACGGCTGTCTTCTATACACAAGACATACATGTACAATACGATCGTTTTTTGACAGTTCACGTGTGATCGTCCATGGTATTAATTATCAGCTGTTACTAATCAGCAATGCTGAAATAGAAACAAACACTCGTCTTTCTGGAGTGCCGTAAAGAAGCTAACTGAAGGTAAATATCGTAGTACTCCAACTACTCAACAAGTGAAGTCTTGTCAACCCGGCCCCAATATAATCTTGGCAACCCGATTCGCGATCTCAGTAGTCCCAATATTAAAAAATGAACGGACTCCGAGCTCAATCCCCGGGCGGGCCTGAGCTCAATCCCGGCGGGCCCGATCCCACGATGCCGTGGTGACTTACGTCATGTATTTTTTGTTAGTCTCCTCCATTCTTTAGTAAAGGGAAACAGTGACGTCATCACTATAATATTGAATATCGCGAGATTTTTTGTCTTTCGGTTTCAAAATAAATGGATATCGAACAGCCTTAAACGCTTACATTGCAAAACTTGGCGAACAATTTTCCTTGGTATGTGCACACAAGTGACGAACGTTGGCCAAGGTTCTCGTTGTTGACATGCGTGAACGCATCAAAGGATTTACAGGAATATTTTGGATAATGTCGTCGGTGACAATCTTGAGGTGGATTGGTTTGTTCCTTCTGATGCATCTGTTATGCTTAGAAATGTAACCCCGTTGCAAAACTTGAATTTAGGCTAAGCAAAGTCATATATAATGGGGAATAACTGTGAGGGGCTTTGAGACCGTTGCATATTGAGCGCTATTTGAGCAGCACATTAACGATAATTCCTATAAAATTATAATCCCCAAATCCGCCCATTTCTGAAAATTGCAACAATGACCAATCATGTACACTACCTTTAACCACCTGAATACGGACGGTGGCCATAGCCTCGGTTTGAAAAAGACCACCTGGCTGGTTGTCATCTGTACGCACATTCCTGTGCATACTCATTCCATTCACGTTTCAACTATAGTGTTCTTGAATGGGAGTGTAATTAATAGAGCTTTTTGAACCAAAGCTTTCATTCACACAAAAGGGGGGGGGGGGGGGGTCCTCCAAGTGCGATGTACTGCAGCTTTTAAAAACTGAAGTCGGACCACATAATAGGCACTGTTTTGCTGTGTCGGGACTACTACATGTATGGTGCATGGGTGGCTTGTGCGTAAAGCGCTCGCCTCTCACCAATGTGGCCTGGACCATATGTGAGTAGAGTTGTGCGTTGGTTCTCTCCTGTGCCACGAGGGTTTTTCTCCGGCTTTCCTCCCTCCGGGAAAAATCAAACACTTTCGATATCTGGCTGTGCTCAGTGGTCATAGTAGGCCGGCTGCCAGAGGCGCCTTTACGTGCCAGCGACTCGACCACGTTGTAGCCGCGTCCTTCGCAATTCAGCATCCCAGCTGCGAGTAAGGATGATTAGCCTCTCAAATTATTATTATGGAACTCTTACAAAATGATCCCATCAGTACACTCTTGCTCCGGTCGACTCAAATTAAGAGAACCATATAACAGCATTAGCTACCTTTTTTGGTTGGAATTGAACAAACCTCTATAGACATGTCTTAAACTAAAATAGGAAGTCTTATGGAATTTTAATTTTGTAGGTTTGCTTTTTTACTAGACTCATTTGAAAAAATTTTCTTTTAACTATTCTTTCTCTTAGCATCTGAACTGGGTTGGAAATCAGTCTTTCGAAATCAGGATGCATTATAGAACACCGAAGTGATGACGTCAATGCAATTGTTTGGAACCAAAATACTTTTGTTACGTGTTTGCATGACTGGCTGTTAACAAAGGAACAGTCGAAATTTACATTTGTTTGGAACCAGTTGTCATGCCAACTGACGTCAGACTTCAGTACTCTTTCATTAGTGCCAGAGTGTTTAAAAATACAACAGAAAGCTCTGAAATTAACGCAGTGATGAGTTTTGCATCCAACTAATTTGTTTAGTAGATGATTGTCTTATTTGGGCTTCTGGGAGTGCTTTTAATTCCGATGTCAAATGTAATCGGTTCATTCTATTGGACTCAAATCAATTTTTTTTATTATTCTGGAATTGGTGAATTTGCTAGTTTTTCAGTGCCGAGTGGCCAAACATCTGCCTTTCAGCATTTTGTTTATTCTAAATTTCGACATGAACTGGATGGAATACAAAGTGGTACATGTATAGGATATACGCGAGATTAAAAAGAAAATCAAATTTTCTTAATGTACTAGCCCCAACAAAAGTGTGCATTTGTTTCCATAATGGCGGATTAAATTTTGGTTTCATTGGAAATGTTGGCCTTGATTTACAGTCGGCTTTTATTCCCAAAAATTACCAATTAGAACTTGAAACATTGTTACCAATCCACATTTTACTTACCTCGTTTTGTAATTTGGGGTGGTTCATGGAAAAATCTAAGAAAATATGAATATTTCTCCTTTATTTCAGATTACAAGGAAGAAGCCAAAATCTACTTAAATGAAAAGGGCATTAATATCTGTAGTTATGTAACAATTTGAAAGCAACAACGGTAGTTTTGCCGTTTTTCCTGAATTACCCAGTTTATTAACAGTAATCAAACAAAAAACCCAAAAGCTCTAGTCTTGAAATTGCTGGAAAAAAAGAACCTAAAACAAAAACCACCTTAATATTCACAAAGCCATAAAAGACTACATGTGTTGGACAAGTTGCACTGATCAGAGATTTCATATAATTGTTTTTTCTGGGGATGCTCAAATTTGGAATAAATATGAAGCCATGTTTCCATGGGAACGAATGTAAGAAATTGAGAACATTTGCATGTAAATAGATTCTAAAAATATCCTGTTGGACCATTAAGCCAACAAAATAAAAAATTCTCCATGCTTAATGAAATGTAATGGAATTTTTACCATAGCTTATGATGAAAAGGACAGTAAATTTCACTTGAAATCATTACGAGATATACCATTGTTAATTTGAAATAAACAGCCATGTCCTACTTACATCGCATGGAAGAGGTCGAAAACAAACGGTATTGAATTGTTCCTGTAGTTCATAATCATATGTGAAATGGGTAATGCAAGTTTGAAGCTGGACACCATTTTGATGGTGATGTGAATGGTAAAGGTTAAACTAATATAATAAAATTAAATATTTTTAAAGTATTAAATGATGTGTTTTTAATTGTGTTTTGGGCGTATGGTTTCAAATTAGTATCGACACATAAATGTGGATTTTAACAGGGATCCAAATCTTCAATTTTTTTTTTTTCCCAACGTTTCTAGCAATACAAAAAAAAAAATTGTAAATTTTTTTTCTAAAATTACCTGTTACAATTGAAAAGAAAATTTTTAACAAATCACAATCCTGGCTCTACTTACTACGGAAGCTTAAAGTGACCATCCACATTTCTGATAGATTTTCACGGAAAGATGGAATACGGAGATATTTCAGACGTCTTTTCACGATATTGTATCTGGGGGAAAATCGTCTTTCCAAACGATATCGTGGAAAGGCGTCTGAAATCTATAACAGAAACGAGGAAACTCAGTTTAAGCTTCCATAACTTAGATATTTCCGGTTGTGGCACCTCAAAAAATTAATTTTCAAATTTGTAAGCAATATATAACTTGTGAGCCTTTCCAATTGGACATCCCATGATAAGTTAAGTTTCAATTCAAACGATGCTCCCACAGTGCAGTTTCAATCCAATGTTGGATTATTGAGTATGTTATGCTTGACTGCACAAACACATTGTGGCCGTTTCCCCCAACGTCTCCCAAAATAAAACGTACTCAAAGGGTTTAAAATATAGAGCTATATCATACAATAAGACCAAATAGATTAACAAGTTTCGTAAGAAGAAACCAGAGAGAAAATTGATTGCTTGTAATCCTTAAGCGCACAAGTCACATGAAGAGCATCAGATTTATCGCAGTGGTCGTTTTTCACGATTAAAAGTTTGCAAAGTAGTCACACAGGCTACTGGGGCATTCTTTCCAATAAAAATGAAGAGTTCTTGCAGATGTTTCTGTGTTAAAACTAACTCATATAGATAATGTTTTCAAAGTGAACAAAGAAACTGGCAGGAGCGGGATTCGAACCTGCGACCTCCGGGTTACCGTATCGGCGCTCTACCAACTGAGCTATCTTGCCCTATGTTGGCGTTCTCCCAAATTGTCAGTATCTTTGTTCGGGTGGGCGCTAGTCAGAAGTCATAAACCCAGAATGCCGTATAGCCATGGATCACACCCAATTTTACGATTCAACCTGGGAAGCGACATAGATAATGATTAAACCACTGGTATCTTAAAGGAGAATTCCAGGCTCTATAATATTTTATCTAGTCTAAAAGAACATACACTAACATACATACTGCACCGAGAGTTGGATTTTCTGTGTGATGGAGAACGACAAACGCGCCCTTTATATTTACGATTTCTTGCCATTCAGCAGTACAGTACAAAGGGCACGTCCATACTGTTCGAAATTCCCGCGACATCATGACGTAGTGTCCGCACCTCAATGAAAACCCATGGTTGGCTACGTGCGGTATGCACTGGTATCACACCTAGACGCAGCTTACTGCATATGAATACGTTTGTTTTGTAAGGCTGATGTTTACTTCGACTTGACGTGCTGCAATTTATCGTGGATTTTCGTATTTTTTTAGAAGAGCACAAAGTCTGTTCTGGTCGGAAAGAAAATATGTTCGGCACTGCATCATCTCAAAGATTCTTGGCCTACCCCAGGAGAACTGCCTGCCGATTTTCCTCGAAGCAATCAGGTTTGAAGTCGAACTTCGCGTTTTTATATTGTTAAGCCATTTCTTACAAATATCCGGTCGTTTGGGGGATTGGGAATTTGGAAGAAGCTGAGACCTTTTTTCGAGAATTCGGTTTATTTGAGCAGCCAAAAGCTTGCCAAATCATCATGATGTTGCTGTACTACAGCACGACCGAGTTTTGCTTTAGCAGTCAGGCAAAAATTCGCCAGGCATATAGAAAACAGACGTGCGTCAAGGAACAACACTGCCACGTTCTCGTGTGTGTTGCATGTACGGACAATGGTTCACTGCACTCGCACAGCTCAGGCTGCGGGGCCGGCCGGGTACCCAGCCGGCCAGCTTGGTAGTGCAGCCACTACGTCACAGTATCCCGGATGTACCGATATTCCAGAGCAAAAAGGTGGCTCGCATGACGGCAGGCGCGTTATGAAAAAATCTCCGGTTTATACGATTACCGAAACCAATCAAAATGAAATAAAAAGTAAGTCACAATTGCAATTAACGTTCTTTAACATTATGTTATTATAAACTCAGGGTGGACTTTCCCTTTAAGTTTATTGATGCAAAGAACATAAAAACTAAAAGAAGGCAGTGCTTCTATCCGCGTTAGAGCCTCCTAACTGGGATACCTCCAGTGGGATGTGGACAGTATGGAAAATAGCGTTAACATTTTTTGAAAATTCCCAAATTGGACAGCAGTTTCACCACCGACTCATACACAAAATCCAGCCGTATTTCTCCCTGGGTTTATACTAAAGTGGCCAACAATCAGGGCTGTAGTCGAGTCCATCACAAGTCCCTGCAAGTCCCCAGTCCTAATCCCAATCACAAGCTATTCAAATTGAGCATTGTTCATCCAGTAACTTGTGACTGGCTTTATGAAAGGACTTGTGAAAGGACTCGACTACAGCCCTGCCAACAACTGACCTACTGTACACTACACACACACACAACACGTGCACAGTCAGATTTCTAATTCCAATTTTTGTCTAAACGCCGATGGCTGGTGCGCTTTCATCGTTTGGCAAAGTTCTTGTCCAGAGCAGCATTGGTCCGCTGGATGCTGTAGATGTTCCTATGGATACGATCTTCAACTGAACTGTTGTCAGGTAACTTCAAGGGCCTGCAGAATGGAAACGGTGATAGTTAACTGAGTGCTGTTTCAAGTTAACCAAACCATTCAGACAACCCTATGGAATTTTGTGCGGTACTTCTTGTCTCTGATTTTGCATATTCTGCATCGCAACTTCTTTTTCTGGAAGTCACCCAACAGGGGGGTTGGCCACATTTTAGGTTGCCGGCCCCCCACCACCCATATGGTTGTCCTGGGTTCAGATCTAAATAAAGGATAAATCTTTAGATAGCAACAAAATTATCCCAAGTTTCAGACCTATAGACCAGGCGGGAGAACTTCCACCATTGGTGAAACCAACTCACCTCTCCCACGAAAAAAACAATATGTGATTTGACAATAATTATATCACAAGCAGCATTCACAGGGATTCTCCCATGTCGGGTTGATTCTTCAATGGAGAATCTACATGTTATGGGGGCACAAAAACTACGCCTCGGAATATCTGTGACCCGGGGCCTATTCCATGGAGCTGGTAAGCATAAAAATGTGCTTAGCATGGAAAGTCTTCCTTGGTAAAAATAGCATTACCAACCATATTTTTCATATGATGTATACTGCTTGCGACTGGTATTCAGTTATTGTTTGCTTAGCATGAAAATCCGTTGAAACTTTGGCTGGTAACCTGTTTTGACTAAGCAAGATTATTTTGTGCTAAGCAATTTTTTGTGCTTAACCCCTTGCCACCGGTTGCCCCAAATATGTGCGGATTGAAAATTGCCACCTGGCCGGTTGACGTCAATGTGTGCCAATCTCTGCATTTTCAATCCATTAGTGGGGTATTGTGTACGTTATGCTTGGCTGCACAACCCGGCCTGGCGCCCCGGGTTCTCCCATGTAATGCCCGGTGGCAAGGGGTTAACAGCGCCGTGAAATTGGTCCCAGTTATAGAAAAATGAGACTTGCTGCAAAAAATTGAGCTTTGGATGAATAATGTGCGACATCTTTTTAACCCCTTGAGCCCAGGTGCTATATGGGGGAGCCATGGAGGCTTGTGCAGCCAAGCATAACGTACACAATACCCCAATAATGGATTGAAAATGCAGAGATTGGCATGTATAAACCGGCCAGGTGGCAATTTTCAATCCGCACATATGTGCGTCAACCGGTGGCTGGATCACATATACGTCAATTTGTAATTTTAGTGCTGTGTTGAGCTTTGGAAGGATATTTAAATGTTAATGCTTTAAACATTCTGTCTGCATTTATTTACACAAGGCTGGCATAAACAAAGAACAACTTACTGTACAAACTCAGCATTCCTGGACTTCTTTTTCTCCATCTCCAGCTCAGCTCGTTCTTCTTTCTACGGAAACAAACATTCACAAAACAAAAGAAAGGTCAGCTTTGTTTTGTATCGTACTAAAAGCCGTTTCCATATCCACACTATTACGGTATTCAGGGATACAGTGAGATTCTTGTCCAGAGCCTGAAAATAATACAAGGCAAGCCTGATTGTACAATAGGTCTGAAATTAGCCCAACATTTCATGAAAAGTCTCAAGTCAGGCTTTTGCCTGAAACTGACCCGTCTATAACAAGTTTAGAGATACTGACAATTTGGGAGACCGCCAACATAGGGCAAGACAGCTCAGTTGATAGAGCGCCGGTACGGTAACACGGTAACCCGGAGGTCGCAGGTTCGAATCTCGCTCCTGCCAGTTTCTTTGTTCACTTTGAAAACGTTTAGAGATTAGCAGTATGCAGCATGAAATTATGATTAGTGCCCATTTAAGTTGTGGATAATGTACAGAGGTGACTATATATTTGAGCTTTCTCCTGACGACAAACAGAGAACACCGTTTAAAATGAAGATACGCTCTTAACGGAGATTAATTTCCACAAACCTTCACTATATCATACACCTCACCATGCAAACCTTGAAAACTTGTCTATATTTGAGCTGCAGTTCATGAAAACCGATTTAAATCTAAACCAAGGATTCCTCCACTGTAGTTCAAAAGCCTGTCAGTTTTAGAGGTGGGAGGTTTTACCCAGAAAGATATTCTGGGGAAAACCTACGGAATCGGGCAGGGACTGAAAACCCAATCCACATGTTGGCCTTGGTGGGATTCGAACCCGGGTCACAGCGGTGGAAGGCGAGGAAAGTACCACTAGGCCAACCCGACTTTCACTCATCCAATAGAAAAGATTGATATTTTTTTTCAGAGTGTTGTGTGTGAGCATGGCAGTGAATTTCCAAGCAAACGATAACACATTTTTAATACCTCGTAAATCTTGACCCTTTCCTTACGCTGGTCATCCCTCCACTTGGCGTTGTCCATCATCTCGGCTCGCTTCCTCTCCATCTCCTCTGCTGTCAATTTCCTGCAATGGATTGTTAATCTATTTAAGATATTCCGACTGGAATTCATTACAACTATCATCAATCATTTTATAGGACACGTGATTTCAAAATGACATTTGGACTATAAAGCTTTCTTTCCTGATATTGCACTGTACATAATAGGTCTGTGGTCGAGTGTTTCACCATTTAAATATAACCATACTCAAGCCACAAAATGTAGATGGAAAATTGTCCATATATTCAAATATTTGAACGAGTGAAGACCACATGCCAATGCTGCGAAGTTGCTTAAGCACACAATATTGCTTGTTGCAGAAATTAACTGCTTAACACATAGCAGCTTACTGGCCCAAAAAAATGCTTTTCAGCTGCATTATGTTGAGCATCAAAATTTGTGTTAAGCAATATTTTGTGCCAAGCACTGCATCTCAGCCTGGTGATGTACCCCGACAAAAAAAACAACCCGTGCTTGATCGAAATATTCCTCCTTGGCTACCATAGTAAGTACACCTGTAAAAGCCAAAGTAAGGACCCTTGGGGCTAAGGTCAATAAATACTAGTATATAATTTGGTAGGAACTGGACAAATTTCTGTGAGCACTTGACATGGCAATAACTGTGTAGTGTGAACACCAGATTGTCCCTGACAGCGTCAAATAGATATCTGGCTTCTAGGGGCCAGCTAGCCTTGGTCTCAGTCCCACCCCTGGATCACAAATTTGGCACTTGGCAAAATCACACACCTAGAAAAATCCAGTTGTGTTTTTTTCCACATGCCTGTAATTTTCAAATCAGAAGGACTGAAGTAGTTCAATGAAATTCGGTTCTGTTTTTTAAATTTCTTAGCAGACGCCCAGAAGCATTGAGCACGGGCTTGCAAATTCACCGAGAGATGCCGATATATGTTACCCTCAAACCTAAAATGCATTAACCCTAAAATTCAAAAATCCTCCAATTTGAATATGATTTTGCATGCATCCTAGGGAGTTAGGGTTTATGATAATATATAAATGGGGTAGTTTTCGCATTTGAAACTACATGTAGTTAAAATGCGAAAACTACCCCTGAACCAAAGCATTCATGAATTCATAATTTTGACTTTTAAACCGCGCAATTTGTTAGATTTGCTCCAGGTTTAAAAAAAAAAAGTATTCGGGCATCTAGCCCTCAAATGTCTTTTTGTTTACCGTTTAGTTGTTGCATTTCTTTTACTGTCATTCCTCCTTGGGGGTGATCTACTCCGTGACCTCCTAGTCTTGTCTATTGACTTCAAAGGTGAACCTGAACGACTTCTCTGTCTCCGACTTTGTTTATGTCTGTCGGCGTGTTTACTATCTCTTCTGGATTCTGGTGATGGTGACCTGCTCTGTCTACGTCTGTCATGGCTTTTCTCTGCATATGTGTCACTGCTTCTGTCAGCATCTCCGTGGGATGATCTATCATGGTGTCTCTCGCTATGTCTGTCTCTGTTTTCCGAGTGATGGTGCCGTGCCTGGTGTCTGGCTGGCCTCTCTGGCGATGGGGTCTGAGATCTGTGAAGACTCCGTGCTCCTCGTTGCAACCCATAGTTTGTTTGAGTCCTGTCATCACTGTCAGCTCTGTGTTTTCCCTTCAATTGTTGCGGTGATACACTCTCCTCATGCTTTCTTTTTTGCGAATCCATTTCACTTTCCCGCGACCTTTGTCTGTGCTTCTGTACCTCCGAGTTTCCACTTTGCGACCCGTACCCAGATTTGCTTGCCTGTTTCCTTCGAATGTGAGCATGCCTCTCATCAGAGTCACTGTCACTTGAAGATGACGATGACTCAGAAACCTGACCATGCTTCCGAGGCTTCCGACGCATTTCTCGCTCTAAGAGCTGCTTCATCTTGGCTTGATCCAGCGATCCGAATGTCCTTTGCTTGTCCCTCCTGGAGTAAGCGCGACCGTCACCATTTTCGCTGGAGGAATCACGAGATGCCTTGTGTCTTCTGTCCTCATCCCCTTGGTGGTGTTTCTCTCTGTGCCTGTCCGGTGAGGCTCGGTGTTGCTGTCTCATCCTTGAGTGACTGAGAGCAGCATCCTCATCGCTGGAGCTCTCACTGGGTGATTCGCGTGACTTCTTGTGCCTCTTACTTCTCTTCTCCTTGTGTTTCTTGGCTTTCTTGCTCTTCCTTTTGCCTTTTCCCACTTGGGTTTGAAGCTTAAATTGAGAACAAACATGAAACAGTAATCTTACTGTTTTTCAATTTTATGTTTACAAACATCTTCAGTAATTAGTGACCCCTCAACCTCTTGAATATGGACGATGGCCACAGCTGTGATTTGAAAAAGACCACCTGGCTGGTTGTCATCTATATGCGCATTCCTTTGCAAACTCCATCTGTTCATGTTTCAACTATATTGTTCTTGAATGGGAGTGTAATGAATAGATAAAGCTTTTTCAAACACAAATTTCATTTACATAAAAGGGGGCTCCAAGTGCAGTGAATAGGACAACTCTGCATGCAGTGTGCAAGGGTGGATCCGGGGGGGGGGGGGGGGGGGGGGGGGGGGGGGGGCGGGGCCAAAGGGGGCCATGGCCCCACTAAAAAAAAAAAACCATTATTTTATTATTATTATTATTATTATATTATTTTTTAACTGACGTCCCAAAAAATTGTGTTCTGGATCCGCCCTTGGCAGTGTGGTGCCTACTGTTTGCAGTTACGCTTGGCTGAACAGCCTGTTCTTGGCATACCAGCCCCCCACCAATAACAGCCGGACACAAGGGGTTATAACTGCCAAACCAAAGACAGAATTCCTGATTAATGTACAGATCAATATGAGTATGAATATATAAATGATGTTTGATACTCAAGTAACATGGAGAACCTTGACAGGTAAAACTTGCACCCGTATCCATCTACCTGAAAATGAAAATATTTCTGATTCGTTTGATTTTGATGCAGGAAAAAGTATGGCTTACCATTTGCTGCAACTGCTTCATTCTGATTGGGTTGCTGACTAGCTCCTTGCGATTATTCAACTCCCGTTTTCTGAAATGATAGAATAATCCATAAATAAGATTCATCACACTTTTATTCACTTGTTAAATACGCCCTCCTTTTTGTTAAAGGCGCACATTGCCCTGAAATAACCCCCAATTTTTTCCAAGGTCCGAGTGTACAAATTCTACCATAATGTGTAATATTTATTGAGAAATGAGGATAGAAACTGAAGCACGGACAATCGGACATTCAGACTGGCGCCGCACATAGTGCAGCCTGTATAAAACCATAGCGCGAAGGGCACCACTCTGAATAAGCCAGTTCGATGTTTCAACTGTGCATGCGCACAATGGCATTTTATCCTGAATGACCCGCGTGACCTAACGCGCGCGTGTGCATTTTCAAAGTGAACAAATAAACTAGCAGGAGCGGGATTCGAACCTGCGACCTCCGGATTACCGTACCGTACCAACTGAGCTATCTTGCCCTACGTTGGCGGTCTCCCAAATTGTCAGTATCTTTGTTAGGGTGGGCGCTAGTCAGAAGTCATAAGCCCAGAATGCCGTGTAGCCAGGGATCACACCCAATTTTACGATACAACCTGGGAAGCGACATTGTGGGGAAACTGACTGCGTGTGAACGCAAAAGGTGGTCGCACAACGAGCACGTGTTAAATACAATCAGAATGATCGTTCGCGTGACACATGGCGTGACATTACGTCAGAAATTTTATCCCGAATAACCTCTTGACCTTTGAGATACCGAACTGGATTATTCCAACGGTCTGACTTTTCCCCAACCAAACTGTCCTCCCCAAAATTATTTTCGTCGCCGCTTTTCAGACAAGCGGCAAATTTGTTAAGGCATGGTTGTGTACATTATAATATTCTACCTTTGAATGATCTTTCCCTCCACGGCAAAGTGTCCATTTAATGCCCCACATTTTTGCAAATTCAGATTCCGCCTTGTCTGGAGAGGCCGAAATGGCCAAACTTACTTGATTGCGAAGAGAGGGTCTTCTTTCATCTTCCTTGCCATGTCCTTTGCATCAATGTGGGTGCTGGCTGAAGTATTACATACTGCTCCAGCTGTGGCTATACCACCCTGAGACTAAACAATGATAATTTAAAAAAATGACACCAAAAAAAAAAGTTGTTCGAATTATTACCAATTCACCAATCAAGGCCCACAGTCAACCGCTTTTGCGTGAGCTAAAATATTTCAACATAACAAACCTAAACAAATACCAACAAGCATTATTTGTGTATAAGTATATTAATAATTTACTGCTCAGTTCCTATTCAAGTATGTTTGCAACTTACATAATTATAATACTTGTGTGTCTACTAACTTACATCTCCACATACCACAACATAAAACATCCGCCTTCCAATACAATATTAAATACTCCGGACCTAAACTATGGAATATTTTACCATTCTCTCTTAGATGTTCAAGGTCATATAGTATTTTTAAACGCAAACTTAAATTGTATCTTACATGCATGTAATATAATCTATGTCTTTGCCCTTCGAACTTTGTATGGGGGATCTTATTCGTAGCCCATTACTGACAACTTTATTGCTTAGAAACGTAATGAATTTATTGTATCTAATAGTTCATCTGTTTGTGTAATGGCATGCCTACTACTAACTATGCTTTTCAGGTGTTGCCACCTCTATTGGCCTTCATATCTCAATTCCAACTTGTATTCTTTTTAGCCGTTAACCCTCCTACTGTTATAACTATCAAAACCATTCTACTTCATCTCCCACAGCTTGTGTGTTTCAACCTGTCACTCGATAGGTTTTGATAGATGGGGTATTTGGGCTCCATTTTGGTACTGGGAGAGGGAGGGTTATTAGAGGAAATAAATGTATCGAAATTGAAATTGATTAGGGTATTATTCTTATATAGGATTTCAAAAAGATCAATACAAGCCCTATTACCTGTATTACCTTTAGTCAGAGTTGTGGGACAAAAAAGTAGGGAAAAGTAGGACAAAATAAGAATTTCAAGAAAAAAAGTAGAAGTACGAGCAAGTTAAAAAAATTAGAAAAAAAGTAGTAAACGTGAAAGCCTGCTATTTCTCAACCTGAATAAGCATAGACCAGCCTCCGGATACTACGTGTACAATGCTTTATCTCACCTCACTAGTCTGCTTGTGTCCAGTTTGGGCATCTACGATGGTTTTGTCAACCTCTTTGCCAAGCAGGTAGTCGTCCGGATTAGTGTGGCTCTCTGGCCCCTTGTACATCCAGTCCACACGATCCTTGTGTTTTCTGTAAGTGTTGGACAAGAGAGGGGGAAAAAGGTATAGCTTGACAGTAAGGCTGCAAAATCTGAAATGATTAAACTGCTGTAGTTATTAAAAGGATCAAATGTGGAAGCTTCCTTGGGTGCCACTTGTAAACAACCATCTATACCATTAAAAAAAATATATTTAATACTCAACGTTCTCTGGCAATTTCAACAAATTTTATAGCTTTTCTTGTGCGAATTGTATTTCTTTTCTTCAAATTTTAATCATTGTTCCAAGACAATTTCAGCATTTTCTTGACAGTTTGACTTCTCTGTAACTTTTCCAAGAATTTGTGGCCTTTTGAGGTTTACAAAGACTTCCATTTCCAAAATCCGAAGTGACGTCATGATGACATCATCGATTTTCTAGGAATTCTTTAATGACCCCCCATTTATCCCGTTTTTAAGCCTTTTATATGGTTGGTACAGGTTTCAAGTGTTTGCAAGACATTTTAAGCTTAAAACCATAGACTGTATCAAAAACCCATGATGCCACAGCAACATATTGTATGATAGGAATAGGATAGTATCAGTACATATAGATCTCTCTCATAGGACGCCATCTTCGTAGGAAAATTACAACTGCGTGCTCAATGCCATCAGGTGCATGTGCGCGCAGTGTGCAAAATATTCTAAACACGTGCGCATGTTGCTAGAAATTTCTTCGAAATACGGTGCAGCCGATGCACGTCACGAAAATTTGACGCCCAAAATGCTGATGCACGTGGTAATGTGTAGGAAGTGACATCAGTTGAGAGAGACCCCTATTATTGTAGGTGTGTGTCCACAACATGGCTGCCATAATGTCTACAATACGGTCTATTGCATGTAAAGAATCTTATGGAGTTAATTAACCCTAACCCTGCCAGACGCAGCACAGTGCATCTGTGCTGACAGCTCCACTTTGCTGCACTCTGCACACAAGTCAATTTGACAAAGTATGCAATCTGATGCGTCTCGTAGGGTTTCTAGCCAAAATACCCTGGAGGGTTAGGGTGAAATGATTTCCAGAGCATTTCAATGATTTCAAGTGTTCTTCAAAGCTTTGCATTATAAATGTGATAGTCTGGCAATCCCTTTCAACAGTTTTCATCGGTTTTAAAGGCAGTATACACCATTTGCTTTTGCTGTAATTTTCAGAAATAAGTGGATTTTGGGGTTAGTATTTTATAGCGTGCTAGCAAATACTGTAACACTAACCTGTTTAAAGTTTTGTGTGCATAGATGCTGGGAAAACAGAGAGAAAGAAAATCTGTTCTAGTAGTCTGGTTCCCTGAACATACTTTAGTCAAAACGGAGCAATTTATACACATCAGGGAATTCTCAGGTCAGGGAACTGGACTATTTCCAACGAATGTCAGCCAGCAATCGTTGGAAAACGATATCAATTTCCACTTTTCTTGAAAAAGACAACACACCAGGTGCCATGATTTCACAGGATGCTTGAGACTGCTATTTACTTGCAGTCTAGTATGGTACTTCGTAATAATTCAGTAGTTTTGTTTTTTGATGTTTGCAAATGTTGTATACTACCTTTACGAATTTCCATTGCTTTTAAAACTTTGCATGCTTTTTAAGGAATTCCAATGCTTTTCAAGGAATATCATTGCTTTTCAAGGAATATCGTACTCGATGACCCCTGCCTCTTCCCCTTGTTTCCGCATGTCTTCCACTGCTTTTTCCTCTCTGCGCTCATCAAGCAGCTCCTTCAACCTCCGCTGCTCCTTCTTGTCTGTCTCCTCCAGCTTCCATTTCTTCTCCTGGTTGTCCAGGCGACGAGGGTCCCAACTTTTTTTAAGATTCTATGACCGGAAAGCAGAGGAGTTAGACATGGGTTATATTTTGGAATTATTAAAAATCACTTCTTCCAGACTGAAGAATTTCAAGATGTTGATTTTGTAGTTTGATATAGATTAATGATTTCTGTCATGAAATAAAGAAAAAGTTACTTTTTGAGACCCGTTTTCATCAAGTCCCTTCTAGCGCGCTGGTGCCATCTGTCTAGAACTCATCACTGGGGTCCCATCAAACAAATCCGAGTCCCCCATCAGGCCTAGTAAGTGCTAGCCACAAAATGGGAGACAGTCTTATGATGTCAGATTTGTTTGCTGCCCCCGGCGACGACTTCTAGACAAATGGCATCATACCAGCGGGCTGGACGGAACTGAATTAAAAAGAGGTCTCAAATGTAACTTTTTGTATTATTTCATGGCCAAAATAACTGCCCGTTTTATTTTAATATACCCTAATAATCAGCATATTAAAGACCAAGATTTCCCCCAGCAATCAACATCCTCTATGAAGTTTAAAATCTCCACCTGTACTTAGACATCGCATTCATTAGTACACATACAAATTTACTTATTTTCATATAAATAAAAAGATGGGTTTCTTTCTTCCCCCAAAAAAACTGTTTTGGTAATAATTCAAATTTCACAATTTCAGTTTTACTGTATTTGTACTGCCTGTATAAAAAAATGGTAGAACGCTACAGTAAACAATGCTGCAGTTTCATAAACCGGTCTATAATCGCTGTAAAGAAGAAATTTGTATATTATAATATTTGGTTGCAGTTGCTGATTGTACACTTCTTGGACCCAGGATTACAACTACAGGTATACCCTAGCAACTATTCATGAGGCCAAGTTTATGACTATATAATAGTTTTTTTACCAAAAAACAGTGCACTTGTAGAGTCTGAATTGAGATATTTACAAACTTTGACGATCAAGATTACGGACAAAGTCTTACCAAATCTCCTCCTCCCATTCTGAACAAATCTTGCTGCTCTTGATGCGACTGCAACTAAAAATGGAAAATGGACAATTGGTAGAAAATAGTTCACCCTTGTCAGTTAAATTACAGGGTGTCCAACAAAGACGTAATCCACAAACATGCAGCTGACTGTCATGGCGGTCGACTTGTCTGACATCCGTCAATCCTACTCGGAGCTAAAGTATTCAATAGCTATTCCAATACTGAGTGCCTACAAATTAGGAAATGAGATGATCAATTTGCCATGTTTGTATCTATTAATAGTATAGTATATACTTGGTTCAGATGATCAGTTCCCTATAGACGATGTGCCCTCTGACATCACGTGTTTACATTTATATTGGAATGTGCCCGGCTGTATGCGCACGCACCGTGTTTTGCATAAAATTCAGTCAGATAGCCAATTATGTAACATTTGAGGCGCTTGTGTAGTGTAGGGCCCTGTTCCCTATAAAAATAAGCATGATAAGGGAACAAAAATCCACTTTTAGGTTATTGGAATTGCCAAACTAGTTAGCGACATTACAAACCAACAGGTATGCCGTAGATAAAGGGCAGGGTTTTAGTTTTGAGGGAAATTTTGGGGTAAAGCGGCAATGAGGACGACAAAACGCAACGCGACAATAAAGATGGCAATAACCGCGACGCACAGTAAACACGCAAAACCGCGTTCATTCGCATAGCAACTGCAGTAAAGCGCGTACAAAATTGCATTTTCTACCGAAATAAACTGTTCAAAATTACAAAAAACGATGTCAATTGACAATAGAATTAAGAGAAGTCTGCTTTAGGTTGAAAAAGTCATTTTGGAATGAGAAAAAATACCCTTTATGGCTTTAATCTAATTTCATCAAAACTAAAGAGGGGGGCCCTACTACACTACACAATCGCCACCTTTGACCTCACTCAATAACCAAATTCATGCAAACCACAATGCGTGTGCATGCCACCGGGCACATTTGGTTTTGATGTAAACATAGACCATATCGCAAATACCGCCTGGTGGTATGTCACGATGGTCACAAGGGATTGTGGGAAGGAAACAGGAGCTATTTTTGTGCGCGTTTCCTTCCCACAATCCCTTGTAACCATTGTGACGTCTCAACCAGGTGGTATTTGCGATAAGGTCTAGGGCCTATGTAAACAAAGGGCACAGATAAGACTGTACTGATCATATACAATTACTTCATCAAGTCTTTTCAAGCTAAGACTAAGAGCTAACTAACGTTAGGCTTCATTTTCATTCCTCCAAAACGCAAAAACCAAAAGAGTCCATGAAAAAATGCTTAATCAACTTTATCAGTTTAAAATTCACACTAACGTTAGTGATGAGTGTTCTTATTGAAGCTATTCCTCCATGGAATAACAAAGCGGCAAAACAGCCAGATCCACCATTGACTAGTTATATTTTACAGTACATGTGGGGGCCCCCTACCTGTAAAAATTGATGTGTGTTTACGCATGGAGAAATTTACGTCAGATTCATGTGCACTATTATCACCTCGTTCTTTCTGACACTTGAAAGTCACTGCAGTCTCCGGAGAACGAGTGCAAATTTTGCGCATTTGGAGGTCAGGTCTAACGTCAAAGGTCACCAGTGGCTACATCGGGGGGTGCTCTCACTAGCATGAGTAGCGCTGTTTTCTGTATGAAAAACAACTTTTAAAAATACCAAAACGCACAAATTTACCCCCAAAAAAATTATTTTATATATCTATTACTATTATAATTTTTATCAAATAAAAACTTGTTTTTTAATTACTGATATTTAAAACCTATTTGTATTGGGACTGATTTGAAGTTCAGCAAGCCAGCAAATAAACATTTAGCATTAGTACGTGCATGCATGAAACGTGGTGTGGACGTGTAGATTTACTGAGTGATAGTGGCGCGGAGAGGTTTTCTAAATTTTAAAATTACATTTCCAATTTTGACCGGTCAACAACTGTGTAACATGGGTGACGTTAATGATGACAAGGAATTGAAGGCGGGCCATCCACCCGCGGGTGAGCGCGTCTTATTCTGTGGTTAAGGGCGGCCCATTTCATTCGTGAAAACGTCGTCCATGTCGTCAGTTCAATCATAGAGAAATTTGTTGGGGCTCGGACAACTCGACCGGTCTGTGCGACAACTCGACCGGTCTGTGCGACAACTCGACCGTCTGTGCGTCAACTGGAAAGAAAAGTCGTCCGTTGAGACGAGTGTACTCACAATTTGTTCTTTTTGTGGGGGGGGGGGGGGGGGGGGGGGGGCGACGAGGAAGGGGGAGCTGGTAGTGGTACATTCTGTGGGCATGATGGGTTGGTGGGACTTTGTCGAAGTTTTGGAACAGGCCTGGGGATTTTTTGCAGTCTAACGTATAATATAGTAGTCTAATGTTAGTAAGTAGACCTCGGCATGAGGTCACTGGGTCTTGTTTTTTTTTCTCTGATTGGTCAGCGGTGGCTGTTAATACCTGATCGCACCCTCTGGACTCAAAAGGGAATGAATAGTGTTGTGGTCAATGGGAAAAAAAACTAAATTATTGTCCACACCTTTTCATTAACCCTAACCCTCCAGGGTATTTTGGCTAGAAACCCTGCCAGACTCATCAGATTGCAAACTTTGTCACATTGAATTGTGTGCAGAGTGCAGCAAGGTCAAGCTGTCACCACAGATGCACTGTGCTGCATCTGGCAGGGTTAGGGTTAAATATTTCAAAATTTCACTGTTTTATGCAGTAAAAAAAACCAAAAACACATACCCCAAGAAATTGTGTTCATTTTTTTTATTACTGTAAGAAAATGGACAAAACACGTAATTCCCTGTACAAATTGAATGGAGCACTTCCCCTTTGCCCGACGCCAAGTGCAATTGGTGGAACAGCCTCCGACCAAGAGAATGCTTATCGCCTGGTTGAGACGTCACAATGGTCAATGGTCAAAAGGCATTGTGGGAAGGAAATGGGAATGTCGAGCGCAATCTGAAGTTTTGCACAAGTTTATTGTACTTCCTCCTGAGCTAATTTCCCTTTGAATGAAATCCATTCATAGGGATATCAACTCAAGAGGGAGTACAATAAACTTGCGCAAAACTCCAGATTGCGCTTGACAGGAGCAATGTTTGTCTTTTTCTTTCCCACAATGCATTTTGACCATTGTGACATCTCAAGGTCTAGGCTATGTCCGGGTTTGATCATTGGGCCACTCCGCCCGTGCGCGTGTACCATGCATGCCGCATCACCGTATCGTGGCCATGTACTGCGCTGGGTCCCAGCGGCGGCCACTAGCACTGCACACCTGGCAGGGTCCCCGCGCATGGGCATGCCACAGATTCTGCAATTTGCCCACAACGTAGCACACGCAAAATGCCCAAACATTGATGGGCAACCAGTGTGGAAAATACCACGCTTGGCTTGCTATGTACATGTACGACGCCTTGCACGGTCTACTGTTTTCAACGGACGACTTGGTAAACGGTCGAGTTGTCACACTGGTTGAGTTGTCGCAACAGTCGAGTTGTCCCAAGTTGACTTGGTTATTCTTGGGTACTGGACCCCCAAACTGATTTGCACTATGACTAAGTTTGGCATACCAGAATCCAACAGTCCAACAATTTGTGTGTACAGTTTACCATATAGTGTTGGAATTTGCAAGGATGGGTATGGTTCCTAGTCAATTTATACTAGGGGTTAGGGTTAAGTAATGAAAGACCTTTGAGACACTGGTGTCAGCAGACATACTGGTCCTTCTGTCTAGTCCTGCGTGTGTAGTACTGAGCAAACCCTCAACCCATGGAGCACCATTCTAATCTGCAAAGTATAGGGTCGATTTTTATTTGTCAAGCAAAGATGGACCACAGTCCCCCACCCTTTGAATGAAAACAATTACCAATCCTGACGTCTCGGGAGGGGAGTAAAGAAACAATGATAAGTGCATTAGTTTTGTGGCCCAACAATAATTAAGTTACCAGAGTTTAGATCTCTCTTTTTTTCTGGAGGGTTGCAGACACCAAAAAGTAGAAAAAAGTATTGAAACGTATAAACAAATCATGCAGTTAAAAAAATTGTTAGAAGAAAATCTGATGTGTTGAAGAGCAAGGACAGTATCTCTTTAACCCTCCCTCTCCAGGTGGCAAATTGGAGCCAACTACCCTATCTATCAAAACCTATCGAGTGGCAGGTTGAGACACACGAGCCGTGGGAGAGGAGAGGATTTGGTTTTTCGATAGGTTGTGATAGTTATAATAGTAGGAGGGTTAATGCATTTGTTGGAGGGAGTTTGTGATAGTTCTACATACTTTTTTGCAACTTTCAGTTAAGGCTGGTGGTATGCGCATCACACAAAGTGGCAAGCAACCCCATGAGAAGACGCAAGAGATGACGCCAGAGGAGGAGGAAGAGTATGGCTCAGCCAGGTAAACCACCACAACCACTACCACCCACCTACCACCCAACCACGTACCACCTACCCCCCCACCCCCCACTACCCCCCACCCACTAACCACCACCGCCACCCACCACCATTAGGCAGGTTCATGAAAATGTTAAGGTATTGCAATTCCTTCAAATGTTACTTTATCCTAAAGAGCTTGAAAAAAGGAATAAAATGAGGGGTTGGTGACCTCAATAGGGTAATTTGAAGGAAAGTTATAGATTTTTTTGTGATTTTTTTTGTTGTAATCTGGAGGCCTGAAATAGGCCGAAAAGTTGTGCCTTTACATCGCGCGACAATCGGTGGTCACGTGACTTGGTACATGTGGCCCGGCTGCATCTCTACCCCTGTTGCGTGATTGATGGTATCGTCCAACCGTGAAGTTTGTTGAATATTCATATTGCATTGCTGGCAGGGCGCGTGGCGGTGCATGATTGTATGACAAGGCGGTGGATTTTGGAGTTCGTTTTGGCGACCGTAACCATGAAGGAAGGAACACAAAATAATCAAGAATTGGTTCTTTTGGTTATCTTCGGTTAATTGGTTTGGGGATTTGAGTACTACATCATCAGGCATTTACAATTCTTGTCAAGTTGTTTTATTTCTCCATGGTTAAATGCATGAGTCACGTAAACACTGCTGTGATAGCTGGTAAACGAAATTACCACTGCATTCCCAATCGCCCGCGAAGTACCAAGTAGTACATGTCATTCATAAAAAGAGGGTGGGCTACTACGCATGCGCATACACGTCCTGGAAACTGTTGGCGTCGACATGACGCGACGCTACCGTTCTACATTTTTTTAAGAACAGGGGGTAGCTGAAAAGTTGGAACATTGCAAAATTCATAGCGACAACATTTACAGGAATATATTGAATATTTTCCTGTAATTTTCCCGATCTTTTGCTGATCCACACGTCTGAACATTTTACAAGATAATGTCAGCCAAACCACGCCTCTTGCCAACATGTGAGCAGCATGCATATGCAGTAGCCCTGTTCACCACTTCGCTGTATATACCATAAATATAAAATAGCACGTGAAGGGGTCGTGGAAAGTGGAAAATTAGACCAATCAAATGACGGTACGGTATTTCAGTCAGCACGTGCTCAACCACAAGGGAATTCCCCAAGATGAGAAATAGCTGGCAAATTTTTCATTCATTCTTACTTTATTACGCGATTGAACTTAATGGAAACAAAAACACTTTTAAAAAATCCTTATGAAACACAACAAATACATTTCCATTCAGACTTTTCCAGTAGTACAGCTCAACTAAGTAGACAATTTATTTGCAATGTAATAATTATAAAGTGACGAGTTTGAGCCTTGAAGACAGTTAGTGGCTTTTCCAATTTTGCCCAACCTAGCAAATTCGGCGAGCCAAAATTTGAGCCCACCTTCCCAATAGGGCTGAGTCAAAGCAATTGATAGGTGCATAAACACGACAGGTGGCGTCAGCCATGAATGGTGACTCTCCGACCCTTAACTTTGACGTCTTCAAAACAGTGCACTTTATAGTCACACCGTTTAGGAAAAAAATTCAAGATATAAATTCCTTTTAACCATTAAACTTCGGACAAATCATTTCAAAATCATTTTAAATCATTTCAAATAAGTTTTTCTCTGCAACCACGGTCTCTAAAAACAGATTATATGACAAGTTAATGGCTAATCATTGAAATTTTTGTTTTTGAAGTGCCTTATGCATATTTAAATTTATGCAAATAGCTATAGTAAATTTTTTTGCAGACTGCTAATCTTAACATAACAGCAGCGAGGTGGCAGAATTTATGATCCCCGACTTATGGTTTCACAAAATAATAGATTCTAGTCAACAAAAACTGCTGGACCGAATTACCAAAATTACCCATGCATTGGTATACGTTTTTTTGAGTCTCAAGGTAGCAAATACGATGTGTGACCAATTAGGGCAACTGTAAAAAAAAAATTCCACTGCCAATAATCGTCTTGATGTATCATGATTCTACATGGGCCGTCTACGATGTGGGACGAGGGCTAATCGGGCCTTGATTTTGGGCGCATGGAATCTGTGCACGCCCAATGAAGCTGGATGCATTATGAAAGATGATTAGTTAGATTTGGGCACGGACTGACCACGATGTTTGGCAACAGTCAATGGGGTTTGGCGGACGATGAAGAATGTTTTCCATGTGCTTGCCAGCTATAGCTAGCTGAGTGTGCACCGTACCAGTGCATCATGAATTCATAATTGGTTGGATTTGGGCACGGGCCGTCTATGATATTGGGGGTAGGTCATCATGGTCAACAAAACTTCTCACGTGCTCGTCCGTATTAGAGTGAATTAATTTGGCGTCATTGTCAGCGTTGTTTTTTTTGCCACTGAAATTCTCGCTTTCAACTCGGAAGTGCGCAGAAGGGGCTAATGTGAAATTCCTCTATGTCAAATTATGTTTGTCGTTTATTGAAACATGCATGATAGGATATCAGTCGAAACCGAACATTCCTGAAACCGCACCATGATTCCCCCTGCCCCTGATCAAACCACAAGAAACCAAGATTATTACCCTCCCAATTTTCCGTAATTTTGGGTCCACGTGTCTTGTAGAAAATATTGTATCGTCGTCGTTTTGTGAGCATGGTTTCGATTTCAGTAACCATTCTGAAAATCAAAGATCATATAAAACTATCTATATAAAACTGATTGAAGATTAAGCCAATAATATAAATCTCTCCACGCCACAATTTGTGCTCATAGAGAGATACTTACTTGCAGAATGTTCAACTTCATTCAGATGCAGCCATCTTCCGGCCTCTTCGGACTTCCAGTCATCCGATTTCCAGTTCGAAATGCCATTTGGAAGGTTTCATCATTTATTTCCTCAACGTTTGCACCAATATATCATTACATACAATGCTAACTTTGCAAGTTTTATAATTTTATTAATCAACGATCTATTTCCATATTCTTGGAGAATTTTTACAATATAATTTGAGGCATCAGCTGCTATTATGTCTAGAGTTACCTTGAAATAACCCTCCAGAATACAAGTTCGTTATCAAAAATTGAACTGTTCCCTCTTCTTACATTCCTTGGCATTTCACCTTCGAATATTCGAACTCGAAAATAAATATTCGAATATTCGATAATCAATCGAATAATCGAATATTCGGCACAGTCCTACTTCCCAAGTCCATGTTTTGCACAGTAAATAGCCGCTGGTAACTCTGAGGGCCTCCAAAAGGTCTAGCCAGTTTGGCTCATCGCCAAGAATGAGTGTGGGAACCATCCGAGCGCAAAACAGACAGGTAGGTTGTTATGACGACGAGATTACACTACCAATGAGCTGATTCTCTAGAGGTCCGCCCAAACTTGTGGATTGTCAATTAGACAGGGCATGTCCATAGTAACAGTATCACCTGGACAACTTGAAAGGTACGTGTAGGCTCTCATACATTCATGGTGCACCCCTGTCTACCAAGAGTGTAAAATTCATGTATATTTCGGTATAGACCTTGCACATACCACGCAAACACAAAAAAGCATCAACCGAAACTATTATAAATCAACATTTACTAGTATTTCTAACACGGGATAAATCCACTTTTACAACTTAAAAGCAACCAAATATAACATAATGTTGCTTCTAATTGTCATTATAAACACAATAACATTTCAGTATTGTGCAGCGACCCTCAAATCAAGAATTTGTTTTCGTAATTCGCGGCGACTGAAACGGACTTGCCATTTGCCACAAGTTGTCAAAGCTTACCGCTGGTAATATAATATACACAGAGTGGTTTCTATGGCTAACAAGGGTATGTTGTTTCGTTCCGTGGCATTAAAAATTACATCTGTGGGCTCCAAAAGTCCGTATTTTATCATTAAAGTTGGTGCTTACAATCCAGGTTTCATGCACGCGCCGCCAACGACCGCTGCCGTTATCGTGCCCAGTTGCTGCGCACTCTGCTGTTTTCCACTGGCGCGTGGCGTCCGATGGTCTTGAATAATTAAAATTTATTCATTTATTTCTTGCCAACTGATTGGCTTGTGGGAGAGTGAATGGTTGAATCCAAGAAGAGGGTTTCCGTGAAATTCTCCATTATTAATGCGAATATTATACCCAATCTGTCACGTGTTGTCAAAGCTTACCGCTAGTAATATTCTACACACAGATTGATTTCCATTGCTAACTAGGGTATGTTCTTTCTCTCTATTGCATTAAAAATGACATCTGTGAACTCTAAAAGTCTGTATTTTTATCGTTAAAGAAATGCACGTGGCGAACTCCAATGGGTGTTATCATCCCGATTTTCGGTCATGTGTCGGCCACAACTTCCACGTTAAATTAGATCATCCAGAGTGCGCCGCCAACGACCGCTACTGTGATCATGCCTACCACCACCCACTACCCCCACCCCCACCTACCCACCACCACCACCCAGCCACCCCTACCACCCTCCCATCCACCCAAGAGGGTTCGAGTTCAAAACATTAAATTTTACCATAAATGCTTTGATGAATAGTCTACAAACAGATTTGTAAATTGTTTCGCTAACACCAAAATTTGTAAAAGTTGCAATTTAAAATCCCACAGAGAGGCTCTGATGACCTCTTCAGTACCAGTCACACTGCAATGTTGTTTTTTTTCTGCATATCTATATTTCCATCCACAGCCCTCCCAAGCCGGACGTGCAGGTTATGATCTCCGGAGCACCCTCGAGAGGCAACAAGGATTTCCCGAAAGAGGCGTTGCAGTCGTTCCACTCCAAGCCCATGCCGGCACACCAGAAGAGTCCTCAGGTCAAACAGACGCACCATGTACAGCAGCCTAGGAAATAGACGCTGGCCATTCACTGTATCGTCATCTGTTTAGAAGAAAGCAAGGTCGGAAAGAAAGAAAGGGATGGGATGGAATAAGGGGGTAAGTGGGCAGTGAAAAGGGCAGCATTATAGACAAGGGGAGGGGTATGTGTTGACTGTGTATCTCAGTTAAATTGTTCAAGAATACAAATGTTTTATATTGACAAATGTTAGCAAATGCCAAAGTGTGCGGTTGTTTTCGTCAAATGTTGGAAATAGATATAGCCTATCGCCAAGCTGCACATCCAGGGGCCAATTTCACGGAGCTGCTAAGCACAAAAATTTGCTTAGCACCAAAAATTCTTGCTTAGTAAAAACGGGTTACCAGCCAAAAGGCTGTGGGATTTTCATGCTAAGCAAACAACAGCTGAATACGAGCCACAAGCGATACACTTCACATTCAAATTTGGTTGGTAATCCTGTATTTACCAAGGAAGGACTTTTCATGCAAAGCAAATTTTTGTCCTTAGCATGGCTGTGAAATTGGCCCCTGGGATGAAGACAAACTAAAATGTCTCAGGGGAACAATTTGCGCACTGGCAATAATGCTTTAATTCATTCTTAGAATTGAGTGCAAACAAGAGAAACGGGCACGTGCAGAATATGATACAAAGATGTTATTTTTCAAATGATCTTGTGCTCATTGAATGGTCAAGCATATTTAAAAGACTTGTGAATATGCAGGGACTTAATTCTAACAATTTTCGAAAAATAAAAAAAGTGTAACGTAGCCCAATTTGCAAAAATCAACTTTCAACTAGCCAGAAACACTGTGACTAGTAGTCTGTTTTATGCCAAGTCAAATAATTTCAGCTCTAGGAAATGGTGATTCCAGAACTGGAATAAACCCAAGAAAATCTGTCATTTCTCTATTAACCCTAACCATCCCAAATCCAACACCGTGTTGTATTTTGATGGGTTCAGGACTGTAGAGCCTTAGCACCATTACTTACAAAGAATGTGGCATAAACACCTAACAAAAAGTATCGTAGCACTTGAATCAGACCCCATCATTTGAAAAATATAGCTGCGTAAAAAAAATTGAATTGTCCCTTTGAATTCCCAGTTTTGTCCCGATCATTTTGACACCTCACATGTTATAATCTGACATCAATTACCGCAGTAATGATCATTTGAATGATCAAAGGTCGAATTTCAAAAATGACACTTAAATGTAGTGTACATGATTGGTCATTGTTCCAATTTTCAGAAATGGGTGGATTTGGGGGTTAGTATTTTATAGGAAATATCGTTCCACTGACGTTTTTATCCGTCAGGCGGATGATGGCCTTTAGTCAAGGCTACCTGGACGTGTGACGTGCCCCGAATGTTAGCATGTCCGGGGCGCGCCACTCAATCGGGTAGCCACGTGCGCCTTGAGTAAAGGCCACGACAGTTTTACCAACAATTGCCGGCCGGAAATCGTTGTAAAATGATATATATTTCCACTTTTCTTGACAACGACAGCACACCTGGTGCCATCATTTCACAGGATGATTGAGACTACTATTAACTTAGTCTAGTAAGGTATTTCGTAATAATTCAGTTGAAGGATTACCAATCGTGTACACTACATTTAATGTGGCACTTTTGAAAGGAGGTATAGCATTGGCTCTCTGTGAAGAATAAAGGCAGGACTCGGCTGAATAGGCTTAACTGTCACTTTGAAATCTGACCTTCAAATGATCATTACTCTGGTAATTGATGTCGGATCATGTGAGGTGTCAAAATGCTCAGGACAAAACTGGGAATTCAAAGGGACCATTCATTTTTATTACACAGCTATAACATTCAAACGATGGGGGTCTGATTCAAGTGTTTCGATACTTTTTGTGAGGTGTTTACATTGTACATTGTAGGTATACTGCACAGTGTTGGATTTTGTTCCGGTTCAGGGCACTTCCCAATAAAAGTGCCACAGGGGTAGGGTTAATTAACCTTGCCCTTAGAAATCTGCCAAAATCCAACACCTCACATTGCTGGGTTCTGACTTTAGAAACACCGGATGTGCTGCAGTGTAAACTGTAGCAAATTGATCCCCTTAAAGGTATGGCTTACAGAGCCTGACAAAATCACACGCGCATGCTTGGAGGTGGTTTGGCCTTAATGACTTGGAGGTCAATATTTCAAGGACTGTATCCCTTAACACTGCCACATTTCTACGAGGGATTGGGACAAGCTGTCATTCCAATTTGGTTTTTCTTTGAAAATGTCTGGGACAGATTTTATTGCGTATTCTTTCTTTATCCCTTTGGGTCCAGCAAGGAGACCAGTGGTCTATGCTAGGTCATCTTAAGCTGGGGGTAAAATTGGCAAGTCCAAGGGTAAATCATGTGGTTATAATTTTAAGAAAATATGAAATAACCCCCCCCCCCCCCCCCCCCAAAAAAAACCAATTTGTTTATTGTGGATGGTCTGTTGATGTAATCATGTTTGTAATTAGACGAAAAAGATGCCAAGAACGAGTCTGCATTCTTTAAAAAAGTATGTACATTTAACAGAAAGGATTAAAATCTACATTTATTGCCATTATATATTCAAAATTTATGTCCAGTGAAGAATCACTGGTTAGGATTGAAGACAAATATCTCTCAATGTGCTTCTTTGTTCGGCCTTTTCAGCAAATTTTTTGTTTTTTGTTTTTGCTGAATGCCTATATCATGAAACAAAAAAACTCCAGATTATTTTTTTTATTTAAATGTTAAAAATTATTTTTTAATAACATCTTTATGTTAATTAGCAACATCACCACAACTCATTCAAGTGGTATAAAAAGTTCAATAAGAACAATATAAAGTCTTTATTTTCATATTAATTTTTGTGAGTACATGTATAGCTATTTGGTCCATAAATTTCAAGCAATTACTATACACAATGTTTTTCTGTTTTTCGAACGAACAACTTCATATAAACTCCTCAAAAACTCAAGTTTGACAGACGATTTCTCTCTTGTTTCCATCTCCTTTTATTTGGTGTCATTGGAAAGCCCTGTTATTCTTCTTTACAATGATGTGTCATGATTAAGCAATTGGGGGATGTGCAGCACAGCTGAATATAGGGGTGGGTGAAATGTGACAAAATGCATTACTATTGTCCAAAAGTGCATTCCCTTGGAGGATGGGAATGTGCAACAGATCTGCAACAGATCCTGATTGAGACGGCATCCCACAGCAACCGGCTCTTGTTCAATGATTAAACCAGAAAAAGACTTTCCTTATGTCTTGTTTTTTCTTTGTGATGGAGTGTTGCATTGTACTGTGAAAAAGTAACAATGGGTGTTCATTGTAAGTGCAACGTTTTTCTTTTGTGAGATGTTCATAGTGTTACTGGGTGTTTGAGTGCAGAAAATGACAAATAATCTTTTACTCCGTTTGAAACGCAAGCACATTAACAACAGAGTTGCTATCCCAGGGGCAATTTATTGTGATAGGCCGTGTTGATTTCTAAACTTTTTCAGCACATTTATGGCTTCCAACCTTTAAATATTGGTTAGTAAGCAGAGAATCATTCAAGACACACCAATCCTCCAAACAACAAGAGTCAATACACTTTCACCCATATTCAGCTGTGCTGCACATCTCCCCAATAGCTTAATCATAACAAATGACACATCATTGTAAAGAAGAATATCGGGGCATTCCAATTATACCAAATTCAAGGAAAAGAAGTTGGAAACGAGAGAAATCGTCTGTCAAACATCAGTTCATCAAAGTGCAGCTATGTTTAAGTTTTTATTGGAAGCATTGAAATCACATTTTCCTTGAATATGAAAAAAACGCTTTAGCGGTCGGACACATGTCACCAGATCATAATTGTTTTTCACTTCATTTTCGTATTTTGCTCTTTCATTTTGTCTAAACTTGTAGTCCATAAGTAGTGGCTAGATTGAACTCCCAGTTAGAATAATTAGTTGAAAAAAAAGTATATTCTACTATTTTACTCATTCCATTATTTTTTCATTTTGGTTTTATGTATGTTCTATTTTTGACATTCGTAAAACAAGCAAAAATGTGTTCTTGTAAAGGTCTGACTAAATAAAGTTGCATTCTCACTAACAGTTCAATTTTGCGCGAGGAAGTTTGGCAGGGACGTCGGTCGACTAACAAACAATGTGACATCAAATAAAACTAGACATCTGGTAGTGTTTGTGGACAAACACAGGGCTGTTTTGTGTAAAATTGTGATTAAAATGAAATTTCAAAAATCATAAAAAGAGTTGACGATGACGTCATATAAAAAAAACAACTCTAGTCAAACGTGTCCTCTTCATCACTTGTCACCACGAGTAGGCTGGTTCCAGATGATTGACCAAGGTCTTCTTGCCCAAACTTACCAGACCTTGACTCAATCAATACATTACAAACGAAGCACTTTTAGTTTGACACGAATGTAATTGCCATTTATATTTTGACTTTCCTTGAAATTATCAATTTCATATAAATGTTCTCTAAAGTTCCTTTGCTTCTATTCAAAGATTATTGAAGAAATGTTACCTGGTTGCACGAAATAGTGGCAAGTTAGAAGCAAAACAATTCTTCAGACGAACAAAAATCAAGTTATTTTTGGGATCTCGGGTTATAGTGTGCACAGGTCACAAACCAAGGGGTCAAGAGCTTTAAATGGGCCCAGGCATGAGCTACAGAAACATGAAATTAAAGTTTAGGACATGCATTAATCTAAATTTTTAACTTTGGTCCACCTGTTTCGTGGTGCCAGGTCACAAATATTTAGAACGGGAAATGGAGGATGCCATTTGTCATGGCCACTTTCATTAATTACATTGTTTTTCATAAGGTGATGCCTAGTCTTAATTTCATCTAAAGGTAAATAAATTGTGCCTTTTCTTCTTCTGAGTAAAACTTTTAACTCTGTGATGTGCCACCTCATTCTGTAAACACCATGGTGCTAAAAACGTTAGTCCGTGTAATAGCTGCACTGCCATTTGTTTTTTATAGCTCCATGGGTGAGCACAATACTCTCACACTGTCTAAATAGATTACAAGTCCCAACAAGTTTATACATGCTGACAGCCGTTGAAAAACTGATAGATTTTAGATTGTTTCTTTTTTTTTTCTGGGTCAACAGTTCAATCAGTATTAAATGAGCTCTACCATGTTATTTCACAAGGTTTTTAACTAGAATTACATGGAGTATGAACATTTTTTAACGACCAGTGGCACGTCGCAGAGTTAAATTATTTTTTCCAAATAATCTCTCGGGACAACACCGAGTATATAGTGTTTATAAAATACGTCGGTGAAGGGCAAAACCCAATATTGAATGTATTTTGCTTCCTTTTAGCATATTCTATATTTACTTGTTTTTAATTATGTTGTCACATGACATAATAAAATCCTCTTGAAAATTCCACACTATAATTTCATATGCATGTGTTATTTTTGGTTCTCCAGGTGTATTATGTAGCCTTTCAGCATCAAGTACATGTGAGTAAAATGGCACTCGACACTTCCCATAGAGCAAACACATTCATTTGAATATTTGGTTTAAATGTAATTTAACCCAACACCATGTTTGGTTGGAATCTGTGTTAGGATGGGTACTGGACCCCCAAACTTAGTCTTTTACACCGAGTTTGGCATACCACTAGAATCAGAGTCCAAAAATTTGTGTGTACAGTTTACCATATGGTGCTGGAATTTGCAAGGATGGGTTATGGTTCCTAGTAAAATATACTATGGAGTTAGGGTTATAAGGAACAGTCCACTGTGAATGTGACGGCTGGTTAGAGTGTTAAAATGGAACCTCTATAAAATTGCCACCTGACGTCAATGTGTGCCAATCTCTGCATTTTCAATCCATTAGTGGGGTATTGTGTACATTTCGCTTGGCTGCACAACCGGGCCTGGTGCCCGGGTTCTCCCATGTAATGCCCGGTGGCAAGGGGTTAATTTCCATACACAGAATGCAATGGCTTATTGATAATTGTGGTCCTCGTGAATGGATAAAATACCCTTCCCAGCTTTAACTGCTGCTTGAAGGTGCTTCCCCATGTTCATCAGGATGCCCACTGATTCAGAACTATTGATGAGGCTTGTTGCCTCTTCTACGGCCTTCAAAGCTTCCATTTTGGCATTTTTGATGGCTGCGTAGTAGGCCGATGAGTCAAAATTCAAATTTAAAGTTAGCTTGACATTCAGCACGTCCCTTCTTGTAACAATGGAATCCCTGCCCTTGGCATTGGACTGGAGCCGTATCTCACCAACTACCGCGTCGACACTGAGTCCCCGTGCAAGTTTTTCAGCGATCTCCTTCCGGGATTCGGCCGAAAGAGTCAGATGCTCAACTCCGCATTTGTGCGTGTGATCCAGGCAGTACTCGACGTCCACAGTCTGGAAGGCACGGTGCAAAGTGGACTTGATGAATGCCGGACAAGTACCGTTGATTTTGACAGAGCCTTGTGACTTCAAGGTTCGTTTCCCCTGCCCTTTGGAAGTGAAAAAGCCCGACCTGTGACAGCGGAGGTTCCCGACAACGGTGGCGATGGTTTGCCGTTGGCCGCTGTGCTTAACAAACGTGGCATTGGTGGTCTTCTCTATCGATTTCTTCCAAACCTGGAATTCCGCTTCGCAGGCAAAGTGCTTTTTCTCAATGGAGAACTGTCTACCGTGTGCAGTCTGGTAGTGTTCGATGAGTTGTGTTAAAACAAAGAACCTACAATGACCCAAAAACAAAATCATCTGTATATTAAAATTGACAACATGTAGAATGTTACTCGACAGCCCCTCATTCAGTCAAGAGTATATGGACCATTCAAGGAAAGATGTGAACTTACTTCGTGTCACACTCCATGCACTGCATAAGACTCTTCTCTGGAACGACAGTTCTGGTCTCCGGGTGCTTGGCTTTCTTGTGTTTGAAAACCGCGCCTCTTGAGCTCAACGCTTTCTGGCATACGCTGCACTCGAACACAACTTGGCTCTTCCTTGCCTGCCAAATGTGAAACAGACATCCCTGTTAATTATCTCTCATTGCAAAGTGTTTCAGATTTGTTTTTGACGGAGTGGGACATGCGTAACTCAAGAACGTGGGGATCTTAAGCATCTATCTAACTTTCTATACACGTATTAAAAATGCTGACTGCTTGATATACAGGGTGGCCCCAAAAAAACCTGAACGGCATACTTCCACTACCTTTAGAGTCGAACCAACTGTACCTATGGATGGAGGAATCGTTTTAGAAGAAAAATGATACTAAGACCTCCCAATTCGGTCCAGTAGTTTTTGCTCCAGAGCCTATTTTGTGAAGCAAAGTCGGGTCACTTGGCCATTTGTTCCTTGCAGAAAAGAGCATAATGATAGCATACTTGTGTTAAAAACAGAATTTATCCTGCGTAATGAAAGAAGAAATAATAAAATACAGGTATAACATAAATATCCAACTTCATTATTAAACTTAACAGAAACTTAAAATCTTTCAAATGGGTATTATTACATAACAACTAATCCCTCTATCCAATTAAGTCAAAGTCGTAGGCGCGGTTTAGTTACACCTCAGGACCAAATGACCCCTGACTTTGTTTCACAAAATAGATTCGAGAACAAAAACTACTGGACCGAATCGGGAGATCTTGGTATCATTTTTCTTTTAACAAAATTACCCATGCATTGGTATAGGTTGTTTGAGTCTAAGGATAGCAGAAGTATGCCGTTCCGTTTTTTGGGGAGGGGGGCCCACCCTGTATATTAAAGGGACGCATTGCTCTGGGGATGCCCAATTGGACTATACATGTATAAAGCATTTGTCCTAAAATTGCCAAGGTTGGAAAGATCATCAAATGAAAAGGATATTGCATGGGCTTGAAATTGTTTTCCAACAAGCGCCGAGTAAAAAGTGGGGGGTGGAGACGGGGATGGGGGGGGGGGGGGGGGATTACGATTAGTATGGATGTACGGGTGCTGTTTAAAACCTACCTGTGCACCTGTGGAATCCTTCTTGTCCGGAATCATTACATTGTCACTGCTGTTTTCTCCAAGTTGAGTTGATTCATTGTCTGATGTTTTGCTTTGAGGCATTTTCCTTGGCTTCTTTGCCGGAGTTGGACCTGACTGTTGGACACAATTACAATCTCTGGGTCAATTTGGCATTCAAGTCATCCAGCCTAGGCCCAACTAACATGACGCTGCTTTATAGTGCTTAGCAGAAATTTCTTGCTTTGCAAATTTACACACTAAGCAAAAATGAACGGATAAACAGTCACAAGCAATACATTTAATACATCATCTTGGCTGGTAATCTTCTTTTCCTGTTCTCAGCAAGTTTGCCCTCTCGGTAAAAAGATGAAAGCTTTGCCAATTAAATCCACCCATGGTTCTTTAAAACTTGCCCTCGGGTCATTCTATAAATTTGGGGTCCAAAAGTGTGACATTTTTTGGTGTCCCTGTTACACCTGACCTGTGTAATTTCCCATCAAGTGTCATTAAAATTGACTTCAGACTATTTTTTTTACTTGTTTGGCTTTTGTTGACAATTCTTGGGCCGACCTTGCCCAAACCGTGCCTAGTCAATCACAGCTAGTCGATTATCCGGAACCAGCCAACTGGGCATGGTCACACTTTATTTGTAATCAACAACAAAAATTGTCTTGCTGAACTGCGACAACAAAAATGAGGGGACTGGTGATGCAGAAGTTCAATTAATACCAATCACGCCTGGACATTAGTGCACAGTTGCAAGTGCGTCATTAATTAACCACTGCTAACCAATGGCTGTTGATTGTGGAGTGTTTGTCAACCAATCTTCGTGGGGGTGGGACGGGGGAGTAGACTGTCAGTCAGCTATCTAGTCAGCAATATAACCAGAATCTAGTCACTATCAAAGAGGCATCAAATTTACCATTAAAAATGACCACTGCTGTTATATCTTGCCTGTAAATTTTCTGAAGTTCCATCTGGCCTGGGCTGAGGACCAGCCCTCATCTGTATATTCCGCAAATCTATTCTGCCAGCCATGAACCAACAGATAAGCACTTTCCTCAGGTACACTTCATGCTCTGTCGGGTGCTTCAAGTAACATGTAGTTCGTGCACTGCCGATCAAGTGGGAAAACATCTCCCAATCGCAGGCGCTGACAACAGTATTGACCAAGGTGATGACCCCTGACACACCACTGACGCAGTGCTGAAGTGAATAGTTCCTGCAGTCATCATTACAAGCATGTTGGCCAGATCTGGGCAGCATCGGGCGGTGACACAATACTAAACAGGCCGGCGTTAGCCGGAAATTAAAGTAATCACAGTAATCCTGCAAAAGCAGGAGCAGGTTGGAAGGAGGACACCAAGCCAGAGAGTCACAATAGTAGACTTGCTTTGAATCAATGTCAACCACTGCTAGGACCCAATGGCTGCCCGACTCGTGAGACAGAGAGACAGTGTCGTCTGAGTGTTTGTCAACACTGATGGCCGCTACAAGTCGCTTGACTGACTTCAGCTCCAAGCCCCGCCGCTGGAGATAGGGTATGAGTGAGGCAGCTGGGTGACCTTGGAGGTAGAAACAGACGGCCTCTTTCTGCATCCGATTGAGCTGCTCCATCATCCAGATCACATGCGGAGACAGCAAACTGGCATCGCCACAGAGGTGGCTCATCTCATCAGCCGTCATGCCTGCATATAGGAGGAGAATAAAGAGACAGATGGCAATGGGACAGACACCAATCAAACAAAGGTTTCTGCACTCTGCCCTAACAACACGCCCATGGGAATGAGCATCAGTAGACTTACACCCACATCCTTAGAGCTTGTATATTATAGATACGATTTGAAGCTTTGCATGGTGGGTGCGATCTGAAAGAGACTGGGATTGCGGGTAACACCATGTGAAACAAATCTCTTCTAGGAAGAAGTGTGGTTCTGAAAAGAACCGGGGTGAGTGTGTAACTCGACGTTTCGGACAGTGTGCTCTGTCTATATCAATTGTTTTGTATTTTGTATACAGTACTGCCGATTTCAGAGTACATAACTATTTCTCCATACTACCAATAAACTCGGTTGTATACAGTGTGCAAGTCTCGCAAATTCACGATCACTTTTTGTGTAAACATCTTGGTACAAAATACTTACTTACATTGTAGCCACAGACTCCTCAGTCTGTCTTAACAACAGCACTGTGCATGATAGAATGAACAGAAGTTGAGGTCAAAGTTTTCATTACTATTTTGTTTATCAATCATATTTTCAAAGTGTTGTACATTAAAATGCCTCTATTTCTGTCACAAACCCACAGTATTGCAGTTTACCAGCTCACCTCAGTCAGGAAAACAAAAATAGTTTCATAAAATACGATGCTGTACATGTACGTGTTGCAGGCTTTTAAGCACACCCAGGTGAAAAAGTAGAGTAGTAGGATCAAAATCAGGATAAAAGTAGGACTTTTGTGGGCTTTCAGGAGTAGTTTTCGTTGATACTCACCCAAGTCGACAGCATCACAAGCCTCATTTGGCATGTTCTGTACTCACAACACCTTTGCTCCATCCTCAACTAAGCTCTTGGAAGTAAAGTTGCACTCCTGCACTCAAGCCCTTTACTGTGGTGATTTTTAAATGACAGTGTGTAGCACTGTCATGAAAAATATTCAATGAGATTTCATTTTTCGGAGTTGAGGGGGAAAAAAAAGTAGGAAAAGTAGGAATACTTGAAAGTCTGATATTGTAGCTCCTACACGATGTGCTGAGACGTTCCACACTCGCAAATGCGGCCAGCATTTTGAGTTCAACATTGAACATGCACACTATACCAGCACCTCCAGCCTGGTCCTCAATCATTCTTAGGCAGCAATTGATGCCCATGCAAACAAAAAGGTGATGCCACTGGGATTGTCAGTGGCCACAACACGTGTTGGCATGTTGAAGGTCACCTACCAAACTTTGGGAGATTTTCGCAGGCGGCATTGTGCCAGATCACTTCCTGATACTGCAAGAGGCAGGACTGGTCCAGACGGTGCCTGACGATGCCCTGTGGATGAGTTTCTGGTTGCTCAAACCAACATTTCTCCTTGAGAACCTCATGTGCGCACGCAGCGTCCCTCTTCGTTTCAGCAGTCAAAACTGGATTGTCTATTGTGTTTGGCAGAGAGGTAGAAACGTTAGGTAAGTTCACAAATACAAAAAGTTAAATAGATATTTTGCCCCAATACCTTCTTTTTGTCACAGTTTTTTACTCTACTCAAAATATTCGTATTTAATTTAAAGCACAGATAAGTGACAATAACTAAATTTCCACAGGCAATCTCCAGACCAACATAGTTGTGCTCTGGTAAATGAGTTGTCTTACTGTATGCTGGCAGTCATTTTCTGTGTTCTCTGTAAAAAGCTGCTAGAGTATGCCGTACGAACCTGAAGCAAATATTTATACGACTGTTTCCTGTGAAAACAATCGGAGGATTTGTTTTTTCTTTGCCTCACGCGTTGATATAAAAGCCGCGCTGTGGTTGGTTAAGAACGTTAAGGCGCCCTCAGTCGACAAAAACGATGCAAAACTGCCGAGTGGCGATGGCTGTGGTCTTGGTTAGTAAAATTTTTGTAAAATTTCACCTTTTTTAGTGACAGCACCCTAACAGTCCTGAATCCTCCAATTTTAATATGATTTTTTCCAAATACCTTAGGGAGTTAGGGTTAACCCCTTGAGTACGTTTTTTTACAGGAGACGGGGTGTCGCAGCGGCTATGGCATCCAAGCGAAACGGCCACAATGTGTTTGTGCAGTCAAGCGTAACATACACAATAATCCAACAATGGATTGAAACTGCACAGACAGCGGCAAATGGCATCATCCGGCCTGGTGGCACCGTTTGTTTTTTTGCGCCATAGGACGTCTTCCGTGTGCAAAGGGTTAAAGGCATATGAAATGTGGCAGAAAATTTGGCGATTGTGTAGTGTAGGGCCCTGTTCCCTATATGAGAACGAAAATCCACTTTTAGGTCATTGAAATTGCCAAATAGTTAGCGACATTACAAACCAACAGGTATGCCGTAAATAAAGGGCAGGGTTTTAGTTTTTTGAGGGAAATTTTTGGGTAAAGCGGCGATAAGACGACAGAACGCAACGCGAAAATAAAGATGGCGATCACCGCGACGCACAGTAAACACGCAAAACCGCGCTGATTCGCATGGCAACTGCCGTAAAGTGCATAAGGAAATGCATTTTCTATTGCAATAAACTGTTCAAGGAAAGAGTTCCATATCCGGACATCACTTATTTTCCCTTAATATGACTTAAAAACGACCAAAAAGTGTAAATCTGATGAAGAAACACGAATTTAGGAGGGAAAAATGTTCAACTTATTCTTTGAAAATACTTTGATTTTTTTCTGTCATGGCCCACAGACTTTGTGCACGAGGTATAAGTGATGTCCGGATATGGAACTCTTCCCCTGTTCAACATTATAAAAAAAGATGTCAATAGAATTAAGAGAAGTCTGCTTTAGGTTGAAAAGGTAATTCTGGAATGAGAAAAAATACCCTTGACTCTAATTTGATCAAAAGTAAAGAGGGGACCTACACTACACAATCGCCAACAATTTTGTGACAAGAGACTTATGGATCGTTAACAAAAATGGGTAATAATCTTCCACAGCAGTTTAAATGTGTCTCTCTGTAAGGTTTGTGAAAACCTTACAGGTTTGTGAAAACCTTACAGTTCTGGAAGTACAGGGGCGCCATGCCAGCTTGTGCAGCCAAGCAAAACGGAAACAAGAGGCTTGTGCAGCCAAGCATAATGTACACAATACCCCAATAAATGGATTGAAAATGCAGAGATTGGCAATTTTGAATCCGCACATTTGTCAACCGGTGGCAAGGGGTTAAGAAAGTTCTGAGAGGCTTAGGCTGAAAGCAAATAACCGAAAACATGACCTTTGAATTCCACTCATATTAGCTTCAATTTTACACAACTTGACACATTTACGTAACTTTTGTGAAATGGTGTACTGCAAACACTAGGCGGCACAAAATTAACAACTTTATAAAATTTAAAAGGACTCGTCTCAAAAACCGAAAAAGAGATTGAAAAATGCACCACTGATTCTCTCTCAGCATAATGATTTAGATACATTTTTAAAATTAGGTGTTAATTACGTTAGGCCTAATGTTATAATTTACACAATACAATGGCTATACGGCAGCCCTCGTTACGGAACTGCCTAGTTCCCCGACGTAATGGTATTCTACGTCACAATATTTGCTGTTGGAACCAGACTATCAACCAAATGGTTCTCGGACTTTATTTTCCTTTTAAAAAAAATTCTCCAAAACAACTAAAATCAAAGGAAAGAAAATTAAATCTACTTAAAAAAAATAACCATGATTGAAACCTAACACTTAAGAAATCTTTTCGAAAAAAAAAAATATATATACAAATTCGGACAGCGCGGCAGGGATTTGATCCAGGGTCCCCAGGCATCAAAATCCAACGCCTTACCAATCGAGCTACCGAAGCGCTCTGGCAGAATGGGCAGTTTTAAATCTGATAAAAAGTGATATACATGTAGGCCTATGATGTTCGCTTTGTATGCCGTAATAAAATAGCATTTGAAAGTCGCGTTATGGCTGCCGTAAATAGCCACTGCGTATAATTTAATAAGCAAGTTCGATAATACTTACTAGACTTTTGGCGTTTTGCAATGCAATATGCCTTGGCTTGGGTAAAATGTCACAGGTCAGCTGTACCAAAACAGAGTGCAGGGCCTATACGACAAGGCGGAATTTGGTACAGCTGACCTTGACCTGAGAATAGACGAGTTCGATAATTCAAATGTCAAAGGACAAAGGTCAGCTGTACCAATTCCGCCTCGTCGTATAGGCATTTTACGCTGTTTTGGTACAGCTGACCTGTGACCTTTTACCCACATTGCATTGCAAAATTCAATTATCGAACTCGCTCATTACTATGGCAGGAGCGGGATTCGAACCCGAGGCCGGCTGCGACCTCCGGAATACCGTTTGGTCTCTAACTGTTAATTTTAGTGTTATGGTTAAATCATAATCAACTACCTCCAACTTGGGGTCCAATAACACCTTTAGCTTTGATTCTTTGATGTCTTGAGGTTGATGCCACATCCAGTGGCTGTATAACAACTTGAGCCATTAAATGATTCACAGTGAAAATGTTTCCTCATCAAAAAAATGTAGGCCTACCGAAAACTACATGCCTTTGGTCACTTTCCACTTCGCCCTCAACGTTCAACCACAAGCTTCGCGCGCCCAAATGCCACTTTGCCTAAAGTTTACGCCACTTCGCCTAAACCCCACTTCGCCTAAACCCCACTTCGCCCAAACCCCACTTCGCCCAATTGCCACTTCGCCCAATTGCCACTTCGCCCAAACGCCACTTTGTGGCCCACGCCCGAGCTGCACGAAGTGTATTTTGTTTTTAGGGGCCATTCAAAATGTTTAATGTACATTTTTTTCGATTTTGCCATTTAATTAAACAAATAATAAAATGCCCAGTTTCATGACCGCGTGATGCAGCTGTGGATTTCCCCCACTTTAACACGTGCCCTGATGACTTCTAGTGTTTCATAATCAGCTTCTTCAAGATGAAAACTGACCTCTCCATGCAGCTCCGAAATCGGAGTCGTGCCTCACTCAGCCATGTCGCGGGCGCGCGCGCAGCGCCTGCGAAGGCAAGATGGCGGCCAGCCAACGGCCGTGCTACTTTTTTTTAGGGTGGAGTGGTTAATGATGTTCAGGCCAGGCCGTTGAAAAGCCTGGCCAAGCCCCCAGAAAGCCCGGACCTTCGGGCTTCTATAATCCCCTGATTGTACACAATAAACTGTCCATTAATTCGGGAGTCCAGCCGGCTCCCATTGTTCACCCAAACGTGACTGACAGGTGAGGTATCTTTTGATCTGGCCGTGAATGGGTACAGATTAGTGTGGGAGGGGCTACATCCAGGCCTAGCCTGGCAGAGGCCGGGCTTTATTGATTAGTTGATGCTCTATTGTTAGGTGATTTGTGGCTCACAATAGCAAGAGTAAAAGCCTCAAGGCCCGGGCATGTCTGGGCTTTTCAAAGGCCTGGCCCGACCACAGATTAACCACTTCTCCCTGAGATAATTGTTCGCGTGAAAAAAATAAAAATCAATTTTCATAAATGAAATGTGACTGTTCCGCTGTCAGTGTCTCAAACCTAAATAGGCCTACAATATACAGTATACACAGCCAACCTAATTAAAACTCATTGCGTACGGATCGCCAAATATATGGCGCAAAAAAGAGTTTTCACCAGGCCGGATGACGTCTATACACGCCATTTTCTGCATTTTCCGACAATCCATTTTTGGATTATTGTGTATGTTACGTTTGCTTTACAGTCACTTCGCCCAAAAACCACATCGCCCTCAACCACTTCGCCCTCAACCACTTCGCCCAAACGCCACTTCGCCCAAACGCCACTTCGCCCAATTACCCCTTCGCCCAAACGCCACTTCGCCCAAATGCCACTTCGCCCAAAAACCACTTCGCCCAAAATCCACTTCGCCCAAAATCCACTTCGCCCAAAAACCACTTCGCCCAAAAACCACTTCGCCCATGCCCGATCCGTATGCCCTTTTTTCATTTCATTAGTTTGTTACATAAATTGTACATCATCCCTCATATCAGTTAATATGTTAGAATATAAATGTTTGTAAAAAATTACGTTATAAATTTCACGAATTTTTTATAAAACCTCCGGAATACCGTACCAGCGCTCTATACTACCATGGAGGAAGCCTTCCTCCATGGTATATACTACCATGGAGGTATTAAAAGGTAATGAGCTATCTTGCCCCATGTTGGCGGTCTCCCAAATTGTCAGTATCTTTGTTTGGGTGGGCGCTAGTCGATCAGAAGTCATAAAATCGATCGTAATAATTTGAATGACCACTTAATGAAAATAATTGACCTATCGCGGTGGAATCGCGTCAACGCAGCTTATGAATTATTGTCCAATCACATCAATTAAAATTCCACGTGGAACGCGCAAAATCTGAGACAAACAAAAATTACCACACAAAAATCCCATAGGGTTGTCTAAGGGGCGTGGTTAACTCGTAAACGGTCAATTGCCTATAAACTAATAAGAAAATAAAAGCATGGTCACAAAAAGGATGTCACAACGCAAATAAAGTTTTGAATGCACCATTAAAACGAAATAGAAAACGAAAACGAACACATTGGGAACAAAATCTTAGGTGCTTAAAAATTGGGCGAAGTGGTTTTTGGGCGAAGTGGTTTTGGGGCGAAGTGGTTTTTGGGCGAAGTAGTAATTGGGCGAAGTGGTTTTTGGGCGAAGTGGCGTTTGGGCGAAGGGGTGATTGGGCGAAGTGGGATTTGGGCGAAGTGGGATTTGGGCGAAGTGGCGTTTGGGCGAAGTGGTTGAGGGCGAAGTGGTTGAGGGCGATGTGGTTTTTGGGCGAAGTTACCGACAACCTTACGTTTGACTGCACAAGCGTCTTTTTCCGTTTCGCTTGGCTGCAATAGGCCACTCCGGCACCCCGGCGCCTCACTATTAACATGGAGGAAGGAAACAGATGCTATTAATAACCGTAGGCCTTCTCAAGGGTTTTTACAGACTCAAATCCGATTTTGAAACCAAAAAAAGTGAAAATTCTGCGATCTATATAGTGGCAGAATGAAGTTCCCTTTGTTCCATTCTAAATGCCCAACTTAAAGTTCACATTTTTCTTAATTAGATTGAAAGACCAACCCCTCAGTGACCACCAACATAAAACTTAAAAGTAAAGGTGCCCCAAATGAAACGGTGCAGAAAATCTGTCGAAAAAAGAAAGAAAGTGGAAGAATGCCATTTCCCTACAATTTTGTACCATTCTAAATCCCCTTATTGACACCGTATGACACGGCGATCCACCCATATCTAGCCGGGTTCCGCGCGAATAGAGCGGCTATCCGGCTGTAGTATTTGAACTTGGAAAGTCCGATTAGTAGAGTTATGCGTGTAAAGTGGTGCTTGTGCGAAGTGGCGTTTTGGGCGAAGTGGTGTTTGGACGTACGAAGTGGTGTTTGGGCGAAGTGGTGTTTGGACGAAATGGCATTTGGGCGAAGTGAGGACGAAGTGGAAAATGGGCGAAGTGACTTGCGTGGCATGGCAACGGCTTCGTTTTTTGCCATTGGCGCGCTGTGGTAAATAGCCGCAGCCATAGACAAAATTTCCCGTTTCGGGTCGGAGATGAAAGTCTGGTGTCCGCCCCTCCATATAATGTAATTACACATAGGGTGGGTTGGTGGCCAGGCTCAATTATATTATGCTTTTGCACAAGTTGCCTTCGTGCATGTTTGTTGCAAGTATTTGTGCAATAGCCTAGGACAAGGTCCCTGCTGTTTAAGTGTTTGATTTCTTTTTACAAAGCAGGTAAAAAATTTCGGTTATTTATGAATATATTAAAAATATTGTATTGAACCTTATATTTGTGCTTTAAAATGTTTAACAATTGTGTGGAAAATACTATTGGAATTTGTTTCAGACTCAAAATTCTGTATGTTTTCTTGCCTAGTTTTCGGACGGAGGTGGGGGGGGGGGGGGGGGTACCCCTAAAACTATGGGGCACCCCTAAAACTATGGGGCACCCCTAAAACTATGGGGCTCCTACCGGTAGGAGCCCCATAGTTCTAGGGGTAGGTAGGGGAGTTGGTGGAGTGAGGTGGGGGGGGGGGGGGGGGTCGTCTGACGGGGGTCGTCTGACGGGGGTCGAGTAGGTAGGATTAGGTCATGTAGGTTGATAAACGGGTGTTTCCATTATATTATTATTAACAATTTAAGAAAATGTCACAGATCATGTGGAATGGAGGACTACAACTTGCACAAGTATACAGTTGGGTCATACTAAATCACCGTCAACACGCACAAACACCGTCAACACACCGTCAACACACCATCAACACCTCCAAAACACATTCTAAATTAACAAAAGAGGCATAGAAATGTAATGCCTAGGCTAAATTAGAATTTATGAAAATGTAATTTTTTCACGCAAAAAAAATCTCTAAAAAAGGCAGCATGGCCATTGGCCGCCATCTTGCCTTCGCACGCACTGCGCGCCCTTGACATGGCTGAGTGAGGCACAGCTGCCGATTTCGGATCTGCATGGAGAGGTCCGTTTTCTTGATGAAAGAAATCGCATTTTTAGACGTTTAACCTCCCATTTTTAAGCCCAAATCTCGTGTTGACCCATACTTTACGGTTTTGTACCGCATTTGTCAGTTAAGACACTGTAAGAATGTGTTTTGGAGGTGTTGACGGTGTGTTGACGGTGTTTGTGCTATTTATATATATTTCATCTCCTGCATATACTGTAAGCAAACCTATTTATAACTAAATTTGTATTTTTTTTGTATTACTATAGTATTGCCTTGCATTTTTTTATTTTTCATTTTGCATATATATATGTACATGTATTTATGTTGGCATGGCTACATTTGGAGAGCCACTCGATTGTGATTTAGTTCACATTTGGCAATCCTTCAGGGGTGTTACCATGTCATGTTTTGTTTTTATGTCATTTGTTCATCTGTGTACTGTACCTTTTTATGTTTGCCCTGAGAAATAATAAATGAAATGAAATGAAATTAGTATGACCGGTACAGTCAGTGCATGGAGATGGTCAGTGCGACAGTTCCGGATCACTTTTCGTACAAACTGCTGTACGCCCGCTGGTGTTCGGAGTTACTGTGTCCGAGTGGCATCACTTCGTAGTAAAATACCTCCTTTTCATCTTAAAACCAAATATGTCCACATAGACTTAATTTAAACAAAGGGAAATAAATCGCAGTATTTGTACAGGATTGAACGCGGCAGTTCCGATCGTTTGCGACAGTTCTGGGTCATGCGTACGTACGTACGCTGACCGCCAAACGCGTACAGCCTTCGTGCGTGTGTTGCGCTTAAACAGAGAGTCCGTGCGTCCCAAGCACAATCATCAGGGGTGCGGTCATGCTATTTAGCGTCAACAAGCGTCAACAAACCCGATCAGTGTCAACAAAGCGTCAACAAGCTCAAAATGCACATTTAAGCTTCACAAAAGCTATACTTGCATTCAACAAACTCTCGCATCTCGTATTATGTAAGAAATTGGGTGAATTCTCGTTCACAATCCCACATAAAAACAAAATTTTATGACGACAAAATTACGGTGAATGGGCGCCGCCATCTTTGTTATCTCTTTTGCGCATGTGCGATTGCACCATGTCCCAGAAAAACAAGATGGCTGCAGGGAAAAAGCACCGTTGATGTCGTACTTTTTCGCTTAAAAATCACACATTTTAAGATACTTTTAAATACTAATGATACTTTAAATAATCATAGGAGCCCCTTAAATATTGTGAATAACATGTTTGAGCTGAACAGTGCTTTTATGAGTTGTTGACGCTTTGTTGACGCTTGTTGACGCTTGTTGACGCTAATTAGCATGACCCTCAGGGGTGCATTTTGGCTGTCACAAACAGTCATACAAGCAAGATGTGGTTCAGTTGCTTTTTGTCGTTGAATTTCTTTGGGAATTTTAAATAGGCGAAAAATACTCATTATAATGAAATCCCCAAATCTTACAAAATTATTGAACAAAGAGAAACAACAGAACCGGTTTTTGGTTATGACCGCCAAAATGCACCCCATCAGCTTTAAAAAAAAAAAGAACAAATTTAAACGAGGATTAAAAGTTTGGCCAAGTAAAAAAATACATGTAGTGTCTGGTTTTTTTTTTTCAGGAAGGAGGAGGGGCTTTTTTTTTCTAGATGGCCGCAATTCTTTGTTTTACTTTTACGACAATTGTAGGTTTTCAAATGAAAGAGACATGTTGAACAAGAGAATTTAACATGTTTACAGTTGTTCTAATAGTTTTAGATGAACCGACTCCCAAATATTTTATTTTCCGATGGATCGGTTGACGTGTGTAGTTTATTTCACCTTATTTTCCATTGGCAAACATTTTACTTCGCGTAATAAAGTTGAATTTTTCTGCGAGGGCTGAGGGGGGCAGGAAAACTGAACTTGTTAATTTTTGTCTAGGTCTTTACCAATCTACCTCAGCAAGCGTGCGGTTTCATGGAACCGGTGGAAACGAAGCAACCGCAATAGACGGTGGGTTTGGAAATAGAAACAGCTGAAAAAAAAATTTTTCTTCCGTTTTTAATTCGTAAATTAATTTGACCGGGGTTTTTCACAACGGAAGCTGTCACATGATGATAGTTATTTTCAAATCAAAATTCAGAAAAAAGATCTTGACATGATAGTAATGCTCTCTCTAAGCTTTAATTTTTGTTCTGGTAAAAATAATTACTGGTTTTGTTAGCATTTTGTTGTCACATATCTATAGACCTATACCTAGGCTACTTTCTATTCCGTGGACGTGCGTAAAAATTTATCACATGAGAACTTCAAATCACGGTTTTTCAATTAAAACCCACCCCAATCAAATTTGCTTATTAATTTTTCGAAAGAAAGTTCAATTCAGAAAAATGCTGTAAATTTTAAAAGAAAACTTACATACCTGAGGTTTTGGACACTTTTTCGTTGGCAGTCCGATCGACCGATAAACCTTTGTTTGACCTGTCGACGACGTGCATATCACATCACGTCGACACGCGTCACGTACGAATTTTAAATAAAATCGATTACGTATGTGTAGTTGGATCCGGCCGCCGCACACCCGCACCACGTAGGGAACAGCCAGAACAAGGCAAAAAATATGTCGTTGCCGTTGAATATAATAATTATCCCATGCAAGAGTTGATACGACAGAAGAGTACGAAACAAAATTAAACGTCAGTGAGCAACGTAGACCCATGGGGAAATTCGCAATTGCCGTAATATTCACCACGGTGGTGATCCGGAACTGTCTTAAACGTGCATGAAAATCTTTCGGCGATAACGGCAAGTCAATAAATTCAATTGCCAAAATATTTTAATCTGTGACATATAAAGTCAATAAAAAACAATGAATGTTGACGACATGCCGGGGGAAACAAGAATTTTGACTGGCATTTCACGTCACTAGAGGCCAACTACAAGATACATGTAATTACAAATTTTGACGAACTGCATTATGGGTAACAGTGAAGTGATTTTCAAAATTTCTTTTCCGACTATTGCAAAATGATGGACATTGAAATTTGTGGGAAAAAAATCTTAACCCTAACCCTCCAGGGTATTTTGGCTAGAAACCCTGCCAGAAGCATCAGATTGTATACTTTGTCACATTGACTTGTGTGCAGAGTGCAGCGAAGTGAAGCTGTCACCACAGATGCACTGTGCTGCGTCTGGCAGGGTTAGGGGTTAATCAAGTGATCCGGAACTGTCGCACTGACTGTACAGATGTGATAAACAGAGTCACTACAATGAAGGAAGGACAACATAGACTAGTCGATAGACCATGGAGGAATTAGACTAACTTTGAAAGTCTAAGCCTAGCATTTCACTAACTCACTCAGTGTAGGCCTACTGTATAACTTCTGCTAATATTCCAACTTTTGGCTTGTTCAAATGCCCCAAGTGCAGACGATCTGTACACTAAAAACTGTAACACTACAGTATACTATTTTACAGTATTTCATTAAGTAAACAATTAATTTGACTATTGTCATGATTGTGATACCGTCTGTGTAGTGTTCTTTTTTTATTTTTCCACACCCCCCCCCCCCCCTCCAAAGTTGCCAATAGTTTTGTATAGATGATGTGCCCTCTGACATCACAATGTTTACATCTATTTTGCAATGTGCCAAGCGTATATCACACATCATGCTTTGCATAAAATTTGGTTTAGGAGTGATGTTGCAGGTCAGATCGCCTTTTAATTTATTCACATTTGATGTCACTCCTTAACCAAATTTATGCAAAAATTTATGCAAAACAGAAGAAAAAAAACCACAGATACACATTGAACAAATTAATTACACTAGATATAATTTGTTGTGTGTTGTTTACGTTTACAACATTTATAAGCAAAAATATGCAGTTTTTTAGTAAAAACATTGTTCCAGTTTCTGTGACCTTTCTTTCTTTTGTCAGTTTGAAGTATGCCTCCAAAGAAGAAGCAAGATGTCAAGCTACCGCCTCTCATTGGCCGAGTAGGGACGTCTCTGAAGTGTGGCATTGTGGGATTGCCAAATGTTGGGTACACATACATGTTTTATGTATACAGTCGACTCTCGATAATAGGAGCTCGGTTAACACGAGAACTCGGTTAAGACGAGCATTTTCGTTGGTCCCGACCGAATTGTGCACACTCCTATGGGAGAAAATTTCATTAATACGAGCTCTGGTTACGCGAGAACTCGGCTAAGACGAGCATTTTTTGCAGCCCGATTGAGCGCAAATACATGTATTGTTACCTATTTCCACGATCATTTTGGAAAACAACCTGTCAATCAGCGAATCCATTCAATTTGAAAAGTTATTGTAATTAAAGTTTGTTAATTCTGCAGTGCGGTTTTCACTCCGCGTACACATCACCTGTTTGTGTCTCATGCCGCTATGATAATGGCGCAGTCACAATGCTCGCTAATCCTGCACTGCGGTTTTCACTCCATGTAGACATCGGCTATTTGCGTCTCGAACGTGCCGCTAGAGTTTGTAACTCAAAATATTTAATTTACCCCCATGATTATAAATTAATTTTAGAGCTTATTAACTCTAACCCCCTGGGCATTTTTACTAGGAGGCTTCCTCAACCTGTCAATCCAACACTATGCAGTATGCCTATGGCACATTCTTTGGACTTGGACAAATTGGGGCATCATAGCTCCATGTAAAGTAATGGTGCCAAGGCCCTACAGTACCGAACCCATCAAAATTAGACAAAACCTACTGTTGGAGTTTGTAAGGCTTGGGGTAGTTAGGGTTAATCCCCGACAGTCGCACCCCAACATTTCGACAAATTTTACCGTAAAAACTAGTCATTAATGAAGAACCCCCATGCCCACTATCGAGAAACGCCCACTATCGAGAAACGCCCACTATCGAGAAACGCCCACTATCGAGAAACGCCCACTATCGAGAAACGCCCACTATCGAGAAACGCCCACTATCGAGAAACGCCCACTATCGAGAAACGCCCACTATCGAGAAACGCCCTCTGTTGTCCAAAAAAAAATGCACTGGTTTCCTCCTTTTTGTGCCTTATGCTAGTTTCCGTGATGGTTACCAACTAACAAGAGCCCCATTAAGATTTATGTGTGTTATTGAAATACTTACGTGCGTGTAGCTAATGCAGTGGTTTGGCAGTGATCTAGGCATCTCAAATTGCCCGGTCGGCGAACTCCAGCGGTCTTGTTCTTGTGCTCAGGTGTTGTTTTATTATATATTACTGCTTGTTTAATTAAAAATCTGCTTGCAACATTTTCATAACCAGTATAAAGCAATACAATTTTATTGACACGATGTGCGTGGCATTTACATGTTTGGGGCCTATCCACACATCACATTTTATACACATTAAAGGGGAAAACCTGCAGCCCGGATAATACAAGATATTTGCAGTCCGGAGGACCTCGTATTAACGAGAGTCGACTATATTGCATGATCCCGTTTTCACCTTTCTAAAATTTTGCAAATAAATGGACACTCTTAATGCTCTTTGCCAATAAAATGAAAAGGTTGAAACAAATGATCAACACAGTTGGCAGAGACACACAGGCAATTTGTTTTGTTTTTTACCTCAGAAGCCAAATTGGATGCGAGAAAACACACTTCCAAGGCAGCCAAGTGTCACAATGCACAACGAATCTCGTCATCCTCAAACGCACTGCCTCTGTGGTGCCGAAATCGGTGTAGCCCATATTCGCGCATAGCGCCAAGGTCATCGCGTCACATTCTACGAGAGCTGCGTGGAACCATATTTAGTTTAATTAATTACTTCTCATATGGAGAAAGGCGGTGCGTGAATATTGCTTACACGTGAATATAGATGGTGCCACGATACATGTAATGCACTTATTCAATGTCCCCCTCCGCCTTCCTCCCATGCTGCCCACCCCCAATGTGGGGATTGTCATTTTGGAAGCCAACCCTGGGATGCCATAGGGCCAATTTTTATTTGCAACTGGACACAAGTCACAACTTGCATGTAGGTCTGATCACTCTAAAAATGACCAATCTCGACGTCCGGGGTTGGGCAGTAGCATAGCAAGGAGGGTGCAGAGTGGCAGATTGCAACGAGATGGAGATTTCAAAGCAAAATGGCTGTGCTGATAAAAGCAAAATCGGGCTGGTGAAAGTGGGGCAAACAGGATGAAAATTCTATTTTTCAACGGGCAAGTAAAACCCTGACTACGTACCTGAGGTTGAAGCAGCATTGGGGAGGGGAGGTGGGGAAACAGTGAGCCAGTTCGGTCTCTCAAAGGTCAAAGCTTATTCGGGATAAAATTGCTGACGTAATGTCACGCCATGTTACGCGAACGCCCATTCTGATTGAATTTAACATTCTGATTGAATGCGCGTTGTGCAACCACCTTTTGCGTTCACACGCGTGCGTTAGGTCACGCGGGTCATTCGGGATTAAATGTCATTGTGCACACGCGCAGTTGAAGTACCGAACTGGCTTATTGATAGGTGCATAATCCATGTTTCTCTGCTGTTGTATTTTTGCAGAAAATCGACATTTTTCAACGTGCTGACCAAAAGCCAGGCAGCTGCAGAAAACTTCCCTTTCTGTACCATAGGTGGGTAAGATAATTGGAAGAATATAATATCCCCATGCTGTTTATTTATATATTATATATCTTCTTGGTGATAATCAAATGACTGGAAATATGTTAAAAAATAGCTTGAATTGGCCTCCTTTGTTCTGAGAAGAATCCTTTGGTTTGTATACTCCTCGGGGAGTCTAGATGAGTCTAATGAATTTGTTCCCTTGTATGGGGCTGGTATACCAAAAATAGAGGCTGTGCAGCCAAGTGTAAATGCACACAATAGGCACCACACTGAATAGTGTGTTCCTATTCATTGCACTTGGAGGCCCCTTCCCCTTTCATGTGAATAAAAGCTTTTTCACACAGGCTCTCGGAGTATACAGTGCTTCATACATGTACATTACGTCGGGACAGGGCAAAAGAGAAAACATCTCTGTTCTTATAAAAGCTTTGTTTGAAAAAGCTCCATTTGTGACCCGCTCCAGAAAAAGGTTATATAAGTCGCGCTATGCATTTACGTGCAATGGCCCTTTCAACATTGACAGGGTGAAATTTTTCGTCAAAATTCATTTTTTGTTTTTTGTTTTTAATGACATCTTAAATATCTAAAGTTTCAGGTTTGGTGCACAACAATGTTGATTTCAGTGAATGAAAAAAAAAACCTTTTTAGAGTGCATTGTTCCATGCCATTGTATTAGAACTAGCTATTTCAAAGCCTGTTTTCTCTGTTGTACAATTTGAACTCCATAGAACTCATTAATTTGCAAAAATGCAATATCTCCAGAATGGAAAGGGCCTTGGAGCTCTTTTGGAGACTGTTTTGTGTTGCCTAACTTGCAGAGCAATATTTCCTAATTTTTGCTGTTTCCATCTCTCTTGTTTTCCATGTGCGATTTGCTGATTGACCACGTGCTGCGAGCAGATCCCAATGAAAATAAGTATATTTCAACACTTTTTCACATGTGGAGGAACCCCTCTCTTTTCATGCTAGCCAGATGCAGGAAATATCTTTAATGAACTTTTGATGAATTGTCTCTTTTATGGGATATCTTGCAATCTGTATGTTTATAAAATATTCCATTTCTGCAAGTAGTACGTAGATTCAGGTATTTTTGGAAGGGTTGTTATGACGTTTTGTAAGAAATATGATAGACCCATATACATTTAGTTAAGGATTTGTGTTATAGAATAACTGGTTTGCCCCGATTTAGTAGCCAATCTACATCATGAGCTACGGAACTTAAATTTCTTGAGGATTTTAATGTTTTTACTCAAATATTGTCCATTTTGTTCTAGGCACGTAGGGTACCTGTACCCGATGAAAGATTTGACTTCCTTTGTGACTACTTCAAGCCTGTAAGGTAAAAACAAGGGCCATATGTTTTACCTACTGGGGGTTCGGTAAAATGGCAAAACAAATTTTTGGGAGGGGGTGCTAATAGTAGTAAATGCATACTTAACATATCTTTACAATTGGCAAATAAAGTACTTATTTATTTATTTTGGTAAGTGCGCCCAATTCAATTGGATGGCACCCTCTGTTGATCCCAAAATATGGACTGTTATACCAAATAGGCAAAGAGAAAAAGAAAAGTGGGAAAACTGGAAAAATAGTTTTCACAAGACGTGTCCGAGGACTTTCGGTGCCCTTGTTGTCATATCATTGCTGCCTATGGGCTCCGTGCACATCTCCAAGTTATGGGTCCCAAATGCATGGCTCTATGGAAAGCGGGTGAAGCAATACGTGCTGTGCATTTGTTTGAACTGAACTTCCCATTTCAAATGACATTACACTTACGAAGCGGATAATTGCATATGTTGTTATTGTCTATGATATTCATAGATATCTTGTGACATTGACTGGGAATCCTCTGTGTATTTTTCTCTCAGTAAAGTTCCGGCCTTCCTTCATGTGACGGACATTGCCGGTCTGGTCCAGGGAGCCAATGAGGGGCAGGGACTAGGCAACGCCTTCTTATCCCACATCAGTGCATGTGATGCCCTCTTCCATCTCTCAAGTGAGTGTATAGCACATTGCAATACAGTCCGGGGCCATTGATCACACCATGGCTCCGGCTTTGGCTCCGGCTTTGGCTCCGGCTTTGGCTCCGACTTTGGCTCCGGCTTTGGCTCCGGCTTTGGCTCCGGCTTTGGCTCCGGCTTTGGCTCCGGCTCCGGCTTTGGCTCCGGCTTTGACTCCGGCTTTGACTCCGGCTTTGACTCCGGCTTTGACTCCGGCTTTGACTCCGGCTTTGACTCCGGCTTTGACTCCGGCTTTGACTCCGGCTTTGACTCCGGCTTTGACTCCGGCTTTGACTCCGGCTTTGGCTTTGACTCCGGCTTAGGCTTTGCCTCTAACTTTGACTCCGGCCTTGCCTCTAACTTTGGCTCTGGTTCATCTCCAGGTAGACGCTAGCTCCATTACCAATCGGGAGCCTCAATTTTGTGAATAAATTAAAACAGCTGTGCCTCAGGGTTTACATATATGACTTTGGTGTACTTTTAGGGAAAAAATGCTCCAGATCTAGCCACATCTGAGGACCTAAAATTACTAGCCAAAGCCAAGGTTTGAGAAATAACCCAGGATTAAATTTCATACAAATATCCACTAGATAATTGGACGTAGTAGTACAAGTGATCCACTAGACCAGAGTAATTTGTCCTTTTTTGTCATGACTGGTGTCTGTAGCCAAATTCGTGAAGGTCATTCTCATCTGGTGCGCTGTTAACTGTATTTGGAATCTCAACTTGACAAGTGAAAATTTCTCAACTGAAGGGAAAAAACACAACTAAAACAAAAAACAAGGCATACTTCATTCATTCATTCAAAAAGGTACGAATATTTAAACAAAAATCACCAGTCCACTGGTCTAGTTTGGATTTGGAGTCTGCGCGACCATTGCCTAAATTACTGGACTCAGTCCACCGGTCCAGTGCAAATTCTTAGCCCTGACAATGGATTTCTAGTTGGTTTGTTTAGGTCTTCTCTCTCTCATGTGTGTTAATGGAATCCTCATTTGTTATGCCGTGGTTCATTGATGCAAGACGTTAGACATTCCTAAACAAAATTTTGCATCAAGTTGTAAATTCCAAAAGGAATGGAATGTTCCCATGTTCCATTGTTTGGCATTCTTCCTTGGGTCTGGGAATTTCTTTTTTAGAAAGTGTCGTCCGTGTAATCAGCATTGAAGGTAAAGTAACCGAATATCATTTATGGTAAAAAAAAAAATATAGAAGTATTCATTCCACAGTCTGCATTTAGTTAACTGCCATTGAGACATATTTGTGACCCAGCACGAGTAAATGAGACGGATTGCGGCATCTCCGAATGTGTAATTTTTTGCCTATATTGCACATTCGGAGATGCCGCAATCCGTCTCATTTACTCGTGCTGGGTCACATCTTATTCTTTTTTATGGTGGTCTCTGATACTCTTTCAATTAGCTCCAGAGGACGTAAATTTGAAAATCCATTTCAAAGGTAAAATAGATTCCATTTAGGTCGACCAAAATACATGAGGCGTGTAGGATGACCAATGTCAAGGGAATAACAGGATCATGAATAATCTTTGTGGCTGATTAGATATATAATTGTCAGTAAAGATGAGATTATTCTAATATTCATTTTTACTTGTGCGCAGCGTGGCTGCTATTTGTCCTGATAATGTGTTTACACTTGGGAAAAATTAAAATGTCATTTATGTGTGAAAAAGAGCGTGACGTCACAGCCACTAAAAGTATGCACTGTGCTAACCTTTCGCCACTCAAACCTGTCTAATATCCTTCACTCATCTTTCAGGGGTGTTTGAAGACGATGACGTCACCCACGTAGAGGGGGATGTCAATCCGGTCCGGGACCTGTCAATCATCTTTGAGGAACTCCGTCTGAAGGATGAGAGTATTCTAGAGCAGAGGGTCAGTGACCTGGAGAGGAAGGCCGTCAGGGGAAGTGAGAAGAAACTCAAGCCGGAATTTGTAAGTTTACCCCGTGGAGTTTCACCGAGTGGTAGTGTCTTCGTCTCATTTGTATGTATGCCTTGAAGTCACGGTTTTAACAGGTTTTGAAATAGTTGTTTAACCCACTTGTGTCTGGCTGTTATTGATAAGGGGCTGATATGCCAAGAACAGGCTGTGCACCAAGTGTAAACGCAAACAATAGGCGCCACACTGAATAGAGTGGGCCTATTTATCGCACTTGGAGCCCGCCCACCCCCCCCCCTTTTTCGTGTGAATGAAAGCTTTAAAAAAGCTCCTTCTGTATGTATTCATTACACTCCCATTCAAGAAAAATATAGTTGAAACATGAACGGATTGAGTACGCGCAGGAATGCGTATATAGACGACAACAGGCCAGGTGCTCTTTTTCAAACTTCAGCTGTGGCTATTGTCCTTATAGATTTTTTAAACAAAGCTTTCATTCACATGAAAGGGGGGTCCAAGTGTGATGAATAGGACCACTCTATTCAGCGTGGTGCCTATTTGCATTTCTGCTAGGCTGCATAGCCTGTTCTTGGCATACCAGCACCCCAATACCCATCAATAACGGCTGGACACAAGGGGTTAATATCTCCACTCAAAATAGTGGGTAAAATGGTAACATAGGGTGCGTTCAGACGGAGGATTAGCCCTCGGGCCTTTTAGATAAGACGTCCTTAATCCAAAACGTGCTTACGTTCAGACGAAAAAAGTTACACCGCCGTTGTGCAATGCACCAGATGGAAAAGTAGCTCAAGTTAACCCACCGTGGTTACGCAGTGCCAACACCGTATTTCCTGACCGTCCGGATACCGTACAAAAAGTGCGTGGGAAATACAGGACGGCTTAACTGTGTGGCCCACTAGCACGGTAAATAATATCTGTATAGGCCCACATTCAATGTACATGTACAACGGCCCATTGCATGTCGTGCACTGATGTCTTGTGGTGTCGTATGGGCCTGATTGGTACCGTGCATTTGTGGGATATGTTATCAAAATGGCGAGTATTGTGGTTGAGGACATTCTTGTATTTCTGTTTAATTGGGCCTTGATTTTATTTTTGATTTGAAGGGTGGTGCGTTCGGGTTGGCTGAAATCCAACTGCCATTCTCGTTGTGATCCTCTCCAATATTTTTTCCTTCCTCGTGAACTGATCACCGTTGGCATGTCGGAATTCTTCGTCCCCCCAAATATTTATGAGGGCGAGGATCTCACGACTTTGCGAATTGGAGCCTCGTGGATTTGGATTTCCTTTTTGTGAAGCCATAATGATCCTGTATGTACTTGTTGTCACAATAACCCTTTAGAGGTTCACTACGGACATTTTTAGAGGAAACTGAACGTACCATGTACATGGGAACACAGACAGAAAAAATCACGGTCGAACTCAATTTTGTTAACAAAATATATTTAACCAAATTATCTCTTATTTACAACCAAATTTTACAGATTCACAAATTTTAGTTGTAAAATTACACTCAAATGAGCGGATGCAATTTTACATTAAATCTCATCTAAAATGCCAAGTACAATGGGTATCAAATTTGAAAGTAGATTTCGCCTTGAACTGTACACAAGATATTTTGACTAAAATTTGATATTTATTATATCCAGAAACTGTTGAATAAATTACTTAATGTATCCAGAATGAGTTGTATCTCTTATCAAATTCAAATATCTGTGTGATTAAATCTAGAATGGACACTTTATTACATTTGGTTTTTCAACTCTTAAAACCTTTCAATTTCAAACCACCAACTCTCAAATAACTCTAACCTTCAATTTCAAAGTTGTTTTTCAAATTCAGTGAATCTTTTACTCCACCTAACAGTATTCCAAATGTTGTTTCACCTTAAATCTCAATCTATAATACACATCTTCAATTCACTAATTAACCCTTTAAGTTCAAACCTTCAATCTCAATCACTGGATCCTCAATGTTAAAATTCACAATTTGATCCTCAGATTCACTTATCAATATTTATTCAACATCAAAATTCACAATTTGGATTTCAAATTAATTAATAATGAACTCTTTTCTTTTAAGTTGGTTTCTTCTTCAAAACTTTTTATAAACCTTTCTGTTTCTAGATTAATCACATTAATTTTGTTTTTATCTTTAAATTTAATAATTATCTTTTAAATGTTCCAACTCTTCTTTCCGGATTAACAGGGATAACAGGGATTTATTTTGTGTCAAAGTATACAAGCCACGCATTGTGCGCAGGACAATTTGAATAAACTACCACAGAAAGTGGCAGATCAGTTGCATTCCAACTGTACTTCACGGCTCATCATCGCAGGGGGAGATCATTATCTTTGGCGCAACTTATGTGAAACCACCACTTTTTGCGAGTCTAAGTTGGTGGTGTAACTTAACACCTCTATTAGACTCGCAAAAAGTGGTGGTTTCGCATAAGTTGCGCGCCAAAGATAATGATCTCCCCCTGTGGTAGAGTATTAACTTAGTATTTTCGGATTACCTACTAACATACGTTTCGTCTGAACGTACCCATAAGCTCAGATAGCAGCAAGGGGGTACGAGTCCAAAGAAGTTAGCTGACAGTGGACAGGCAGTTTTTTCATCTTCTCCGTTAGTGAATAAGCAGATAATCAGTCCGAGATGAACCCCTGCCCTGTGTTGCAACTCTTTTCTTACATTTGACTTTTTCTTTGGTCAGGATGCATTGGTCAAGGTCCAGAAGCATGTTAAGGAGGACAAAAGGCCAGTCCGACAAATCGAGTGGAACGGAGCAGAGGTAATTGATTTTCAGATATCAGACTATCAAGACAGAACTTTATAATTGCTCACCTGGTGTTCACAGTATTTTCTGAAGCCACCGTTTTTATTTTGGACAATTCAGAAGCCTTAAAGCAAGAAGGGTCGAGCCGCATGTTCATATCAGTGACATTTTCACTAAATTTATTTAGAAACACTGTTGTCAGTGTTGAAGACAACCTTTTTTGAATTATTAACAGATTGAGATCCTGAACAAGCATCTACTATTCACCGCAAAGCCCATGATCTACTTGGTGAATCTCTCGGAAAAGGACTACATACGCAAGAAGAATAAATGGTGAGTTTGGAAATTGGATTCACAAAGCCAGCTTGTTGGACGTGGTGATGCAGAAGAATGCTTATTTTGTAACACAATAATTATGTGTAGTCCTAAGTGAGTCTCAAGTCACTTCAATAATTTTCATATTGTGTCTTAACAGTCCTGAATCCTCAAATTTCAATACGATTTTTCACACTAACAAGGGAGTTAGGGTTAATCTCTGTGGTTACTTAATTGTCCACAGTTGGTCAATATTCAAACAGAACTTAAATTAATCTTTTTTTATATTAGAGGGAAACGGAGTCTAAGCAATTGTTGGCAGAAAGGCTTAAATCCTTAAGAGTAGGCGTGTGCATTTATAGGTAGTAAAAGTACCAGGTACCCGTTAAAGAAACCCAACTCAAAACTTCCAATCCCGGAAAATTTAATAATGTCTTTTCTCTGAGATTTAAAAAGTCTGATTTTAGACAACAGTCTGAAAAATCTCATGCCTGTCCAGTATACATGATCACTTCTCCGCCTTTGCGTGTATGGGCACGTGCATGCGCCGGCATATCACAAAAGACGATTGTCCAGGAGCTTTACACAGTTGTGGAATAAGGCATGCTATTATGTCTCGGCGAGGCTCTTATCCATACCCAAACTACAAAAACAACGACCAGTAAATTCCCGTTATTGTCAACTTTCGTGAGCGTCATTAACGTGAAATCTGTGCTGGTTTCCCATGTAGTCGGGTTTTAATTTTAAAAATTCAAAACCTTTCCTTTTTCATTGTCTGGGAAGTTACTATGCGATAATGTAAAGTTGTACGGGTACTCTATTCCATAATCTGGAACTGGTTCCTGACATGAACGGTCGGGGACTCGGGTACCCGGTTCCGATGCACACCCCTACTTAAGAGTGCTGACCCTTCCTGTAATACTTGTTACTTACTGTATCACCAGGCTAGTGAAGATTAAAGAATGGGTCGATGAACATGACGCAGGTGCAATGATCATCCCGTTCAGCGCCGCCTTTGAGCTGAAGATCTTTGAGATGGAGGAGGCGGAGAAGAAGGCGTATCTAGAAGAGCACAAGATCCCAAGGTCAGTCAGCCTGCTTGTCTGTTTGTCAGTTTGTCAGTGTGTCAGTGTGTCAGTGTGTGATCGTTATTCATTCAGCCTATTTTGAACTGTGACTAGCTTTTAGTCGCTTTACTATTTGCCCTAACGTATTTTTTGGAGTGGTTTGAGTTGTCAGGACCACAGTCGAGGGTTCGAGTCCTGCTCAATTACACCCATGAAGTGTTTCATAGAGCACCTACAATGCTCAGTGCCACGTTGAGAAGTTAAAGGTAGTGTACACGATTGGTAATCCTCCAAAAAGAATTTTCCTGAATTATTACCAAATACCTTACTAAACTGTATAAAGTTAATAGCAATCTCAATCATCCTGTGAAATGATGACGCCTGGTGTGCTGTCGTTTTCAAGAAAAGTTGAAATGTATGTCGTTTTCAAACGATTGTTCCACGTAACAATCGTTGGAAAAAATAACGGATTGTTTTAATACTGCCTCTATTGACCGAATGTAGTTAGTCCACGTTGCGTCTAAAATGGGTTTACAATCCGAAAATGGGTGCAAGGTTGCAATTATAGTACAAGTGTGTGTCGCGTAGTGTACCGAAGCGACAGGTTGTAACCAATTAAAAACGATCCCGTTTACAAAAATTTGGCATATTTTCCAAGAGGGCGCTTTAACAAATCCAGTTAACTGCCACCCGATGGTTGAAAACGAACACCGTTTTTCTCTCGTTTTTTCGCCATCCGAGAATGCAAAACTTTGAACAGGTCAGTAAAACGATATTTCCTATAAAATACTAACGCCCAAATCCGCCCATTTCTGAAAATTGCAGCAATGACCAAAAATGTACACTACCCTTAAAGATCCTGTTCACATCCGTGTCCCTTTTTGTCTGCATTATTTCCTGTGTTAACATTTTGAGGATGAGTGTAAATGTGAAGTGGCTTATCAAAATGAGCAGAAGGTTTATACACTATGACATTCTGAGTTACCAGAAACAAAAAATTCACTGGAAGTCAATTTAACATTTTATATCTAAAAGCCCTTTAAACAAAAATCATATCCCAAAGTTTTATAACCAAGTTCAATCTTGAAATATTGTTTTGGTGTTTTTTTCCCACTGAGAGTATAGTTGGCACTGTGAGCTGACTTTGAGCTTCATGTTCTCAAAACAAGGAGGCATGACTCATATGACTTCAAAAGATTATAGCCTGGACTAAAATGAGCCACAACAACACACAGTACATCAAGCTTAAACCCGTAGTTTCAGGAAATGTCATCACATCATCTCAATTTCCGACTTCTGCTACTTTTCGCCCCTTTCTTGGTGTCAGGTCAGAAATATTGTATCATTTGACATTTACAATAAAAGTCCGCCATGTTAATATTTCTGCTTTGTAGTGTACTCGATAAGATCATCACGACAGGCTACAAGGCCCTGCAACTCATGTATTTCTTCACCGCCGGCAAAGATGAAGTTCGAGCATGGACGATACAGGTAAAGGAATTTTCCAACTCGGTAATGTGTATAATGTGTAAAGTGCACAGATGAATTGTTCATAATCATAGCACTTAAGGAACTACATTATTACCCCTGCTCATCAGGCCCATCATTCATTCTTAAAACCATCTCAGCTCTGTTGGGAGTATTGTTACGGCTCAAATTCCAAGAATGCCAGGAGGTAAACAAAACAACCCACTCGGCAAATAATGTTCAAGTAAATTTAATAAATACAATTCTGAAATCAAAATATACCAATGTTAAACTCAATTTTTACCAGTTTTGTTATAATATAAGTAAAACAAGAAATTTAAGGTTGACATCAAAGTCGCAAGTTAAATTATAAAGGGGCGAGCAGCAAAACACCCTAAGGTTCAAAGATACCTCTTTTTAAAGAAACAAGAAGAAGGTCCGGCTACTTAAGCCCTGTCCGCACTGGACTTATTTTGGTAAAACTTACCGAGACGATGGGAACTTTTCCCATTTTAAGTCCAGTGCGGACAGCCTAGGACGTTTTCCTCTCGGTTACTTTTCCCGAGTCCAGCGGTTACTTCTACCGGCCAACTGCTGCATAGGAAAACTGACCAGGTAACTTTTCCCGAGACGATAAGTCCAGTGCGGACAGTGCGAGTCGGTAAAAGCGGCTCAGGAAAGCGTACATCCGGCCAGAGCGCAAGGTCATGCTTCACAGGGAAACCACGCATGCGCTTTACATTGTTTCACCGCGGCCGATGCGGTGCACGTGGCAAGTTTCCAAATTCCAGTGCGTTGTTCCTCTTTTGGTCGCAATCATGGTAGATTTTATTATTGATAAAAATAGTCGGAAGTTTGATTGGTGCTAAAGACGTAGGCCTGCGTGTACACATCGGCCGGAAAAATGAAAAGGCAGGCGTGATTTGGGCCGGGGATTTGGGTCAATCCCGTCAATGTAGAAAGGTCACGCAAAGCGCCCTCATGAGTCGTTATATTGACAGCTCGGTTACTTCTCCCACGGTCTCGGTAAAATTTTCCCGTGTCGAAAGTCCAAGTGCGGACAGTGGTCACATTTGACCATTTTTCATTTTACCATCGTCTCAGTAAAACCTTCCCAAAAAAAAGTCCAGTGCGGACACGGCTTTAGTCCCCGTGGATTATGGTTCCGCCTAGGGGTGTGCATTTACGGGTATTAAAAGAACCAGGTACCCGACTGAAAAAAATACGGGTACCCGGGTACCCGTTAAAGAAACCCAACCCAAAACTTCCAATCCCGGAAGTTGTAATAATATCTTTCTCTGAATTCAGACAAAATTCTGAAAATCTCCAGTCATGCCTGTCCAGTGAACATGATCACTTCTTTACCTTTGCGTGTGCCGGCACGCGCATGCACCGGCATCATCACAAAAGACTTGTCCGGAAGCTTATACAGTTGTATTTATTGTGGATTGAGGCATGCTATTATGTCTCGTCGAGGCTCTTATTCATACCCAGACTGCAAAAACCACGACCAGTAAATTCCCTTTATTGTCAACTTTCGTGAGCGTCATAAACGTGAAATCTGTGCTGTTTTCCCACATACATGTAGTCCAGTTTTAATTTTGAAAATTCCCGACAAATACATGTAACATTCAGAACCTTTCTTTTTTCATTGTCTGGGAAGTAACTATGCGATAATGTAAAGTTGTACGGGTACTCGATTCCATAATCTGGAACCGGTTCCTGACATGAACGGTCAGGTACTCGGGTACCCGGTTCTAATGCACACCCCTAGTTCCGCCAGATGCACGCAAAGTGTGGTCCAATGGAGAAATGATAGATGGTGCAACAGGTACATTCATACAGTTCAGTCGGCCGTCGTCGCTTCACGCGACCGTTACACACCGGTCGGTTGACGCCAGCTCTGGAGTACTCATCGTAAAGTCTGACGCACCCCGAAGTCTCAGCTTCGCCTCGTCGGCAGGCAAACTCCCGGTAGAAGAAACCACTGGCGCTCGTAGCAGCCTACTACATGGTTTTAACAGTGTCAAACTTTACACAAGGTTTCACGGATAAATCCGTGCAGGAACGGCGTACTCAACACATGACGAAATAAAAATTCGGCATAATAAAACATCATGCCGCTCCACAACGTGGACCTCCGCCCCAAAACTGAAGAGCAAAAATGTGAGGGGCCGAGAATTACAGCAATTCCCATTTATATTGGAAATCCTGAATTCTCGGCATTCTGTGCACCCTGCAAATTCCAATGTTCATGTTTGTAGCTCAGGTTTTTGGTGCAACGTATTGAAAAAGCCGGTTCTGGGTGATCGATTATCGATTCTTTAAGCTATACGTGTGACTGCTCGCCCATTAAAGGAATGTGCTCGCCCCAATACGTGTAAGAAGTAAGAAGTTTAAAAGGAAAAATACCTTTTCTACATTCTTGGCTTTTCCGTTTACAAAACACAGAATTTCAAAAACCCTCTGGGCCATAACAGTATGCAGTCGAACACATATTACATCTGCCTTCACACGTATTCATTTACTCCTGGGTTGTGAGAAGAAATTTGCGACAAACTGTCTTGCTCAAGGACTTTTGGTAGTCCATCGAAACCACGACGACGTCCTCACAGATCTTGAGTATAAGAAAGTCGTTATCTAGAGTATAGTCCATTGAGTCCATTGCACAAGTCCAAAAAAATAAAAATAAATATGCATCAAGCTAGGTAATATTTTTGACAGAAGGTCAATATTTTCTGATTGCAGAAAAGTACTAAGGCTCCTCAAGCTGCGGGAAAAATCCACACAGATTTTGAGAAAGGTTTCATAATGGCTGACGTCATGAAGTACAGCGACTTCAAAGAGCTGGGCACAGAAAATGAGGTTAAAGTAAGTAGAAAATCATTTTCAAAGTGAACAAAGAAACTAGCGGGAGCGGGATTCGAACCTGCGACCTCCGGGTTACCGTACCGGCGCTCTACCAACTGAGCTATCTTGCCCTATGTTGGCGGTCTCTCAAATTGTCAGTATCTTTGTTCGGGTGGGCGCTAGTCAAAAGTCATAAACCCAGAATGCCGTATAGCCAGGGATCACACCCAATTTTACGATACAACCTGGGAAGCGACATTGTGGGGATCACTCAATGAGGATACGACTTTTTAACTTATATTTCGTCGAACAATCCACAAGGGAAACTGACTAGGTAAAGTAGACAATCAGCAGTTTTTCTTGATTTTGGAAACCCGTTCTTTTTCTGTGTATCTCTCTAAAGTAATGTCACCACATCAATTTGATTTTTTTCCTACAATATTCCACATGTAGCATATACAGAAATATGATTTGAGAAGGTCCTAAATGGTTTGCTACTTGAATAGTAAAGTATATTTTTCTCTTTATATAATAAAAGTACTTCTGACAGAAGGCCTGCTTTGTTAGATACTGATGTTTGTTTATTTTGTGAAAAGTTGATTTGCATTTTCTCTTTGCAAAGGCTGCTGGGAAGTACCGACAGCAGGGCAGGAATTACACCGTCGAGGACGGTGACATCATCCACTTTAAGTTCAACGCGGGGGCAGGGTTGACCGACAAAAAGAAATAGATGAGCCACAATGGAGCACCTATACAGGAAACACTTGCGTCTTCAGAATCCCTTCTTTCTTTCTAAATGTCTCCTTTATCCCCTTGCGTACGGATGACAGCAACTGCCGCAAAAAAAAAAATTGGCCACCAGGCCGGATGACGTCTATACATGCCATTTTCTGCATTTTCAATCCATTGTTGGATTATTGTGTTCGTTATGCTTGGCTGCACAAGCCGACATGGCACCCCGGCGCCTCACTATGATAACCGTACTCAAGGGGTTATACAGTCAAATATGAGATGCAATGACAACATCAAGACAGTGTAATGGTGTGCTTGATACTGAAGTTTTTGGTAATGTCTGCGTGCGAAATTACTCTGCCAAGCCTACTGTTTTCTCTGAGGCGTGTAGCATAGTGTTCAAGGTATATTTTCGGTTATATTCTCTTTGTTAGGCAGTTAATCCCTTTTATTTCGGAAAGAGATGGATCTTATACTAGAACTTTCTGTTTTGCACCGTATTCTTACTACTTAAACTTGTATAAAGTTTATGATGTTAAAATGGCTGTTTTTAAGAAGAGAAGTTAACATGTCTGCTTATATATTCTGACTTCAACTGTATGGAAGAAAAACAAGATTTGTTCAACCTTATTTTTATCTACAGGCAATTTTGCATCTACAAGCACATCTCAGAGGGTACGCTGTTTTCATGTATATAGTTCATGTGTCCGGAACAGTGTAAAATAGTGTTGCAGATACACATTTTTAGCATTTGTGTCTTTCTGGTGGGGTTTGCAAAGCCCCAGAAATTCAGATTTGAACATCCCCAACCCCTGTATTGTGATCATTTTACATTCATTAAATTCAGTTTTGGAAAAGATATCCCCAAGTATTTCAAAAAATGTCAAATTTAAAAATATTCATCTGGCTCTTAAAAACTGGTTACCTTCCATTCTATTCTCTTTTCGAGTTTCAACCCCCCCCCCCCGAAAAATAATTATTAAACGCCTATTTTTTCTAGTAATACAAAACGTACTCACTTTTGAATAAGACAATGAATGAAAAGAATTTTGCGCATGTTTGGTTATTGAAAAATTACTTGTTTCAAATTGTTTGTGACTCGGCAATAATTCTATACCCAGCACGATATGAGACCAAGGGGTACCCCCCTCTTGTCCCTATAGAGCCTACCTGAGATTTGGGGATCATAATGACCAACACAAAAGAGGGGGGTCCCCTCCGTCCCATATCTTGCTTCAAATGTATAATTCAGTTCCCGTGGGGCATTTTTTGTGCATTAGAGGCATGAAAGAACCAAGAACGAAAGCGTTTTTTTGGCGGTTTGTAGCCGGAGATTCCCAAAAGAGGAGCAAGGAATAGTTTTTGTTGAAATAAAACAGACATTTTCTCATTTTGAAAAAATTATTGGAGTTTGTTGAAGAGCACAGACAGTTTATGCCTAACTTCGGGAACATCTTTTCTAAGTCGATTAATAAGTGCCAAGAAAAGCTATATTTTGTTCATATGCATATCTAACTCGAGCATAATTGTTTATCCTTGATGAATTGGTTTTACTAAATCTGAACATTGGTTTCGTGCTTTACCTGGAAACTTTGAAAGATAACAATGTTCGGTGAAACACGGTTGAATGTTAGGCCCTAATGCTGTTTTAGTACATATTGTACTCATTCTGCAAGTTTTTCTAGACATGGACACTTAAAATTGTCTTTTTGTAATGGGGGGGGGGGGGGGGGTGGTTATTCAGAAAGGAGCTTGACCATGTATGAATGATTCATCTTAATAATTTTTAATTTAAAGAAAAAATATGTAAATTAAGCACCAGGTTTTAAAAGTTGTTCAGAATAAGTCAGTTGGGTATTTCAACTTCGCATGTGCACAATGGTATTTTATCCCGAATGACCCGCATGACCTAACGCGCGCGTGTGAACGCAAAAGATGGTCGCACAACGCGCACGTTCGGTATCTCAAAGGTCATTCGGGATAAAATTGCTAACGTAATTTCAAGCCATGTTACGCGAACGCCCATTCTGATTGAATTTAACACGTGCGCGTTGTGCCACCACCTTTTGCGTTTACACGCGCCATTAGGTCACACGGGTCATTCGGGATAAAATGTCATTGTGCACATGCGCAGTTAAAATACCGAACTGGCTAATTCAATCAGAATGGGCTTAACATGGCGTGACCTTAGTCCGCAATTTTATCATGAATAACCTTTGAGATACCGAACAGGGCCGCGTTCAACACGCGAACAATTATTCTCCATCCCTTCATTCATCCCTCCCTTCATCCCTTCATTCATTCATTCATTTCTTTAATTTTTACCAACACATTCATATGCAAATAAAATTATCTCTTATTTTAAATTGTATATGGATGGAGGTCTCAAAAAAAAATGGCGAACGTTGGCCAACGTTTGCATTGTTCGCGTGAGTGGAACGCAGCCCTGGCTAAAGGCCGGTTCATACTTTAATTAAGCGAATTTGAGGGCGAAGCGAATTCGTCTGGGTAACGGCAAACGTCACACTGAAACAACCATTTTGGACGTCACAAAATTCGCTTCGCTTTCGCATTCGCGTGAAGTATGAACCGGCCTTTATTGAGCCACTCTGTGTTTGTCGAGTTTCTGACATTTTCGGGTGTTGATCTTAAAATCTGTCTTTGTTTTACTGGTTCCAAAATGTATGCCCTACCCAGAAAAAAATGGCTATTCCGTTTTGGGTTATTTAATTAATTCTTTTTGCAGTTATTTTCAACAATAGTTACTGAGCTAGCCACCGGGAAAAACAAAATTGTATGCAAGTATTAATATCTTCTCAAAGACAATAAAATAAAGTCCTTTTCTGATCCAGTGTTTCTGGAATGCTGATTTTGGCTTCAAACTCATAATGAAGTTTATAGGTAAGTGGTGTGGTTATTGTGATGCGGTACTTTATAAATATATGCAACTTGGCCTAAAGAAAACCAGGAGTTGGTTTCAGGGATGTGGGCGGGGCTTCACCAGCCTTATAACTGCCCCAAAATAGGTATTCAATTTCATCTCTGCTTACCAGCCACGCAGTTTGCTTATTATACAATTGCATTATAAATGCTGCCATCTTCTAGAAAATTGTATCTAAAGACGACCACAAATTCCGTGAGTTATTTGGAATCCAACGAAATAAGCATGGACGACGGTGCACAAAATCACTGTTAAAACATGATGATTTTTTGCCATGTTCTCGTGACTCGAATGACGGATTGAGCTCAAACTTTGTTATTTTATGTTGGCCCTTTAAATTACACAAAGAATGCGCTTATTCGAGTATTTTAGGAACAAGATGCACAATCTGGGTGTACTCCCATGACACCCACCCCCGCCCCACACAAATGCATCTCACGGGGTTTCACTGCTCATTCACCCTGCACATGGCCCACAGCAGCACCGCCACAAAGCTAATACGCATCGCTAATTGGCTCGCAATAAAAAATGTACAATATGACGTCGTCAAACCAGCTGACTTCCTCCGACGCTACCGAACGCCGTTAAAAGGCATGCTCAAAATTGTGAAAAATACTTTTTCGCAATGTCAATGTATTACGGTTTTAATTTTACCTATCGGCAGGCTTGAAGAGTTCAAGAGACGGCAACACTACGGGGCCGCCTAGACAACTGAAACAAAATATCGTTTTTTCTCAGTGGCGATTTAAAAGGCGGTTTTAAGAAAGAGAAGAAAATATTCCTCGTTTTCTTTTACCATTTTCACTCAAATTGGTAATTAATGAAATAGTTGTATATGAAGCTCATTTATTCAGGATTATTTTGATACATAACTTATCTATTTAGCGTAATTATTCGTCGCAATTTGGCGTCATTCGTAAGACGAGTCATTTAGATATTCTGATCCGGCGGTCAATGTTGCGTGTGTAGTCAATACGCCATACACGAAATGTGTACATGGGCAGGCAAAATCGTGGAAATATATGTACGACGCAGTATAATTCAATTTATTCTGATTTTCCAGCGACAATACGATCAAATGTTGTATATAGATCAGGAAGTGCACATTCATTTCAAATATTTTAGATTTATTTTTTCAAATATGTAATCAACCAGTTTATAGCGAAGTTCGAGCGGGTGCCATATATTCGAAATTCTACGATGCTAGATCTAGATCGCAAGAACTTGTGCTGCACTCATCGCGGCCGCCATGAATTGTTAGCCCAGTAGCTTTGCGATTTTTAGCACGAAGCTCACGAAGGTTACTCCCGATTCAATTTTCTGTGAAATGTACAAATAATACAACCTGGTGTACATGCTGTGATCCGCGCCACTGCCTCTACCTCGAGGCAGAATTTTCAAGCCTCCAGTGTATAGAATTAGAACGCTTCGATTTTGACCGTTACATCTAGATCTTCTGATTTTTGTTTACTTCCCCTCCAAGCATCAACACTCAAGTGGGCGTTTGTTTATTGTCTGGTACTGTTTTTTAATAAGCTGGGCAGGGCTATAATTACGTAACCCACTGCCCGCCTACGCACGTGCTCCGGTCTGCTCCATTGGCACACAATCCTATGCTGATCCTGTCTCGGTCTCAGCATGGAGGCCCTCCATGGTCTCAGCATGTTAGTGAAGTTCATGTTTGTATGAATATAAAGATTAAGTTGGGACTTAATCATTGTTAGTATTACCATGGAGGAATTAGAACACAACATCGTCTTCGATCACCAGGTCATAAAATCGTTTCATAGACGCGTGCGTGTTCAAAGAAACACATGTACATGTACAATCATGGAGGAATGGTACAATGTACATGTAGACACGATGTATAGAAATTTAACCACACACACAGCATGGTCACGCTCTCAGTAAAACGTCCGCCCACACGACCGCCTTTATGTCCCTCGTGTCCACCCAATGGGCGGAACGTGATGATCAGGGTAGCCTTTGAGCGGCCGCCGTGGTTATGCCCCCCGTACGTGCCTACTTCACAGAAACTCGTTCGCATATTGACGGTGGTAAATGATCTGTTGTATTTAAGGTCTTTAGGTGGAGGTGATGGTGGAAAACGACGGCTCGGCATGGGTAACGGTAGATATATATGTTACAAAAATGAAGATTTTTATCACCAATTGAAGACCCATCCAAAATGAGATGAACATAATTATTCAACCGCAGTCCGCTCCATCCCATATTATTGATATAGTCCACGGTGAAGCTAGCTGGCACAATTAATCGTAATGATAAATATGTATATTTTGGATAACTTTCCCCATATTTATGTTATCAACAAAACTTATATGCACATCGTGGTCACTTGAGTCCAATTCAATTATTTGACAAAATTCATTTTACAAAAAACATTTACAAAATGTTTTTCAAAATGTGGCCCGTATGCTGTCATCAAAGGGGAGAGCAATTTCTCAAGCCAGGAAGTCCAGACCAATCAGGCATGGTTCCAGAAATTTTAGCGGGGGCATGAGGGCTAGAAATTAGGCGAAGTAAAAAAACCCACATGTTTAGCGTCCCCACCCGCTCCCTTTTTGGGGCCGCCTGTATTTAAAAAAATTTACCAGTGGAAAATTAAGTGAAAAAAGAACCCCTCAAAAATGTCAACCGATCCATCGTAGAATAAAGTACAAGCTTACTAAAACTATTAAAACCACTGTAAACATGTTCAATTGTGTTGTTCAAAACGTCTCTTTCATTTTGTGTCTTAGAACAGTTGAAAAACCTACGGTTGTCGAACATTTATAAAAGAATGGCGGCCATCTTGAAAATAAAAAAATAACTAAAGCCCCTCCTCCTTCCTTTAAAAAAATCCGGACGCTAAAATGTTTTTTCTTTACTTGGCCGTATTTGGTGGTACCCGAATTCCAGCAGTGTTCATGTATTTTTGTGAATTACTTTTCATCAAGCCTCCCCCTCACAGAACTGCAGGTTTGTCACACATGAAGTCAACTTGAGTTCAACTGAGATTTTTTTTTGGGGGGGGGGGGGGGGGTGGGGGTGCTGAGGCTTAACATTTCCACCCCAACTTTCGAAACAGCATAATTTTTATCCATGAAGTGCCTTTGTTGTAACTAGATTGCCGAGCGGGACCTTTTATTCGTCTGGCACGGCGGCCACATTAAAGAACCTTAGGTTTATACAATCCCTCTGGTGCCGTGGGCTGTGACTCCCGATGGACTGATTTAGACCAACTTTTCACGTTGAGGCTTGTCGACCTCGTCGAAGGAGCAGGGGACACTGAAAACATCATTTGGTGGGAAATGTATTTTGGTGCCCGAAAGACTACTTATTTTCAGCAATCAAAAATTTTTATCTTGGTGCCCGAGGCGCGGGGTTCCATGGTCAGTTTAACTTGGGCCTATTTTTATCCTTTCAAGTTTGTACCAAATATTGTAGGTAGGCCTACGTACGTGGATGGAGGATAAGCCCTAACGCCAAATGACTGCACTGAAACGATTTTTTAAAAGTCATTTGCATAACACTACTAGTGGTATTTGCATAACACTACTAGGCCCACCTGCATTGAACTTTGGATAACCAAAATACATATTTTTAAAAGAAAAATAATGAAATATATATCCCGAATTTTCAGCTCATTGTATCTACGTTATTGTAATTGGCGTAGTTGGAGATTTATTTTTTCTTTCCCTAAATTCAGATTGTATTGTAATTTTTCCATTCCGGTTTTCCTTTAGGCGGCCCAGCCGTTTACGTTTTCCCCGCGCCGCAGGCACAGGACCTCAGATGTTAGCAAAAAATGTACATGTACATGTACATGTACTTAATTGTATACAGTGCAATTGTGTGCACATGTACGCCTACATCCGTTACGTATACAAATGTATACCGTACCCGACCGTGTTCCCAGTTTCTAACGCCCTGTCTGAACTCTGACATTTATATTTCAATACATAGGCATAAATTATGCAAATCAATAACGTCTTCCCATAAACATCCACAAAAAGATCCTGGTACAGGTACACATTACGTTTTGACAGTATACAGAAGAAGAAGCCAGACCATTTTGTATAATTTTGTTGGTGTCGGTGGAGCCTACTTTTTCTGGAAAAATAAAAACTGTTTCGGCAACCTGCTTTAAAGTTGATCTTTTGGGCCGCCCCGCGGTCTTCAGATGTCAATCAACCACGTTTTTCCGGGGCACCATTCATTCCGCCATTCCACCTTTGTTCATACGCGCCAAAAGTAGTACTGAGCTAAATGTTCTTCTGACTGAACATTCCATTCCGTAGGGTTTAAAACTATATTTATTTCTATTTTACAACCTCACTTGTGCAAGAAAGGATTTAGAAATTGTGGAATATTGAGAAAAAAATATGGATAATTGCTATGACGTCGCGCGAATTAATCTTTTTCTTTAATGAGAGTAAACAGGCTGTCTGAATGCGCAAATGGCGTGGTCGTTGTGTGTGCGTGCGTACACATGCATACGATTTTTATTCATGTTTGGGCTGTCGCTCCTTTAATGCGAATTGTTTCCAAAAGTCCGGCAAATCTGGTCAAAATGACAACCGTGTCCGTCTCCAGATCACAGTCGGAGTACATCCAACCTACTACAACAACACAGGTAACGAAAATGTATTTTTACGTCATTTGCATGGTGATTTTTGACCGGTGTAATTGATTCGTAGGCTTGGCCTAGCTCCGTTCGTTCATAAGTTCCGTAAGGCTAACCCACACCCACACCTAAAACCCGCCCATGATCCGTCCCCCGTGAAAAAGAAATTACTGAAGAACAAAAACAAACCCCGCATGAATGAACGTTGTTGTTCTTACATCTTGCACAGGGAGACAATAGCGGCCAACAGCAACCGTCTCCCCTGGCATTGCTGGCAGCGACCTGTAGTAAGATTGGATCTCCGCCCGAGGAAGCTGTGAACACTGCAACAACTACCGCTATCCGGTTTGTGGGGCAGAATCAGGGCTTCCAACCGGCCGAAACACAGATTTGTGTGGGGGCCAACGGCATAATTACCGCCATTCCTGCCGCACAGCAACAGACACAATTCCAGACAATCTCTGCTTTTCCCGTTCAGATTGGCGCCCCAGTCTTGCAGCAGCAGCAGCAGCAGCATCAGGTCATCGAGACAAACAGCAGCAAACAGGCAACTACCACCAACACCGCCAACATCCTGAACTGGAATCCCCAGCAGCAACAGATCATTCAGCCAGCCCAGATTTTGACGGCCGCTGCAGCCAGTACTAACACCAGCAATACAGCAGCAACAGGCAATACCGTCCAGTACAACATTATCCCACAGCTGCAGCTGGACGCAGATGGCAACATTGTTGCGACCCAAATTGCAAATGCCATCAACCAGTCGCCAACCATCATCCGTCCTGCTGCGCCAAACAACGTCGCAAACCTTGCATTCCAGAATGGGCAAATCATCCAGACACAAACGGGCCAAATCGTCCAAAATATCACCGCAGCACCCAGAGTTGCCACTCATCAGCCCTTCACGTTCCAACTGGCACCTGTGGCAAACACAGCAGGTAGCATGAATGATCAGCAGCAGCAGGTGTACAGCATAGTCACTGCGTCACCTGTGCAGCAAGATTTTACAAATGCTGTTCAGATCCAGCCACAGCAGTTTCAAGCACAGCCACAGCAGATAGTTACAGCTGACCAGACTCCGCAGCAGCAGCAGAACCAACAGCATCAGCAGATTTCGGTCACACAGGTTGTTCCGCAACAGCAACAGCAGCTGCAACAACCACAACAGCCGCTGCAACAACCACAACAGCCGCAAGTCATGATTCAACCACAGCAATCTACTGCAATTCCTGTGAGCATTAGTGTGGCCCCACAAGTTCAGGTAGATTACTGTATTGAGAGATAATACATTCGGTATCCAAAATAAATCTTCATTTTTTGTGTATTTTCCTAGTTCTTTCTGTCATATCAGGAATTAAGAAAAATGTTTTTTTATTTACTGAAACATGACTAACTATAAGCATTACCCAGTAACTTTACTTGCCATTAGGCAAATTTCTTAGTGACAACTCATTAATACCTGTCAAGAACTTGTGATATTTTATCCAACAGTGCACTTTATTGAAGTGTTTCAAATAAAATTGTTATTTGACTTGTTTACATTTTCTCTAAGAACTTAACTTTGTTAATAATATTGATTTATTTCTTCCCATTTTCACAGATCCAACAACAGCCTCATCAGAATACAGTTACCATTCAGCAGCAACAACAGCAGCAGCCTCAGCAGATCACAAACATCCAAGCCCGCTCAACACAGCAACACCAGCAGCAGCAACAAAGCTTTACAGTACAACCTGTTCAACAGACGTACACCATCCAACCAGGTGCTGGGCTGCCAATCATTAACACATCATCGGGCCAGCAGACCTTCACCTTTCCTGCCCAGACCGGAACGAACCAACAAGCTCTCCAGAACATCATCCTTCAGCCTCAGAGCAATGTACAGACGATTCAGTTACCTGGGCAACAGCAGATGGCCACAATCCTGCCGGGTTCCATTCTGACAGCATTGCGTTCCCCCAACAATGCCCTGAACATCCAAGGTTTACAGATACAGGGAATCAATGTCTCGGGGGCAGTGTCGCAACCGCAGCAGATTTTCACGTCGACCGCAGGTACGGGAAGCGTAGGATCCGTGGCATCAACGCAGACGGTCACAGCCTTGCCCAACTTTAGCTTGTCAACAGGAGGAAACTTGGTGCCCATGGGAATGCAGATTCAGCATGTTGCAACGACTGCAGCAGCAACAGCTCATCCAAGGTCAACAGGTAGGTTTTCATTTTTTTAAACGGAGGTGGGCCTTTTTTACACCAGATATCTAGCAGGCAGACTATAAATAGACCAATCAACTAAGCACCGCCTCTTGATGTAATGACCAATCATGGCCACGCGCACTGCACATGCGTCACTTTTGTCGGACCATATTCGCAAAGTTTTCAAAAGTTTTCCATTGCTGGGCATTGGTAAAATGATTGGTCATTGTTGCAATTTTCAGAAATGGGCGGATTTGGGGGTTAGTACATATTTTATAGGAAATATCGTTACACTGACCTGTTCAAAGTTTTGCGTTGTTGGATGGCGAGTAAAACGGTGTTCGTTTTCAACCATCGGGCAGATGATAGCTTTAGTCAAAGCGCGCGTGGCTACCTGGACACGTGACATGCCCCGAATATGCCAGCATGTCCGGGGCGTGCCACTCGTCCGGGTGGCCACACGCACCTTGTCTGAAGGCTACAGGGCAGTTTTCCAAGGATTTCCAGGTGGAAATTTTCACTTTTCTTGACGACAGCACACCTGGTGCCATCATTTCACAGGATGATTGAGACTACTATTAACCTAATACAGTCTAGAAAGGTATTTCGTAATAATTAAGTAAAACAAATTGCAGAATTACCAATTGTGTACACTGTTTAAGGTGGCATAGTGAAACAGTGAATTTTGTGATTTCTCGTGAAAATACATCCAGAAATTGCTACTAATGCTACTGGCTGGTAAAACTACTAAACTAGCCCAGGGGCTAGCAAGGACAACATTTTAGCACAAATGATTCCCTTCATTTGCTAATTTCCATAATTTCCAATTTTCCATTTGGTTGGTGTGTGTGAAATTGGAATATATAGTACATTTAGATGGTTTCCTTAGCCTGATAAGTAACAATTTACATTGGAATTGTTCAGGGGTGAGATTTGTCAGGATTTTTCCTGATTAGAGGATTTTTTTGTTGGGATTTTTCCTAATTTCAGAACTTTTTGTCCGGAGTTTTACTGATTTCAGAATTTTTTAAGAATCTCCTTTGAAATCTCGAATTTCTGAGGTGTTGCTCTATTTAAAAGGTGTTTTTATCTGTAAAAGTTGATCAGACCATTAGCAATGGGTATTTTAGGGTGTGTCCTTAGGCAAATACAACCCATAGACCCTGTATTTCTTGGAGTCCTCGGCGACTCCCAAACACTAGATTTCATGGATTTTTCATTTTCGGCCAATCTCACACCTGATTGTTGAGAAATGTACACGAACAGGCTACCCAAGATAATATAAAAATGAAGATGGCATTTGTATTTTCAAAGTAGAATTTTCAGAACCCTTTGAAGAGTGTCAGAACTTGGAGTTTTAGAGCTCTTGGTTCTGTACTTGACGTTTTTTCGTAACCTTCATACATGTATTTAAAGTTGTAGTAACTGAAAGCAGTTTCTCAATGGCATAAGTTTTTCTTACAGTTGTCCCATATACATGTATTTATCATGTACTTTATACAATGGCGTACTTCCTTTAAAATCTTCCCCAATTGTGGCAATGAAAAAAAGTAGCAGACTTGACAAACAGAAATGCCTGTGTGACATGCCCACAGGAAGGCCACTTCATTCATGTTTCCTGTGGGGGGCATGTGACCTGTCAGCATTGGACCAATCAGGTTGCAGCATACCCCATGTTGACAGGTCAGGGGTGTGGCCTATTACCATGTGGGAACTGCATATCCTGCACTGACTAATGTTTGTTTGTGTGAGACTATCAGAAAGTTATCTTATACCATTATTAACAGTTTCTAATTTCTATCATGCATTAGCTGCTTTTTTGTACAGCATGTACACATTGTACGTGTACTGTAATGTTATTTTGTGTGTGTGAGTGAGCGTTTAAATACCGGCAATCGTAGAGTAGGGACAAAAGGGTTAAAACAAATTGTGTGCAAAACCAATGAGGGTCCTTGCCAAAAAGTATGAACAATAGGAGTACAATAGGAGGTCCCCGATTGAAGGTGTTTACTTGCGTTTGTATATACCGGCAATCGTGGACTAGGGACAAAAGGGTTAGGGCATAGACAAAGGGTCCACGTTTGACCGAACGTCCACGATTGAAAATAGTGTACAAAACATATGGGAGGCCTTCCGAAAAAGTACAAACAATAGGAGGTCCGTGATTTAAGGTGTTTACACACTTGTGTGTGTGTGTGGGTTTGTTTTTGCATTCAATAGGGACCTTTAACAATGAAGGACAATAAAGGGTCCCCGGATGAAAAAAGGTCCCTGGTTGAAAATCGTGTACAAAACCAATGAGAGTCCTTGCCAAAAAGTATAAACAATAGGACAATAGGAGGTCCCCGATTACAGGCATTTACACACTTGTGTGGCTGAGTATGTACAAAAAAAATTTGTTTGACCCACACACCCACCCCAATTTTCGATCTTAAAATATTGATTTTCCATTCAATTAAACAAATAATAAAATGCCCAGTTTCATGACAGCGTGATGCAGCTGCATGTGGATCTCCCCCACTTTAACACATGCCCTGATGGATTCTTGTGTTTCATAATCAGCTTCTGACCTACCGCTGGCAATACGTAGTCGATATTTTTTCCCGCTGTATCGCCGATATGGTGATAAAATCATCTACAAATTACGGCATGATAAAAATGTTGTGAAACGCGTAGGCCTAAACAACTTTCAAAAACTTAACACCGCCAAAGCTCTGTCACAATCGCCACTCAGATCGTCCACCCATGGAGGAATGGTCCACTATACCCACGTGGCGGCCAGTGTTGCAGCCAACTTTTTACCAATTCAAGTCGCAAGTAAAATTTTTCAACAACTTCCGAAATTCTTAAAAGTTGACATTCATGTAAAAATCATGCATGTACATGTATCGTTTTCCCAGGGCTTCGCAATGCGCAAGCAACGTGTATGCTTATTAGCACGGTTCCCGTCTCTGCTGCGATATTTAATTGATAGCAGCAGAGACAGGAACCAGTCTACAGTGCGTACTCGATTGGGTATATTTTGATGCATGACTTAGGGAGAATTTAAATAGGTCTATAGAATTTTAACTCTCTCGATCTCAGACACCCTTATTTGCATTCCAAAGATGTATTGTGATTATATATACAAACGTTACTTCATCATTTTGAACGTTTGAAGGACATTACATGAAGCATTTGCCAAGCGTTTTTGGCGAAAAAGAGGAATTCTTGCTATGCTTTAATTGTACATTTAGGCCTATAGCAAAGGCGATGGCAGTCGTTGTAAGATGATGTTTCTTCCTTTGTGTTTTTATATCTGATCAATAATGTGCAGCCCGGTACGGCAGTGCTTTGCGAAATGCCGAAAAGCCATAAGAACAGTCTATGAAGTATAGAATATCCACTCTGTTGAACAACGGATGACACAACATCTAAGACTACACATAGGCCGTACGGGTATAGGGTTGAAAAAACAAACGAATTGAAATGCAGGAGTGGAATTGGCAAGTCAAAAGAGCATTTCTTTTAATTTTCCTTTGTTTTTTATTAAAAAGTAAATTTCGATTTTCAATAAATTTCCTTGACCCCACCCAGCCACATTTTTGAAAAGAAATCAAAATTTTAAAACATTGACAATTTTGAATGGCCCCTGATGCCCGAAACTAGTTTTGCCTTTTAGTAACTTGGGACTTCTTACACATGATTGGGGCATATTTTCTTTTCATTCCAGTACTACAATCCAGCTCTTGGTATTTGGGGTCAGTATGTTAACTTACAGGTAATCAATCACATGTCAAACGGCAATCGTAAAAATGCCCCATTCGTGACTTTTGCCCTCTTTCAAGTGTAATTTTTTTCTACACTTTATCTGTCTATTTTTGTCAACATTTGTGTCTCGACGTTGAACTTACGGTAGTCCAACTGCAAACACGAAAACTATTTCTGAATTATGACATGCTGGGACAACGGCAGTTAACATATCCTTCTTGACTATCACTTTAAAATCAAACCAGATTTATTGGAACAGTTGTAATTTGGGAACCATACTGCATGCTTATTTATGGGACAGCAAGTTCACAAGTCAAGAGTATAACCTATGCAGTATGGTCTCGGATTTAATTTTGTATCTGGTCTAACAAGGAGTTGGGTCTCATGCTAACACATGTACATCTCCAAGTATCCATGGTCTGAAATAAAGTCCTTTACTGAGTTGACCACTAATTTACTCATATTCAACTTGGTTTTGGAATGGAACAACTTCAACACACTGTGCCAACCAAATTGAGCTTTTGCAAACTATTATATGGATTACTCAATAGATATACAATGTATCTATAGAACAGTAATGAACAAAGAATATAATTTTGAAGAATGAAAATTCTCTATCAAGCTTAGTTTGTGACGAGTTAAAAGTTGGTAGAATGAATCATTATATTTGGTTCAGTATTGAGAAAGAAGACAAAATTAATGTCGGCTCCTTCAGTTTTGTTTTTTAAATTGCTCTAGTTTTATTCATAGAATTATGGAAACCATCCCATTTCCCCCCCCCCCCCCAAATGCAATAATGCATTTATTCCTTGCACAGAAAGCTAAATTAGGAGAAACCAATCAGGGCCAATATTTAAGTTTGTACGTTTGGATTGTTGGTTGGGGCCCTTGGGATTCCTATTCCCAGTAAAATAAGTTATTGCATTATTCACTGTCCAATCAAACACGGGTCATCAGCTTGACGGTTTCCTCTTTTCTTATAAACATAAAAAAGGTATCGGGAAACATTGTCTCCATCACTTGAAATTCAGTGCCATTGATGGGCAAATGCAATCTCAAGTAATTGAGTAAAAGGCATTAAGTTGATGCTTTCATTCCGGCATTGAGTGGGTGTGATTTTCATTCAGCGATGTGATTGGATTGTCATTAGTGTGGTTCTCCAGACTCTCACACGCAGTAGCCCCTGGACATTATAGGAATATCAAATATGATTTTCTCATTAACTTCGTGTCTTGACTATAGTATAAGTCAACAGCTGTTGTAATGATTTGTACTTTTTAATAATGAAATAAAAATGATGGCAAAATTATGAGGTTTTTAAAACAAGCTTTTGTGACTGAAAACTTACTGTTCAAAGCAAAACGCTTAATTCATTCTTTGTCTTGCAACTGTAGGGAGAAAAATATTGAATTCAATCTACAGATTAATACATTTTCATTTAATGTGTACATGTATATTTCCAGTGTGGCTATTTAATATCATAATCTAACACCACTGTGTTTTCCTGGCAGCCATTGTGCCGTTGCCCTTAACTACAGTGGCAAGTTGGGGGTGGGGTGACATGCATGTATGTTCCACTTGTTACCTTTTTGCTAATCTTGTAATTTCTAATATTTTTTTTTCAAAGCTGCTATGCCCATGCTTTTGGGGTGTATCACCCAGAAAAAGAAGTTTTCAATTGGAATATCTAAAAGCATTAGGTCAGTTGTGACCTTTTTAATGAGACATTCTATAAGACATCGACCCACGATAAGTAACAGATTCAATAAGTTTCAAATTCTGAATGAGTGAGATGCTACTCATTCCTACAGTAGTGACATCAGTCTTTACGTGTGTTATGAGACTATATTGTAGGAAGGCAAAATGTTTGCCTTTTTTCATTTAAAGGTAGTACACATCATTTGCAAACATCAAAAAGCAAAACTACTGAATTATTACAAAATACCGTACTATAGCAGTCCCAAGCCTCCTGTGAAATCATGGCACCTGGTGTGCTGGCATTTTCAAGAAAAGTGGAAATTTAAATCGTTTTCCAACGATTGTCGGCCGACAATCATTGGAAATAGTCTAGTTCCCCTACCTGAAAATTCCCTGACGTCTATAAATTGCTCCGTTTTGTCTATTAGACAAAACGGAGCAATTTATAGACGTTGGGGAACCAGACTACAATAACAATTTTTTTCTTCTGTTTTCCCAGCATCTTTGCACACAAAACTTTAAACAGGTCAGTGTTACAGTATACAAATAATGAATGTTTATGAGTGCAATGGTAAGAATAATTTCATAAGGTGATAGATTGAATGTTCCATTCCACGAGGCGAAGCCGAGTGGAATGGGACATTCCATCTGTCACCGAATGAAATTATTCTTACTATTGCACGAATGTGAAACATTCATTATTTGTTTTATACAACGCCTGAATAAATCCGACAGATTGCATGCATGGATTTCTTGGTGTAACGTTACAACGTGCCGTTTACCTTCTCAGTCCCGCATAAAATCGCGACAAAAAATTGTCGAGTTCCGAATCAGTTAAAGCTTCAATTGTTGTTCCTGCGTGTCTTGCAAATTCATCTAATCGTTTCACTGCATATTTGATTTGTCTCTTTGTATTTGGAGCGTCAGCATCGCCTACGAGTTCCAATATTTCGTCGTCTGTTAGGAGAACAAACCGCGGCAGTTCGGGAAACTCGGCCGCCATGTTGTGTGAAGGACAGCCCTGTTGTAGCACCACTAATAGTGACCGTGAAATTAGGGAAGTTCTTTTGGTTCTATCAATGCGCGCGCACCGTTTGATAGAACCATGTGATAGAACGTTTTGGGCGGTGCGGGTTCGCGTCGTGTGATGGGTCGAATAATTCAATGCACGTGATCGACTCTCCACCAATCGGATGGCTGGGATTTATTCAGGTGTTGTATAATATTTGCTAGCACGCTATTATACAAATAATGAATGTTTATGAGTGCGATGATAAGAATAATTTCATGAGGTGACAGATGGAATGTTCTATTCCACGAGGCGAAGCCGAGTGGAATGGGACATTCCATCTGTCACCTCATGAAATTATTCTTACCATTGCACGAATGTGAAACATTCATTATTTGTTTTATACAACGCCTGAATAAATCCGACAGATTGCATGCATGGATTTCTTGGTGTAACGTTACAACGTGCCGTTTACCTTCTCAGTCCCGCATAAAACCGTGACAAAAAGTGGTCCAGTTCCGAATCAGTTAAAGCTTTAATTGTTGTTCCTGCGTGTCTTGCAAATTCCTCTAATCATTTGATTGCATATTTCATTTGTCTCTTTGTGTTAGCAGCGTAAGCATCGCCTACGAGTTCCAATATTTCGTTCCAATATTTCGCAGTTCGGGAAACTCGGCCGCCATGTTGTGTGAATGACAGCGCTGTTGTAGCGCACCAAAAGTGACCGTGAAATTAGGGAAGTTCTTTTGGTTCTATCAATGCGCGCGCACCGTTTGATAGAACCATGGGATAGAACGTTTTGGGCGGTGCGGGTTCGCGCCGTGTGATGGGTTGAATAATTCAATGCACGTGATCGACGATCCACCAATCCGATGGCTAGGATTTATTCAGGTGTTGTATAAAAAATACTAACACCCATATCCATTTATATCTGAAAATTATAGCAAAAGCAAATAGTGTATACTACCTTTTTAAAAAGAGTTTTCTTTCATAATTTGTTAGCATGTGGAAATTTGTAGTTGGTGTGGACAAAGAGCTTTAAGGATAATGCCCTTTGATCTCTTGTCATGTAATAAAATCAGGTTGGCGCAGTGGTTACTGTCCCTGCCTTTCAATTCACTGCTGTGGCGCTGTTTCGATTCTTGCCCTGGTCCACATGTGGATTGTGTTTTCAGTCCCTACCTGATTCCGTGGGTTTTCCCCCAGAATATTCTTCTGGGGTTTTCCCTCCCACCTCTAAAACTGTAACTTCTTCTCATTGTCTTCTCTCTACAGGTTTCTTCAGGCTTTCGAGCTACAGTGCCTAGGGCGCTTTTGAGGAATCCTTGGTTTCATTACCAGAAAGAATTAATATTAATAATAAAACGTCATAATAAACTCATTGTTTAATGTCATCAACAGTCTCGCAGCAACCCAACATCCTTCAGGACAAGAAGTGGCCGGGGCAGGCGCAGGTCATCGCCCAGGTCCAGCCCAACGCCACCACCCTCAACATAGACAACTCGTTTGGGGGGTCCGATGATGAGGCCAGCCAGGGTCAGCCAGCGCAATCGGCACACAAGAGGCTACGGCGGGTGGCGTGCACCTGTCCAAACTGCAAAGACAGCGAGGGAAGGTAAGAGGGCAGGCTGCATGTGGAGCATGTGTTGTCCAGTAGGTTGTGGTGTCTGAACCTTGTGCAGTGACGTTGTGTGGGTTTGAATCCAACCAGGGGAGCATGGTGCTTGTGTCCAAGGTCAAGAAAAATAATTGGAAATACTTCTTTTCACCTGGGAGGATTGAAATCTTTGTCCAGGGAGTTGGGTGTATGGGTTGGTTTTTGCATTCAATAGGGGACCTTTAACAATAAAGGACAATAGGGTCCCCAATTAAGAAAGGTCCCCGTTTGAAAATCGTGTACAAAACCAATGAGGGCCCTTGCCAAGAAGTTAAAGTATGAACAATAGGACAACAGGAGGTATTTACACACTTGTGTGAGGATGTATCTTTGCCCAGGTGGTTGGGTGAGTGTGTAAATACCGGCAATCATGGACTAGGGACAAAAGGGTCCACGATTGACCGAACGTCCAAGATTGAAAATCGTGTACAGAACATATGGAAGGCCTTCCGAAAAAGTTAAAGTACAAACAAAAGATGGACAATAGGAGGTCCGCGATTGCCGGTATTTACACACTTGTGTTTGTGTGGATGTGAGTGCATGCACAATACATGTACATGTATCTTTTTCCTTGAAATTGCTTTATTGCCATCACTACGCATCAAAAATAATTTTAAAAATCTAATTTAGTTCCTAAGTGTTTGTTCTGAATCATTAGTCCTCATTTGCTTTCTATGTGAAACCCAATGCTCTCACTTGATCCTTTTTGCGGAGCGGCTTTCAAAGCCTTGCAGACAAAAATGATGCCATGTTCCCTTGTGTGGTGGTTCATTAGTGATAATTACCCTAATGCATGTGCGGTTGGCCGATGAATCGGTGTTTGTACTGAGATATTGGATGATCACCCAGCCCTTGCTTTGCAACTCCCAATGAGCGTTTTGCTGATTATTCTCCTCTCGGAAGGGTGATTACTTGCATTCACGCTCCGTCATATTAAAAGGGCGCCGTCATGTTGCAGACTTACTAAATCGAGCCCAACGGTTAACTTTTATGACCCAAATTAAACTTGGAATGAAAATTCCAAAAATGGATGTTTAAGTGGAACCATGTCACTTTATTTCGAGCCAAAGAAAATGTTGATAATTTTTTTCTTCAAGTTTGATCTTGATTGCTGTCCTGTCCAGTCTACTGTAGACTCAAATAAAAAAAAATGCCTGCCAAAAAAGCTCACTGTTGTTCGGAAATAGGATGCACACTGCATACCTGAAATTTTGAGTATTTATCTTTAAAAGCACCAAAGACCAGAGTTGTGTAACTCATGACTCTGACTCTGACTCAAATGTAACTCAAGTTCAATTTTCAATTAATCAGACTCAAGATGTGGCGAATGAATTGACAAATTGTATTTCCTACATGTACTGCGAAGTTGACTCTGACACTGACTCAACTTACATACATGTACATGATATACTACGACTCAGTACTCAGACTAGAATCAACAGTGGGGGCTTGGATGTGAGCTTTGATGACTCGCATACGAGTATGCCTAAGGAATTATTTTGTTTAAAAGATGGGAACAAAAATCCACACAAAGAAGATCCCAGACAGACTATATCTATTTTTAAGTTTAAGGGCCTGAAACTTAAACTTGCTCAGGTGACTTGTGGTGCATTTATTTATTTTACAATCGGGTCAAAACTTGAATTGTTCACTTTCTCAATAAAAATTGAAAAGCTGACCTCTGAACGACTTCGCCTAAACAGGAACCTGAATGCAGAGGGTCGTAAGAAGCAGCACATATGTCACATTGCGGACTGTGGTAAGGTCTATGGCAAGACGTCGCACCTCCGAGCCCATCTCAGATGGCACACAGGGGAGAGACCCTTCGTCTGTAACTGGCTGTTCTGTGGGAAGAGGTTCACCAGGTCGGATGAGCTTCAGAGGCATCGGCGGACGCATACAGGCGAGTGTAGCAGCGTAGCTTTATTTTTGTAATTCATTGTAATTTTTGTTTCTGGTAATAAAACGAAGGATTCCTCAAAGTGAAAGTGGCACTGTAGTTCAAAAGTCAGCAGAAATCAACGGGAAGAAGATATGTTCAAAAGACCCCTGTGTGCTACTTTGGGGGAAACTCACAGAATCATGCAGTGCCTGAAAACAAGATCCACATGTCATCGAACTAGGGCTGTTCTGAATATACCGAATATACCGAATATTCGATCGTCAACCGAATATTCGAGTACCTTTTTGCTGGTTCGCATATTCGATGAAAATGTATATGCATGTACAAATGCGACTTCGATGCTATTTAGAAAGTTTATGGCGCTTAGCAGTGTCAAATGCTGCATTTTTGTTATGGTAACTTTTGTGGACGGAGGTTTATTGTTCCCGTCCATAAAACCCTTCAGAACGTTATACGTGCCCATAATGATCTTGCGCATGCAAACAAAAATATCGATCAGGCGGTCCATAATATTGATCGCCGCTGGTGCGGCATGTTACAGCTTACGCGTGAAAACCCAGTTTTGAATAATCGTATACTAAATTATTCGAAAATGAACAGCCCTAATTCGAACCTGGGTCGAAAAGGAGAAATGAGTACCTTGCCTACCTGAATCCCTTTGTCGCATTTTCTTTTCTCCGGTAGAAAGCAGATTTGTTTTTAGGCTGTGACTGGTTCCCGCCCCAGTGAGAAAGAAGAAAAATAATGCACGGACGGGAACCAGTCTGCTTGGGGAATTGAGGTTTTGTGAAGGTTTTTACATAGGGCGCACAGGCCCGGCTAGCTGGCGCGATCGCTCATCACGCGCACGGGCAATTACCAGCGCGATCGAAAAGTGCCGTTTTGTTGGATCCAGCAATGGTTTGGTACTGAAAAATTGGGGGCTTGGTTTTGGCAAGAAGGGCACAACGGCCAAAGTATCAATGGGGCACCGCACAACTGGCCGTGAATAGTGGATTTTTACAAGTGGCATCACGGCAACTAAAAGAATATCGACGGCACTGGCCGCCGTGGCTGTCGTGAATTTTCGAACCTTGTGTGACTGATTCTATTCTTCAAATGTTGCCGTATAAGCCGCCCGGAGTATAAGCCGCAAGGACATTTTTCAGCGTGAGAATCAATGTATAAGCCACGGCCTATATTCCGAAAATTACGGTATAACAAAGATGCATGGACCATTCGTTGATAAATAGAATGCAGGTGGGCAGAAAAAAGTGGGCAGAGATGCAAACCTTTTTTTTGACTTGGCCATTAGCACTGAAGTAAAGAATTCAAAGGAAACCGTGCATTTGTGATGACGGGTTTTGATACCTTGACAGGTTCTTACTAGGCACTTGTGAAAACTCATTCTTCAAATTCGTAATGGTGTTTCCTTTCTTTTTATACAGGAGAAAAACGTTTCGCATGTTCTTCTTGCTCCAAGCGCTTCATGCGTAGTGACCACCTGTCCAAGCATATCAAGACGCACACCAACAAGAAGGGGAAGGAAGATGATTTTGACGAGGGCACCATGGACCTTGAACCGGGCGAGGTGGTGTCCACGCCTGACCAAGAGGCCCTGACCAATGCGGTGGTCCTACAAATGGGCGAGCGTGCACTGGACACCACTTAATGATACTCTGTCCAGTTGAATTACTTACTCTGTTAACTTGGTTGCTTTTTTTTTTTTAGTGATGGTCACAAGTTCCCTCTGCTTATTTCAGGATTTAACCCAAAATCAGCCCAAATCTTTCATATGCAGCGAACTGGCATTTATGTTGCAGCAATGGCATCGGTGTGAGATGTCTGTGTTAACCCTTTGAAGCCGGATGTCTATACACGTCAACAAATTTGCCACCTGGCCGGATGGCGTCTATACCCGCATTCTCTGCATTTTCAATCCATTGTTGGATTATTGTGTATGTTATGCTTGGCTGCATAAGCCTCCACGGCAGCCCGGCGCCTCATTATAAATAACCGGCTTCACAAGGGGTTCAAAACTCAAAATTCTAGTGGCAAGACATTTTGCCAACTACTCCCATTGTTTTTGCCTGTACAATGATGAGTTAAAATGTAGCTTTGAAAATCTTGATTGCCTTCTCAAAATCTGAGTTATTACAATGGCACAATGATATGCATAGAAATATTTCTTTGCCATCACAGCTGAATGCCATACACTCACCTAGAAATTGATAAACAATTTGGATTGTGTAAGCTGCAATTCATTGTAATGCATTGTAATTGAATTACACCTCTGTGGTTTTATCTTAATCAAATGCTGAAATACTTGAATGTGTACATGCTTGTTTTTTTCTTTCTTTTATTGAATTAAACACAATTCATGAATCATTGAATAGACCTTGCCAAGTCGTGAAATTGTGTGACTGTACGTAAAGCTTTGTAAATCTTGCAATCTCCTTTATGAATGTTACACATTTGTGTTTTGTTTTTTTATGAAAACCTGTCCATAATGGCAGCGTTTCCACCTTTATATACAATCATGTACATTTTGATTGCCCGATACATGTACATCCCTCTTGTTTTTACAGTTTATAAAAAAAGCTATTTTTTTTCTTTATGATAAAGTTTTTATATGGTTAAATTGGTAACCATTAAAAGTCATGAAAAAATTGTTTATTTCAAGAATTTATTGCCAAAAGGAAAAATCACAGAGGGGATCGAATTGATGCCCAATTTGTTAGAAATTTTGAAAAAGACTTACCCGTTATCCATAAACATGTGAGTTAATCCCCCCATGTGGTCCAAGACATTTTGAAGACTAGTTAGGAGAAAAAAATATATATAAAATAGGTAAAGCCACTTCATTGTTGGGAAAAAAATGTTTTAACCCTAACGTCACCGAATACTACAAAATATGTTATGGCGAAATGACGAAAAAGTGGACATTCTTCGATTGGAATGGGCAAGGACAAGGACAAGGACAAGGACAAGGACAAGGACAAGGACAAGGACAAGGACAAGGACAAGGACAAGGACAAGGACAAGGACAAGGACAAGGACAAGGACAAGGACAAGGACAAGGACAAGGACAAGGACAAGGACAAGGACAAGGACAAGGACAAGGACAAGGACAAGGACAAGGACAAGGACAAGGACAAGGACAAGGACAAGGACAAGGACAAGGACAAGGACAAGGACAAGGACAAGGACAAGGACAAGGACAAGGACAAGGACAAGGACGCGAAGCGTCCGAGCCCATTCCAATCAAAGAATGTCCACCTTTTGAGTTGTTTCTCCGACTTAAACTACGTCCCTTTCACACCCATTGTCAAGATTTCAAGGGAACAAAAAGTGTCCATTCTTACTAATGCTTTGAGGTATGAGATGAATTAAATGAATTAAGTTAACTGTACATTCTTGAAAAAGAATTGACACTTTTCTGAATAGTGACATCGCAAGAGTAGTTTAATACTTGAGTAAACTGTAGTATGCAGTACTTTTACTACACTGGCCTGTGAGAATTGAGTAGCATTTTGTAGTACAGTGTACTGTACCCCAAGTGAATGCCTAGGACGTTAGGGTTAATATAGAATCACAATTTTCAAGGATCACATCCTCTACAAATAATAGAAATGAAATTAAAATCTGTACCATGTTCATTTTATTCATGTGTAAAGGCTAATGCATGTGTAACAGATTTATTGACTTAAAGTTGTATCCGGAAAAATTTACTCGTAACATGCTAAGAAATAGTTATTTATGGTCCGGATTTCAGTAGCCAAGCTTTTGTCATGTGATTCTAATTTATTCGTAAACATAGTATGGTGTCCATGTTATATACTCTTGTATTTTGTATTATAGCAGACTGTTTATGCATAATTATTTATTCATTTTATGTTCAGTTTTGACAGTGTCTTGTATATTATGTACTTTATATTGTATCCCATTTCTAACAATAACAACAAGTCAGAGCTCAAATTGATATTAACTGTTTTTGCATTTGTGTGTGCCATTATTATTTTATACGGTTTGATTGATGGGGATGGGTGAGGGGTTGTATTATCATGTAAGGTTGGCCTTAACTTGGTCGTTGGACAGCTTTGGCTTTCAGTACATGTATATAGATAAAATAATTATTACAAAGTGTTCAGGCTTTGTTTGATAATTTACAATAGAGAATTCTTGTGTATGCCCTCGATGAGAAAAATGAAATAGATCCCCATTTTTATGCTCCACCGGTGATGCTGAAGGGGATACCGCGTTTGCCTTGTCCTTCCGTGTAAAGGTTATCCACTGAGGACTAGGGACAATCGGGGATTAGTGATGATAATACAACTGGGGACCTCGGTAAATTTTATGTACAAGTACATCAATGTACAAACCTTATGGGGCATTTTGAGAAAAAGTTAAGTACAAACAAAGGGAACAATGGAAGGACTTGACATAAACTTCATATAGTGTATGTGGGTTGGTTGGTCTTGGGGTCCTCTAGAAACCTATTGAGTTTGGACCCAATAGGTCGAAGGTCAAGGCCATAATGGTTAATGAAAAAGGGTTTTCCGGATTCTAACCGTGTTTGTGCATTTGATAGTAGATCTTACAGCCATCAGATAGATATCACTGGGCCATTTTTGTTTGTTAATTTTGATCTGAAGTCTTATTTCTGTCGCAGATACAGTAAGCAGATCCATAACCTCTGATGCTAGCCACATGCACTTTCCTTTGCTGCATTTTATATTAACAATTTAAAAAAAGTAAGTCTTTAGTTAAGAAGTGTAACAAATAATTCTTGTTTTTTTTCTTATTTGACACTGTTCAGACAACAGTGAAATTATTTAGATAATTATGTCATGGAGGTAGGAAACACCTCCATGATTATATCAACTTCAAGTTCATGATTTTTTTGTTTCAGGTCTTGGAACTAAAATGAAAGGTTGGCACAGACTTATTCTTCTCTTTATCTCTCTAAATAAATTTTGATATATTTTCTTCATCGAATAGATGAACACAAATTAGAATGCGCATTTCCTGTAACCTTCCTCCATGCTGTAACCAGGAGTCGTTTTAATAAAATGCATCGATCAGAGTGGCCGGGAAGGGAAATTTATGGTGGCCCTGAAGGGACATAATCGGTCGTGAATATTTTTGCGACGTCGCGAATTTATTCACGACTAGTCGCGAATATTTTCGCGACGTTGCGAATTTATTCACGACAAGTCGTGAATATTTTTGCGACGTCGTGAATATTTTCGCGACGTCGCGAATGTATTCACGACTTAGGCGTGAATATTTTTGCGACTAGTCGTAAATTTATTCACGACTAGTCGTGAATTTATTCACGACTGGTGCTTAATATTTTCGCGACTAGTCGTGAATTTTTCGCAACTAGTCGCGAATTTTTTTTCCAGTAGCTTGGAGGGTATTTAACCGCATGCGCGATAGAGGGCGTTATTACATACAATTCGCGCGTGATATGGTCAGTACGTACGTCGTGTCAAAAACTTCAACGTGCCATTAAGCTTACAACAACAACAACAACAACAAAACTTCAATGCAGATGATGGAGGAGAATTCAGATTGCAAATCAAAAGTGAGTTTTTTATTGTAAGATCAGACTCTATGACCATGCTTTGCTATACAGCACTACATGAAGAGGGACGTACGTATAGGCCTGCGCCTACGTACAACGTTTAGCATGGTGAACAGTTACTCCCAAGAATGTGAAGAAGTAATATATGGCCTGGGGCTGTCTCTAGTCCTATGTCTATGACTAACAGTTAGTAGTAGTACTAGGCCTATGTGCCCCATAAGAAAGAATTCAGATTTTCCGATTACTACCACAGCACGAATAAGAACAGAATTTTCAATGATTTTCATGCAACGTGCTCACAAAAACCGCTGCAAAGTTCACCCCTAAAATCCGTATTTTACTTATTTACAAATCTGAGCTTGCACAAGCATGGAGGAATCCTTCCGACATTTTTGCCAAGCACCAAGCAAAAGATCTGTACGCCATAGGGGGCCTATTTTTTCTATATTAATAGGCCTAGCTATAATGATAATTAATCTTTTCCAATTTTCAAAAAAAGGTGAACAAAAATCTGTTTTATTCTGAAGCGACACACACACACATGACATGCATGAAGCGGCTGTTTGGTATCCCAGCATGCATGGGCCGGGTCATGCGGGTCATACAACTATAATAGTAGTAATTACTAAAGCTTATTGATGTGAAATCTGAAGTATGAAGTACAACAGCTGCCGGGTCCGCCTGATTTATCATTTACACATACAATGTATTTGCTGTACTTCAGATTTCACATGAATAATATGAGCTTGTCCGACCCGCACCTGACCTGGCCCCATGCATGCTGGGATACCAATCAGCCGCTTCGTGCATGTCGTGTGTGTCAAATCAATTTGGAATGGAACGTAGATTTTTTTTTTACCTTTTTGTGAAAATTTGAACAGATTACAGCAATCTTTTGCTTGGTGCAAGCTAAAGGATGTAAATAAGTAAAATACGGATTTTGGGGTGAACTTTGCAGCGGTTTTTGTGCGCACGCTGCATGAACATCATTGAAAATTACATTCTTATTCGTGCTGTAGTAGCCTATGTAAAAATTTGATGGGGCTTCGGTAGGAGCTATAGTTCTGGGGGTTGGTTAACAGTCATGGACTGGCAATAGAAACATTTTAGTAGTTTTTTTTATGTTTGCACGTGTTGTGTTCCCTTTAAGTCTTAGAGTCTAACAGACACATTTTGCCAAAAGGAGCCATTGCTTGGGTACTGGACTGTTCCTTTCTAGAACCCCCATGCCGAGTATTAGGCCCAAATATTTCCAATAAAAAAATGCCATCATTTACCAACTTTTTGTGCTATATGGCCCTTAGCACAGATTTCACTCCAGTGTGTGTCCTTAGAATATTGCTTGGAGGAAGAAATTCAAGCCCTTTCACGTCAGATGGCGACTTTGTAAGGATGCGACTGGCCAAAAAACTGGTCTCCTCAGTATCCTTGGCCCTAGGGAGAGTATACTCGACTGTGCGATGATTGGACAATCCTCGACTGGTGGCTGCAGAAAACTTAACGCAAAGCATCATGGGAACAGCATCAGCCCTTACTGGCATTAGAAGAGCAAGCACATTAGAACACATGTTGGTTGTCATGATTGCAAAATTCCTCTTCTGATTGGCTAATTTGTGACATTATTAGCTGTTCTAATTCCTGAGAGTTGCATTCATCAGTAACTGGTACCCCGAGAGGGATTCCCCAATTATTTCCTTTATTTTTATTGCCATTAAAAATTGATTTTTCTGGTTATTATTTACATTGTGTTCAATGCAAAGATATGTGAACAAAGTATCTCTCAACTCATGACAGATATTTAGAATAAAATAAATTAATATTTGGACTAGTTCACAGTGCCATGACTTGTGTATAAATTACATGGTTTGTTTGGCCTCCATGCCCACAATGCATTGAGAATGTAGAAAAGGTTTATTGGATTAATAGGTCTGTGGGTGGGTGTGATCTTGTTATCATTTACAGCTGAGGACTTAATTCCCAGCGCTTGTGTGAAATGGGCTTAATACGATGGGGTGTGTAAGATTACAATAACTCTGAGGACATGAGTCAAGTCCTCAAGAGGTTTTTGTATTCAAACCTTATGGGACGTGTTGTAGAATTAAAAGAATGAAACAATGAGGTCCTAACTTATGATATAATACGACTATGCATGTTTGTGTGTGAAGAAGTGGGATGGTCATTTGTGATAACTTAAAACCCTCCTGTTCTCAGGGCCAAAATCGACCCAGCTGCTGTACAGATCAAAACCTATCAAATTTCAGATTGAAACACACACAAACTGTCAGAGTTGGTGTTTAGATATTTTGATAGGCTGTGATAGTTATAAGTATAGGAGGGTTAATTTTATTCAAGTCCTTTACCCCCTCCTTTTTTTTTACAGCTTGAGGATATCCTTAGAGATGTGGGGCTGGAGGATTTAATTCCAAGATTTCAGGAGGAGAAGGTATACATTATGTATCATTTTACTCTTGTATTGTAACCAGGCATGCTCTCAAGTTTGGAAGATGGCATACCGGTATCCCCTTTTTGTATTTCTTCATCAGTGGCTGCATGGCAGTTGTGCGCAGCCAGGGTTGTGAAAAACTGTTCTTTTACAAGGGGCATGTGCTATCTTGTTGGCAGGTAAAACAAAACTGCTCATCTATTTCCAAGCTTAGCTAAACCACAGGATGTTGGACTGTCCTCACATTCATTGGGGTGATAAAACAAAGTAACTAGTGTAGAAGAAAACCTACTGAATAATAATGAGGTAGTGCAGTACTACATGTATGTACTTTAGGAGAGGTTTGGAATGTGGATAAACCCCTGATGGCCTTAAGAACTGCATAATATGTACAATGTACATATCAAAGAAAAGAAAATAATAATATTTTCAATACTTGGAACATGCTTGAAAATGAAAACAATCACAAATTTGTTAAAAAGCTATCACATTGGGATATTATAAAGTTGTTCAACATATAACTTAAACTTTCAGTAAAGAGCAGAAAATATTATAAATTAAGGGTTCCAAAACCATAATTGAAATATTTCACGGGTTACACATGTATTTTGCCTGTCTCTTATGTTGTTTTTCATATCTTTTCCAAATTACTGCTCATAAAAATTTGATGGCAGAATTTCAGTTCAAATGATTTATTGAGGCCCAGCCACAACTCCGTTTTGTCTTAATTAGTTTGATTACTTGAGATTAGGAATGAAAATTTAACACTTTGATTTTAGTCTTTGAACAATTATGTTCAGTCAATCCTGTGGAAATATACCCTACAATGAATGCCAGCCAATTTCCACTAATCCGGGAGTGTGTTTCATTTACAGATTTTTTCCTGTGTCCGCTTGATCATGTCTTCCTTCTTGGTTCTGTTGTGGTTGTGACTGGGATGGGAATCTGCTCAAAAAACAAAACAATTCAGTACATGAAGCTGCTCATGAATATAAATTACTGTGTTTGTTTAGTTTATATGCTGCACAGCAGGAGCTTAACTATTCTCTATTTCAACAATTATGTTAATATAAAAAGAAAGGAAACAGGGATAATAGCTCAGGTGGTAGAGCACCAACACGTGTATGTAAATGTATAGGTCTCTAGTTCAGATCTCTGTTCAGTCAAATTTTCGTCGCCCAACTGTAAACAAAATAGTTTTTGCATTACAAATTGCATATTGTATATTTTTTCCTTTGTTTTAGGTAACAGCTTCGCATGTGCCAGATATGTCGGACCAAGACTTGATTTCTCTGGGGGTAACACGGATTGGCCAGCGCCATGAGCTGAGGCAGCGCTGCAAGAGCACAGGTACTTTATTTCAAATCGATTAGGAGAGTGTATGTATGAGAGTTTAATAACCCTCCTGTTCTCAGAGCCAAAATCGACCCAGCTGCTGTACAGATCAAAACCTATCAAATGACAGATTGAAACACACAAACTGTCAGAGTTGGTGTTTAGAGTTTTTGATAGGCTGTGATAGTTATAAGTATAGGAGGGTTAATTAAAGAGAGTTACACTTTAAGTTATATGCCAATTTGAACAATGTTTTCCAATTATAAAAAACATTCATAAATACCTATAACAGTTTACCCATTGCTATTGGTCAAGAGCCCGTTACATGGCCAGTTTTAAACGGTTGATAAAGACATAGCTGGCTGGTCTTAAACACTTTTCCAGTGTCACATGAAATTTGGACTCCAATGAAATCCAGTGCCAGCACCGTATTATTGGTTAAACGGTTAAAATTCTCACGTATAGGCATGCGCAATACTACCAGTGAGTCAGTATTTCATAGTCCTAAATTCACACTACACCACTACATCTGCATTCTGCTCCTCCTCATGCACTATGCACTACGCGCGACGCGCACCCCAATCTATTCTCCATGTAAGGAGTTGTTTACCAGAGTGCCTTTCCATTCCATAGCTAGTGGGGTGTTTTGATAAACGACATCCTTGAAATTTTTTATTTTTTTTCCTTTTTTGACTTTTGGAGCGAAAAGTTGTCATTTTTTTGTCTGAAAAGGTAAACAATTATGAATGGGATTAAATTTGTGCTTGACCGGTATTAAACACTCTGTTTCAGACCAGTTGGAGTCTGGATGCTGATAAGTACCTCCGCATTCGGCTCGGGTAATTATAAGCATCCAGACTCCAACTGGTTTTAAAAAGAGTTTTTTAATCCGGCCAAGCACACATTTAACCTCTTAATAATTACTGAATTTGAATTTAAAAGCTGTCTTTTTTCGAAGATAATGATGGTACCAAACACCCTGTGAAATGATGACATCTGTCATTCCGTAATTTTTAAGAAAACACAAATTGTACGTAAAAAAATACGCTTTTCAAAGATCGTCCGGACGGAGGCCTCTAAATGCATAATGGCAAACGTTAACATTTTGGGGAGTTTTTTCTCCAAAAGTTTAAAATGTGTTGAGCTCAAAATTTCACCTTGCAAACTTTGTAGCCTACATACATACATTTATGCATTGAAGACCTTGAATACAGGAATGTATTTAATAAATGCACCCTACAAAAGCAATGTTTTACAATGGCTTTAAAACATATCTCCCGGTTTATAAGTCTATGGTAAGTCTGATACAAACAGGGAGATATGTTTTAAAGGCATTGTACAACATTGTTACTAATTCCATGTACTTGTGCATATGTACATCTATGTCACTTCAAACTTGTGTTTCAATGCTTTTTCCACTTTTTCCATGCGTGGGTTGGTTATCCTATACGAGTGAGGACTTGGGACAATGGGGGATTAGGGATAACAATGACACCGAGGACTTGGGCTGAGTCCTCTTGAGAATTTTGTGTACAAACCTTATGGGAGCTGTTCGGAAAACGTTAAAGTAAAAACAAAGGGAACAAAAGAAGGGGTCTATTCATGGTCCTCATAAGTATAGTAAAACACGACTGTGTGTGCGTGCATGTGCCACGGTTGCGGTGCAGTTAACACACATTTTTTGTTATAATACTTTGTGTTATTTGCTGTAAACTGATATCTGTAAAATTGCTGCACCCATTGGAATGCAGCTGAATTGTGCTGTAAAATATGTTTGGCAGCACAGCCACAATACTATTTGATGTAAAATGGGGTTCACTTTGTACAATTTGTGCATTAATTTTGCAGGAAGAACTCGACCAAGGGACATCTGCACCTTGATACATTCGATTAGCAGTAACAAGAAAAGGAGATCAAACGATCTCAAGGCTTCTAGCTCGGTGAGCATGCAGGCAAACTTCAATGAACAAGTTGCCACATTTACATATGTTTTTAATTCATTGCAAATGTATATTCAAGAGCAGCTAAAAACTGTCTTCATTGAGTTGTTATTCAATGCATGTTCATCGAATAAAAATTTGATGCACCAATCAAACATGTCTTTAAAGAGCATGTTCTTCTACTCATTTGAAAAAAAAATTTATTGAAATTGATCCATGGTATCCGAAGTTATGCATGTTTTACTAAACGAACCCATTTTTATAGCTGTCCATAAAATGCCATCGGAAGCTATTCAGCTTTTTGAGAATTACATATTACACTGAAGCATTCAAAAACAAATGAGCTTTTAATAAAATCAAGACTGAAACCTTATTTTTACTGCAAGATTTATGTTTTAAATATAAGGAGCAAGTGAACTCTTTTTTTTTTTTTTTCTTTGCAACTTCTCGTTCATTTATGGCGGTTGGAAAATGTCAATGTTTCATTGTACTCAATAGATATTCATCAGTTCGTAGAACGGTAAATGATTAGTGGTGGACAGCTGAGTTTCATGTAATTTTTTTATTGAAATAGACATAACTTGGGACTGGAGCATGCAAATGACGTGAAATTTTCACCATTAAAAATCAATAACATGTCTTTTTTATCCTTATGTTTTTTTAATAAAATGGAGAGAGCAAAATATTTCACAAATATTTTTCAATTTGGTAATTTTTTTTAAGGATGGGACATTTAAACGTTGAAATGTTTAAAAAAAAAAAAATGCAAATCCATTTAGAAATGTTCCCAAACGTTTAAACGGAACTCACATTTCAAAAATGGGACCTTGTATTTGCGCAATCTACCTGCAAGTTTTATTTACAAAGAATCTACAATCTTTGTAAATTTATTTAATAAACAAAGCCTTAAGTACTCGTACTTGATCACATTCCAAGAAGTTTAATTGATACATCTCTCAATGACCGGCAACTATCTACATGTACATGTATTGTGTCAATGATACACAGTGTATACAATTGCCTGTGTTTGATGTTTTCAATACGCCGCTGGGCCAAGATTAATGCTGGGCGCGTACAGCACCTCTCCTACAATATACGTCCGAGTGTTAGTCTAATTAAAATAATGCCTAAAATCCGGGCTATTAATACCGGGCCTTTTTTCAATCCAGTTTTAACCTCTACTACGAAAAAAAAGAAGATACATTTAATACATTCTTTGCACTTGGCAATATCCCCTGATTTGTTTATCCATGTGCATACACAACACTGGTAAATTTTCATGTTCATTTCAGTTTCCAAGCTCATTTTTTCAAATAGAGTTTTCTACCGTCTTTGGAAGAAATGCACAAATAGAATCCCAACTCCAAAAAAGCCTTTACAGAGAATGATTGACAGCCCGTTTGTTCAAATTAATAGTGTGTCTCTTGTTTATTACAAAGTATATATTTAAATTCAGCTGTAGGCCTGGACTTTGAGGATGTGCCCTTGTTAATGGGGGTGTTCTTTGCTGATGGACAGTGATGATAATATTTCAGCCAATTAAATGAGCCGGTTCCCAGCAAATAAATCGTCATTGGATGTGGTTCCTTCCATGTTTAAGCTGGAGACATTGCCAATTGGAATTCTCAGCTGGCTGAAACACAGGTGCATATGCAAACACACCTGACCATGGCACAAATGCTTGGATGGGCGGCAGCCTTTTTGCAATTGACTAAACTTTTAAACCTACTGGAAAGTTTTGCTAAATGTTTATCAAATTAAACGTAAATTCCCATCTTTCCTTTTTTTTTTACTCGCCCTGTATGCATGCAAGGCTTCCTTAATCTGACCAAATGAACATTCTTAACTTGTAGTAGCCCATGCATATAAAGTCTCTGTTCCAAATGTCATTTGACTATTCTTTAAAAGGCATGTGTGGTCTATTTACATGAGTAAATGAAATATGAAAAAATCAGGTTTCCAATAGCAGTTTGTTATTCTTAACATACATGTAGATAATGTTTAAATGTATCTTTGTATTTTTGTTCCCTACAAGGTAAAACAACAGTTGGTCAAAGTGGGCTGGAAGCACTTTGATGCCAGCAAAGGACACTACAAACAGGTATATGCTTCCAAAGGTGGAGGCACCTTTGACATTCACATGGACAAAAGCCTCAATTATGCAGAAGTGCTTCAACTTATTAAGGATCTATTTTTTCCCAGTGGGAAGAATGGTCAACTAGACCCTAAACACCTGGTTTTCTCCATTGGAAATTATGTCGGGGATGAAATAAAGCATGAGCTGTGTTTGACAGATGGATCCACAACCTTGTTCACCATAGCATCTTACATACGCTACTGTAAGACACAGAAAATCCGGCTATACCTCATCACCAAAGAAGACCCCCTTGTAAGTATTGTTTTTGTTTAACAGCATTTTCTTTCTTGAAGCCATTGCTTTTATTGTTCAATACTGAATTCTACAGGGTGAGTCTAAAACAAAAGAAAACCCAAATGGTGATCCCCCTCCCCCATTTCTGACAGAAGTTCTGCTTGTACCACTTTTCTGACAGCTTATTAATTGGGCTTTCACATCCTACATGTGCGTCTAAAAAGTGTTACATGCAGAACTTCTTTTAAAAATATGGGGTGCCATTTGGTTGGCTTTTTTCCCCGACTCACCCTGTATAGCTATATGCACTTTGATCACACTGTAGTTAATGGAGCACTTGAAATGTAAAATACAATAGCTGCAAAAATGTTGAGGTAAAGAAGTGCAGAATTGCTTTACTGTGGATATGCTTGGACTTCCTCAGGACATACATTGTATTTTACTGGACTTGCCTATTGATCAATGCTAACATTACTGAATTGAATTGATTTGTTTTGTAATGTTTTGGTCCAGTTGTTAGTGTCAGACTCAAGTTTGATAATGTGTGGCAGTTTCGAACCCCAGTCAGCCAAGAGATTGTTACAATGTATATGTGTGTCTTTTGTCAAGACACTTGTCATAAATTGCTTCATTCAAGCAAGGATCAAATAGTTTCCTGTGAGAGCAAAATAGGTTATCATAAGAAGTTGTATCATGTCAAGGGACATCCTAAATGAGTGTCTGATCTATTGGTTGTGTAGCTCCACATGCAGTTGAGGTTTCAGGAGTGTTTGCTCATTGCCCAGGGATACATGTAATTATAATTAAAAAGAACTGTGATACTTGGCTATAAAAGCACTAACAAAAATGCAATGCATGCACTGCAAATTCATGTCACATAGGAATTAAATACAATTGCAATTTTATCAATTACCACATGATGAATGCTCAACCAATCAGATGAGAAGCTCCAAGCAAATGATCTATATTTAAGTGCATACATTTCTACAAATTTTGTTTAGTGTTTCGTTATAATCATTGACTTACAAATAGTATTCATGCATTGGTTAAATGTTTCATCGGAGGTAAACTCTCCATTTATCCATATTTGTCAACAGCGAGATGTGTTTGGAGATGTCTCTGATATTTCGGATGAGGATGATGCATTACCTGACCCTGTTCTGGTAAGTGATTTTTTGTGTGTGATCATTGAATCATAAATGAATGAAATTTCTTCAGCATCTGCAACTTTGTGTGCAAAAAAATTAGCTCCAGCATCTGTATGTAATGAATCTGCTTATCTTCCACTCAGTCAATTTGAACAAGACGGAATGACGCTAAACATGATAAATTAGGGAAAAAATCAGATTGAGTGTTTGAGGTCTCCAAAAAGCAAGCTTGTCTAGTAGAGACCCTCATTACATTGTGTGTAAGTTACTAAGAGTAGGAATACAAATGGAAATGCATCTGCTACATATATCTATACACAACATGTGAGGTATTTTTGCTAGGATGCAACCTCAATCCTGCAAAATCCCCCAAACGCATTCATGTAAAAATTGCATATAGCCTAAATCCTCCAGAATGAACCGGTATTTCTTGAATGTGGTCTTTGGAGGGTTGACCACTGGATCAATCCTGCAAAATCCTCCAGTGACATCCTGGAGCAGTGCGGAGGATTTTAAATATAATTTAGGCTAATTTTATGCACGGCTGAGCATAAACAACACAAGGTCAGGCCTAAGACCCTGACACAGTGCATCCTCTAAAATCAGCCACACATATTGCCATATAGCCTCACTCCCGCAAAATCTCCATTTTGCAAAGAGGATTTTGGAGGATTTGGGAAGGTTAGTATTAATGCAGTTGCACATGTAAGTACACACAGTCGTACTTTCCAAATACTTCCAAGGACAATGCTTTGTGTTTCCTATTGTTCCTTTAATATAACCCCACCCCATAGACTAAGCACGTATTTCTACTTGCGAGGACCGATTTCAACAAAAGACTTGACTTGCGAGGACTGAAAGGTTCCTTTCTTTCTCCTCTTGTCCTCAGAAGTATATACAGAACCTGTAAACATAACCAAACACAAGTTTATACACAAATTAGTTTAATATAGACGTATACAACAAGAACAGGTACGATTTAGTTTAAGGTTAATTGTATGCATCCACGAAATATTCTCTACACATGCCTTTCAGTATTAGTTTTATGTATGCCATTTATTTCAGGCACGTGCATCTACTTCTGGTGTGGTTTCACTGCGGCTTCCACACCCCGAAGGGACAGACGATCAAGATGATACCATACCGTTAATGCCAAGGGCGTCATCCACCCCAGTTGTGGCTAATCCCAACCCAACTGAGTAAGTTCAATAAACTTCCAAGAACTGTATGTGTTCTGGATGAAAAAGGTGAACACATTGCACATAATGCTGTTTAAAAATACACTGTTTTGGAAACACTACACATGCTTTGCAAAATACTTTCGTGTTGAGATAGTGATCACAATATTGTTGACATGTAATATTTATTTAAATTCAATTTCTACTGGGTCATTCCGTGCCAAATCAACCCATTGTGTGAAAGTTCCCAGGTGGCCCTCTCAGATTTTGATGAAACCCTATCAGATTAATGCAATATGCCTAGTACCGCTACAGTGAACATGTAAAAAAAATTAGCCCTATATATACTCCATGTCCCCCCCTCCCCCTCCCCCTCCCCCCTCTGCCTGCCCCCCCTCTCCCCCCCCCCCCCTCCCCCCTCTGCCTGCTCCCCCCCCCTCCCCCCCAGCCCCATTTCCCCACTCTTGATTTGCCAAAAATAGCTTTGGTAAAACAAATTTTTAGCTCATTCTGATCTTGGTGCCAGATACAAAGCTGAATATTGGTTTCTAAATTACTTTTTGCCGAATTTTAATACTCTGTATTCAACTTAAAAGGTCTTTCATGATTGTCGGAGTCAACCTGTGTGCCCACATGAGGGGTCACATAAATTGCATATCACATAGGTGCACATCTATAGCCAAAGAAATGAGCTAGCAACCAATATATAGCAATGGTATGCATCCCAAGTTGGGTTCCGGTGAAAAAAATGTGTTAAGACCCCCTGCATCTTATCAGTGGTTCACCCTGTGTAAAACCATTTTTGAAATTTAGTGTCACTACACATTACCATGTTCTGGCATACTTGTATTGCAGTGCATTACTTGTATCTAATGCCGTTTGTGGTGGTTCAGCTTTAATTTGATACTTTCAACAAACGGCCCTGTTCTCCTACAGTGACGTCACATGTAAACAGAGGGTGCATATACATAGTATGGATAGACAAGATATAAACATTATACATCTTGTTGTTGTTTTTGGGCAGAATGTATAATGACATTATAGTCGTAGACGATGATAGTGATGACGACCTTGATGCACCTGATGACTTCACAGTGCCCCCACCTCCTATAAGGTTAATGAACATTCATATATCTTTTTTGAGATTTGTATTCTTGACCTTAACCGAAATCAACCCCTGAAAGCCCAACGGCAGGTTCTGTTGAAATCTGTTAGAATGGGTACAGTACCCCCAGCATGATGGTCTTTTACAACTAATTACAACAGCTTGTGTGTACAATTTCCAATATGGTGTTGGAATGTTGTCACAACATAATGCTACATGACTTGTACTCAATTGGATACTCAGACTGGAGGTTTGAGTACTGCAATAACAATCTTACACATGTATAAAGTTTTGCATTTTGATTGTATGTATTCAATAACATTCTTGACAATCCATGTTGTTTCTAGTTACTGAAATAAAAAAAATTCTAAATTTGTACATATTTTAAATTTCGTGGAAATCAATTCACCATTGTGCAATTTTCATATTAGATTTTAATACCAGGTGTTTTTGTTTTGCAATATTGTCCTATTTCCTAATTGCAGTGCTGCTGAAATAAAAGCAATGCAGAAGTCCATCAAAGAGGAACTCCTTGAAGTTCGGACCAGAAATATCTTAATCACTGACGCAGACGAGGTCCAGTACTTGCGAGTCCGTCGAAAGCACCTATGGGATGACACCGTGCGAGCTCTCAAGCGTAAATCGTTTGATTTTCAGAAGCGTCTGTCAGTGGTTTTCGCTGGAGAGGCAGCGGTTGATGATGGAGGCCCAACTAGAGAATTTTTCTCTCTTATCTTCAGTTACATCTTCACCAACGGATCCATGGTTTACCATACCGATGATTGTGTCTACATTAGGCACAACATGAGAGCGCTTGAAGACAGATTGTTCGAGGTGGCTGGGAAGGTGATCGCGATGTCTCTTGTACATGGAGGGATTGCTCCCGAGTGCATGGCACCCATACAATATCACCATATTTGTGACGGGCCGACACCACAAGCAGACATAAATGACATAGCAGATACAGACACGAAATCAAAGATGGAACTGGTAAGGTTGTAGTTTCATGTAAGGAGTATTATATTTTTTCACAGTTGACAATAGGCTGTAGAAATGCAAAAAATCAGGAGGCCGCCTTTAAATGTCCATTCAGATTCACATTCACATTATAAGTTTTTGTATACTGATATGTTTGGTTTTTATGTATCATAAAAGCAGCTTGTGACCTGTCTTTCTATGTAACTGAAGAGGTTTATGATTTTGGTTCATCGATAATGCTCAACTTGTTTAGAACTAGACACCCAAATCAAAAACTAATAAATTTGTGGCCTAAACAAGGTGGGCGGAGTTAGGCTGGCGGCGTGAAATTCCTGTTCCTGGTCGGCGCCCATGAAGCAAGTATCCACAGAGTCGCTGTCATCCAATTCAAGGAGTTAATGTTTTAAAATTTGAAAAATGCATGATTATTGATTAATGATGTTAAAAACTTCTTATTCATCTTTTTGAATATGCAGATACTGCGCGCATCTGATGAGCACACCCTAAGGACTGTGATATCAAGAGATCACATATCAAATGTGCTGAGAGTCTCTGGAGTTTTCATTAGTCCCACAGTCTCCCTTGATCAGCGGTCAGCAATAGTTGGAAGTGTAGCATTGCACCATTCTATCGTGGGAGTCCATGCAGAGCTAGCCCAATTCCAGCAGGGACTTGGTCTGTATGGAGTTTTGGATCTCCTCAGAAAGGACATTAGGCGTGGACAGATTATAATGTGTCCAGGGCATCAACCTCCCTCTGCGGAAGATTTCCTGGCTACTTTCAAACCACCAGATTATCACTTGGAAGGGAGTAACAGAAAAGACAGGGAAGTTGATGTCTATATGTACTTCACACAATTCCTAGAGGAACTACACAGTGAAGGTGAGTGGCATAAATTTATTGGCAGATGTATGAGGATAATGGGCAAACTTCATTGTGGGGTGATTATTAAATGCGACCTCCATGTTACCGTACCGGCGCTTTACCAACTGAGCTATCTTGCCTTATGTTGGCGGTCTCCCAAATCGAACATAAATAATAGAATTAAATAATATGCAAAAACACGATATCTACAGAACGGAAGGCTTTCAAGCTCCATCATGTACCAAATGAAAGCTTACATTGTGGGCTGTTTAAAGATATAGAACAATAATTTTTCATATTTTACTACATAATATAACTTTTGTTTTGATTTTTCAGCAAATTTGTGTATTTCAATATTACAAGGCACATCTTCAAATCATTGGTCATAGATATTGTATTGGGAGTGAAAAAGTAATTGAATTAATTGAAGTTTCCCAAGTGGCTTCTATAATAAAAATGTGTACAAAACCTATGGAAAAAAGTTTTAAAAGAAGGAACAAATCTTAAAGAAACAATAGCAGAATTTTTACTAAATTGAAAATATCACTTATTCTTTGTAGGTTCTGTCAAGTGTGGCGAACACAATCTGCCTACATCATTCGCTGACTTCCTGTTTTTTATGACAGGATGCAGAAAGCCACCAGCCACTGGATGGCCAGACACTCCTCAGGTAATTTTCAAACACACCTGCTACAACCAATTATTGACATTGGCTAATCAGGAGTGCCACTGCTACCCAGTCTCATCCACATGCACACTGAAATTAACACTGCCGATGCACTATGTCGACTACAACGCCTTCACAGATTCCATATGTGTAGCAATCCATGCTGGCAAAGGATTTGGTCAGGTATAAATAAGCCAGTTCGGTATTCCAACTGCGCATGTGCACAAAAAGATTCCATGATTTTTCTCTTGGTATAAACGTGGCAGATAAATGCACACGAGGCTATGGGGGATGTGGTAACCAAATCTGCATTCTGTGCAATTTGTCATGCAATCGAAAAGACGATGGAAACTTTGGGCACACAATACCCATTTAAACACTTCGCTGTCCAAACGGTCTTTGAAAAATGTTACTTTAGAACACAACGATCTCTTTAAATTTGCTGGTACCCGCTATGCTTTTGCACGCATACAATGAAATGTTTGTACCGAAAGAAAAGTTGTCAAATTTTGATGCGCACAAATCACTGGAAAACAGACTAAAGATAGCAGGAAATACCACATAAATAAGATGTGGATCAGTGAAATTGTGTAATTTGTATTAAGGGGATAAAAGTGTGATGACTCAGTCTTTAACACGTTAATAATAACCCAGGAGGGGCGTGACTGCTGTTAATGGAAGTCCATTATTTTAATAGCGGTCATGACCCTTCGAGGTTATTATTGACTGGTAAAGACCAGGTCATCATATTTGTATCCCCATTCACCTACTATGCTCTCCCTGTTGCGTATCGGCTGAGAACAGCTGGTTATGACAGCGTGTTTAAACACACCCACGTGACAGGCTGTCGACCAATAGGGATAGTGAAACTCGCTGAGGCATTTATAAATGGCCGATTATTACCTTGTTTTGGGACAGGATGGTTTTACATTATCAGATTAAGTTTGATAAGAGAACGGTTGCATATTCACAATTTACCAAAGACTTTTTAGGTGTGACAAAGATTTCCCAGTGTTTTTATATTCATGCTCTGATTACCTGTTGGTGCTTTTCTTAAAGAAATTGTTTTCAGTGCATGGGAGATGTCTCGATTGATGCAACATTGTAATGGGCTTGCGTACATGAAGCTTAATACTTGCCATATAAACCTTTTGTTTTTATTACTTTGTTAATATGTATTTAAATTACAAGAATTATGTGATATTGCCTCGCATGACAAGATTTTGTTGTGTGGTTTGGAATGAAACGGTCAAAAGTTGCATATTCAAAATTTACCAAAGAATGTCGGGTGTGACAGATTTTATATTTTTTGTATATTGACTTAAATGAGTAATTTCTAATAGGTTGCTGTCTTGATATTTAACAAAATTGTAGTGATTGTTTATCATAAGAGTATTTAAGATTTCTTGCCATGTTTTATCTTACAACAGAGATGAACTTCCTCACCGCATGCTATATGGGTTTCATGAAAATCCCAGCATATAGTAGGTGCCAGTACTTGCCTTATGTATATCATTGTTATGTTGAAGTTAAATAGTAGAACATGATCAAAATGATTGTATGTTCGACTTGTACAGTGTACAATATGAATAGAGTCTTTTGAAATTTGTTACTTAGGTTTTTTACTAATCATGAAAATGAATTTCAAAATACATTTTCAAATAAAACAACTTTGTGGCCCTTCTACATACGCATGGGAACAAACATGTAAAGAACGTCACCTCATTTCTTACATTATGCTGTGGACATTACATGGTTTATTTGAACATGAAGAAAGTTCATACATGTACATGCCCTTTCCACCAAAAAAAGTTGGCTTGAAATCGCATAGTTATTCCTTATTCCAAACATGACCACAAAATGTCCAATGGTGCTTTCCAGTTACTATGATAACAAGTAATTGTGTTCAGTAGATATTAATACAGGGTGGGGGTGAGAATGTGCCTATCAGGATAGGTTTTAAGAAAGGCATTACAGTTTGTTGGACTACTGTTGTGCCATACTCAATTCAACATAGCAAAAATGTGCTTGCAGTTTATTTTGTTAAATACCATCACTACAACTTAATGAAACTGCCCTATTTTTCAATTTGCGTTATCAGTTAGTTTTGTTGTTACAGTTTAATAAACGTGTTGGATATATTAATTTTATGACTAGTTTGTACTTATTATACAGTGAAGTCATTACATTACTTGTAATCAGTTCATTATGCAAAATGAGCAGTTGCATGTGAAGGATGTAGCTATTTAAACTCAAACCAAAGTCTTCCATAACGCTTTTTCCAGTTTACAGGGTGTCCCAACAAATGTCTCTCTCAGGGTTTGTAGCAGAATTCCCCAAAATTGAAATGTTATCTTTACTTTTCTTACATAATGTGAAGCATAATTATTCTACTATTTTCGGTAAAATTTCCATCGGATTCGGTTCACCAGTTTTCCAAATGAAGGCTATCATGTAATGATGTATTATTTTGCACAAGTTTGACATTGAGCTTAAACTGGCTTTTCGATTAAATTACTAAACGAAACAAGAGGAATACTTACACTTCTCATTGTTGACTGTGGCTATTTGTTATGTAATATCATCTTAAATTTTAGCAAAGAATTCTATAATTGATACACCCTCCAGAGGGACACCCTGTATTTAGCATGATTGTTACTAAAAAGGTTTTAGACAGAGGACGTGTGACTTGCCTGTGAACATGTATTGTAAAGGTACGTTGAAGTGCGATGTACAATTATACAGAACACAACTACATGTCAAGAATAACATCCTTCAGTTGAGAAAATAACAGAACAGCATCTTCAGTAGTTTGTGGCATAGTATATCCTTTTTCAGTCATGATTTCTCCCACAAGTTCTTGGAACTCTTCGGAGCATCCATGTTCACTTACAGGTGTACAGAACTCTTCGTTAACAGCATGAATGTCAGCAACTGACACCTCATGTTTGTATTCGCGAGTACCTTTTTAAGAACAATGACAAACATGCCAAAAGGTTACAAAATGGAACAACTGGCATTGTAAACAAATCTTGCACAATGATTCTACAGGGTGGTGCAAAAACAAGGAAACCCACTTTTGACATGAATTTTCACCTACTTCTTGAGCATATTTCACAAAATCAATTTGAGCATGATTGAAATACATTCTTGAATTTTATGCTTTGGGGTGGTGGTGGGGGAATATTTTTTTATTTTGAGATTACACAACCATTACATAATTCAAATGGGTATGGGCACATTTAAACATGTTCAAGGAGTACAAGACAAAGACATTAACAAGCTACTACTGGCTTGGACTGCCATTGAAAATCTTCATCATGTATTTAAGGCCTTGGACTATGTCATTGGGTCATTTGTAGTGAAGAGAAACTTCATACTTTAATTGGCTTTGAATAATACTACAAGTTAGCAATGTTATAGTTTCTAAAAGTAGTTATTATAGTATACCATATAGTTGCGGAAGAAAGAACATTGTGTCTGGTTTTCCATGGGGACCCTCCGAGTTCTTGCAATATCGAATATGATGTTCATTCCATAAGCGCCCAGTACGGTGAAGCTCACTTCTTAATAACCGAGTGAAACAAAATCTTATACACTCCCTGAAAAGTGAACAAGTTTAAAATGCATACATAAGAGAGTGATGCAAGGGACAAATTAAACAAACACAAAGTTATCACCATGACTTTGCAGCCAGTATATTCATGTTGCCTTAAATGAAGGTAAATATCACAACTAAAGACAAACGCGAGTGATGTCATGCAGCCTACCGATGTAAGTAATTCTTTTTTCGTATTGGCCAACATCACATCAAAGGCGGCTTATGCATTACACATAAGGGTAAAAAAGTCACAAGTGAATTAATCAAGCATTCATAAGGAATCGTTCATTTGTTTTTACAAATTTTAAATAAAGCTTACTTTTCCAACGGGCAAGAGTTATCGTAAGCTCCAGTATCGACCATGTCCTTGAAGATATTCAACCAGTAGTTCATTGACCCAGATCTCATGCTGCCCCACCAGCGCTCTATCCTCTTGGTAAATTCATTTAAAACAAAATAATAAAAGAAATCTTACTTCCTAATTTAAATATTACAATCTGAGGAGGCTTATTAAAGTAAAAATCAACACAGATGGTCTGAATTGCTAGCTTTAGCTTCACAAAGTCTTAGTATTATAGAATATTATGTGATTTCATCTGGATATAATTTCAAATATGTTAATGTATTTTGAAAAAAGTGATGTGTGAATCATTTAGCACAAAGTAAATTTACAAAATCAAAAACACAGCATAAAGTGGTAAAAAAAGCAATTCAGTTTAGTTTAATCATTCAATTCGAAACACCACTTGGATCATGGTCTTTGCACACACAAAATTGAGTCACATTTTGTTGAATTGTACTCACTTGATTTGAAGTAGATTTACCATACATAAAGCTCTTGAAGCGAGATTGTTCATCATCATCATGGTAACGAAAGGCAATTTGAATATCTTCAATTAGAGTGTTCTCAGTTCCACGATCTGTTCGAATTATGTGTGGTACCCCTGGAATGAGAAATGTTCAAAATACATGCATGATAATCATCAGATCATTATACCCACAATCATGATCCCCATTATTATCATCACTATCACCACAACCCTCATCACACATTTTTACTCTCCACCCAGGAGTTAATGGAAACCTACAAGGGCAGAGGTTGTTGTGGGTTTGATTATAACCCAGGAGCTATGAAATTGCAGCCTTGGTTGTACAAAATGTATACTCACAGGGAGCTGATGAGGTTTAAAGAATGAGCACGATGAGCAGGGATAATAATAATTTGTAAGGACCACGATCTTGTTTCCAGGGTGAGCATCCTTAACAGCTATTACCAATTTTATTTTTATTATTAATAAGCTTATTTTTTTATGTAAAGTGGGGATGGAGGAGAGGCATTAAAGTGATTTGTTTTTTTACCTTTGATTTGTTGAATGTAATCCACAAAGTATTTGGCAACTACTCCAGGATCATTGTTAGTTGGACCTACTTCTAGCCACAAAATTTTTCTGGAAAAGCTGAAACATGAATGAATTGGAAATATTTTTCAACCCAAGATTTGTTAACCATGAATGTACTTTAAAGAGAATGACAAAATCTAAATACAATTTATAAGCCTTGTGATGAACTGACTGTTGTAGAATCACAATGTAAAGAACAGCCTTAACAAAATATATACATAAAAACCAAATTAAATATAACTTTCATTCAGCAGTGTTGTTGACAATAAAATGAACAGCTACCTGTTCATTGACATTGTTGTCCTGTACATTGTTGAATCCTACCTGCATATCACACATAAATATAATCATAGCTGTATTTTGAAGAAAAAATTGTGCAATGCATTTTTGTTTTGAACACAAACTGATAATACCACTGACCAGACTTGTATTTAAGTCACCAAACATCGAGTCCGAGTCTAAGTCATTTCTCCTGAGTCCTGAGTCATGCAGGTCCAATCGGAGTCAAGAGTCACAATGGTCGAGTCCAAGTACGAGTCACAAGTCACCTTTAAGTACTATATTGGCAATACATTTTGAGGTCCGTGTGTATACACACACCTCAAAATGTAATGCAGTAGGTTACATTACTTACATGTATGCATTTCTTCTATACCCCAACGACTATATGGCTTGAAAAGGAAAGGACGTCTTAAAAAAATTAATTATATTGTTGAAAAATTAAGTGGTTTGTGGTAATTTTGGTCGAGTCCCAAGTCACGCCGGTCAAGTCCGAGTCCGGCCGAGTCAGAGTCACTTGTCATCATGACTTGAGTTCCAGTCCGAGTCATGGAAAATGAAACTCGAATCTGATCGAGTTTGACTCAGGAGTCATATAAGTTTGCCACTGACTGCCAATGAACTTTGAATGTTATATATGATACAACTATTATTTACCCATCGATTGCTCCATGGATGGCAAACCCATAAGGTTTCAACTTGTCATAGCCATCAACATGAACAAGGTAGTGTGGTCCTTTGTTAAAATACACCCTTCGCCTCAGTCGTCGCTTTTTACGAGACATCACACCATCTGGATCCAGCATTAGTAAAAGCTGACGAACTGTGTCTCTATACCGATTGAATTATAAATTATAAACATTGTAATTTGTTAATACATATTCAACAAGCAATGGCAAATTCACTTTGTCAAAATCTTCATCGCATCAAACATTTCATAAGTGAGTGGATCCAGCATGCATGTACAGAAACAAATTATGGCCCTCTGATGGCAACAAGAATTGTTTTCTTGGACAAACATAAAACCTTTCATTTTGTCACACCTTTTTAAAAAGAGAAATTTTCATTCTGACCATGCTTAATTGGTCTCTTTATAAAAACAGCAACAATTATGTTCAACAATGTCATTGGATTATATGAAGCAATGATAAACTCTAACCGTTTCACATGTAGGTGATGATCTTTCAACAGACGCTGCCACATGGCTCGATAACCACAACAAGATCCACTGCCTTGTAATTCGCTCTGTATAAATTTAACATACATAAGTGTACTGTTCATTCACTTCATTGCTATGCAGGGGGGAATGTGGTACCACGATGCAAAAGTTGTCACCTGAACATGGTGCACACAACTTACAAGTAAGTATATGTACCAGTATATATAATTGGCAAATTGTACATTTCAATATGTATCTTAATTCTTTTGAAAAACAAACAAATGGGTCCACACATAAGCACCTCTCTCTACATTAGCCCCTTCCATCCACCCCTACATGTAGATCATGCCTTTTATTCAACATCTCACCATTATTGCATGTACTATATCCCTTTGACTTGACTCTTGCTGTCGTCGCTTTAATCCCATTTTCTGAAGCATTCTCTTCAGATGTCGTACACTGTTGAATGATCATATGAATTTAAAATGTTAGCAAGTAATAGAGATACATCAATTAAAAGGAACAAATTCAATTAATGAAAGTGTACACTCCATCTGACCTCAACACGTTTATTTGTCAAGCTAAACTTTTGACCACAAAAAGTGGAGTTCATTACATACATATATTTACATGTAGGATGTATGATTTTTTTAATGAATCATTGAACTGCCTATAAAGATGTCACTTGTCTGTTGCATGCAAGAAAACAACCATGTATCTCTATGGTAAACTGACTGATTATGCGCCAAAAAGAAGAATGTAGATACATTGCATGTCATCACTAACACTCTTCCTCTTTTTTCATTTTTTAGTCTTCTCTATACTGAAAAGCAAACAAACCTTCTTTGGATCCCATGCCTGTAAAACAGAAAAGAACAAATCACCGGAACAGTATATCCTGCATAGAAGTACTTTATAAGAAGATACAGAACTGCATAATAAGAAGATAAGGAAAGATAAATGTACAGTACATTACTACAGATATTCAAATTAATTTCCATACGTTTCACTTTCATAACAAAATCCGGCACATATTATTTCATACAAAACTTAAATAGCATTTACATGTAGGTTACCTCTATCTTTTTAGCGTGTACAAATTTGTATTTAGGTTAAACCTTCTGTTTTTAAATTGACCAGGAGGGGGAACAGGAGGTTCTTGGCCTTTTTTATTGTATTTGTTCACTTAAAGCCACGTACGTTATATAGGTGATAAGTTTATGTTTGTAATCGTCTGTGTGAGGGTTTTTCTATCTTAATATATAACTAACCTTCCCAAATCATCCCAAATCCTCTTTGCGAAATGCAGGAATTTTGAGGATTGAGGGTCTTTGGAAGTTCAAGCATGAGAGGATTTTGCAGGATTTAGGTTACTAGGGTTTTTTGCCCCTGGAGGAATATGGAGGATCCAGGTTATCATCAGGCCCAATCCTATGCTGGATGATTTCAGAGGATTGAGGTTATTGGTGCTATTATCCAAAATACACTGGAGGATTTTGCAGATTCAGGCACTGGTCCCCAGTATTAAACATTGGATGATTTTGAAATTGGAGGATTCAGGTTACATGTAGGAAAAAGGGATGAGGGAGTTAGGGTAATACCTTTGTTTTCGCATTGCTCATCTAAATGTTATTCCGGTTGTCATTTTGTACGCTATTACTGTTGTACCCAGTGATATAATAAATGAAATAGTTAATAGTTAATAGTTTCTTTAGAACAGGAATACTGTATTACTGATAATGAATTCTCTCAAGGATACTCCCATCTGTTTCCGTTGGCCTTAATCCATTGAGTGCAGGTGTGTAGTCTGGCAAGACAGCTTCTACAAAATGTGGACATGGTGGACAGATGCAAAAAACACATAAAATCTATGGAAAGTAAATAAAACATAAACAAGAATTATAATAGGGTACAGTTCAAGATGTACTGTATTTGTATGTACACTGTATGTTTGCTGCTACAATAATTTCTGAACTTCTTAGTGTTCAAAACTCAACAAGGCATGTACATTGTGGCAAAATGTACATTAGGACAACCACTGTAATTGCTTTAAAAAACACTGGTTTGCAAAGGTACGAGTGTGTGATTCAACAAATTGGAAAAAGTGGTGAAGGTACGAGTTGAATTCACTCTATCACTGTGATTGGTCCAATGTAGGTACGGAGTACTTGGGAGGTGCACGCGTATTGTTGGTGAACATACAGTCAAGTGTGCCTACGTTCGTATCCGCATAGCCAGCTAGTAGTACATGTACAAGTACATTGTAGGCCTACGCCTACGCATACTAGTACGACTAGCTAGGTGGGATCATGATTGTTGGTCAACTCGTCCCCTGGTCAACTCGCCCCCTGGCCAACTGAATTATTGAATTATTCGTCCCATCGCACGACGCAAACCCGCACTGCCAAAAAAGATCTATCACACGGTTCTATCAAACAGTAACGCGTTTGATAGAACTTCCACGCCGCTACAACACGGCTGGCATTGGACTGGTTCCCGGTCCCTCCATTGTCCTTCGGATATTATATACATGTACATGGGGACCGGGAACCTGTCTAGGCTGTCATTCACACAAAATAGCGGATGGTGTTTCTGAACCGCGGTTTGTTCTCCTAACAGACAACGAAATACTGGAACTCGTAGGCAATGCTGACGCTGCTAACACAAAGAGACAAATGAAATATGCAGTCAAACGATTAGAGGAATTTGCAAGACACGCAGGAACAACAAAAGCTTTCACTGATTTGCAACTGGAACACTTTTTGTCACGGTTTTATGCGGGACTCGGCACATTGTACACAAAGAAATCCATGCATTCAATCTGTCAAGGATTTATTCAGGCGTTGTATAAAACAAATAATAAATGTTTCACATTCGTGCAATGGTAAGAATAATTTCATGAGGTGACAGATTGAATGTTCCATTCCACTCGGCTTCGCATCGTGGAATGGAACATTCAATCTGTCACCTCATGAAATTATTCTTACCATCGCACTCATAAACATTCATTATTTGTATAGGCCTACTGTTACATGAGGCTGAGCCTAGTGCTAGTCCTAAGTAAAGTAGTAGGGCCTAGTGTAGCGGTCATGCTATTTAGCGTCAACAAGCGTCAACAAACCCGATCAGCGTCAACAAAGCGTCAACAAGCTCAAAATGCAAATTTAAGCTTCACAAAAGCTATACTTGTATTCAACAAACTCTCGCATCTCGTATTATGTAAGAAATTGGGCGAATTCCCGTTCACAATCCCACATAAAAACTCAATTTTATGATGACAAAATTACGATGAATGGGCGCCGCCATCTTTGTTTTCTCTTTTGCGCATGTGCGATTGCACCATGTCCCAGAAAAACAAGATGGCTGCCGGGGAAAAAGCACCGTTGATGTCGTACTTTTTCACTTAAAAATCACACATTTTAAGATACTTTTAAATACTAATGATAGTTTTAAATAATCAGAGGAGCCCACTAAATATTGTGAATAACATGTTTAAGCTTAACATTGCTTTTATAAATTGTTGACACTTGTTGACGCTAAGTAAATAAGCATGACCCAAGTGACAAGTACAAGTGTAGAGCTTGAATTTCCAAGCTAGGGTAGGCCTATTTTTCAATTGTGCCCAATCACGCCAATTAACTAGTAATGTTAGTGTTAGGGCCTATAGGTCCTTACCTGAAACATGGAGGAAGGAACACAGCCACGTGGAAAACAAACTTTGTTTCCTAATGCCGTAGCCATTGATAGGGCTAGCGCAGCATGCACTTCACGTCAATGGAGGAATAAGACATTAATAGAGTCGGTCACACTGTCAATAATTGCTGCATGCAATATGCATGCTGCAGGACTTACTACTATTTTAGTCAGAATCTTTTAGTCTGGAAACCAGACTACGTTGCGCGTCACGCTACCGTACGCGGCAAAATTGTTATTGCTATCCCATAATGCACACTTAGAACCCTTCAAGTTACTGGAATATTTTACGAAAAATATTCACGACTGGTCGCGAAAATATTCGCGACTAGTCGTGAATATTTTCACGACGTCGCTAAAAATATTCAAGACCGGTCGTGAATAATTTGATGACTAGTCGCAAATATATTCACGACCGTCCCAAAAAAAATTCGCGACCAGTCGTGAATAAATTCACGACGTCGCAAAAATATTCACGACGTCGCGAAAATATTCGCGACTAGTCGTGAATAAATTCGCGACGTCGCAAAAATATTCACGACTAGTCGCGAATTTTTTTTGGGACGTCGCAAAAATATTCACGACCGATTATGTCCCTTCAGGGCCACCATAGAAATTTGTTTACGGTGTGTGTACATGTACATTGTATGTGTCACTCTGCCCGGCCCGCCCGGTGCGCGCCCGGCCGGTGGGTGGAAGTGCGCCACCAAGTGGTCAATCACGGAAATTGTAGCGTTATGTCTCTTCAGCTCGAGGTCAGGGCAGCCGAAATAGTTCTTATTTGCACAATTTTTCCGATGGTAAGTTGGCTATTTTTATTTAAGTATGATTAATTAGATGACTGATATTTGGCTCCTTTTACAGATGTACGTTTTTGTTGTTGAAATCAATGAGTTATCCTTAAAATTAGCACCAGAAATTTTACTTCGTTGACATTGTCTGCAGCTGCATTGATATGCACTGAGTTATTACATGCACTGTGTACGCAGTACACGAACTCGTTTTAACGCATCCCCCATTAATATGTGCCCACTTTCCGGACATATTCTCGAGGCGCGGTATTTAACACGCACCTTCTGGTTGTTTTTTTTATTATTGGATGTGGCTAGTAACTCGTGAAAAAATGTAGAAATCCTGACGCCAGTTGATGGTAGGTATGTGACAAAAAAATGAATGTTAATAAAAACAGTGATTATTTGTACCAGAAAAAAAGAGCTTTGAGAGAGCATGCCATTAACGTTAGGCCTACTATAATGTCAAGATTTTTTTCTACGTTAAAAATAACCGGAGTTATGGTCATCTGAATATCGGAAATTGATGAGGATTCGGCGCCGTATGTTTGAATGGAAGCACGTTGAAAAACTGTTACTGTATTTTGGCCTCTTTGTTGCAAACTGTACCGTTATTGTAAATTCCTTATTTAAACTCATCAAAGCATAAAATGGAGTTATTTTGTAGCACTTTACAATGGTGTAAATTTGGGTAAAGTTTGGACAATGAATGAATGGTTTCGTATATTAATTTATTCATTGCATAATTATCATTTTGTGCTCACTTCGTTGTCATAAAACCACCCATTGAAAACAAATGAGGAATAAGAAATGCCAGTAAAAGTATAAAAAAACAACACGGTGTCCATTGTCATAGACTGTTGGACGCGCTCTAATATCTGTGAAAATTAACAAAACAAAAAGTGGTCCCATTAGTAAATCCAGGAATCGGGTTGCAACATTATAATTATAATTTCAGTGACATACATGTACGTGACGCTTCAATAAGAACCGACTCTGTTGTGCAGCAAGCATTCTCTTTCACGGTGGTGCGTTTCTCTTTTATTGTAACTAGCCTCTCGGCCGCGACATAATAACTCGCGACTTATTAATGCAATTTGCAAAAGGATGGAACATTATACTTGCATTCGACACGCTTGCGTGTATATGACTGGATCGTCAATAACTTGACGACGTCCAATATGCCTGACTTGGATTCTTCACAACGAGATCATCTGAGACAAATTTTAGATGGCAGAGCAGTGGGCAGGAATTATTTGTCATCTGTGGTTGGAAGATGGTACACTTACAGCTTTCCGAATCAACGTGAGTGGCCTTTTTGCATCTAAAGATTACGCAAATGCCACAGACTATGATATGTAGTGTTTGCAGCAACTTGCAGCGGACCTTTGCTGGACGATTTGGTTGTATCTGATGAGTAGAATCAATGCAATTAATACATTCATCATTATTTATAAAACCTACATCAAGCCGATGATCATTTGAAGTTTGCAAAATATATGCCACAATCTTCAGATATTGCCCTGAAAAATCATGTTGCTTTGAAGGATGAATTTGTGTATTCAAACAAGAATACTTTGGCCATGATACGGATAATGCATATAGATTTTTTGAATGACTTACATGTATCCGTTTTCCATTTCAATTCGGTCCCCTCATGCTGTCCGTGCAGTTCCGTGATGCACGTGCCTTTATTAACTTGATTCTTATTCGTTTTTATTAAGCAGTTTCTTATCCCATGCTAGGCAGATTCACGTGAACCGGCGCTATTTGCGGTACCCAATCTTCTGTCAGCACTGTGACCGGTTTATAATTTGTTTTTATTTAGTTTTTGATCATTTATTGGCAAATAATTGGTGTTTGTTAATTGTTACTATTTTAAATGACTCCTACAATTATATTTATATTGATAACAAATTGATATGAAATAAATGAGGCTCACATTTTCAATTAAAAAATGTAGCGATTGGCAATATGGTCACAACTTTTTAACTAAAATTGGCCTCCAAAATGACCCAAAATTTTAATCAACAAAAATCCATAACTTTGCACAGGGTTAACCTTTCATGACCATTGACCCCTCATTTTATTTCTAATTTTTTACTCTTTCCAGTGATATAATATTTAAAAGGATTGAAGCAACTTGAAATTTTCCTGAATCTGCCTACCCATGCACCTTCAAATAAATATGGCGGAGAAACATGGTAAATTATTGACATAATAAGTTTGAAAGACACAACAAAACCAAAACTGATTCGATAATTCCACGTCTGACTCTGAGCAAGTCCACCAGTCATACACTTCATAATACATGGTGTGTTGGGCAGTCATTTTAATAAGTGATAGAAGTACAATCGGGACGGTGAAGTGTAACACGATGATTTGTTTTTCAAACTCATTTTCCCATGGTCGTCCTTTTTCAAGAGTTACCCTTTTCACGAATGCCCTTGTTTACGTTTTATGTCGCGCGAATGTAAATGTGTTTTGAAGAACACCACCTGTTGTCCTAAACAGGCCCCCCATAAGAGGATGTTGTCTAGCCCCCTACATTTAAACACAGATGCGCTGCCGAGTGCATTTTCCTTGTCTACCCCGAATAAAAGATGACCATGCTCTACACGCCACCGTGAGTGCAAGGACAGGCAAACAAAACCCTGGTTATGCACCAGAAAGAACGACAAGAATTGGCTCAGTTGTTTCTTGTCCACGAATTTCTTTGGCAATTATAACTTTGCAAGAATTATGCGTGATGATGTAGTACTCAAATCCCCAAAGATAATCAAAAGAACCAACTCTTGATTAGTTTGTGTTTCTTATACGACGACCGCCAAAATGCACTCCAATTGGTAAATCCACCGCTTAAGTTTGTCATATGTACAATCATGCACCGCACGCCCAGCCAGCAATATGAATATTCAACATAAATGTCACGGTTGGACGATACCATTAAATTTCACAACATGGGTAGAGGTGCAGCACCTCTTATTACATTGCATTTTGCGCAACCAAAAAAGCAGTTTGCTCATCAATAGATTTCCGTCATATTTCGCAGTATTTAAGAAAAATATATCAACAACATTTTATAACACTTCGGAAACACCATTTTTTCATCGCAGTAAATTGGCGAGTCCCAAGAATTTGCATACAATGCTTCAGACAAACATGTTCTACATTACTGACAAAAAAGTTTCCCCCAAAATCTGAAAATAAACATGAAGAGAGCGCGATGTATATCAGACACCTTTATGGAGCGGCACAAAGTTATATTAGCAGCCGCGCCACACATACCAGGTCACGTGACTACCGATTGTCGCGTACCTATTGATGGGCAGTATTTTTCGGACACGTCTAGGAAACATCTATTTTTTGGGGGTTTATTTTTAGTTCTTAGCTTACTGTAGGCCAAGTAAAAAAAAACATGTTTAGCAGGGATCGAACCATGTATCCACTGGACTGCTGGACCGAGTCCAGTGATTTGAACGTTGGTCTAGTGAGCTTTTACCGAACTGGTCCGGTGGTCTAGTGCCATTTTTTTCATAAACTGCGTGAAATGCTATCACTAAAGTAATTTTTTTCAAAATCTTGTGAACTGAAAACACTGAGTTCTTATTTTTACCATTGGTCTTGTGAGATACCTTCCGGTCTAGTAAAATTTTTGTTCTACTGTCGAGCACAATCTGGAGTTTTGTGCAAGTTTATTGTACTCCCTCTTGAGTTCATATCCCTATGAATGGATTTCATTCAAAGGGAAATTAGCTCAGGAGGGAGGACAATAAACTTGCGCAAAACTCCAGATTGCGCTTGACACTACCAGCCTAGCTGTCTAGTAGAAGGAGGAGGAGGGGCTTTGTATTTTTATTTTCAAGATAAAAACCGCATGTTTTTAATTTCAAATGTTCAAAGACACAAAAATTAAAGAGACATGTTGGACAAGAAATTTCAACATGTTTACAGTGGTTTTAATAGTTTAGGTAAGTTCTGACTTAAGTATTTTATTTTCCAATGGATCGGTGGCATTTTTGGGATTTGTTCACCTCATTTTCCACTGGTTAAAAAGAACTCAAGTACCTCCATCTTAATCCTCAAATTGTAATTGTATCTCAGGTGGCATATCTGGTATTTTTGTTGGGCCCTCAGATTTTTCAGTTAAATGTAGGATGATGGCAGCAATTTCTTTTTTACCCTATCACCAGATCGTGCCTCAATGTTAAAAAAAAAGGTTAAAAGTAAGGTCCAAGTTACGTAGACCAGGACTCAGTACTCGCCCAAAATAGGTGGTGATAAGGTCAGCAAGATTATCTTTTTTCATGTTTTTGGACAAAAAGGGTTTGATTTTTTTTCGAGAAATTGTGGGACAGAACGACGATGCCAAATATCATCTTGAAACGATACAATCCTATACAATGTATTTAAAATAATTTTTCCAAATCAGTATTTTGGCAAAAAATGCAACTTTTTAAACTGTAGTTAGAGCTATTCAAGTTGAGAGAAATCGCCAATCTCTGAAGTCATTGTATTGGCCATTGCATTTACATGTACTGATAATCCTTAACCCCTTGAGTACGTTTTTTTACGGGAGACGTCGGGGTGTCGCGGCGGTTCTGGCAGCCAAATTGAACCGCTACAATGTGTTTGTGCAGTCAAGCATGACATACACAATAATCCAACAATGGATTGAAACTGCACAAACAGCGGCCAATGGCGTCATCCGGCTTAGTGGCACCCTTTTTGCTAGGAACCATCCTCAATCCTCCAAAATGCTCCGATTGCCCTGCCCCAAAAAATGCATTCATCCTCAATCCTCCAAAATCCTCCTTTGCTTTAAACACCATTCATCCTCAATCCTCCAAAATCCTCCGCTTGGAACACCATTCATCCTGAATCCTCTAAAATCCTCTTTTTCTTGAAATACCATTCATCCTCAATCCTCCAAAATCCTCCTCGCTTGAAACACCATTCGTCCTTAATCCTCCAAAATCGTCTGCTTGAAATACCATTCATCCTCAATCCTCCAAAATCCTCTTTTTCTTGAAACACCATTCATCCTCAATCCTCAAAAATCCTCTGCTTGAAACACCATTCATTCTCAATCCTCAAAAATCCTCTTTTTCTTGAAATACCATTCATCCTCAATCCTCCAAAATCCTCTGCTTGAAACACCATTCATCCCCAATCCTCCAAAATCCTCTTTTTCTTGAAACACCATTCATCCTCAATCCTCAAAAATCCTCCGCTTGAAACACCATTCATCCTCAATCCTCCAAAATCCTCTGCTTGAAACACCATTCATCCCCAATCCTCCAAAATCCTCTTTTTCTTGAAACACCATTCATCCTCAATCCTCCAAAATCCTCTTTTTCTTGAAATACCATTCATCCTCAATCCTCCAAAATCCTCCTGGCTTGAAACACCATTCATCCTCAATCCTCCAAAATCCTCTTTTTTCTTGAAATACCATTCATTCTCAATCCTCCAAAATCCTCTTTTTTCTTGAAATACCATTCATTCTCAATCCTCCAAAATCCTCTTTTTCTTGAAATACCATTCGTCCTCAATCCTCCAAAATCCTCCTGGCTTGAAACACCATTCATCCTCAATCCTCCAAAATCCTCTTTTTTCTTGAAATACCATTCATTCTCAATCCTCCAAAATCCTCAAAAAAAACTGCAAAGGAGGATTTTTGAGGATTGGGGTGGGTTAGGGTTAATGCCATTTTCATCTAGCAGTTCTTGCCGCATGCCAAACATGTAGTCTGTTTGTCTTTCCTCATCATTTTGCTCTATAACCCCCCCCCCCCCCCCTCCCCCCAATCAAAATCCTGCCACCCCTTCCACACAAACAATCTTGCTGCTCTACACGTCTCGGACGAAAAATGTGTAAGTTAGTAAGATAAGTCGTGGGGAAATTGACAAAATTATGTGTTTCAACCAGGAACTTGCCAATGCATTTATTTTCCAAGTAATTAACTTTTTGAAACAAAAGACACTACTTACATGTATAATAATGCACATTTAATTTAGTTGGTTTTTTTGTACCTGCATATTTTATGTCAAGGCCAGGGGAAGACTACATAGAGACAAAAATGACAGCAAATATCTGCATCTCTTAAACTTTATTACATACAATGTAACTTGTTGAAAGGTACACATACATTTTGTACACTGCACTCATCTTTACTGACCCAACCCAACAGCGCAAGTTGGATGTTGCCAAGACTATGATCCCAACAACTGAACAAGCAAATCTTGCACAATGGAAAACAATAGAAACTGCCAACGATTTTGCCCACTTAAATTTCAGGGGGTTTTCAAACTTAGAAATAATTTTAGTACAAGAAAAGGGTTGAGCGTGTTCTTTCTAATACATTTGAAAAATGGGCAAATGGGGAAAAGGTCATTAAGACTCATTTTGCAGGACTTGGTCCCAAATGATTGAAAATTGACTTGGTGCTTCCCATTAAAGTTGCAGCTTGAAAAATAAATGTTAGCATAACTCATGGTTTCCAATGAGCCATTCCACAAGGAAATCAACTGATGATACTAAGACGAACCCCAAGTTGGCGAAAATATCACTGATCTACGCATTTCTGGGTTTGAAAGCGAGGCTCTCAGTGCTCTTACAACTTACTATGCTGAACGCTTGCCATGCTACAGTTTATGCTGTGATTCATTCACACATGAATGGATTTGGTGAGTAGCACTGTTTGTTCAGCATTGAGATCCTTGCTTTCAACCAGGAGGTGCGCAGACATGGCTAAATTTGTCTATAAGTAACCATAACATACTGTATTAAATAAATTTCAAATGTTGAGTCAGGAGCGGGACACTCTTCATTCCTACATTATTAATAACTCCCCAGTGTAATTTACTAGGAACCATACCCATCCTTGCAAATTCCAACACCATATGGTAAACTGTACACACAAATTGTTGGACTCTGTTCTGGTGGTATGCCAATCTCAGTGTAAAAGACAATCGGTTTGGGGTCCAGTACCCATCCTAACAGATTCCAACCAAATATGCTGTTGGGTTTTGACGGATTGAGTACTGTTAGAGTTAATGTAAATCAGTCTTTATGCGTAGCACGTAACCAAACAACATATTTTAGAAAGGTCAGATACATGTAGATTGCACAGTGTAGTAAGTGCTCTTTTTGTTTAAAAATATGTTTTTAATTCGTTAGTAGGAGGAAATCCATTGAAGGTGTGCTATAGAACTTTGGTAATGATCCAAAACCAAATTGATCAGTTTCAATTGGAAAGCTTACTTTCTGTAAAAATGTACCTAAAAAAGAATGAATGGCTTATTTTGATTTCAACAATCAAAATATAAGTCCACTGTAAAAACGAATGGTTTTCACTATTTTCTTGTCGATCTCAAACTTTCACAGATTTATTTCATGTATGTACATGTACAATGTATCTTGAATCCCAGAATTAGATATACGAACACTTTGTGCAACCATGTTTTTAGCTCTGCCAATTGCTACATGTATATCGAACCTATAAATTGAAGTTTTCAGTCAGAAAACGAACATGCGGCCCTAAGGAATATAATTCACACACCTACATGGCAGGTGTGGTTATCCTCCAGTTGTCACTGAGTTAAGCCCATTTCACACGAGCGCTGGAAACACACATCTGCGATGATTGGCGCCGGATGTCTGACACCCCACGATGCCTGCGATTTCCTCGCAGGCTTTCCCACGATACAACACAGTCCGGCAGCGAACGTCCCTCGTTTTGTTGCGTTTGCATGCATGGGTCAAAGGTTACCTGTTTTTCGCTGGTACTGCAATATTTGTTTGAACGGTGGAATTTCCGCGCACCAGTGCTGTTGAAACCAGTGGGATAGTCTCTCATTCGTGCTGTTTTGCACCAAGTACAAGTCACACCAACATTGGGCGGTCCTTTACACATATGATGCACGATATGGGGCAGAGGGAACCCCCCTATTTTGTGTCGGTCATTGTGTTCCCGGAATCTCAGGAATTCTTTTCAGATGTCTAGGGGGGGATGTGTTAGATAACAATAGTCTGGATAGTGCATAGGGTACAGGGACAAAATGGGGGGTACTCTTCTGCCCCATATCGTGCTGGGTATACCTTTCCATGATGCTCTGAGGTGGACAAATTTTATTTTTCATGCTACTTCGCTGCGCTCATACGCATGAAAAACAGTTTCACTTTTTGCAACGACAATGAATTAAAGGATCACAAATACAAGAAAATTCAGTTCAATGATTTATTTAGACAGCATGGGATTATGGCCTGCAAGCACGATGATGCAGGCTGAAATAACAAAGTAAAATGAAGGTAAGTAACGTCCTATACCTCGAAAAAGACGATCATCAGAAGAACCTCGCGAAGTAGAGGCAGACTCATACTGGGAATCTCTTCTTTTACGCTTACGTCCTTCAATTTCCTTCAGAGCCTCTTCCTCTGCCACTTTGATGCTCTTCAACTGCTCAGCTGATAGGTGTGCTGCTCCTTTCTTGTCCAGCTGCGACACCGTCGCCCATCCAGCCTTGCTTCCGTCAGCAATGCGTATTTTCTTCTTCCGATCGGTTACGAGTGCTTCAGCTACCTCCACAGCTTCAATAGCTTAATCAATATCAGCTTTGCCGATAAGGGCCACCTTCACTTTGTCAAGAGCAATTTCCAAACTACCACAAAATTCGAACTGAGCGACGTTGCCAGCTCGCGTGAGATCCTTAGCGTCGAGCTTATTTTTGAGCTCTCTGACTGAGAAAGACTCCTGTTTAGGAGTAGAAATAGCACTAAATCGATCGTCGAAATAAGTTTTGAATTTTTCGAAGATCAGTTCGGTTGCAGAACTACGCTCGTTGCCCGAGCTATGACCCTCCTTGAGTGGACATAGTCAAACGAAAATGCGATAAAGCAGAAATGGGAGTTGTAAATACAACACTCAGCATGCGTGCAAGAGCCTGAAGTGACTGGCGAGAGCCAGGCTAAGCGGTTATATACCAAGAAGACAATACTATTGTCTAGTAGGAGGGAGGCATTTCCAAAGACATGCAAATTGCACGGATGCAAACCCCGAGTTACATAACTCTCCAGGGAATTCAGTCTGTGTAACAAATAAAACTAAATTAAGGAACAACTTTTCTCCTAATATTTAGTCAGGAAATACAACTAGGCTAACATTTATAAGTAGAAAACACATGCCCTTGGCTTATTAATTTCAGTCGCAGACCGTTCTGCTGTGTTTTATTCCTCCATGGCTATACCAACACATCGAAACATGAAAACAACCACGAAATTCTGACGCATTAAAAAAAGGCTAATGTAGCTTTGCACATACATGCAAATTTTCAGCGCAACCACGAACATTTGTGCACGTATTCTTCGATGATGAAACATTTTTTGCCTGTTGCAGATTACCCTTGTTATGTATATCTCTCTCTGCGAGACGTCATATCACGATTTCGTTATAACATCATCAGTATGTTTTCGTGAACCGCCGTTTTGTAGCTGAGCAACAGCAAACTGCGCATGCGTAATAGCGATTTCACGCGTCGTATCCTCGCGAGAATCGCATCGATACATTTCACACGACCAATCTCGGTGATCGTCGCACGGATGTCGCATCGATGCAAACTTTTGGAGGAGGTCTCAATCCCCGTCATGAACCGCACGGGACCCGCGCGATTTGGTGACAGGGATACACGTTCACACGGCACGGAATCCGTGCGTTGGTGACATCGACGGGACCCGTGTATCCAGCACTCGTGTGAAATGGGCTTTATCCCACTGGAAAAATTGGACAATGAAGCTGACAGGGCATACACTATGCATGTACATTGTACATGATGCGTGTGTCTCTTCATTAGAATATGCAGATTATTAATCATTGATGCAAATGTAACCTTAGAATTATATGAGAGAGACTGGTATTGCGGGTAACACCATGTGAAATAAATCTCTTCTAGGAAGAAGTGTGGTTCTGAAAAGAACCGGGGTGAGTGTGTAACTCGACGTTTCGGACAGTGTGCTCTGTCCGTCCTCGGGACATCTTAGAATTATAGTTACAGAAATGCATTAAGTCCATTTTGTGCATGATTTATCGAGTCGGTGTTGACCCCAAAAATGTTGAAGTCACCCATGCCTGATGAAGTGCATGTACATGTAGTTGTTGCTGAGAAAGTGTACACCCAGTCGTACTTTCCCAATATGTATGTGTGAGGACAATGCTTTGTGTTTCCTATTGTTCCTTTAATATAATCCAACCCCATAGACTAAGCACGTACTTCTACGTGCGCGAGGACCGATTTCAACAAAAGACTTGACTTGCGAGAACTGAAAGGTTTCTTTGTTTTTCCTTTCTCCTCTTGTCCACGGAGTATACATTGTATACAGAACCTGTACATGTACACAGTCTCCATTATTCATTCGTTGCATGTTTCATGTTATCACAGGTGCCAGTTATTGACAAATTATAAAACCACATTTGAGGATATTGATTTACAAGAAAACTGACTGTGTGGTACACTGCAGAATCCAACCAAATTTGTTCTATTTTGTTGTATTTAGCAGGCTTCTCATTTCAGTTTTGTTGGAAATTGTTGGATTTACCTGAAGCATCGGAGGAATTTGCAGGATTGAGGTCATAAGGGGATTTTTCCTCTGGAGGAAAATGGAGGATCCAGGTCATCGGGCCCAATCTGATGCTGGTTGATTTTGGAGGATTGAGGTTACTAGGGTGTTTACAAAAAAAACTAGAGGATTTTGGAGGATTCATGCAATGGTGCTCATACGAGGATTTTGGAAGATTTAGATTACATGCAGCTTGAACACTTTATAAACAGGATGTTGGAGGATTCAGGTTACTTAGAGGAAAAATAATGGAGGCAGTTAGGGTTAATGGATATCAAAATAAGGCCCCAAAAAACTTGTGTAGCTCTTAAATGGGAAAAATCGGGAAGGACGGTCGGTCGGTCAATTTGTAAATTTTTTTATTTCATTTTTTTGTTTGTCATCCATGAAAACGGTACTACATGTCGTGTCACACTCGGAAGTCAAGGCAAAAAGTAAGCTTATTTAAAAGTGAGATGGCGAAATGCACAATTGTGCTGTCATAGCTGTATTTAAAGACAATTTAATAAAATTGTTCATATTGTGTGTGGGAAAAGGTGAGATTTTGAAAATTCCTTTAAAAATAAAACAAAAAACACGACCCAACATTTGTGATTTTTAGGGTCAATCGAGGAGGGTAACACAACTATTTTGTTTGGCCTAATTTTTTTTAAAAATGCATATCAAAAAATTAATTAGACAAAATCCAAGAGATTCTCCTTCCTTGTCGTTTTCAGATTCAATCTGATGAGGGTAAAGCACCATGGAGGAGTTAACGGACACCAAGCAACCGGAGGACAATAAGGAGAAACTGTTCTGCATCTGCAAGACCCCTGACGACGGAGGGTAGGACAATAGACCAGTGCACTTCTTTCTTTCTAATGTCCAGGGGAACATGATGTTACCGTGGTTACTGAGCATCCCAAAATGTGCCATGGAGGCACACTGTTGCACCTTTTTATAGCTCCATGGTTGCACTGAGCGAAACGGCTCAGGTGAAGGCGATAGGTTTACCGGCCTTTGTTAAGCGCTTCTGTGTTTCCTTGCCTTGGACATAGACATTCATGGTACAGGGGAAAATGATACAGCATTTTTGTCCAGTTCTAAATTTATTTTATTATCCTGAAATGTATTATATTGATCATCGGTACTTTAACCCGAACCGGGTATTGTGCTAGTGCCTTGCTGTATCCACCAATTGAAATGTGAAGCCTCCTGAATCCAAAAAGGATTCAACAGCTTCAGATATTTCGCTCAGATCAGTCAAATCCAACAGGAAATCTTGGGGTTTTTTTTATCTCGTTAAATGCCACCAGAACCATTAAATAGGGCCTTGTTTTTTGTATACGTATAAGATTATAAAATTTGTTTAGCGAGATTTAAGTTTTGCCTTCTGTCCAGAGAAGAAATAGTAATGCCATACATGTACGGCATTAGAAAGTAGATCCAACATTTTTGCACTAACTTGATATAATGATGCAGATATGACTTCGTAGCATTTAAAGATATACCATTTTGCACAAACTGTACTGTTACAAAAAGATACATGTATATGATTTATAATTTTTTTTCTTCAGTTGATGCACCCAACTATAGATGTGTTTCTCTGAAATGTTGATTGATTGTGATCCTTTGTTTAGGTTCTATCTCGGTTGTGACAGCTGTCAGGGGTGGTTCCATCCAGCCTGTGTGGGCGTGGCTCAGGAGGACATCAAGAAGGATGACTCTTGGCTTTGCAGCAGTTGCAGCTCGGGAAAAACGTCTCCCACTGAGAAAAGTAAGCATGTCACTTGTGTCCTTAAGCATGATACTTTACTGCAATTATTCCTTGCCAAGTAGGAGATGTTTGAGATCTTGCAGGAGTGGAGTTGTTACTGTGGCATTGAGTCTGCCTAGAGCAAGTTCGGGCAACAATTATTGTTAAGTTGTTGACAATAAGCCAGTTTGGTATTTCAATTGCGCATGTGCACAATGACATTTTTTTCCCGAATGACCTGCGTGACCTAACACGTGCTTGTGAATGCAAAAGGTTGTTGCACAACGCGCATGTGTTAAATTCAATCAGAATGGGCGTTTGCGTAACATGGCGTGACATTACGTCAGCAATTTTATCCCGAATAACCTTTGACCTTTGAGATACCGAACTGGCTTATTGTTGGAGTAACATTGCCCAAACCTTGGCTAATCAATCACGTCTAATAAGCCAGTTTGGTATTTCAACTTTGCATGTGCACAATAACATGGGTCACGGATAACTAATGCGTGCGTATGAACGCGCAAGGTGGTCGCACAACGAGCATGTGTTAAATTCAATCAGAATGGCATTTGCGTAACATCGCATGACATTACGTCAGCAATTTTATCCTGAATACCTTTTGACCTGGACTACTTCATCGAGATACCGAACTGGCTTATTGATCATCTGGGACCAGGGCGTGATTCAACTGGTCATCAATAGCAACGTATTTCATGCTTAACTGAAACAAGTGAAAGGGGGACCAGTGATGCGAGATCACACTGTGGTTGCATCATGTCCATGTTAGCAGTAGTTCGACTAGAGTCGCTCACACACCCATGCATGTTACCGTGCAAGTGCATATTTGACAAGTAGTCCTCTCCCAAACTTGCTCCTAGAGCGTGAAGCATTCTTATGCATGAATTTTCAACCCCGTTTCCTCCCCCCTTCCCTTCCCTCTTAGGGGATGAGCACCAGTGGCCCACTGGACCGTTCATAATTCCTGTCACCGAGCAGCCGAACGAGGCCACCGAGAGCCCCGAACTGCCCGACCTCCCCGACCTCGCGGATGAGCTCAACGATGACCTGAACTTTACCGGCCAAGACCAGCAGATGGGTGGAGACGCCGCTGGGGACCAAGGGAATGGTCTGAAGGCCGAAGAAGAGATGGAGATGGGAGAAGGCGGCACCAGTCCTGAGGGGAACGGAGAAGGGATGACCAGGCGGTCCAAACGGGAGCGGTGCTCATGCCCAAACTGCGTGCTGGACAGAAAGAGGTAGGGCCGCTGATACCAAACTTAACGGCTTGAATATGAACGACGGCCATAGACGCACTTTGAAAAAGTTGGTTTGAAAATTTGGCTGGTTGACGTCTATAGGCGCATTCTTGTGCATATTCAATCCACTCATGTTTCAACTAGATTGTTCTTGAATGGGAGTGTAATGAATAGATGGAGCTTTTTCAAGCAAAGCTTTCATTCACACGAAAGGGGGGGGGGGGGGGGGCTCTAAGCAGGGCTGGAGTCAAGTCCATCAAAAGTCCATCACAAGTCCCTGCAAGTCCATCACAAACACTCCAGTCCCAATTCATTGTTCATTCAGTTACTTGTGACCGGCTTTCTGAAAGGACTTCTGACTGGACTCGCGAAAGGACTTGTGAAAGGACTTGCGGGGACTCGACTACAGCTCTGGCTCTAAGTGCATTGAATAGGATCACTCTATTCAGTGTGGTGCGTAGTATTTGTGTTTACGCTTGCCTGCACTCCATGGCATACCAGCACCCCATCGATAACAGCCGGAGGCAAGGGGTTAAACGGACTATCCAATTATTAATCTGCCTTGGCAGAGAAAACATGGACCAAGTCTTTGGATATGATGAGCGCCCCTTCAGGTTATTTTTGTTTTGTATTTTTGGAATTCCTTCAGTTAATTGTTGGGCCACACACTGACTGCAGTCAGCCAATCGATGGTGCAATGTCATGCCTGGTACAGATTTTAAACGTCATGAAACATTTTGTTTGAAGAATTGTGATTCTCAGTGATGGTTGTTGTTCTATCTGCCTAATGCAAGGTACATTGTAGTTTGGTCTGCCTTCGTAGCCTGTTTGTCAAATGCCTGCCATGGCTTTCTATCCTAGTAAGGAAAATGCTTTCAGAATTGAGAATGATCTCTTTAGTTGTTTTCAATGTTTATAGCCAATTGTGACATTGGTTTTTTATTTACATTCTTATTTTATTGTCGCTGCTTATCTGTTCTTGTTTCTCGCCCGTGAGTTCATCTGTATCTGTCAGATTTGTTCGTCTGTTCTTTGGCCTGTTTACGAATCTCTTTTTGTTTTAGCATTATGCAAAAAAAATAGTGTTGCCCTCCGCGACCGACCCTAAAAGTCACAAAAGTCTGGTCGTGTTTTTTTCTTATTTTATTTATTTTTTTTTTTTTTATTGAAAACATTTTTAAAATAACACCTTTTCCTGCGCAAAATTAACAAGTTTTATTGAAATCATTGTCTTTACATACAGCTACAACAGCGACCCTCCATCCCGATTTTTCCCATTTAAGGGCAACACAATTTTTTTCTTTTTGGCCTTACTTTAAATTTATTAACCTTTGTGTAACTGTATAAGGCATGCTTGAGCTTCTTGCAATCAAACCTGTATCTAATTGTCTTTTATGGTTTGTGTGTGTGTAATTTACCTATTGCATGTCCCTTCAAAGTTCAAACCTCTGTCTGGTATCCTATGTACACAACGATCATGAGTTCCAGCAGCACACACCCATACTTCAGTACTCGCACTGCACTTGATTCCGAGTTTATGAGCTAAAGCTCGGTGTAATTTTTAATGTAGCCAGGCTGATGCATAAAAATAGCAGGATTTCCTCAACACGTACAAGTAAGGTAATGACATTAGACTCTCACCTGAACTGACCGCCCCCCCCCCCCCCCCCCACCATGTGCTGGGGAGTCTTGGGCGAGGAGCTTGTGGTGGGACTTTCAGGAAATTGTGGGCGGTGCCAGTGACTGCACCAACATACATTATTTGAGTAAACGGCTCTCGAGTCGGGATATCCTGGAAGAGTCATTGAATTTCCATGCTGGGATATGTGATCCTCCACCCCCCCCAAAAAAACAAAAAATTGGGAGAGAGTAAGGAAAAAAATGTTGGGAAATTTTTTGTCGTGACTGCAATTTAGTTTCTGCAGAATGAATCGTAAATTGGAATTTAAATTTGTAGATCAGATATGGTACAATGTAGTTTTCATGTTTCTCAATGGGGATATCATTGTTTTTAGACTAAATTGAAAAATTTTTATAAAGAAGGACCCCCATTTATCGGACACGGTAAAATATTTTGAAAAGCATGGCTGAATGTTGCAGGTTTAATGATGTTACTCTTGAAAAGCCTTTTTTACATCCAAACAAAAACATTAGGGGTACGTTTTTGTTGATTTTGAAATTAACTGCACCTCTTCATCCCCCATTACAGTCTAATGGATATAAAAAAAGTAATAAAGTGAAAAAAATGTGCTGAAAACTTATATCAATTTTATTTTGGGATCAGGAATTCCTACAATTGTGCAAGTTTGTCGATAAAAAAAAAGACAAATATAAACCTTCCAAACATTCAATTTACTTTGATTTTGTGGAGTATTTATCAAGCTTTACCCTGGATAACTCCAGTAGCACCCAGGCACTGCACTCCTAAGTTATAAAGTTTGTTAGAAATGTTAGAACAGCTGTGATCTGACACCACAACAGGAGTGGAAAGTCGTGCTCTAGTGTTTAAAACAGAAGAAAACAAAATGTTCACTGACAAGTCAGGTTTGGGATGTTAACATTTGTCTTGTTGACTTGACTTGCTGACTCGGACTCGAGTCAGACTCGATTCGCGATTTTTTTGACTTGAGACTTGACTTGACTTGACTTGACTTGGAGAGAAAAATGACTTGAGACTTGACTTGACTTGAAAGAACATGACTTGTGACTCGACTTGACTTGAATAAATTTGACTTGCTGACATTAACACTTCTGTTAAAACAAACACAACTTTTGGGCCTATGCACATATCAGTTGAAAAACAAAATGCCATATCGAGCTGGGTGTCCAGTATGTATGCGGGGCTGCAGCACTGGACGACTGCATGGAGAATCGTCAAGACGGCATGCAATGTTGATTTTGTACAGTGCATACGTGCCAGCCTATAGACATTTGTCATTGGAATTTGAATTTACTATGTGCAACAATTGACTTGAGACTTGCTACTTGACTTGAAAAAAAATTGACTCGGGGACTTGACTTGACTTGGAAAAAAATTGACTTGGGACTTGACTTGACTTGTGAACATTTGACTTGTGACTTGATTCGACTTGAGAAAAAATGACTTGGTTACAACACTGATATTTGTGCATTTGAAAAGCCCTATTCTGTCATATCCCAAAGTTTTACAACCGAATTCAATCTCAATTTATTTCTTCGGGAGGGGGCGGGGGCGGGGGAGTGGGGGGGGTGATTTCTTTCTTTAACTCGGGTTGGAATGTGCACAGTTCACTAACCCTATGAGTTACAGCAACACACAATACTTCAAGTTAAAGCTTAATGCATGTACTTTTGGAAATACCATCATCTCAATTTGAAACTTTTGCTATTTTCCACCTGTTTTGTGGGACCTGGGCTCTATTTCATAAAAGTTAGGAATATTCCTATCTTGGATTTAGGAAGAATAATAATTGTTTCCAAGTCCAGGACTTAGGAACAATTATTCTTCCCAAGTCTAAGATAGGAATATTCCTAACTTTTATGAAATAGAGCCAGGTCCTGAATGTCATTGCACTGCTGTTTGGCTGCTCATGGGAACCAAGGGAAGTAATTGTGTCTACAGTGTAAGATTGAGCACATCAGTTTGCATACTAGTCCAAAGTGTGGATAATCTTCTATAGATGATACTAACAGATAATCCCAAACAGATCATCCCAAACAGGTCATCCCAAACAGGTCATCCCAAACAGGTCATCCCAAACAGGTCATCCCAAACAGGTCATCCCAAACAGGTCATCCCAAACAGGTCATCCCAAACAGGTCATCCCAAACAGGTCATCCCAAACAGGTCATCCCAAACAGGTCATCCCAAACAGGTCATCCCAAACAGGTCATCCCAAACAGGTCATCCCAAACAGGTCATCCCAAACAGGTCATCCCAAACAGGTCATCCCAAACAGGTCATCCCAACCAGGTCATCCCAACCAGGTCATCCCAACCAGGTCATCCCAACCAGGTCATCCCAACCAGGTCATCCCAACCAGGTCATCCCAACCAGGTCATCCCAACCAGGTCATCCCAACCAGGTCATCCCAACAGACAATCCCAACAGATAATCCCAACAGATATCCAAAACCCTCTTCAACAGGAGAGACATCACCATGGGCCCCAGGGAGCACATCTGCCACATACCCGGCTGCAACCAGATCTTCACCAAGACCTCCCACCTCAAGGTGCACCTGCGGACCCATACGGGCGAGCTGCCTTACACCTGCGACTGGCCCCTGTGTGGCAGCAGCTTCAGGCGATCAGACGAACTACAGAGGCACTACAGGACCCACACAGGTAATGGGGCACGGTCAGTGGGGGTGACTAGATGGGGAAAGGTAGGAGGGGGTAATCCTTTCCCCCATCACTTTTGGCTTGCCTGTCTGCATGTACCTGAAAAAGTTACTCAGTAGGGGAAAATTAAAGGTATGATATAGCATTGATAGAGCTGATAACGCAGTTGCAGGCAGTGTTCACACTTCATGTGATTCAACATAGACACTAAATAACAAACTTGGGAAGTTTGTTAACCACTTGCGTACGGATGACGTCAAATGGCGCAAACAAAATTGCCACCAGGCCGGATGACGTCTATACACGCCATTTTGTGCATTTTCAATCCATTGTTGGATTATTATGTATGTTACGCTTGGCTGCACAAGCATCTTGTGTCGTTTTGCTTGACTGCACACGCTGCCCCGGCGCCTTACTACGATAACCGTACTCAAGGGGTTAATCTGTCACTCCCAGTCACAAGAAAATATTTAATATAAACAGTTTTGTGCATGTTATATTTCAATTGTTTAAGTTGAAATAAGTCATGGTGTTTTCTGAGGTCTTCAGATGCGATCTTCGCAGAGGTGACATAGTTTCAGACGGAAATTCCGCAGGAGGATTGGTACTGGTAACATCTCCATTAACAGTAAGCTTTCAGATTGGCACTCATTTTTGTATCATTACATTGCTATATCATACCTTTAATGGGAAGGTCTGCAGGGAAAGAGTTCAAAACCTGCTAGGGGAAATGGGTAAAAATGTTGCTGTGTTAGAGATACAGCAATACCGTGCCTGTTGGGAAGATGGAGGATATGGCAGGTGGAACAAAGCGCAGAGCGTTGTTCCTGTCACAGCCGCTGGGTTCTGGCTCTTGCATCAGCTGTGCAATTTTATGATTTTGTTTGTAGTTAATAGTAGAGGTAAAGTCAACTAGCATAGCCAATAATATGTTGCATTGAGTAGACAAACAGCCCTTTTTTTTCCTGTAGAGTTGGTAGTTTTTAGTAAACTTTATGGGAAATTTTTTTTTCCAACTTTTTTTCCCCCATTTAATTCTGAAGTTTTTTTTTATTATTTCTGTCCCGGGGTCAAATTTGCACGGTTTACAGTGAGACGCCGCAAACCCAACAGGGCTGCCGCAGCTAAGAAAGTGACGGGGGAATTGCCGCACATCTGTGATTGGCCACTGTGTGGGCGGGGCTTCAAACGGGCTGACAAACTCCAGAGACACTACCGGACACACACAGGTACCCACACCCTCTCCCTACGCTCTGAATCACGCGCATACCTATCCTCTTAACACACATCCACAACTTTCGCTACTAATCCACACATGGTCCACTAATTCACCGGTCCATTCATTCTATATATGGTGCTTCATATTTTGGCTGTTGTTAATGCGTTGACTTTACCACTTGCATGCCTGGGGGGGGGGGGGGGGATTTGGCACCAATTTTGGTCACATGAACCACCCTCATCAATAAGACATTTCCGATGTGATTCATGTGACATAACTAAGTGCAGATGTCTGAAAATTTGATTGTGTTTAAATTTGTGCATGCACTGTTACATCTAGTTGTGTAATATTATAATAAATATAATAACTGAATTAGGCACACTGTCTTTCCTCAATTCAAACTGATGTACTCTTCAACGAATTACCCAGGTAAAATACGCTGCAATTAAAAACAAGGGGATTTTGAAAATAGGTCTCTTTAACCCTAACCCCCTGGGCATTTTTACTAGGAAGTGTCCTCAACCTGTCAAAATCCAACACTGTGCAGTATACCTATGGCACATTCTTTGAATTAAGACAAATTGGGGCATCATAGCTCCATGTAAATGTAATGGTGCCAAAGTGATACAGTCCTAAACCCATCAAAATTAGACAAAACCTGCTGTTGGAGTTTGTCAGGCTCCGGGTAGTTAGGGTTAATGAAAAGTAATTGCAATAAGAAATAATTTGGTCCTACATCTTCTCTATGTCATTAAATTACATTGTTGGTGGCCATCTGATAAAGTATTCATTATACCCACCAAACTCCTTAACCCTAACCCCACTCAATTTCCAACGTGTGTACGCACTCCTGACACTCTCTTGAAACTCTTCTTTGGAACCATCACAATGCCAACCCTCTACCCAATCTAACCTTTGCTCCAACGTCGCCTCCTCACCGCCTATGTCTCATTTCATTCACAACTCTAACCCCCTTTTAAAAGTTTCAGCCAATGCTCCAGGTCAAGCTCAAACGCTGCTCTCCTGCCCAAACTCAACCTAATTGCTGCATCCAAAACCTAACCCACTCCCAAATAATCACAAACTCCTGAGCTCTTACTCGCACTTATTCTTAAAAAAGAAAGAAGTGTTTATTCAACAACAAAAAATCATGGACAGCTGTTTTTACTGATCCACTTAACAGCAACTTGCCGTGCAGGTTAGGGCTGTCCCGAATATACCGAATATTTGATATTCGGTCGTCAAGCGAATATTCGAATACCATTTTGCCAGTTCGAATATTTGAAAAGATATATATGCACATACAGATACGACTCTGATGCTATTTTAATAGAAAAGTTACGGCGCTTAGCAGTGTCAAATGCCGCATTTTTGTCAATCGTAATCGTTTATTGTTCCCGTCCGTAAAACCCTTGATACAACAGGGGCATGCAAAAAAATGCCGTTTAAACGGTCCATAATATCAATCGCCATACGTAAAACACCGGCGTGCTTTTACGTGCAATGTTTTTTTTACTGTTGCGTCATGCACTGAAAAACTTGATCAGCGAGTATCGAATATTTGAATATTCGGTCAAACCCAGTTTTGATATTAGAATTCTAAATTATTCGAAAATGAACAGCCCTAGTGCAAGTCTAAGTCTGAGGCCGTGACAAATTCAACTTTTAAATTATATTCCGGTTCAAAAATGAAAAAAAAATAGGCTTAAGTTAAAGCCTCTGGCTCCAGCCCAGGCTGGTCTTAATAGTCTTAGCCTTTACATACCTTAGTCCAAATTTGCTGAGGGCAGGCACGAGTCTAAGACCGTTGTGAATCCAGAATGAAGACTTTTTTCTGGAAGGCCCCAAATACATGGCTAAAAGCGACTCTAGGGCTACAACAGAGGTGGTGGGGTTGGTCACATTTTAGGTTGCCAGCCCTACCACCCTTATGGTTTTCCTGAGTCCAGATCTAAATAGAGGATAAATCTTCAATAGACACCAAAGAAATTATCCCGATTTTCAGACCTATAGACCCAGGCGGGATAACTTTCAATGTTACTGAGACCAACTCACCTCCCCCTTTAAGACGGGGCTTGATCAAGTCTAGACGTGATCCAGTTTCCTTTTTTAAGTTTTGGACTCGAGTGAACTTCAACTACTTTTTTTTAATGGAATTTGCGTCGGGATGATGTAAATTAGAAGAGATTTTCTAATTTGCCATTTCTTGACATAATGTATGAAGCACTGTATACTCGGTACTTTCCGAGAGCCTGTGTGAAAAAAATCACAGGCTTACTCGGGCGGGATTCGAACCCACGACTTCCTGCTTTCTGGTGCAGACGTCTTAACCACTCGACCACCGAGCTTGCAAGGGTTGGCTAGCCGATTTAAATCCAGTGCAGCAGCGGGTACCGCGTAATTAGTGAGAAGATGGAATTTGCGTCGGGGATGATGTAAATTATAACAGAGATTTTCTCTTTTGCCGTTTTCCAACGTAACGTAAAGCACTGAGTATACAGTGCTTCATACAGTACGTCGGGATAGGGCAAAAGATAAAATCTGTTTTTTTTTTTTTTAAATGAATGGATTTGGGGGTTAGTATTTTATAGAAAAATACTGTAACTTGACTTGTTTAAAGTTATGTGTGCATAGATGCATAGATGCTGGGAAAACAGGTTGCCTGACCCTACTTCAGACAAAACGGAGCAATTTATACAGGTAGATGGCAGGGAATATCAGTTCAGGGAAGTAGACTAGGTCACTTGAATCCATTCACAGGTGTGTAACTAGTTGCCAAACAAAACATGGACTAACTAAAATTGGTAAATTGGGGGCAGTATTTTTTTTTTAAGTCTTTTTTTTTTTCAAATGGAAATTGATACAAAAATTTGACTATTCTTGAAAATGACAGCACACCATGTGCCACGATTTCACAGGATGCTTGAGACAATTTTACTTACTGTCAATATCATAATAATTCAATAGTTTGGTTTTTTGATGTTTGCAAATGTATACTCCCTTAAGCCTAACTACTCACAACCTCCAACAGCAAGCCTCACAAACTCCAACAGCAGATTTTGTATAATTTTGATGGGTTCGGTACTGTAGTGCCTTGGCACCATTACTTTGTCTAAGTCCAAAGAATGTGCCATAGGTATACTGCACAGTGTTGGATTTTGACAGGTTGAAGACACTTCCTAGTAAAAATGCCTTGGGGTTAGGGTAAAAAAAAATAAAAAATTTAAACTAAAAAGGAACAAACGTTCATCAAACTAACAATAATTAGTATACCCAGCAAGCTATGGGACCAAGAGGTACCCCCCTCTTGTCCCTATACCATATACACAATCCAGGCTAATACCTAACACATCCCCCCCCCCCCAGATATCTGAAAGGAATTCCTGAGATTCCGGGAACACAATGACAAACATAAAAGAGGGGGTTCCCTTCGTTGAATAATTGAGCGCTTGCAAGTGGCTTTCCTTACAAAAATGATCAGGATTTGTATTCGACTCAACCCTAGGTGAGCGGAAGTATCAGTGCACGTTATGCCTGAAGAGGTTCCTGAGGAGCGATCACCTGTCCAAGCACATTAGGACCCACAACAACAAGAAGAAGAATAAGGGAAGACGGAAGCAGGGAGCAGCAGGTCAGGCTGAGCAGGACCTCATGGAGGACGGCACCTTGCCCGTAATTGGGGATCCGTCTGAGAATGGTAAGGACGATTCCGTAACCTTCGGGGCCGCATTGTTAATTGGCACATCTTCCGCACATACCAGGATCTGTGTTGATTCCAGCATAAATCACTCAAGCAGAACCAACAGCTGACTGCTTGCTGAATGGTTGTGTCTTCAACCAGTGGCGCGTCCAGGGCCTGGGGGCTTGGAGTTCGTCAATAGAGGAATCCCACAACGACGAGTTTAGCACCGATCTGCGCACTTCCGCGTTTGAAAACGAGGATCTCAATGTCACAGTAAACAACGTTATGCTGATCGTGCGCCTGTGCTTCCTTTTATGGCATGATTAGGCCTAATTCATGCATGAATGAATGTGCTGAAAAGCGTTGTTTTGTTTGCCACTGACATTCTCGATTTCAACCCGGAAGTGCGCAGAAGGGGCTAATGTGAAATTCCTCTATACTTTTTGTTTGTTGTTGTTGTTGTTGTTTTTTTGGGGGGGGGTATTTTAGTTCACAGAAATTTGCAGCAGCGATGTATGCGGCGTATTTCCAAGCAGTTTGCTATGGTGTCACCGACGCCATCGACGTCAAGAGTATTCGTCCCCCTTGTTTGTTAATAGGAAGTTTTTTGTCAAAATAGGATAATAACTTTCAGTGTTGGAGCAAAGGCTTTGACTTTCAAGGCCAAGGCCAAGGCTTTAACCTTCAAGAGCCAAGGCCCTAAACAAGGCCCCTTTTTTTGGATAGGGCCTTGGTCTGGGCCTTGGTCTGGGCCTTGGTCTGGGCCTTGGTCTGGGCCTTGGTCTGGGCCTTGGGCTGGGCCTTGGGCTGGGCCTTGGGCTGGGCCTTGGTCTGGGCCTTGGTCTGGGCCTTGGTCTGGGCCTTGGTCTGGGCCTTGGTCTGGGCCTTGGTCTGGGCCTTGGTCTGGGCCTTGGTCTGGGCCTTGGTCTGGGCCATGGTCTGGGCCTTGGGCTGGGCCTTGGGCTGGGCCTTGAGGGTTAAAGCCTTGGCCTTGATGGTCGAACTGATAAAAATCATTCCCCAAGTATCCCATTAACATTGTTTGAAGAAATGCTGGTTGGAAACGTTAAAGCCAGTGTATATTTTAGTCTGAACTATAAAAGCGAATTCCCCTGATGTCTCCATAATTCCGGAGTAAACCCCTGGGCAGCACTAATAAAAATCCTGTTTGTTCTAGTGGTGTGTAACCAGAATTATGGCATCTCAGCAATCCAAGACCAGTCTTTTCCCAAGAAAACAGCCACCCAGAAGAGATTACAGAGACAGCCCTGCGGTTGCCCCAACTGCGTGTTGGAGGGTAAAGAGTGAGTAGCATATTCATAACACGTATATTGTGCTAAACATGTGTGGCAGAAACTGTAGATTTTGAGCACCGAATTTCCTGCTTTGTGACTGTTTTCAGGCATTTTGCTTATGGTGGATGATAGTTTACTAGCTGAAATTTCACACCGAAATCTCATTTTTTTATTTTGGAAGAAAGTCGGTTATATCGCACCATTGCACCACAATTCCTGCTTACAATATATTTTGCATGACAGGCTTGAATCGTAGCCGATGATTGGTTAACTGGATGATTCCGGAGAGAGGTTTGATATTTATGTGCGTCACATTAACTGCCATTTCCATTATTTCTTATTAACCCTAACTCCGTACATCATTTTCCTATATGTAACCCAAACCCTCCAATATCCTCCAATTTCAGAGTGTTAAAGCTGCATATAACCTGAATTCTCCAAAATGTTTGTGACTGGGGACCGCTGCCTGAATCATGCAAAATCCTCCAGGGGTTTTCCGTAAACATCCCAGTAACCTCAATCCTCCGAAATCATCCAGCATCAGATTGGGCCTGATGACCCGGATCCTCCATTTTCCTCCAGAGGCAAAATCTTTCAATGCCCTCAATCCTTCAAAATCCTCTAATGCTTCAACTTCCAAATAACCTTAATCCTTCAAATTCCTCCAAAGAGGATTTTGGAGGATTTGCGAAGGTTAGGGTCATCAGGCCCAATCTGACGCTGGATGATTTCGGAGGATTGAGGTTACTGGGGTGTTTAACCAAAACCCACTGGAGGATTTTGTAAGATTCAGGCAGTGGTCCCCAGTAACAAACATTGAAGGATTTTGGAGTCAGAGATATTGGAGGATTCAGTTTACATGTAGGAAAAATGATGTGGGGAGTTCGGGTTAATAAGAACTACTTTTTCTTACACACTCCAAATCTTTTCAAAGTTTGAAGGTTCACATAAATGGTTCCGAACCAATGATTAATACAGTAGAAATATAGACTGTGATGCATTTTTGTGTTTTAGTAATGTATTGACACTAAGGACAGACAAATCGTGGGGAATGCCATGTCCACAAAAATAAGCCTTTCTGGATGGCAGAAAAAACGATTTGTTTTTCACACCTCTGCATACACCCATTTGTGTTTTTGCATCCCTGTGGAGACATGGCATTGTTCTCCCCTTTGTCCCTGTACTTAAGCAAACCCCATAGACTTTGTACACAAAATTCCTTGTGGAGACAACCTAACCCATAGAATTGCCTAGTGGAGACCCATTCAGTCCCTTTGTTCCCATTGTGTTCATGTCTCCACAGGGTACAGTATATCTCTCCACATACATTGATACTTTGGTAGACAGCTGTAGACATTAGGGCATGGCATGGGTTTTTTTTAGACAGGGGCATGCGTCATGATTTTTTTTTTTTTACTTCCAAATCATTCTTATGTTTTCAACATCATTTTGGAGCAGTGATAGCATTTTGCCTATTTTGATTTCAATCAAACTTAAATGTTTCTCCCAGCAGGCTAAGGGTTGTTCATTTTCGAATTATTCAGTATTCGATTATTCGAAACTGGGTATTTGAATATATTCGATACTCGCCGATCAAGTTTTTCACGCGTCTGATGCAACTGCGTGCCGCGCCGGTAAAAAGTTGCACGCAAAGCACGCCGGTGTTTCAGGTGCCGCGATCGATATTACGGACCTCCTGATGGACATTTTTTGCATGCACCTTGCAAGAGCATTACGAGTACGTTCTGATAACAAGAAACCAAACTACAGCCTACGTTTTTGCAGTATTTTTTTTATAAGTGTCAAGGGTTTTACAGACGGGAACGATGAACCTCCGTCCGCACAAGTTACCGTCAACCAAAAGACAGCATTTGACACTGCTTTTCTATTAAAATAGCGTCAAAGTCCTATCTGTTGGTGCATATATATATTTTTTTAATATTCGGATCCGCAAAAGGGTAGTAGAATATTTGGTTGATGATCGAATATTCAAAATATTCGGGACAGCCCCTATAACAGGCAAAGTCTGTAGCCACAATTTTAAAATGGTTCCCCATCTACCTCCTCTTTCCCAACCTTTCAGGAGAAAGCCAGGGGATCCCGTGGCACCCATCGGCCCCAAGAAGCACCTGTGTCACGTGGAGGGTTGCGGCAAGGCTTTTGCCAAGACGTCCCACCTCAAGGCGCACATCCGAGGACACACGGGAGAGAAGCCGTACATCTGCAACTGGCCTGGGTGTGAGCGGCGCTTCACACGATCTGACGAGTTACAGCGGCACTCCAGGACACACACGGGTAAATAAGGGGGCCATCCATTTTTGTCATCATTTTCACGGGCGTACCCCCTCCCCCTCCCGAAGAGTACAAACTGAAAAGGAAAAACAACTAATGATCCGGTCTTCACTTTCTGGGACACCTTGTAGGATAATCAAGGCTGCCCAATAATCCCATAAAATGAACATTAGTACCCAGTGGATTCATAGAAACAGACAGAGTTGTATTCGAGTCCCTGCAAGTCCTTTCACAAAGCTGGTCACAAGTAACCGGATGAACAATGACAAAGGAATGCCTTTGTCAAAGCTCATTTCAATAGCTTGTGATTAGGATTAGGACTGGAGGGCTTGTGATGGACTTGCAGGGACTTGAAGGGACTTGCAGGGACTTGTGAAAGGACTTGCAGGGACTCGAATACAACTCTGGAAACAGATGAAGCTGAGGGGGTATCTGTGCATGGAGCAATGCGGGCTGCTATTTTACGGGAAGAGTATTATGGAGGAAGGTATTTGGGGGGGGGGGATTCTAATTAAGAAATTTGTGACAAAAATTTGCCAAATTTGGACCAGTTTGATATTTGTCCAGTGTTACTTTCTGTGCGATAATTTGTGAAATTTTACTTTTTTTTATCAAAACACCTTGAGGGTGTATAATTGTCTTTCCAAGCATTACAAAAAAATCAACACAGGCTTTTTAAAACCAGTTGGTACATGTTTTGAAATGTTTGCAGTATCATTCTTTGTTTCACCGATTTGGGCTGATATTTCTGATTTTCTTGTTAAATGTGTCTTTTGCCTTTCCTGTTGTGTTTAGAACTGTATGCTCTCTGAGAGCTTATAAGAAAAAAACAAAAACTTCACAGGCGGGAATCGAACCTGCAACATCCTGCTTACTAGTGCAGACGTCTTAACCATGCGACCAGTTTCTAGCAGTACAAGATTCATTTTTGAATGAGACATCGAGAAATTGTCTTCTTGCCCATAATATTTGGTTCCCGCAGGGTGGATATTTTGTGCATTGGAGACAAAAGCTAGCAAAAATAAAAACCTTTTTTCAGAGGTTTGCAGACACCCAAAATATTGAAAAACTAGCGTGTTTTTTGTTTTGTTAGAATAAACCCACAATTTGAAAATTTGTTAAAAAAACAAAAGAACACACAGTACATCAACAGCAATTGTCGCATAGTTGCTGTGTAGCCTGTGTGAGAGCCACAGAGATCCAATAGCCATAGACTGAAACTGGAATTATTTGTTTTCAATAGGTGAGAAGCGTTTCTCATGCCCCGAGTGCCCAATGAGCTTCATGCGCAGCGACCACCTGTCTAAGCACGTCCGCACCCACGACAACAAGAAGATCCGTGGGCTGATGCAGGCCGAGCGCGGTGAGAAGCGCTACAACTGCCCCGATTGCGAAAAGCGCTTCTGGCGCAAAGACCACCTGAAGAAACACGCCCACACCCACACCAAGACCGGCGGGGAGGACAGCGGCATTCAAGCCACCATCGAAATCATTAATCCAACACCGTCTGTCTCCACGACGGACGCAGTGCCCCCAGTGGTAGGCATGGACAGTGTGCCCACGGTTGTGTCGACACAGGTGCCGGTGGCTAGTGCTGACCCAAACCTCCTTCAGAATCTTGATCTGACCCCAAGAGCCTAAATGACCGAGGCAAGATTCTGCTTGTGATGAAAACTTCCATTATTAAAATACACGCAAGTATGGTAGGAGTGTACTTGGCATTCACATTCTGACGGGAGTACGGATGGACCTTGAGGATAACCACTGTGTACCGAGACGTATAACCTCTGCTGTGATTTTTTTGTATTAAGCCGCAAACAAATAGTTGGTTTCTGAAGGTTTGGGGAGTGGGCACTTTCGAAGAGTTTGTATTCAGTGTATGTTGAATTGTGCACAAATATCAGAGATGAAACTTTTGCAATGAAATTTCCGATTTTTTTTACAATTTGTCCCACAAAATTAGATATTTTTTTTTACAATTTTTCCACAATGTGCGATTTTATTGGCTGTTTCGAAAGTTTTTCGAAACAGCCCTTGTTTTTGTTCTGTTGCGGCGATTGTGTAGTTTAGTACACTTTCGCCCAGGCATGTACACAATCTACTTGAAAATTGTTGGTTATGCCATATTCAGAAGAAAGGGCCACGTCGAAGAACATCTGCAGGGTTTTTTGGAGTGAAATCTGTAGTTAAGAGGGCAAAAAATACGCGATTGCGCAATACCCCGTTGTACATGGGTATAATGCTGGTCAGAGAGTTGGGGCTGGGTCGGGGTTGACCTAGCCAAAACGTGACCCGCGTAAGCAAATCATACTTTTCGCCTTGAAAAACCTTTTCAAATCACAAAAGCACGTGTCATTGGAATTCAGAGAAGTCTACTTTAGTGACAAAAAATGCTTTTGGAAGAATCAAATACTCCAGGCGCTAACATGAACACAATTAATACGCAAATCCTAAACTACACAATACCCGCTATTTTGGTTTCTTCATTAAGCTAAATTTTCTGCCCGGCACTTTGGTCACTAAACAACATCAGATCTTAATCAAACTTAACACAAACAAAGACCCTAAGCTCAAATAGTGTGCTGAAGTGTGACGTCACGATGACGTCATCACGTGTTACGTGACGTCATCATAAAGGTGCATTTTTCAAGGGCCCATATCTAGAGAACCGTAGGTCCGATTGCCTTTAAACCTGGTATGTTGGTGAGCCACCACGTGTTATAGATGAAAATTGAGGTGACGTCATGATGACGTCATCATACGATTTTATTGTAATGTTTAAGTTTTTGAATCTTAAAGTTTCTCAAAGCCATATCTCATCGACAGAACATGCTAAATTCAAAATTCTTTTTGTAATAGATTTGTTAGCTCCTATACTCTTTCACATAAATAGGAAAAATGTGTGACGTAATCATGACGTCATCAAAAATGTGCTTTTTTGAAACACATATAAGGGTAAGTCCGATCGTCATAAAAATTGGTGGGTAGGCAGATATTGTCAATAGCATGCAAAATCCGAAGTGACGTCATTGTGACGTCATCCGTTGATTTTCTATGAATTTTTCAATGTTTCAAATTTTAATGTACTCTCAAAATTTTACACTGTCATTGATGAGATTGACTCTAGACTCGACCCAGGCCAAGACCACGTTGCAAATGTTTGCTTTGACAAGTACCGTTGTGATGACGTCATCATGGGTCACGTGACGTCATCTTAAAGGTGCACACTGTAAGGTCCTATATCTAGAGAACCGTACTTCCGATTGGGTGCAGTCTTAATGCTGATAGGCCAGAATTTGTTACAGATAAAAAAAATTGATGTGACGTCATGATGACGTCATCATGACGTCATCTAGAGGTCATTAAATTCAAGTCAAAATTTGGATGTTTTATACACTGTATTTTTGTGTACCTTATTCCAAGTTCCCATGATCATAGCTCACTCCAGCGTCAAAATATACCCATTTCAATATTTAGCTCCAAAACAATATGATAACAAAGGAATGTTTGGAAGGCAGTGTAACCATGGGTGTTATGTAGCGCGTCCTCGGGGCGTTTCTCAACCGGTGGCTTGGGCTTGGGTTTGGGTTTGGGCTTGGGCTTCGTCTCCAGCTATTTCCCAGTCTCATTGCCAATCTGAAGGCTTGGATACGTAAATAGATGAACACGCTCTGGCTCTGGGTTAAAGTATAAGACTTTGATGTACATGTAGCAAAAACAAATCTGGGAACATAAAATTACGCGAACCCGAAGCCCAAGCCATTTTTGAGAAATTCCCTTAATTCATCCTATAACTACACTCCAACGTAAACCTATGTGCATCATTGCGCTACGTACATCACTGCTCCGTATATATATATATACATACACACGGAGCAGTGCTATACGTAGCGCAATACTATACTACACATAGGATTACGTTGCATAATATACGAGCTTGCAGCATATCAATGGCGTACAGACTGCATGGGTTTTCTTCGTTGTGCCTCTCAGAATTGACCAGTAAATTTCACTTTTTATCCGGATGGTAAGTGAACCTTAGTACCTCTATCTTAATAATTGAACTCTACTTGTTCCTCAAGTGGCATATCTGGTATTTTGGTGGCCGTTTTAAGGGTGAAATCCGATGTTTTTGTTGGGTATTCTGACATACCTAATTAATGAATAGGAAAATGCCGCACACGTACTTGGACCCTACTATTGCCAGATCATATCCAAATGTGCAAAAAGCGAGGGTCCAAGTTACTCGGACTAGATGTGCATGTACTAGGTATACAAACCAATGCTAAGGGCAGCAGGCAACCTTGTCACCGCGGTTCAAAAACGTGCTTTACTCCATACACTTCGTGCCCTTCTTTTATTACACAGGACTTTTGGTGCAAGTGTCTAAATATGCGCTCGAGTGACCATAACGTGCTATAAGATTGCGGAAATAATGTACACATTTGTTAAAATTACACGTGACTGTTCTTATCACTTCCTTCATCTAAATCTATGGCTGTTGCTGTGAACGCGAGATAAAAAAACATTTTAGCACGGAGTTTCAGCAAAGTCAAGCTTAGAAAACCACATTTATCTCAGGTAAGCATGTAGAAAAAAGGAATATTTCAGTTATAAGACCACACAATCTCAAAAGGTTTTCGCACTGTGCATATAACGACGCGTAATTTAAACTCACACGTTCTCAGCAAATTTTATTTCTTTGTACGTGTAAAATACACATTGTACGTAAAGAGTTTGATGTTTAAAATAGAAACTTGGAAATAATTTACCACAATACCCTCATTAAAATCAGTCAGGAATAGCCAAATCTTGGAAAATAACAAACCCCCCTTGATAAAGGTGTGACAGTCTAAACATACAACCTGTTATTTCAAGATTCATGTCAGCAAAATTAGTAAAAACTAAAGAGGCAGAAATAAACACCTATGTTCCACTTTGAGTGACCATACTGTGCCAAGAGCATCTAATTTCACAGAAAAAACAAGCCTTCTGTCCTTGTATTGCACAAACAATTCCCAATTAGTCTCAAAATTAAAGGTTGTGCCAAGTTTTTACACAAATTTTGCAAGATTTTGCTGTTCCGGATTCGATATAACACAAAGGAATTCTGGGAAGGGCAGAAAACCATGGCTTTCATGTGGCATGCTGTCTATAGAAAGAGTTGATCTCTAGTCTTTTTTCAAGTCGTTAGACAAGTCGCAGGCAGACCCTTACACCAACTGCTCAGAATGTGCGCCAAACTTTTACGTCATGATGACGTCATCACATGTCACGTGACGTCATCTTAAAGGGGCATTTTTGGAAACCATATATCTACAGAAGTAGAAATCCGATTAAGTTGAAAAGTAATATCCAGGGTAGCCAAGCAGGTTTATAGTTGAAACTTGACATCACGTCATGATGACGTCATCACATGTCAAGTGACGTCATCTTAAAGGGGCATTTTTTGAAGCCATATATCTACAGAAGTACAAATCCGATTAAGTTGAAAAGTAATATCCAGGGTAGCCAAGCAGGTTTATAGCTGAAAATTGACGTGACTTCATGATGACGTCATCACGTCACGTGACGTCATCTTAAAGGGGCATTTTTGGAAACCATATATCTACAGAAGTACAAATCCGATTAAGTTGAAAAGTAATATCCAGGGTAGCCAAGCAGGTTTATAGTTGAAAATTGACGTCACGTTATGATGACGTCATCACATGTCAAGTGACGTCAGATTTTGAAGCCATATATCTACAGAATTACAAGTACAATGAAATTGAACGTGATATGTAGGTATGCTAGCAGGCGTTATTGATAAATATTGACATGACGCCATGATGACGTCATTATACGATTTTCTAGTAATTTTTAAGTTTTTGTACCCCAAAGCCATATCTCATCAACAGTACATGCTAATTTGTTGGTCATAGATACTTACATATGAATGTGCAAAATGTGTGACATCACAATGACATCATCATGGTCACCAACTGCAAGTATGCTCACATTTCCAAAACAATTATGATTAAGCATACGTAATTGCTTGAATGTAAAACAAGATTTTGTTTGATCTACCATTGATATCTCATCAAGAATTAGAATCAAATTACCACAAAAAAAACAAAAAACACCCGAAACAGCCCTGTGTTTGTACACAAACACCAGTTTCTAGTTTGAATTATAATTATTAAAGAACAAAACTTGATGAAAAAGTCGATGAAAATGGCACATACAAATTATCACGAGCGTAGTTTTAATCTCTTTCACCAGTCGTAAATGGAGTGTTTTTACGGTAGATACACCGAGGTCTACACTGATCAGAGCCTTTTCCGGCTGGATAAAAGGTTAAACATTGACCTGTGACATGCAAAAATTACCGCGCATGGGTCAGTGTGTGGTGCATGCGTACCGCGTGCACCTGGCAGGTGCAACGGTACAACCTACACCGCGCCACCTGCGAGCACAGCGGGCGGCGTGGTACGTTGTGCGGTGGTACCGTTGCATATTGCCGGCACCGTTGCATATTGCCGGCCAGCCGGGTACGGGTAGGGACATGAACGATCCGATGGATAAAAGCCAACATGTGCGATTTTCGGAAGTTTCAGATTTAGTTGTAAAAAATGCAATCCTTTAAAAATCACAATGATTACCTTGAGGATGGCGAAGAGAGCATAATTGATACATTTCACTGACGAGAATTTTCCCACGTACGTAAGTGTAGTTTTGTTGAACTTGAATCATGGACATGATTGAATGGAGTCACAAATGGTACCCTTTTCTGTCAGACTTTTTCCTCGACTTTCTCAAATAAGAAGTGATCTTTTTTTATGAGTCCGTGACTCTAACCGTAAATCAGACTTTTTATTTTATTTTGTTAAAACACTGGAAATTTTTCTCATCGTAAAATTTACAGGAGGCAGTGTCCGGAAATTGGGCATGAACTTTATTGTACATGTACATGTGTAACTGCACATGGCCCAGATTATGGACTGTGTTGAATTTACATTTTTTTTCAGTGCATTTCACATAAAAGAGAACGGACAAAAACATTCCATTTGCTATTGTCCAGAGCCTTTTCAGCAAAAACTGATCAACTGTTTTCAAACACACGATTATGCAAGGTGTATCAGCTACCTTACATATGTGAAATGTGTGGAATAATTTGTCCATTTTCTTTTGAAGTACAAATTATGTATCATACTGGTTTTCGAGTCTCTAAATTTGTATGCATTTCTCTTCGTAGACTGATTTTGTTTTGTTTTTAATGTTTTATGTTTAATTTGAAATTGGACTTGTATAACCAATAGTATAGTTAAGTGGCACTTACTGAATATTAAACTTCAAGTAGGTTTTGGTTTTTATTTTAATCCTGTACATAGGAATATTGACAAATGGCGGTGAACAGTATTATACAAATACAGCATGGTTTGAGGGGAAGTAGTGGGAATTACTGGTCCCGAGGTGTAGGTCAGCTCGACTACCTCCCGACGCGAAGCGGAGGGAGGTAGTCGAGCTGACCTACACCTCGGGACCAGTTATTCCCACTATTTTCCAGAAATAAACATGCTGTATTTGTTTTACTACACCTCATAAATATTTTACCACACCTCACAAGATTTTCAAGTTCTTCGTCAGTCAATGACAGAAATCTCACATTACTCATAGATGCCATTGTTGTTTCTGAGCTCAGCTGCAGAGTAGTTTCGTGTGTCATGGCAACAGGGTTAAAATAGTCTGGTGCCAACACTCTTTAATGTGCCTTTACTGCAGTATTTACAAGGACTACAAACAACAGACTGGTTCCGTAAAGATTACATGCCATAGACTACATGTTTACGAGGCGGGTTCCAGAGGGAATTTTTGGTGCTACCAGAAAAAAATACCGCACGGCAGCGAGCTGGATACTCACCGGGATGACGTCACCTGGCAGCGTATCATTTTTACTTCCCAGACACGCGGCGGAATCGGCCAATGACGTGCTCCAATTTGCTCATTAATATTTATGAGGTGTAGTAACATGGAATACCACATTGTGCTTTTATTGATTAGACTTTCCACTTCCTGTGGAAAAAATAAGGACTAGCTGATAGACAAAATCGGGGTGTCGCGGCGGTTTTGGCAGCCAAGCGAACCGCTACAATGCAGTCAAGCGTAACATAAACAATAATCCAACAATGGATTGGAACTAAACAAACGGCGGCCAATGCCGTCATCCGTACGCAAGGGGTTAAGTGATTTGAAGCTTTGAAGTTTCTCTGAAATGGGCCTAAACCGTGACTTGTTTGATTCTTAAAGTTTGTGTTGTATCAATTGATTTAGTGAACAAACCAATTAAGAAAGAAATATTTCCAGTCGGAATTGGAAGTGTTTATTAGCATAAACCTTTTCGACATTCTCAATGCATTGTGGGTATGGAGGCCAAACAAACCATGTCATTTATACACAAGCCTACGGCACTGTGAACCAGTCCAAATATTAATTGATTTTATTCTAAATATCTGTCTTTTGAGTTGAGAGATACTCTTTTCACATATCTTTGCATGGAACATAAGGAAAATAATAACCAGAAAAACCAATTTTAAATGGCACTTAAAATAAGGAAATTATTGGGGAATCCCTCTCAGGGTACCAGTTAATGATGAATGCAACTCTCTGGAATTAGAACAGCTAATAATGTAAGGACTTATAAAGCCAATCAGAAGAGGAATTTTTGCAACCATGACAACCAACATGCGACCAATCACGTTTGTTCTAATGTGCTTGCTCTTCTAATGCCAGGCATAAGGGCTGATGCTTTCCCCATGATGCTTTCCCCATGATGCTTTGAGAATGTAGAAAAGGTTTATTATAGTACACATTTTTAGATTCTTGACACTTGTGACTGTATGCAGTACATGCCAAAATGTTAAAAACGGAGATAAAGAGATTCAAGATGTAAGTATAGACTTTTTTTTACCTATGTAAACAAAATCACCAGGTGTAGACCATCGTAGGCTGACCAGTTTACTTGAACAAAAACTTTATTAGCATCACGACAGCATGTGAAAAAGGTCTGTAAAGCATACATTTTGGGCTACCGGATACCTGTTAACGTCGGGTCCCCTTTCTGTAATGTTTTATTCTTTGCATTTCCTGGGAATGGCCTCAGTTTTTCTTCATCGCTGTGACCTAAAAAGAATTTTTTTTATCTCTGCTTCTGACCATCTTTATTTTGTAGTTCACAGCTCATAATCTTTGACTGTGCCATGTCAATAATGTCGCTCTTTGCCGCTGAGCCAGCCTTTCTTGACCACCATTCACATTTTTAAACCTTGCACATATTCTGTGTTCCACTTTTTACCCATAATCATTTTCGACATTTGATATAAATCATGTACAATGTAAATTTCTTCCTTATTATCGCTAATTGTGTACTTTGCTCAGTTTTTTTCGTTTTTTTTTTCCTTATACTGAAAAATTTGAATTTTGCATGATATTACAGTGCTGATTTTAAAGCTTTAGGTTTAGTTGTTCATTTCGAAGTACTCGGACCAAATCTTGGGCCGTGCCCGAAGTGGTCACTTTTGTCTACAACTGTAGAAGCCATAGCCATGAAAGGTCCAATTTGGCCTTTTAGTGAAACCTATTAGATCATATGATGCACGATATGGGGCAAAGCGAACCCCCCCTCTTTTGTGTTGGTCATTGTGTTCCCGGAATCTCAGGAATTCTTTTCAGAAGTCTAGGGGGGGATGTGTTAGGTAACAATAGTCTGGAGAGTGTATAGGGTATAGGGACAAAAAGGGGGGGGGGGGGGGGGGGGGTACCCCTCTGCCCCATATCGTGCTGGGTATATATTGGATGGGAAAAGATGTTGGGCATTACACAGAAACAAATATTTGCACAGGGTTTGCTTAAGGATCACTTTTCCACCTGTGAACTTTATTAACAGCCTCGCCCACTGTGCACGTTTCTTTCGAATGCCACACTGCATTATATGCATGTCGGGCAAACTACGAATGTGATTAGTCAGAATACCATTGGGCGACGCGCACTGGATCGGTCTATTGCTTGAACTGTAACTTATCCAAATTAATTTTTGAGTTTTCAAAACCTAGTTAAATAATTTGCAGTTGTGGTGCTAAGAATCTGCGGGCAAATTTCTGTGTAGTGTGTATTTTTTGTCTCATTCGTAAGAGTAGAGGATGCTAAAGATATCAATGTATAAACTTACAAAGAAACTGGTAGGAGCGGGATTTGAACCGGCGCTCTACCAACTGAGCTATCTTGCCCTATATTAGCGGTCTCCCAAATTGTCAGTATCTTTGTTCGGGTGGGTGCTAGTCAGAAGTCATAAACCCAGAAATCACACCCAATTTTACGATACAACCTGGGAAGCGACATTGTGGGGATCACGGCATTCTCGGTTTATGACTTCTGACTAGCGCCCACCCGAACAAAGATACTGACAATTTGGGAGACTGCCAACATAGCTCAGTTGGTAACCCGGTTCGAATCCCGCTCCTGCCAGTTTCTTTGTTCACTTTGAAAATGTATTCAAATTTACCTGGTCAGTTTCCCTTGTGGATTGTTTGATGAATGTACATGTATAAACTTATCAGGTTTCTTTGCCATGTGGCCAAAATATTTTGGGAGATTTCCGTGTCCCTCCCCTTTGTAAATTGCTATTTCTTATGTGTACATGTACATACCAATCAAAGGATTTTTTTGTTTGGTAAAAAAAAAATCTACACACTTTAATGGAAAATATCTCAATTGGGGAATCATGGGCAAATTGTTTTAACTACGTCTTTATTGTACAGGCCTATGGTGCAAATTGTGTTAAAAATAAAGAAAGGCTGTCTATTTTTCTAAAATGGTCAAATGCAAGTTAATGGAATTTGGTAACAAAATTCATTTTAGCACTGTGTGCACAAACAAGTGTAATTAGGCCTGCATTGATCAGTCATCCCCTTGTCAAAATAGAACAGATGAAGTGTTTGTTTCTTCCCGGTTTAGTGAATATTTATTATTTCCATCCTGGGTGGACCTTTTGTAGCATGCGTGGACAATCTGTTTATTTGAGTTTTCTTTTTAATGCAATTTTCACCATATACCACTAAGATGGTGTAGTTAATAAATAAGTTAAACAATTTGGCCGAATTCCCCTCTTAAAAAAGTGTAGGTTTTTTTGAACCACACTATTCTGGGGCCTTAATCAAGTTGACGTTTGATCTAAGATGCCATGATTACTCATTTACGGCAAGAAACTCGGACAATTTAATAAAAAGGCTCCTACTTATGCTGGTCTTGTTGTCCCATTTTTAGGCTTTCTAGTTGGCACTTAAATTAAACCCTCATTTTTTTGGAAAGGATGGGACAACTTCAATTTGTGTACTAATAATGAATTTTGTCATGTATTGTACATAATAAATACCATCTTAGTCTTGTATCCCAAGTCTTAACAGAAATCACTGCCGAAGACACCAGCCTATTTTCATCACAAGTCCCAAGTCTGACCACTTGATTTGGTAGATTTTAACAATTTTGTTCAACAACTTTTTTTTACACTTTTTGCCAAAAATAAAAAAATTCTTGGTTAGGCAGGGTAGTATTTTTTGCTATTTCTGAAAAAGAAAATCATAACTTTTTAGCGTTATGTACCAGTGTTGCAGTCAAGATAATGTCAAGACCAAAGGAATGCTTTTGTTAGTTCATTTGAATGGATTAAGACGTAGGGTCTTGTGAACAACACTGTTATGTACTAAATGCTCACAAAATCAAAAAGCTGTTTTGCCTGGATTACTGTGCCTCCCCAGCAAGTCCAGTCAATGAAATGTACATCACACAGTAAAAGACAAGCAATGTGGCATCCGTGTTAATAGCCATACAACACTAAACATGGTGCTAAATACATGACTGACACAACAATGAAATTGCTGTATTTACAACTGCACATAATTATTTTGTAAAGAATGTTTATAACATACATAGAATTAAACGAGTTTAAATTGTAGAACTACGTGTTGAATAAACTTTGTATTATATCCTCGTAGACTAAAGGTCGTTGTCAGTCAGAAATAACACCATCGAGTGCTTACAGACACTGGAAACATTTTCAGTTGAATACGTCTCTAAAATCGGAATTTCATCATTATGATTAATAAATATGTATCGCTGTGTACAATTTGTTTTGTCCGAAGTGCCAAGTGCACAGCCTGTTTAGGCTTGCCAAAAAAAACCTGTACAGAGTTACTGTAAAATGTTGACACATTGTGAAAATAATACCATGCGGAATGTACTTTGATATGATGACTGAATTCTTGACGTTGTGATGCTCTATTTTCAGGTGAAATAAACAAAAACAGCCCCATTATAACACCCCCACGCAAGGAGCAAAAGACTCCACAGCTGCAACATTAAAAATTACAATGACTGATGTATTTTTTTTTAAAGGTATGCTACAGCTTTGATGATTACAAAAACACACTGATTAGTTTCAATCTGAAAGCTGGTTACAAAGATGGCGCCAGTACTAATCTTGAGAAATGTTTTCGTCTGAATGCTGTCGTCATTGAGAAAATTACATTGGAAGCCTTCCCAAATTTAATACCGTGGCTTATTTCAATTTTAATAAAGCCAATATGAATATGCACAAAATCATTAAGAGTTTTCAACTATTTTCCCATGATTTACATGAGAGATTGAGCTAAAACTTTTATAGTCTAATTATTTCATGTACATGTGGAATCACACAAAGTATGAACACTGCCTGCAATATCAATGCTATATCAAACCTAAACCCCTTGCTATCGGTTGACACAAACATGTGCGGATTGAAAATTGCCACCTGGCCGGTTAACGTCTATACATGCCAATCTCTGCATTTTCAATCCATTATTGGGGTATTGTGTATGTTATGCTTGACTGCACAAGCCTCTTGTTTCCGTTTCGCTTGGCTATACAACCCGGCCTGGTGCCCCGGGGTTAACCCTGTGGTGTGCCATGACAATATACACACTTAACAAAACAGCGCCATGGCACACCCCAGAATTAAACTATACATCATATATAAAATAAGATACAAAGCCTTTTTTTCTTTAAACTGGTAGTTGCCTTGCAATATTGATATCATACTCGACTATTTAAAGTACATGCAGATAATCCTAGTATCGATTCTGATTGCTGCGGATTTGTATATTGATTATGCTTTCCCATAAATGTGGTCTCAATACAAGGCTTTTGAGTGGACTACTTTATGATTAAATTCTATGACTAGTTATGACTCAATTCATAACTTTTTTAAAATAAATTTGTAATAATTACTCATTTTTCGTAACAGTTGGCAGCTGTGAGATTGCCTTGGGGGACTTGGTCCCAGAAATGTCACTTGAAATACAAACCATGGAAGCTCTGTGCTCAAGCGAAAATGTTTGCCAATTCCTTGACGTGCCTCAGTCACCCAAACTTGCTCCAGGCAAGCGATACCCCCATCTTCCTAAATTCCTTTCCGTCCGGCAGGTGTTGATCTGCTCAAAACTCTTTCTTGCTGTCTGTTAAAAGATGAGGAAAACGGCAAATGAAACACTAGACGGAGCAGGACTGCTGATCAAAAGAGGTATTGTGATGTCGTAGGAAGCTGTAAAAGATTAAACAGATTTCCCACAGAAATCTGAAAACCAAATTCCATGACTTTTCCAGGACTTTTCCATGACATTTAACGCCATTTTGCAGAGAAAAGTTTTTTGGTATTATGATACTGATGAACCGCTGATGTTGGGCTAACCATTTGTTAGCTTTTGAAAAAAATTAATTTCCCTTGTGGATGGTTGGACAAAATAAATTTCAATTAATAATGGCCTCCTCCTCACATAAAAAGCGGTCCATCAAAAATAACCCTTGTATGATCTTGATTTCCATGACTTTTTTTCTCCCAATTTTCCATGACTTTTCCATGACCCGTGGGAACCTTGTTAAAATAGTCGCAACATGAAGCAGGAAATTAAATTATGCTGACTGCTTGTTGAAGGGTTGTATTTTCAACCAAAGATTTCACCCTCAGAAATTGATTGAAAAGAAAAAAGTGTGTAAAGTTCGTTCCTTGAAAATTTCTCTTTCATATGGTGTAGAAATGAAAGTCATAACTGCTAAAATAGCAAAGTTACGGCTGTTTTCTCTTCTGGCCCACTTTATCAAACAGGAAAGTTGTTTGTCACATGAACCAATGGCACTCCATACACATAACTCTACAGAGAAACTTTGGATACATTTTTCTAAAAATATTGTGACACATGAATTTAAAAGCACCATTGGAAAGATCCGAACAAGCTCTTTCTGTTGGTACATAGATCATGTGTGGATAGCAAAAAACACAAGTTCGTTGAAACATGGTGAATATATTTGTTGTTTGGATACTCTGGTGTGTGGTTTCCTTGTCAAGTAAACTCGACATTGGTAAGGAAAGAGTTAAAAGCACCCAAAGTGACTTTACTATTAAAACCCTAACCCTCCAGGGTATTTTGGCTAGAAACCCTGCCAGACGCATCAGATTGCATACTTTGTCACATTGACTTGTGTGCAGAGTGCAGCAAGGTCAAGCTGTCACCACAGATGCACTGTGCTGCGTCTGGCAGGGTTAGGGTTAAGTCACAATTTGTGAATCGACTGGATGCAAGGAGTACAATACTCTTTTCTAGTTTAAGTCGATGGTGGTATTAAGCGTACAAATAGGAGGAATTTTAAATGTTGTCAATAGGTAGAGTAAATACATCATATATGGAGTTCAACAGACGGTGATAATACAGGTAAGTTTTCTCATACCACTTTCTAGCTGCCTAAGACTGTAGGGTTTTTAACAGTCTGAAGTGTCCAGTTAAAAAATAAAAACTGGCACGCGTGTAACATCAATTTGTGTTCATCCACTGTGATGTTTGGCTTTTCCCTCTCGATGACAAATGCCAGAACAGCAGGGATAAATTTCATGGCTTTAGTAAGCACGGAATTATGCACGTGCTAGCACAGAAATGTCCTGTAAGAACCGAATCTTATTCACACGACATATGCATGCCCACGAGTCAAAATTACTTGCTAACCCATGACATATGGGTCATTCTATACATTTAAGATCCAAAAGTGTGACATTTTTTGGTGTTCCTGTTACACCTGACCTGTGTAATTTCCCATCAAGTATCATTCAAATTCACTTCACACTATTTGTTTTACTTGTTTGGCAGGTACTTTGCTTTACATAATCACTCTTGGAGATAGAAGGCATTAAAGAATGTGTCCTGAATTGCAAAATCTTATACATGTCAGATGTAACAGGGACACCAAAACTGGACCCCAGATTTATAGAATGACCCATATGCTAACTGCTATTTTTTTCTGCTACAGCAGAGATTCTTCGCTTATGGCAAGCGGAGCGATGACATTGAGCCCAGGGTATCTGCTTACGGCAAGCGGAGGGATGACATTGAGCCCAGAGTATCTGCTTACGGCAAGCGGAGCGATGACATTGAGCCAAGGGTATCTGCTTACGGCAAGCGGACCGATGACATTGAGCCAAGGGTATCTGCTTACGGCAAGCAGACCGATGACATTGAGCCAAGGGTATCTGCTTACGGCAAGCGGAGGGATGACATTGAGCCAAGGGTATCTGCTTACGGCAAGCGGAGCGATGACATTGAGCCCAGAGTATCTGCTTACGGCAAGCGGAGCGATGACATTGAGCCCAGAGTATCTGCTTACGGCAAGCGGACCGATGACATTGAGCCAAGGGTATCTGCTTACGGCAAGCGGACCGATGACATTGAGCCAAGGGTATCTGCTTACGGCAAGCGGACCGATGACATTGAGCAAAGGGTATCTGCTTACGGCAAGCGGACCGATGACATTGAGCCAAGGGTATCTGCTTACGGCAAGCAGACCGATGACATTGAGCCAAGGGTATCTGCTTACGGCAAGCGGACCGATGACATTGAGCCAAGGGTATCTGCTTACGGCAAGCGGACCGATGACATTGAGCCAAGGGTATCTGCTTACGGCAAGCGGACCGATGACATTGAGCCAAGGGTATCTGCTTACGGCAAGCGGACCGATGACATTGAGCCAAGGGTATCTGCTTACGGCAAGCGGACCGATGACATTGAGCCAAGGGTATCTGCTTACGGCAAGCGGACCGATGACATTGAGCCAAGGGTATCTGCTTACGGCAAGCGGACCGATGACATTGAGCCAAGGGTATCTGCTTACGGCAAGTGGAGGGATGACATTGAGCCAAGGGTATCTGCTTACGGCAAGCGGAGGGATGACATTGAGCCAAGGGTATCTGCTTACGGCAAGCGGAGGGATGACATTGAGCCCAGAGTATCTGCTTACGGCAAGCGGACCGATGACATTGAGCCAAGGGTATCTGCTTACGGCAAGCCGAGGGATGACATTGAGCCAAGGGTATCTGCTTACGGCAAGCGGAGGGATGACATTGAGCCCAGAGTATCTGCTTACGGCAAGCGGACCAATGACATTGAGCCCAGAGTATCTGCTTACGGCAAGCGGAGCGATGACATTGAGCCCAGAGTATCTGCTTACGGCAAGCGGAGCGATGACATTGAGCCCAGAGTATCTGCTTACGGCAAGCGGAGGGATGACATTGAGCCCAGGGTATCTGCTTACGGCAAGCGGACCGATGACATTGAGCCCAGAGTATCTGCTTACGGCAAGCGGAGGGATGACATTGAGCCCAGAGTATCTGCTTACGGCAAGCGGAGCGATGACATTGAGCCAAGGGTATCTGCTTACGGCAAGCGGACCGATGACATTGAGCCCAGAGTATCTGCTTACGGCAAGCGGAGCGATGACATTGAGCCAAGGGTATCTGCTTACGGCAAGCGGAGCGATGACATTGAGCCCAGAGTATCTGCTTACGGCAAGCGGAGCGATGACATTGAGCCCAGAGTATCTGCTTACGGCAAGCGGAGCGATGACATTGAGCCAAGGGTATCTGCTTACGGCAAGCGGAGGGATGACATTGAGCCAAGGGTATCTGCTTACGGCAAGCGGAGGGATGACATTGAGCCCAGAGTATCTGCTTACGGCAAGCGGAGGGATGACATTGAGCCCAGAGTATCTGCTTACGGCAAGCGGAGGGATGACATTGAGCCCAGGGTATCTGCTTACGGCAAGCGGAGCGATGACATTGAGCCCAGGGTATCTGCTTACGGCAAGTGGACCGATGACATTGAGCCAAGGGTATCTGCTTACGGCAAGCGGAGCGATGACATTGAGCCCAGAGTATCTGCTTACGGCAAGCGGAGGGATGACATTGAGCATAGAGAATCTGCTTACGGCAAGCGGAGCGATGACATTGAGCCTCAAGTATCTGCTTTATCCTTACCACTCTGTTCGATAAGCTTTCCCTTCCAGGTCTTTTCCAGGCCAGTGAGAAACTCTTCAAACACCTGGACACTCTGCAGCATACTGGTCTTCTTGTAGTCTGGTTGGTAAACAAACAAAAAACAGGAATGGGAATTAATTTAGGTCATGAAATTATCTACTTGAATCGTGTGTGCTCTCTGTGGTTGAAAACCTAGTTTTGAGGGAAAGTAGGACATTTCTGATGAGAGAATTTCCCTCATTTATCGCCGAGTCTACGTTATGGCAGAGACGTGGGGGCTGTGGACTAATTTCTTTGTCCAAATTGTACCTTTTCTCACTCGGTATAGCTTACATTATGAAACATTTACCACAGAGTTGAATTTTTTTATCGCAGAAACTTTAAGCTGAATTAGAAGAGATTGTTGCCCTTTCCAGTGTACTGGTTGTTTTACTCAGAGTTGCTTGAGAGACGCGAGTCTCTCTGAACTGCTACAGATCTGAAACAGCAAAGTTGAACATGCCCAACTTACTGGATTGACATTTTACCAGGGGAGCCGAGTTGGTCTCATCAAGAGTGCAAGTCACCCGTCTATAGGGATGACATAGAGATCGAACATTGGGATAACTTCTCTGGAATGTGTTGAAGAATTATCCTCTATTCAGATCTGGGCCCAGGAAAACTGAAAGGATGGTAGGGTTGCGTAATTCAAAATGTCACCAACCCTAACACCTCTGATTGTAACTATTTACCCGGAGTGGCTTTTAGCCTTGTCTTGGGTGATTTTTTGTATCTGTAAGTCAAAATACTCAATTTCCAACATTTATGTCATTATCATTGCATTCACAGCTACGCAGCAAGTAGAAGGAAAAACTAAGCCTGGCAGTCTTGTTCTGTAAAGTGGCCGTTAGGTCAGTTAGAAATTCTTATGTTCGGAATTTGTTGGAGGATTCTGTAACACACCTTTAATCGACTCACCCTTAATCCTCTTTTTCACTGGGGGTTCACTGTCATCGCCAGTAGCTTTCTGCTTCCTGTCAAATTCGTCAATCTCACGGCAGAGCTGACTGCATCATTAGAAAAGAGCAACTTTTAAAAATACTAGGCATAGGATGCTAAAAAAGAATTTTAACCCCTTGAGTACGGTATTTTAAGGGAGACGTCGGGGTGCCGCGGCGGCTCTGGCAGCCAAGCGAACCGCTACAATGTGTTTGTGCAGTCAAGCGTAACCTATACACAATAATCCAACAATGGATTGAAACTGCACAAACGGTGGCCAATTGCGTCATCCGGCCTGGTGGCACTGGTTTTTTTTGCGCATATTTAGGTCATCCGTACGCAAGGGGTTCAAGAATGAAAGGATGGTAATTGATTTATTACTGTGAATAAAAGTACCACTCATATTAGGGTCTGAAAAATTGGGATAATTTTTAAAGATTTATCCTCTATTTAGATCTGGACCCAGGAAAACCGCAAGGGTGGTAGGGCTGGGCCAACCCTACCACCTCTGTTATAGCCCTTTACCTAGAGTGGCTTTTAGCCTTGTATTGGACGACTTCCATTAAATTAAAAGAGATACAGATAACAAAAATTCAAGCCAAAATGTAGCAAGTGTTGAAAATTTACCTGCTGAAATGAAAATCTACCAAAATGCCTCAAAAATCCCCTTATATCTTTCAGTTCATCCTTTTGACATCCGTGTTGTTCTTTTAGTGTCTAAAACCCTCAAGTTTTTGATGGAAATTTCAAAGAAACATATTACAGAATAAGGCTATATAGTTTTCCTTATTTTTCTCAATGTACCATCAAACCACCTGCTTATTCGACGATTATATAACCTACAAATATAACCTACAAAAATGATCAACACTGTTACTCGATTGTCAGCAATGTTTGGGGAGAAGTTACCTGATGTCCGGCACTGTCAGAGGATCAAAGTCGTCAACATTCTTGGCATTAAATGGGACACAAACCCGGCCCGTCTTGGGATGAACGCAGAAGGGGCTCTTGAGTAAATGGTTGATGCCTTTACTGACGTTGACGTCTAGCCGGGGATAGCAGTATTGGAACTTGATTTCCATGGCCAGGTGAAGGCACTTTTTCACATTTCCCTAGGAAAGAAAACGGGTGGGGGGAAACATGTCATTTGTCTGTAGATAAACATCACAAGATGGTATTACCATCGGGGATGATTTTAATTTAAACAGGACTTTTACCTTTCCCAGTGTAGTGCATATCACTATGTCAGTGCATTCCAGAAGCCTTTGGGGAAAAAAAAGAGCAACTCCAACGATTCCCAACTTTTCTTAGGTTTTGATTTAATTGAGAAGAGCTATGTCAAATAAAACAGATACTTGTCAAGATCCTCATCTTTGACGCCGGTTTTTAGTAGTAAAAAGAATGCATTTTTGTTGCCTTTCTTTCCGCTAGTCTATCCCAGTTTCGTAAAAACGAGCGTGATGTCAAAGCTCATTTACATCTAATGAATATTCATTTCTGACGTATTACCGTTGAACACATGCACATAACATCGCATGCAACTTTCTACGGTACTACATCATGTTGTTTCTTTTTTTACTCGACAGGGCCGCCAGCGGCCAATTTGTGGAAAGTTTTCATAAACTCGAAAGAAACTGGTAATAATTTCTTGCAAAATAACAACATTGACACGCAAAACAAACATGATTTTGTAAAAGAATAAGTAATTTATTTATATATTGAACACAATAACATTTAATTCTAAACCAAACCAAACCAAACTTTTCCAAATTGAGTGATCCCCACAATGTCGCTTCCCAGGTTGTATCGTAAAATTGGGTGTGATCCCTGGCTATACGGCATTCTGGGTTAATGACTTCTGACCAGCGCCCACCCGAACAAAGATACTGACAATTTGGGAGACCACCAACATAGGGCAAGATAGCTCAGTTGGTAGAGTGCCGGTAGGGTAACCCGGAGGTCGCAGGTTCGAATCCCGCTCCTGCCAGTTTCTTTGTTCACTTTAAAAACTTTTCCAAACTGTTGGAGTTGCTGTTTAACATTTCTTCATAGTCTAGACCTATTAACCCCTTCTGTTCGGCTGTTATTAATGAGGTGCTGGTTTGCCAAGATGGGCCTTGTGCAGCCAAGTGTAATGCAAACAATAGGTAAACAATGAATTGAGTATGTGCAGGAATGTGCCTATAGGTGTCAACCGGGTCGTCCATATTCTAGAGGTTAATTCTACGAAGTGGGGACGTTGTCCCACCAAGCTCCAATCTAAAGCACACACATAATCAAAGACTGACTTTTTTGAGGTAGGTTTATTGTGCATACATCTAAGGAGCCTATAGATACTTGAGTCTATAGATACTAATAGAGGGCTGTGGTCTTGACAGGGTTCTGACTCATGTGCAATGGTATGTGGGTTCGAACCCAGCTAAGGGATCATGGTGCTTGTGTTTTTGGGCAAGACACTTTACAACAACTGCCTCCCTCCACCCAGGAGTAAAATGGGTACCTGTGAGGGTAGAGAACAGATTATGCTGATCTCGAACTGCTGCATAGTGATCTCATGACCTGATGAACATTTAAAATAATTGTGAAGCGCTTTGAGAAATTATTTTACGTTTTCGAATCTCAACAAATATTCCCGAGTCATGATTTGTCGAACCTTCATACTAAACAAAGGAATCCAGGGGATCAAGATGCTTTTTGTCAAATGGAAAGCTGTGAGACTAAAAATCATAAGAAAGATTCTACTACAATTGAAATGTCTAGACCTCCCTCCTTACTTACTTTCTCCACAGCTCAAGGATTCAAGGATAAGCTGATTGAACAAGGATACCTACTTTGCTGACTTCACCCTTGATGCAGCGTTCTAACCGGTCCCATCTGTCAGCTGGCGTCTTGGCCCTATCCATCTGTTCTGCGAGTAGCTTTCTTAGATGTGAAGATGATGGGTGGTCAAGGAAACGCACGACGCAAAGTACGTCTTGCCTCTACTGGTTTTTTGCATGACTGGGTTAACAGGTCACACAGACCAGTTTCGGTTACTTGAATAAATTCTTACGTAAAAGTTGAGCATCTCACGTACAGTACAATGCGGCGCTATAATGAACAGCCCGTTAATGCATACTTTTACGTTTATTTAATAACAGGATTAAGAACAGCTTTAAAAAAAAAAAAAAAAAAAATGTTAATGGCTACTACATGTTATATTAACATGTTCATTTCATTGCTAAATTTAACAAAAGAGGGCACACATCTACTAGCTTTCTTTTGAAAGAGGACATAAAATAGCTGTAACGAATGACCGCGATAACAAACTATCTTATGTGAACCCCATTGTGTTTGTTATAGCGATGTTGTACAGTATAGCATTAGCAACCTACATCATAACTGTTTTTCACATTATTTTCACGTGTTTTTCACGTATATCCTTGCTTTTGATCCAATATGGCAAAAATGTGCACACGGAAAATAGGAATGGGGAATTATATCCCAGCTTTTTTGGCGCTAGTCCATTGAATCTCCTCCCCCAATTTTCAATTTTTTGAACAGATTAAATAACTAATCTGCAAAAGGATATTGCTGTCAGGGACGATCGCTAGAACTTTATCCCATGATGCTTTGTCTCCCAGAAGGCCTTGCTTCTGGAAAGCGTAGTCCTCAAAGTAGTGGTTGATGATTCGTCTGCCATGTCTACAAAATAGATCAGTAATAAACAAACATCTAGTATGCCTTCTGAAGTTTTCCTCATTTTTTATCCCGACTGCCCAGGTATTTTGGATAGGAACTTCCCTGAAACTTTCAAAATTTACGACGCAGTAAATAATTAAATGCTACATTCTTTGTAATTAAACTGTCAAGGAAAATCAAGCCACCATGTATAAAGCAATAGTGGCTGGGATTTGCTCACCCCAAAACGTGGTGGATTTGAAAGGATCTGGGAGAAGTAGGGTAAATATTCAATTATTTAAACCACATGTATAACTTTAGTTTTAATAAATCATCTCTTTTCAGATCCAAGGATAATTCAAGTTGAACCTAGTCTTCATTATCCAATACCACAGTAAGAAATATTCAGAATATAAAGCCGCTGAAACTCAAACACAGCATTCCCACAGAAATCTTAAATTTCATGACTTTCCAGGAATTTTATTTTGGGTTATCCTTAACCAATTTTTAAACTTTTTTTTTTACTTCTTAAGTCTATATCAATACACTGACCATGTGTATTGGTTCCGTGAGAATCCATGACTAGTCAGCGGCTTTCTTTTTCTTGAAATATCAATTTTCCATGACTCTTTGTAAAATAACAAAATTCCATGATTTTTCATGACTGCAAACACTGAATAAACTCTTACTGACGCTAAAAATATTTATTTCAACTGCTTTGAGAAAAATTGGTCTTACTCTATTGACGGATGTAAGTGTTCCGGAAGATTGACTTTCTTCACTTGGTTCTCTCCGCCCTGTCAAAAACCAAGTATTACCAAAACAATTTCTTTTAAAAGGAGGAAGGGGCCAAGAAATACCTTGGGTGAGTTCGACTCACACATAAATTATTATGTTCACCCTATAGAAAACTGTTCACAAAATACTGGCCAACATTGGCAAACCTGCATATTATGTGGAGTGCAACCCAGACTAAATTTCTTCAAAACGACCCAAATCTTTTAACAATTGAGAGCACTGTAATGATGCAATTTTGGGGAGTTATACAGACTTCAAGTAACATTAGTTGACATATAAAGTTTTTATACGTAATTATTGCTCTAATTCTAAAATAACACGATTACAATCTGTAATTTTTTGATTGATGTAAAGTTACAAAAGCTGAGAATTATTTCAATATATGTTAAATCAACACTGGTTTGTACATTTTTACAATGCTCTTATTCTCTAACAAATACTGACTAAATATATGAATTTTTTGATCAAAACTTAAAGATATACTGTCTGTGCTCTTTTCGAGCTTCACTCCGAAAAAAATATGATTTTTTTTTAATTGCTATTTTTCTAGCAATGCAAAAGCTATTCACTTTTAAATGAGATATCTCACAAACAAACAAAATCGCCCAGGTTTAGTTATCAAGTAATTTACTTTTTTTAATATTGAACTATTTGCCAACAATAATGCAGGCCTACATGTATCTTTAGTGGGTTAGAGGAGCTTTAGCAACCAAGAATATAAAAAAATATAAAAAAATAAAAAAATTAGAATTTTAAGAATCCACAAAATCAAACTTTTTCAAGAGCATGGACAGTACATTTTTAAAAGAATATGAATATTTTCACTCAAAAACAATGGCCTAACATGGTGTCACCATAACCACCTCAGTCAGGACTACGCAACATTAACCCTAACGTCCTAGGCATTCACTTTGGGTACAGTACACTGTACTACAAAATGCTACTCAATTCTCATAGGACAGTGTAGTAATACTACAGTTTACTCAAGTAGTATTTTGTAGTATTCGGTGACGTTAGGGTTAATGAATTATATTTTCAACAAACAACTTAGGAATATCTTACTAGCATGTATACATTGGAACCTGAGACACATACCTTCACGACACTAAGATACTCCGAGATGGCCGACCGTGCATTCTGGGATAGCTTACGTGCTGCTTCGTCAGCGACCCAGCAATGGACGCCGCGCCGACCCGAATATACCCACAAGCGGTGGTCAAAACCAAAGTCCTCTAAAATCAAACATATTTGTCTTCATTTAAAAACACAAACCTACCTATTATATGTTGCAAGGGTAATATATTAGAAATCTGCTGAACACAATGTCCATTATCGGAATGTTTCATTTTTATTGATTTTTCTTCTTTTTCTGCTTTATACTGACAGTTCCCTGGGTTGGAGACTGTGCCATTTTTATTGCACTATGCCTGTAGTGTAAACCCTCCATTCAAATGTTTTGGGGATGAATTAATTTTTTGTTTCCATTTATCAAAGCATTTATAAACAAAAATGAATGCCTTCGTCATTTGCCTTTAAGAAAGAACTTGCTCAAGTTTGAAACGTTACGCCAGCTAATTTTTTGATTAAGTATATTTCAGGTCAATCCAGTTATTTGAAAATAGAAGTTTAATTCATTTTCATACTTTGTTTTTGCTAAGGCATTAGTATGAAGCAGTAAATTTTTGCATACACAGTAAAATCTAATGAGAAAGTTTTTTTTTAACTTGGGGCATCGTATAGTTCTTTCCCTATTAAGTCCAACAGTATTCACTTTTTTGAAACATTCACCTCCAACTAAACGAGAAACAAGATCAAATGACAACACGAGAATAAATACTCCATAAAAAATGTGTTTCAATTTTACTGATGATGTTTGGGTCAACAATTTCATGCAAAACACTTCTAGGCTCTAGTGCTCTATAGACTTATCCGACGAACAAAATTAGAAGCCATCTTTGGGTACCCAATCGAGCGGTACCATACACGCGCGCTCATCATACGCGCGCAGTCAGTACGCCTTTGACCAATAGGATTGCCAAAGTAAACACGCGCCTCAAATGTAAGCACGCGTATGACGCGCACGCGAGCGCAGTACCGCCCGATTGGGTACCCAAAGATGGCTTTTAATTTTGTTCGTCGGATTAGTCTAAAGGAACCCTAGTGCACCTATCAAGCGCCCCACTCCTCTACAAGAAGTCTGTCACTTGAAAGAGACCAAATGCCTAACCCTGCACAAAAAGTATAGGGTCAATCGTTATTTCCACTCAAGGAGGGACCAAAGAATCCACCCTCAGGCACGACCGAAAATTCCCAATCCCAACGTCCGGGGGGTGGGGCAACTGACAGGGGAGGGGAAGCACTGACAGGTGCGTAAGTATTAAGCATTCGACAATTCACAGACAAAATAGTTAAAAGCATCAAGAATACTACCTTGCAATGCCCTGTCAATGATGCGGACGGCAATCCTCATAAGTGGCCAACACTTCTCACAAATATCAGCTCCCCTGTAAACAAGAAGTCATCACAAGATTTTGTTTCAAGCTTAGACACAATTTTTCTCCGACTTTGAGACGGAATGATTTTGTACCACAGAGTGTTAGATGTAGGACAGGGTTGCAAAATACATGAGACGGTGAGAAAGGAAATTGGGGCAGGCCACCCCACAAAACCCCTCATGGAGAACCCAGGGATTTCTCATTATAGGAAGAAGATCTCAACGCAACCACTGGGTGTCCCCAGTTTCTTAACCAGTTCACGCCGGGATTACTTTGACATTCACCGGACCCAGGCGCGGGATTATTTTTCACGAACCTCGATGCCAGCCGGGTTCTGGTGGAATCAGGCCGTAATCTGCTGGTAGCACAACCTGATATTGCCGGCCTCACTCGCTGAGAGCGGGTGGCTGACAGATATTACCGGCCTCGATCGAGTGTGTGTTTATCAGTCATCCGTTCTGAATACCGCAAAACCTTTGCGTGTATACACGTCATCCGACCCGAACTGGTTAAAAATGGACAAACTGGCCCAAACCAGTGGAAACCGGAGGGCTCCAGTGGTTGGATAGAAATCTGCAGCCATACATACACAGCATTCGTGGCCCTCCAAAATCATACAACTGGAGGGTTTTGGAGGGTGGAAATGCACTCTAAAGATCTGATCTGAGGAGCGTTAAAAGATCAAGTTACCTGCCAAAACTGCATGGGATTGTTAACCCTCCTGTTCTCAAGGCCAAAATGATGGAGCCAGCTACCCTATATATCAAAACTTATCAAGTGACAGGTTGAAGCACACACACAAACTGTGAGAGTTGGTGTTTAGAGTTTTTGATAGGCTGTGATAGTTATAAGTATAGGAAGGTTTTAATTAATGATTTATAGCAAACAACAGCTAAATACCAGTCACAAGCAATATACATCACATGGAGTTTTGGCCGATAACCTGATTTTATTAAGCAAGGTTTTTTGTGCTTAAGCAAATTTTGTGCTTAAGCAAATTATGTGCTTAAGCAGCTCTATGAAATTGGCCCCTGATCTGAGGAGCGTCAAAAGATCAAGCACAAGGCCACTGACATCAATTACAAGGTACTTACTGGCAACATATTCTGACATCATCGTAATCTGTCATATCAATGTCAAAGACTAGTTCCTTCTCCTGAGCCTGGAAGGATGCTGCCTTCACTGTCCTGTGATCCCTGGGCTACAGCCAAATTGGAATATTGGAAGACACAAGTTCGCATACAAAATATCTGAATCATAGTTTTACATATGAGATCAACTGAATAAACATTACCTATTCTAACACGTCCTTAGTACTCGATCGAACAGTTTCAAGGGTTCAATTCCACATAAGACTCATTAAAAACACAATGAATTTCACCTTAAAACCCTAACCCTATTTAAAAGGTCAAAATCAGTCAAAATTTTCAACCACCTCCCCTACCTATACTTTTAACACAGACCAGGCACCAATGGTCAGATTACTTATGGTTAGTACTATGGCAGGTCAAAATCAGTCGACTGGTTTGGACTCTTTCTGATGGGTCACAGCTTGCCAAATCATTCTCATAGCTAGTTACTGAAGCAGTCATCACAGGTCAAAAATAAAGTTCTATGCATAGAATCCCAACGGGTCACAAACAGTCACTTGACTGATTTTGACTGATACAACAACATGGCTCAGAATGTATTTTTGCATAGGAGGGTTTTAAAAACACCTAATATCCAATTTTGGTATCCCTGTTACATGTGACATGTAGAAGATTTTGAAATTCAAGGCACATTATTTAACCCTAACCAGCTATGTAGGCATTTTTACTAGGAAGTGTCCTCAACTTGTCAAAATCCAACACTGTGCAGTACAATGTACCTGTACGTGCCACATTCTTTGGACTTAAGCCCTGTCCGCACTGGACTTATTTTGGTTAAACTTACCGAGACGATGGGTACTTTTCCCATTTTGAGTCCAGTGCGGACAGCCTAGTACGTTTTCCTCTCAGTTACTTTTCCTGAGTCCAGCGGTTACTTCTACCGGGCAACTGCTGCCCAGGAAAACTGACCAGGTAACTTTTCCCGAGACGATAAGTCCAGTGTGGACAGTGCGAGTCGGTAAAAGCGGCTCAGGAAAGCGTACATCCTGCCCGAGCGCAAGGTCATGCTACACTGGGACACTACGCATGCGCTTTGCATTGTTTCACCGCGCCAAATTCCAGTGCGTTGTTCCTTTTTTGGTCGCAATCATGGCAGATATTATTGATATTATTGATACAGAAAGAAGTTTGATTGGTGCTAATCGATGTAGTCCTATGTGTACACATCAGCCGAAAAAATGAAAAGGCACGCGTGATTTGGGTCAATCGCGTCAATGTAGTAAGGTCACGCAAAGCGCCCTCATGAGTCCTTACATTGACAGCTTGGTTACTTCTACCACGGTCTCGGTAAAATTTTCCCGTGTCGAAAGTCCAAGTGCGGACAGTGGTCACATTTGACCATTTTTCATTTTACCATCGTCTCGGTAAAACCTTCCAAAAAATAAGTCCAGTGCGGACACGGCTTTAGACAAGTTGGGGCATCATAGCTCCATGTAAAGTAATGTTACAAAGGTGCTACAGTCCTGAGCCCATCAAAATTAGACAAAACCTGCTGTTGGAGTTTGTAAGGCTTGGGGTCGTTAGGGTTAATGCATTCTATCTCCAAGAGTGATTATGTAAAGCGAAGTATCTGCCGAACAAGTAAAAAACATTGTGAAGTCAATTTTAATGATACATGATGGGAAATTACCAGTGATGTAGTCAAGGCCATCACAAGGCCACACAAGACCCTGCAAGGCCAGCGCAAGGCCAGCACAAGGCCAGCACAAGGCCAGCGCAAGGCCAGCGCAAGGCCAGCACAAGGCCAGCACAAGGCCAGCACAAGGCCAGCACAAGGCCAGCACAAGGCCAGCACAAGGCCAGCACAAGGCCAGCACAAGGCCAGCACAAGGCCAGCACAAGGCCAGCACAAGGCCAGCACAAGGCCAGCACAAGACCTCTGGCCTTGTGCCTGGCCTTGTGCCTGGCCTTGTGCCTGGCCTTGTGCCTGGCCTTGTGCCTGGCCTTGTGCCTGGCCTTGTGCCTGGCCTTGTGCCTGGCCTTGTGCCTGGCCTTGTGCCTGGCCTTGTGCCTGGCCTTGTGCCTGGCCTTGTGCCTGGCCTTGTGCCTGGCCTTGTGCCTGGCCTTGACTACATCACTGGAAATTACACAGGTCATCAGGTATAACTGGGACACCAAAAAATGTCACTTTTGGACCCCTAATTTATAGAATGACGCATAAACAATCTATTTTGCAGTTGCACAACAAAGAAACACTCAAAGAGATTTACTCAAAGAGCTTCTTACCCTGTGAGTGAAGACAGCACCGATGTCAATCTTGTATGGACATCGTTTCTGGATCTCTTTTTCCATCTCGCTCTGATCGGCAAACGACTGATAACGAATGTAGATGTCATCTTTCAGTGTGAACGAGAACTCGCGGTTTGTGAAGTAACTCTTGGGTACTGCATGTGTGAAAACATTTAATATATTACATTGATTAGCTAGAATGCAAAACACACAGGAAAATCATTTCATGGCATATGAGTTGATTTCTCTACGGAGGGCATTCATCGTTTTAAATACTAGTCTCGAGCATCCTGTGAAATCATGGCACCTGGTGTGCTTTCATTTTCAAGAACGCAGTGGCTATTTTTACGGCAGCCGTAACGCGACTTTCAAATGCTATTGTTACGGCACACAATGCGAACGTATATCAGATTTTAAAATGCCCATCCTGCAGAGCTCTTCGGTAGCGTAATTGGTAAGGCGTCGGATTTTGATGGCTGGGGACCCTGGATAAAATCCCTGCCGCGCTGTCCCATTTAAAAACAAACATTTCTAAAAGATTTCTTAAGTTTTAGGTTTTTAATCAAATGGTTATTTTTATTTAAGTAGATTTAATTTTCTTCCCTTTGATTTCAGTGGTTTTGGAGAATTTTTTAAAAGTAAAATAAAGTCTGAGAACCATTTGGTTGATAGTCTTTTTTTTTACTATTGTACCATTTGCATAAAACATTTGTTTTAAATAAGTCAATTTAAATGACCATCATTCAGGGTTGTTTGATTTAAATCATTGATTTAAATCATGATTTAAATCACTGGGAAAAAACATAAAAAATCACTAATAGAAATCACGTTTTGATTTTTTTAAATTTGTTATTTTTTTAATGTAAAAACAATTTCTGTTATTCAAACCTGACTGTCATCAGGCCTCGATCTTAAGCTTTTTTTAAACTAGTCCACCGGGCAAGTTAACTGGGTTTTTTACTAGCCCGCAGAAATTTTTATTAGCCCACATTTAATGGACACATTGTAAAATATCTCATTAACGATAAACTCCCTACGGTGTCCGAAATATCGTATTAAAATTGGGGGATTCAGTATAGTTATAACTAATAAGTGATTTTTCAAACTATAAAATAGAAAAGAGATTACTGAATGATAAGGTAATATGTTTCCTTCCACTCCCTCCGGTCAGTTTCATTTCGCGGCAAACACGGCAAAACATCGTATTTCCATCGTAGCTAAGCCAGCCAAAGTCCCGCTCCCAGTCTTGTCTGTAGACACGTTGTCTTGTATTTTTGCTCTAGTTTGCATCGTATTCTCTTTTGCTTCCTTTTTTGGACGGATTGGATACATTTAGATATCGCCACATGACGGAAAATGTAAAGACCCAAGTGAATAAAACTTCTCACCAACCACGTACACCGGCCCGGTACAGACCACACGCACAAATCTTCGCACGCGCGCCCCGTATCTTTCATGCCTTCTTTCATGCACTGCATGCATGGCTCATGGAATCGCTGAGGTCAAGTGCCGATGCGCATGCTCAGTATGCACGTGGAATTCCCCGGTTGGGCCCATTAATCAAAGCTGGCTTCAGTACGTACCAAAGATTGTATAGCGCCGCGTACGGCGTACGCGTACCGTTCGCTGCGTCTTATAGACATTCATGACATTATTCCGCCAATATTAGTTGCCGTTTTCCTTCAAATTGACATGGGCCAAAAATGCGACAGTCCTGAATCTTTTTTTTCAAACACTGATGATGTACAAAATAAAAATGTTTCAGTGTCAGCCGTATCGAAGCCGAGCATTGAGAAAAGATCCATAGTCTTTTTTTGTGTGCACTTTCACTGTACTTTTCTTCCCACACCCAACCAGTCCCATGCGTACAGCATTTGGCAAAAAAGTGCACAACACATTCTGGACTTGATATGAGACTACCAAGTCATGTGCGCTTGTGGCATCACGCGCGTAATAAATGAGCATACATGTGTACGCACATACACATGTTGCCATCAGGGCCCAATTTCATGGCTCTGCTTGCCGTTAGCGAAAAATCCCCGCTTACTGTAGCAGGAAATTCTGTGCTTACGGCAAGCGTATTTCACGCGTCAGAATTTTGGCTCCTGAGCATGCGTACATCCCGTAACTAAGGATTCTGTGCTTACAGGGTTAGCGCAGAATTTTTCCTGTTAGCGCAAAATGGTGATCGTAAGCGCGGAAAGCTGTGGTTAGCAGAGCCATGAAATTGGGCCCAGGACACAAGCTAGCTGCTGTGAGACAGCGAGCGGCATGCATAGCGCTAGCGCGGCGGCTCGGCATGTGCGGGACGCCGTAGCGCTTTACTCGGTCATTAAATTAAACAAGAAGATTCACTAAAACTTACCAAGAACGTTCGTTTGATTCATATCAAGCAACAGTGACAATTTTAAGCAGGTAGCTCAAATGATGACCAGAACTTGTTCTGGAGTGTGGTGTCTTTTGGAGGGCATAACTACTTAACGGAAGCACCTATGGCAATGGTATTTGCACCATTGCATTTCTCCTATCTCTTTTTTAAAAGTCATGTAACGTTAGGCCATGGTTCATGATGGTTAGGCCGCCATAAGTAACAAGTTAGGTAACAAACATCGGCACAATTGCAGAATACCCCGCCACTCGTATCTCCACCTCGTATCCGGATATGCGGATACGGGGTCACTGTTTATTGCCCTCGATAAACTATTCACATACCTTCCTGCATAGGTTTTTTTTAAAAGGGAAAATGGCGCCCTCTATCGCCCCGCCACACTCCCTCCCACCCCGTATCCGCGTATCCGCATATCCACCTCCGGGGACATACATTGAACTTACACTTTTTTTCAGAGCTTCCCATTGCAATTGCGCACGCAGGTCCCATCCCAGCCCCCGCGCAGGTTTTTTTAAAAAGGGAAAATGGCGCCCTGTATCGCACCGCCAGACTCCCTCCCACCCCGTATCCGCGTATCCACCTCCGGGGACATAAATTGGACTTACACTTTATGCACAGCTTCCCATCCCAGCCCCCTCGGAGGATTTTTTTGAAAGGGAAAATGGCGCCCTCTATCGCACCGCCAGACTCCCTCGGCCTCCCACCCCGTATCCGCGTATCCGAGTATCCACCACCGGGGACATACATTGGACTTACTTAGACTTTTGACCGAGCTTCCCATTCGAATTAAGCACGCCAGTCAGATTCCAGCCCCCTTGGGATTTTTGTAAGGGTAAATGGCGCCCTCTATCGCCTGGTCAGACTCCATCCCACCCCGTATCCGCGTTTTTTAGGGGGTTCTTTCAGGTGGCGGGGTATTCTGCAAGAGTGCAATTACTCCCAAACATCATTATTTGCATTAACTTTATCTACGAACTTAGTCCGAGTAACTTGGACCCTTCATATCGCCTTTTTTAACATTTGGACATGATCTGGCGATAGTAGGGTCCAAGTCGATTGCGCGATAGAGAATGGCCAAAAATTCAATCCAAACAAAAAACATCAGAATTCAACCTTACAACGGCCACCAAAATACTAGATACGCCACCACCTGAACAAGTGGGGTTCCATGATCAGATAAATGTACCAAGGTTTACTTAACATCCAAATAAAAAGTGAAATTTTACCGTTTAATTCCCAGAGACCCCCGCAGAACATGTCTTTTCGCTTTTTTGTAGTCAGTCAGTACGTAGTTCGAATAGTGACCGTACCCCTCGACCGTGCATGACGTCACCCTGATGCGCAGCGCCCGCATGCACCGCCCGACAACCTGCCGGCGACTGTTTCGCAAGTGGTAAAACGGTCGCTGTACGTGTTCGTGTGTAGATCATAGAGTTATACATGTAGCATGTGTAGTATATTGATTCGAGGTTGCACGCGCGTCATGGGGTAGGAAATTCTTCACGAAACAGTCGCCGGCATAAACAGGTTGTCGCGCGGTGCATGCTAGTCTTGGTTCCAAGACGTCCTTAGCGCGGTGCGACGTACAGCGCGCACGGCAGCGCCCTCTAGCTACACAAACACAAACACACGCCTTGGCGTGTGTATGTGTAGCGAGAGGGTGCTGTCGGCCGGCCGTGCGCGCTATACGTCGTACCGCTAAGAACGTCTTGGAACCTAGACTAGGTGCATGCTAGCCCTAGAAGGACGCTATGATATAGCGTCCTAGCGCCCAAGTATGCAAAACAGTCCTATGCTAGAAACCGAAGATCAAAAATCACACTTTACCTGCATAAATATTCTTGGCATCATTTTATTCAAACAGTTCAACAGCCCATCTCCCTGTTCGGATAGAAATATTCCTCCAAGAATGTCAAGAACAGGAGATATTTGCGGCGCAAAATCGTCTCCACGCGACGCTGACTTCACAAACACGAGGAGTAATACCCACATTTAGAACGTTTATCAACAGAGGGCGCAATTTCGGCCGTGCACGCCACAGAACATAAATAACCCATGTCTGTCGCGTGGTGTCTGTCGCGTGGTGCACGCGGCGACTGTAAATTGCACCCTCTGTTGATGAACGTTCTAAATGTGGGTATTACTCCTCGTGTTTGTGAAGTCAGCGTCGCGTGGAGACGATTTTGCGCCGCAAATATCTCCTGTTCTTGACATTCTTGGAGGAATATTGCTATCCGAACAGGGAGATGGGCTGTTGAACTAATTGAATAAAATGATGCCAAGAATATTTATGCAGGTAAAGTGTGATTTTTGATCTTCGGTTTCTAGCATAGGACTGTTTTGCATACTTGGGCGCTATGACGCTATATCATAGCGTCATTCTAGGGCTAGGTGGGTGCATGCGGGCGCTGCGCATCAGGGTGACGTACGTCATGCAAGATGGAGGAGTCACTATTTGAACTCCAAAAAAGCGAAAAGACATGTTCTGCGGGGGTCTCTAGTCCGAGTAACTTGGACCCTTCATATCGCCTTTTTTAACATTTGGACATGATCTGGCGATAGTAGGGTCCAAGTCGATTGCACAATAGAGAATGGCCAAAAATTCAATCCCCCAAAAAAACATCAGAATTCAACCTTACAACGGCCACCAAAATACTAGATACGCCACCACCTGACCAAGTGGAGTTCCATGATCAGATGAATGTGCCAAGGTTTACTTAACATCCAAATAAAAAGTGAAATTTTACCGTTTCATTCCCAGAGACCCACGCAGAACATGTCTTCTCGCTATCTTGTAGTCAGTCAGTGCAGTACGCATTTCGAATTGTGACCGTACCCCTCGACCGTGCATGACGTCACCCTGATGCGCAGCGCCCGCAAGCATCGCGCGACAACCTGTTTATGCCGGCGACAGTTTCGTGAGTGGTACAAAGGTCGCGTTACGTGTTTGTGTGTAGATATATTATTGATTCGAGGTTGCACGCGCGTCAGGGGGTTTGGGTGTTTTGAACTTTCTCCATAAACTCGGTTTTTTTTTGGTTTTTTTTGTTTTGTTGATGATGTTGTTGTATTTCGGTTAATGTTTTTTTTTTTGTATAAGGTAAAGTGATAAATATTTGTGGAGATTCTAACTCAGTTTGAAGTTTAAAACGTATGTAATCAAGGTATAATGCATAATTTTCTTTGAGTCCATCAATTGGTCGTTAACTTGTATGCGTTCCCTCAGGTTGTAATTCATTAAGTATTTCTACACACCCCCCCAAAAAAATAAATAAAAATATATATATAAATTGTAAACACAAACCCCCCCAAAAAAGAAAATTTAAATGTGAATTAATTTTATGTTAAATCTCAGGCAGATGGGCAGATACACCAGATACTTTTAATTAAATTAAGATCAAGCAGTTTGATCTTCATTAACACAATTACAACCGCCCCAATAATAAAACAAAACAGAACAATACAAAACAGAACGAGTCACACGCGCGTGCAGCCTCAAATCGGATGGACACGACTGTTGTACCACCAGGAAACAGTCGCCGGCATAAACAGGTTGTCGCGCGATGCTTGCGGGCGCTGTGCATCAGGGTGACGTCATGCACGGTCGAGGGGTACGGTCACAATTCGAACTGCGTACTGCATGCACTGACTGACTACAAGATAGCGAGAAGACATGTTCTGCGTGGGTCTCTGGGAATGAAACGGTAAAATTTCACTTTTTATTTGGATGTTAAGTAAACCTTGGTACATCTGATCATGGAACTCCACTTGGTCAGGTGGTGGCGTATCTAGTATTTTGGTGGCCGTTGTAAGGTTGAATTCTGAAGTTTTTTGGGGGGGATTGAATTTTTGGCCATTCTCTATTGTGCAATCGACTTGGACCCTACCGCCAGATCATGTCCAAATGTTAAAAACGGCGATATGAAGGGTCCAAGTTACTCGGACTAGGGGTCTCTGGGAATTAATTAAACGGTAAAATTTCACTTTCTATTTGGATGTTAAGTAAACCTTGGTACATTTATCTGATCATGGAACCCCACTTGGTGGTGGCGTATCTAGTATTTTGGCGGCCGTTGTAAGGTTGAATTCTGATGTTTTTTGTTTGGATTGAATTTTTGGCCATTCTCTATCGCGCAATCGACTTGGACCCCAGTACTAATCGCCAGATCATGTCCAAATGTTAAAAAAGGCGATATGAAGGGTCCAAGTTACTCGGACTACTACGAACTTTACTTACGTCCGCCATAGTTTAGCCATCGGTAATACTGACTGTATGGAAACAGGCGTTTGTAATATACAGGAAGCAAATCTGGTAGTTCATCCTTGCTATAAGAAACAACAGGTTTTGTAGTTTCTGCCTGATCGTTCTCGGCTGCCGACATTTCTGCTTCTTTTGGACTAGACTCACGACTCATAAAATTGGCGCGGAAATGGCAAGGAAACGCATACAGAGGGCGCCAGAGAGGTGGCGCGAAAAACGTGGCAGTATTTAATCCATAGAGGGCGCTATATACGATCTTTGCCGCTATACGCGCGCAGCGCGCGATTAAATTATGAGAAAGGCACCATTGTGGCTGGACTCAAATGGCCTGCTCTAATCTCTTAACAGAATTTTTAGCAACTGTTTCTAGACAATTTGAATTAATTGGACCCAAAAGTTGATTATTGCAAAGGAGTGATTTTCCTGTTAATAAAGACTGCGGTTTGGACTTCAGGACTATAGGGGTCATCTTTGAAGTGAAATAGCTCCCCCAAAAGTCATCACCGTTCCCTCCCCTAATTAGAAGCATCTCCCAGAATGTCTAAGCCGCACGAGACATTTTTAATAATACAAAGTATTATTAGTTTATAATTCTAAAAGTTATTAATTGTAAAATCATGAACTTTTCATGGCGATTCTTTTATTTCTCGCTAGAAACGCGAATGTTGCTGCTGAACAGCTATGCACACACATCGAGTGTATATATAACGCAAACATCCGTTATTTGTGTTGTGAGTTGTGACTCCTGGGATTTGCCATGTGGCATGGGCGACTTCTATGTACACTCTCCTCTTATAATAATTATAACAAATCCCGGCCCTGAAAAATGTCTGGCCATCTGATAATAAAATTTACTAAGGAGTTTGTATACTATTAGGCAGAGTTGTAAAAACTTGAAGTAACGCACGAAATAAACAGACAGAAATAGAGAATGGCACAAAATCATGGTCTGAAAATGCCAAAACTTCACAATCGGTTATTCTTATCCATTCCCAGAAGCTTTCAAAGGCTTCCCGGTTGGAAAAACATGGTCAAAAGTTAAGAAAATTAATCTTTGCAACTTTGACCCCCACCCCGGCCATCCCAATCCAAGACCCATACCCCAGTAGGAGTCTTTCACCCCATAACCCACTTCCTGGCCTTACCTTCAAAAGTCGATGAGCCGCACCCAATTTTGCCTGTAGGCGGCATGATGTGATATTGTAGCGTCGACCGTGCGCGGGACTCTCGTACACCCTGAAAGAACACTCCGGCACACTTTGCTCAAGTTCTGAAGGGCTCTAGGCCGTTTATTCGGGTAGCAAATACACAAGGCCTCACACAAAAATGGAGGAGGATCGCACAATCTTGTTACTAGGGAAACGGGTCACTGCGCGTGCGCCGCACGCAACGGGCCTCCCCAGCCGACCAGCAGGGGCTCCGTTCCAACAGCTCCGCTGTGGGACCGTGCTGGTGCCCTCTACCGGCCGGTCAGCTGGGGCTCCACCGCAACGGTTCCGCTAGTGGTGCCGTGCTAGCGCCCTCCGCCAACCGACCGGCACCGGCGCTACATTGCCCCCCGCGAAGACCTTTGTTCGTCCCCGAACAAGACAACCAGCACCGATGACCGGACGCCCAGGAAGGCCCGAGCCGGACGGCGCCCGCAGTGACCACCAAAACACACACACAAAAGAAAAAGGGGGGTTACACAAAAGTCCAGGGGGGTAAGGGAAAACAACATCCAGTTCAGCTGGTAGGTGGAGGCTGCCGTTGGACTTCCGTCTGCCGGAACAGTTCCTCCCAGAAGCGACGTGGTACGTTGTTGGGGTAGCGCGGGGGTGGCGACCGCCCCGCGCGTGGTGTGGTAGCGTGGGGGGGCTGTTCCGGGTGGTTACGGCCCCCCCGGTGGGACGTCGGCGGCGGAGGGGGTGGAGCGGCGTCCATCTCCTCGTCGCTGGCGTGGACGTCGAGTTCGTCGACCTCCGCACCCACCGATCCCACAAAACTCCCCGCACAATAGTGGTGATGTCGCTCCCGGACGTCCCTCCTATAGAAGGTCCTTCTGCACCCCCGGGCACAAGCGTAGGGACATTCGGGGTGGAGTACCCTGCACGCCGTCCGGAGGTGCCTCCGGAGATTATGGCGCTGGTTGAACGTCCTGTCGCAGTGGGGACATCTCACCTGATCCATCCTGCAGGGGGAAAAAGAAGGAAGGTCAGTTAGGTGGAGGCAATATCGACTGGGACGGATAATTCTCCGTCCGGCCCTAGTGACTCTGCCGGTAGCCGGTTCCGATGGCGTAGGAGGTGCCGGCTCGCCTTCCCCCGCCGCCTCGCCGGCCACTTCGCCGGACTCCGGTTCCGTCCCGCTCGGCTCGTCGGGGGTCGTCGCCGTCGTCTCGGCCGGTGATGGTGTCCCCTCCCCGTAGGGAGTCGGGGCCATCCCGGGGTCTTGACCTTCCCCGCTGTTCGCCTGGTCGTCCGGGGCAGCTTCGTTCGCCGGGTCCGATAATGGGACCCCCGATCGGTCCGGTGTCCCCGGCGGTCCCTCCGTGGTGGTACTGCCTTCTTCCGCCCGAGATCCCCGAGTGGTACGCTCCCACCAGCCCACATCGGCGTCGCCCAGGTATGGTTTCAGCCGGTTGTAATGGATCACCTTGGCTTTAGCCCGAGGGGACTTCTGGACCCGGTAAGTGACGTCGTCCATTCTCTTCGTCACCACGAACGGTCCGTCCCACCAACACTGCAGCTTGGGCGTGCGACCCACTTTCTTGGCGGGGGTGTACAGCCACACCGGTTGGCCTAGCTCATACCCAGCCCCTTCGGCCCGACGGTCATACTGTCGTTTCTGGTAGGTCTGGCTGCTCTGTAGGTGACGCCGGGCGAACTCGTGGGCACGCTCCATCTTCCTCCTCAGCCCATCCACGTAGTCGGGTACTACCACGCGTGCCGATCGCTCTTCCGGGAGCCCCACCACGAGGTCCAGGGGGAGCCTGACTTCCCGGCCGAGCATGAGCAGGTTCGGCGTGAGTTTGGTGCTGTCGTGTTGAGAGGAACGGTACGCCATCATGACATACGGCAGGTGTTCGTCCCAGTCGTCCTGGTTCTCGTCGACGAACAGGCTCAGCATCGTCTTGACCGTGCGGTTAAACCGCTCCACCATCCCGTCTGACTGGGGGTGGAACGGCGTAGTACGGGTCTTTTGAATGCCGAGCAGCCTACAGACTCCCTGGAACAGTCCGGCTTCGAACTCCCTCCCCTGATCCGTATGGATTTCTAGGGGGGTGCCGAACCGCGTGACAACCTGTTCGACGAGGACCCTGGCGACGGTTTCTGACGTTTTGTCGGGGATGGGAAAGGCCTCCACCCACTTCGTGAAGTAGTCAGCGACCACCATGATGCCCGTGTTCCCGGCCCTCGTCTTCGGAAGTCTGCCCGTCAGGTCAATTGCCAGGCGCTCCATCGGGGCCCCTACTAAGTATTGTTGGAGTGGGGCCTTCCGGGGTCTGGGAGGCGACTTCTTCGAGCCACACTTGTGGCACTTCCGACACCACTCTTCCGCCTGGCGTTGCATCCCTCTCCAGTACACGGAGGCCTGCTTCAGTCGTGCGACCGTCCGGGCGACCCCCAAGTGGCCCGAGGTTCTGTTGTCATGGACCAACCTCATGACGTCCTCCACCTTCCCCTTTGGGACCACGACCTTCCACGTCGGGGGTCCCCCGCCGGGCTGTTCCCATCTTAGCTGTAGGACCCCACGGGCCAGCCGTAGCCTTTGCCACTTGGCCCACCAGAACTTGGTACCCTCGTCCAGCGCCGAGACATCCGTCCAGCCGGGTCGGGGGACCGCCTCCTCCAGCCACTGCATGAGCTTGCCCAGTTCGGGGTCGCTGCGTTGCTCCCGCGCCAGTTCCTCGGGGTCCCATGTCTCCAGGAGTTGTTCTGAGGCAGTGGCCCGTTTCCGTCCGGACTCGCCGACAGCTCCCACCAGTCCGTCCACTTGTGCCTCCCCGGTACTACTCTGGCCCTCCCCGGTGTAGCATTCCTGGCCCTGCTCTCTTGACCGTCCGCACTGGCCACACGGGATCCTGGAGACGGCGTTGATGTGTTTCTTGCCCGCTCGGTGCTCGATGTCAAATTCGTAACACCCCAGCCTTTGGATCCATCTGGCCACCTGTCCTTCGGGTTCGCGGAAGTTGAATAGCCACCGTAAGGAGCCGTGGTCCGTTCTGAGCAGGAAACGCTTGCCCAGGAGGTAATGTTTGAAATAATGGATGAAGTGGACCGCGGCCAGCAACTCTCTCCGTGTGGTGCAGTAGTTGCGCTCGGCCTTGGACAAGGCGCGGCTGCCGTAGGCGATCACCCTTTCCCCATCATCCCCTTCCTGTGACAACACCGCTCCAATGGTGCAGTGGCTGGCGTCCGTGTCCAGGATGTAGCGACGCTCCGTGTTCGGGTACCGTAACACCGGCGTCGTAGCCAGCGCGTCCTTGAGGTGCTCAAAGGCCGACTGACAGGAGCTGGACCAGGCAAAGGTCTTCTGACTCTTGTTGGTAAGGGCGTGGAGGGGACGAGCGATCTCGGCGAAGTCTGCGATGAAACGTCGGTAGTACGACGCGAGGCCCAGGAAGCTCCGGACTTGGGTCAGGTTCGCCGGCTGTGGCCACTTCCTGATGACGGTGACTTTTTCGGGGTCTGTGCTCACCCCTTCGGCTGAAACCTTGTGGCCCAGGAAGGACACTTCCGTCTTGAACAGATCGCATTTTTTTGGTTTCAGCTTCAACCCCGTGGCCCGGAACCGGCCCAACACGGTGGCCAGCCTCTGATAGTGTTCCTCGAAGTCGGACCCCCACACGATCACGTCGTCCAGATAGACCACCGCTATCTGCCACTGAAGTCCCCTCAGCACCCGCTCCATTAGCCGTTCGAATGTCGCTGGAGCGTTGCAGAGCCCGAATGGCATTACTGTAAATTGGTACAAGCCGTTCTGCATGCCGAAGGCCGTCTTCTCTCGGTCCCCCTTGTCCAGGCCGACCTGCCAGTATCCGCTGGCTAGGTCGAGTGTGCTGAACCACTTCGCCCCGTCCAGGGCGTCCAAGTTGTCCTCGATTCGGGGGATGGGGTACGCGTCCTTCAGCGTCACCTCGTTGACCTTGCGATAGTCCACGCAAAATCGAATGGAACCGTCCTTTTTTTTTACAAGGACGACCGGTGACGACCAAGGACTATTGGACGGCTCCACAACACCCTCCTGCAACATCTGTTCAACTTGCTTCTCTGCCTCCCGCCGCTTGTGCATGGGTAGTCTCCTTGGCGGCTGGCGTATGGGGTTGGCTGCTCCGGTGTCGATCGCATGCTGGGCCAGGTTCGTCCGACCGAGCTTGCCGTCCGGGCCCGTGAACGCCTCCGAGAACTCCGTCAGCAATTCTGCCAACCGGGCATGCTCAGCCGGACCGAGGTTCACCGCGCCCCGGTCCAAGAGGTCTCCGAGATGAGCCGGCACTTCCGTTCGGACACTCGCTGGGGGGGGGAAAAGAATGCCCGGTAGCCGTTCTCGGCCGTCCGTCGCCAAGTTCTATCACGTCAAAGTCGTCCATTGGCGAAAATAAAGCCAGGCGACTCCCTTTGTAAACGGTGACGGGGTCGGTCGTCGGGTTGAACACTCGGATCGGCACGGTCCCATTCCCAGTATCGACCAGGCCCGTGGCGACCGCAATCTGACAACTGTCCGTGGCCCCCAAGTTCGGGTACACCATCCCGACTCCCATCCGTGGCCCAGCAGCCACTCCGCCCGCGATAATCGCCTCGTGACCTGCCGGTACCACCACATTCTCCATCACCTGTACCCTGGCCACCATCGGCCGCCGTCGGGAACCCTCCAGGGGAACGGCCTCCCCGTCGACCACGACTACGCCATCCCCCCATCGCCATTCGCAACGGTATCTTGACAGGAAGTCGATCCCGAGTATCACGTCTGGCTCTATATCGGCCACCGCACAGGCGTGGTTCAGAAGTTGACCCCCGACCTGCAGTTTGAAGTCGGCCACCCCCCTCGCTGGCATGGAGCTCCCGTCTGCCATTCTCAGGGCCGGCGCGGAACGAAGGAGTCTCGGCCTCTCCGTCTCATCCAAGGTGCCATAGACCCTCTCGGACAACAAGCTTACCGCCGCCCCGGTATCAAGGAGGAGGCGCACGGATATCCCGGCGACCTTGCCCGTGATGTAGTTCGCACTGGTCACTCGGGCTGGAGCCGCCGGCTCTCCGCTTGGGGCCTGGCGTCTCGGCGTTGTCCCCGTCGGTCCTCGCTGCCGGTCGGAAGCAGACTTCCGCTTGGGGCAGTACCGTCGTATGTGCCCGAACTCGTGGCATCCGTAGCACTCCACCCGGGGGCGGGCGGCCTGCACATCCCCAGTCCCGGCGGCAGGCCCGGGCTCCTCGGCTGGGGGCTGAGTTACTAGCCGGACGTCCTTGGTCCCTGACCTCCCCTTCTGGCGCGCCTGTGCCTCGAGGAAGGCCTCCATCTCGGCCGCAAGTGCGACTGCCTCGGTCAGAGTTGCCGCCCTCCTAGAGAAGATGTGGCGTTGCAGCTGTTCGTTCCCCAGGGCGTTGCGAAACGCCTACACCGCCAGATCTTCGCGGGCCTGCGTGGGCAGCTTCGGGTAGCTCTTGTAAATTAGTCTTCGAATCGACTGTCCCAAGCTGCCGAGTGACTCGTCGCGGCCTCTCAAGCGCATCGACAACTGCGCCCGGTGTAAGGGGATCTGGGCAGCCACCCCGAACCGTTGTTCGAAGGTCTCGAGGATGGAGGCATATTCCGTTCGCCCCTCCGGCGCCATATCCGCAAGTGCCTCTTGGGCCGTGCCCCTCAAATGAGAAGCCAGGAACATCGCCTTCTCGGCCTCGCTCCAATGGTTGACTGCCGCGACGCTCTCGAAGTGGATCAGGTAATCGGACCACGACGAGCCTCCGTCGAACCTGTCGGGAAACATCATTGGCCTCCGACCCCCCGGGTCGGAAGGTCCCGCTGTCCCCCTTCTCATCCCGGGTGGTGGTGTTGGCATGTCCCCCGCTCGTCCGGCGGCACCGCAGGTGCCAGGGGTAGTCTGTGCCCCCTTGGTGGTGGATGGTGCCTCGGTCCCGCATGGGGGCTCCGTGTGGTGCCACCCCGCGATCCCGGGTCTCCCCTCCCGACTGGGCTGTCTCACTCCATTGACTTCCACGCGGAGTGGTTCTCCTCCATAGACTCCCGTGCGGATTGCCTCCGCGCCATTGACTCCCACGCGGAGTGGCTCTCCTCCATAGACTCCCACGCGGAGTGGCTCTCCTCCATAGACTCCCACGCGGAGTGGCTCTCCATTGACTCCCACGCGGAGTGGCTCTCCATTGACTCCCACGCGGAGTGGCTCTCCATTGACTCCCACGCGGAGTGGCTCTCCTCCATAGACTCCCACGCGGAGTGGCTCTCTCCCATAGACTCCCACGCGGAGTGGCTCTCCATTGACTCCCACGCGGAGTGGTTCTCCCCCATAGACTCCCACGCGGAGTGGCTCTCCATTGACTCCCACGCGGAGTGGCTCTCCTCCATAGACTCCCACGCGGAGTGGCTCTCCATTGACTCCCACGCGGAGTGGCTCTCCCCCATAGACTCCCACGCGGAGTGGCTCCACGCCATTGACTCCCACGCGGAGTGGCTCTCCATTGACTCCCACGCGGAGTGGCTCTCCATTGACTCCCACGCGGAGTGGCTCTCCATAGACTCCCACGCGGAGTGGCTCTCCATTGACTCCCACGCGGAGTGGTTCTCCATTGACTCCCACGCGGAGTGGCTCTCCATTGATTCCCTTGCGGAGTGGCTCTCCATTGACTCCCACGCGGAGTGGCTCTCCATAGACTCCCACGCGGAGTGGCTCTCCATTGACTCCCACGCGGAGTGGCTCTCCATTGACTCCCACGCGGAGTGGCTCTCCATTGACTCCCACGCGGAGTGGCTCTCCATTGACTCCCACGCGGAGTGGCTCTCCATTGACTCCCACGCGGAGTGGCTCTCCATTGACTCCCACGCGGAGTGGCTCTCCATAGACTCCCACGCGGAGTGGCTCTCCATTGACTCCCACGCGGAGTGGCTCTCCATAGACTCCCACGCGGAGTGGCTCTCCATTGACTCCCACGCGGAGTGGCTCTCCATTGACTCCCACGCGGAGTGGTTCTCCATTGACTCCCACGCGGAGTGGCTCTCCATTGACTCCCACGCGGAGTGGCTCTCCATTGACTCCCACGCGGAGTGGCTCTCCATTGACTCCCACGCGGAGTGGTTCTCCATTGACTCCCACGCGGAGTGGCTCTCCCCCATAGACTCCCACGCGGAGTGGCTCCCCATTGACTCCCACGCGGAGTGGCTCTCCATTGACTCCCACGCGGAGTGGCTCTCCATTGACTCCCACGCGGAGTGGTTCTCCATTGACTCCCACGCGGAGTGGCTCTCCATTGACTCCCACGCGGAGTGGCTCTCCATTGACTCCCACGCGGAGTGGCTCTCCATTGACTCCCACGCGGAGTGGCTCTCCATTGACTCCCACGCGGAGTGGCTCTCCATTGACTCCCACGCGGAGTGGCTGGCCACACCGGCACCGTTGAGGGGGCTCTACTGTTACCGTCATGGGGCGTGTAGGCTGGGGAATCCCCGTTGCGCCAGGGCCTGCCCTGGTGGTCAGTTCCTCGTGGCTCCCGGTGCTCACGCCGGTGTAGAAAATGTGGGGTGTCTCTGGACGACCCCCCGCTGCGTCGGCAGACGCGGCGTGACCGCGCTCCGTGTGGAGCGGCGTATCCGCCCCGCCGCCATACCCAGCACGGCGTGGTCCCTCCCGGTGTCCCCCGCTGGGCGTACTGGTGCAAAACTCAAAGGCCCCCTCCATGCAAGGCTCCGCCCCCGCGAACGCGGCCCGACGGCGTTCCGAGTGGAACGCAGCGTTTGCCTCGCCGCCGTGTACGGCGCAGGGCGGCCCCCCGCGAGGCCCCCCATCGGGCGCACCGGTGTGAAACTCACAGGCCGTTCCCAAACGAGGCTCCGCCCCCGCCGCCCCGGCGAACGCGGCTCGGCGGCGTTCCGTGTGGAACGCGGCGTTTGCCCCGCCGCCGTGCACAGCGCAGGGCGGCCCCCCGCGAGACCCCCCGCCGGGCGCACCGGCGTGAAACTCACAGGCCGTCTCCACACGAGGCTCCGCCCCCGCTGCCCCAGCGAACGCGGCTCGGCGGCGTTCCGTGTGGAACGCAGCGTCTGCGCCGTCGCCGTGCGCAGCACCGGGCGGCCCCTCGCGGGGTCCGGCGTTCGACACGCCGGAATAAGGGTCATGGGTTGTCCCACAGTGAAGCACCGTCCCCGCCACACCGGCCAGTGCGACTCGGCAACGTTCCGGGTGGAACGGAGCGTCTGTCACCCCGACGCCAGCGGCGTGGGACGGCCCACTGAGGGACTCATAACTAGTCTGGGGGGAATCGATGCAAATGCGACATGGAATGTAACAAATTCGCCCCCCCTGATCTATCATCTCAGGCTTCATTTTCTCCCCGTCCTCCCACATGAGAGATTCCGATCCCGATGACCCCCCAGTCTCCCTCTTATCCCGAGGAAGACTCCCTTGATTATCCCTCAAAAAGGATTCTAATTCGCTCAAGGTAACGAACGGTCCGCCATTCCTATCTCCCGATTGGCCTGCGTCGTGTGGAGCTATATCCCCGTCTGTGTCCGCGCCGTGTGGCGAGTCGGACACCAGACTGTCCCTACCCGGTGGATTCATGCCGCAAGAACTTGAGGTTTTACCTGATTTGCTCTTTCCTGGTATGTCACCGCTGCCTCCAATGTAGCGTCGACCGTGCGCGGGACTCTCGTACACCCTGAAAGAACACTCCGGCACACTTTGCTCAAGTTCTGAAGGGCTCTAGGCCGTTTATTCGGGTAGCAAATACACAAGGCCTCACACAAAAATGGAGGAGGATCGCACAATCTTGTTACTAGGGAAACGGGTCACTGCGCGTGCGCCGCACGCAACGGGCCTCCCCAGCCGACCAGCAGGGGCTCCGTTCCAACAGCTCCGCTGTGGGACCGTGCTGGTGCCCTCTACCGGCCGGTCAGCTGGGGCTCCACCGCAACGGTTCCGCTAGTGGTGCCGTGCTAGCGCCCTCCGCCAACCGACCGGCACCGGCGCTACAATATTATGAAAGTGATCCTTGCTGGTGACGATCACCGTTATTCAAATATTTCAAGACGAGGTTGTGAAAGAGTTTCCAGCAAACCAAAGATTCATAATGCACTTCAGCTCGATCGAAGGCTGCTGCAAAAACCTGTGGAGAAACCTGTGCCTCTTCAGTTCGGATAAAGGAGGAGCTATATCCGCTCAACGATTTTAAAATCAGCTCAAAAATTACCGACACTACCGCAAAAAAGTTGGTAATTGGGATACAATATACGGGTATTGGGGAGAGGGAGGGGCACATGCAGAAGATTTTAGTGAAAGTATTGCTTGGTGCTATTCAGTTAAGAAGGCCTATTACACCCTCCGTCTCCACCCAAAAAAAAAAAAATGAGATCACTTAAATAAAAACAAAATTAAGAATTAAAATAAACAAATAAATAAATAAACTAAATCGGCAACCTCTGATGGATGATGGAAGGCGACCAAAGTACCAATTTACAAAGTTTAGGCTATTATATAAATCTGTGGTCCAATTTTGGTGTACCTTTTAGATCTGAAGATTTTGCAATCTAGGACACATTCTTTAATGCATTATAAATTATGTAAAGCAAAGTACCTGTCAAACAATTAACAAAATTGTGAAGCAATCTTAATGATACTTGATGGGAAATTAAATGACTGACAGGTCAGCAGGGACACCATAATTTTCACACTTTTGGACCCCAGATTTATAGAATGACCCATCAGGCGCGGATCCTGGAGGGGGGGGGGGGGGGGGGGGGGGGTTGTGGTCGTTACCAATTTTTTCTTTTTTCCCTTTTTCTTGTAGGGGCCTACGCCTTGCAAATACAGGTCTGATTTTGCCCATGGATATGAGAACAAAACAGAGGTTAAATGGCGCCACCAACGGTGAGAAAGTGTATCAGTGAGACGGTGAGAAAGTGTATTTTTCGTCCTTTACGACCTCCGGGCCGGGCCCACGACGAAGTTTTTAGTGTCTAGAAACCTTTTGGCTTTCAACCGAGCTCTGATCGAGATGCCCCCTTCCCCTGATCCATGAAGGAAGCCATGCCTGATCTGAGCGCGCCCCATCAGAGCCCCCCAAAAAAGGAGAGATCGAGCTCAGATCCGAATTGCGGAGGAAATGAGACGCACAATCCCTGCACGTCCGTACAATCCCTGCACGTCCGTACAGCTAGCTAGTCACGAACTTTTTTTTTATTATCTCAAATTCAAAAGAAAGGCCGGACCGCCGGGCGTTTTTGTCTACGGCTACGGATATCTCTCGTGGTGCGTCAATCGCAAAAAAAAATACAGCCGTAGCCACAAAATACCCTGTCCCCGCAGTGTTGCTGGTCAGTGACCCCGATTCGGACTCCTTGCATGCTTTGGCGTTTTTGCATGTGGTCAGCGGGCCCGGGGGGGGGGGGGGGGACAAGTATTGCGAACGGCTGACTCGAATGTGCATGTGGCCCGGCGGAACGGAAACATGTAGTCTGCGATATGCAAGAGACTAATTGTATGTGAGTGATTTCATGAATATTACCTTTCATCATGCTCGTTTATTTACTAACGTGATACATTAATTTTCGTGTGTGTGTGTGTGTGTTGTTTGGACGAAATTAATAAGGGATGAAATTTGCTCCTCTGCCCAGAAGCCGTAAAGTCTAACCAAAATCCCCCTACGGGAAGAATATTACGATCCATTCCATGACCACAACTCACGTTGCATGCCGCGTGTTATTCAAAACTTAAAACAATCTCGCAAACACGTAGAATTTGTACACGCGATGTAAATGCAATGAAGAACGAAAAGCGTGTGAGCTAGTTAATTGTAGTCCCTACTCTGTGCTGAGAATTAATTAGAATCAGACGTGTATGCAATTAACATTAATTTTCTTATCCTAATAATTGACTGGGTAGTTTAGAATTGAGAGCCATCTTCTCCCCCCCCCCCCCCCCCCCGGATTCCCCACCCGCTGTCAGATTCCGAAGTTTCACATTTTATTGAGTGGCATCGCGCTCGGTGTGGCTTGTTTGCTGTTGATCGAACTTGAGAGACCAAGAACATCTGATGAAATAAATAAGTGAGTATTTCGTGATGGCTTTTGTCAGTCACGTATTTTGGGCGATTGTGTAGTTTACGTGCCCCTTTTTTAATTTTAGTTTTGGCCAAATGAGAGTCAAGAGTGTTTGTATCATTCCAAAATGACTTTTTCAACTTAGAGCAGTATTCTAATAACACCATATTTTTGTAATTTTGAAAAGTTTCTTGGCATAGATAGAAAATGCAATTTTCTTATTCAGTATATTTAAGATTGGGATTTTGCTCATTCACTGTGCATCATGTAGGTGTGTGCATTTACGGGTGGTACAGGAATCGGGTATGAGGAAGAAATCCAATCCCAAAAATTAAATCTTGGAAGTTGATTTTCATATTCTTCGTAACAAGATGCAAGTGTGTACAGTGAGCTGTTAATTAATTGCATTTTCACAAGCGTCATAGTCAGACCTAGGCCCTAAATGTTAATCTGTTTTTTTTCCCCCGTGTATCCTGTTTTCATTTTGAAATGACATTCAAAAACTTCCTTTTCCATTGTCTGAGAAATTACTAAGTAATATATTAATTCGGTTATGGGTACTCAATTGACCTATCGCCGTTTACGAGTTAAAGAGGAAAGAAAACCAATTTGCATTTTTGTACTTTAGTGGCTTTTCTGAGAGCTTATGCCTCCCCAAACCTAACAAAGTAGGTTTGAAGAGTTTATGCATGGATTTGGCAATTTTAGAGAAGTTTTACTTTGAAGTCTCTTTCGCTCAGAATCAGAAAAGCTCGGGGTCAACCGCGTGTTTACAATCCAATCATGTGACGTAGCTGCGTAGGGACAGATGACGTCACTATGCGAGTGCCCATTGTGTTTGCGTGCGTGCATGTGTTGGTTTTGTCCTATTTTTAATGTTCCTGGTGGTGCATTATTGCATGAACGTTGCACTGATGAGTTTTTCATTATTTTTTTAATGGGGTCTTTGTGGAGCAGGAAGCTTACTCGTGTCTATAAAAAGGATAGCTCCATGCCTGTACTATGAAAACAATAGAGACAAAGGGACTGAATAGGTCTCCACTAGGCAATTCTATGGGTTAGGTTGTCTCCCAAGGAATTTTGTGTACAAAGACTATGGGGGTTTGCTTAAGTACAGGGACAAAGGGGAGAACAATGCCATGTCTCCACAGGGATGCAAAAATGCAGAAATGTGGATGGGTTTGTGTGTGCGCTGCGAACATAGTCTGATAACTGCATTGTATCTGTCTCAATGAAATGAATCAAAAAATTAGCTAGCCTGACGTTTCCAACTTAAGCAAGTTCTTTCTCAAAAGCATTTGCCTTTGAGAAAGAACTTGCTTAAGTTCGAAACGTCAGGTCCATTCAGTCAGTCAGCAGTTTGCAACAGTTTAATTCATTTTCAATGAAATGAAAACATAAAGTGACGTCGCGATACGTACAGACGTACACGTACTTTTATGACACCTGATCGCCGTGGACAAAATTTTCGCTCTGGAATAATGGCAGAATCTGATGGCTCGTGGGAGGAGTATAGCATAGATTCTGAAGATTTTCAGCTGCATAATACTTATCAACTGTATAATACTTAACTGTAATACATTCGAGCTCTGAATAACTCCAAAAGTAAGCTAGGAAGGCCGTGAATTCGGCAAAAATTGCCAAGAAAGTACGACCAGCTGACGACGAAAATGTCATAACACACACGTGGATGATAGTGCCAACACGCTGCACGCGGTGGCCGCGCTGCTGGTCCACTGAGGCCAAGTAAGCGCACACGCGTCATAAGGTCATATGCATACATTTGCATCCTTAATGACCTTTGCAGAAATTGAGACCAAACGCTCACTCCAAGGGGCAATTTTAGTCATTTTGTTTGCAATGAAATAAATTTTAATCGTTCTTTACCAATTTGTATTTGGTCAGAAGAATATACAAGCTCTCAGAAAAGCCAATAAAGCGGACAAATGCAACTTGGTTTTCTTTCCCCTTTAACCACGCCCCTTAGACAACCCTATGGGAATTCTGTGTGGTAATTTTTGTGTGGTAATTCTCAGATTTTGCGCGTTCCACGTGGAATTATAATTGAATAATTGATGTGATTGGACAAAAATTCATAAGCTGCGTTGACGCGATTCGGACGCGATTCAACCGCGATAGGTCAATTCCATAATTTTGAACCAGTTCCTGACATTAGCGGTATTCTGGACTCCTTGAAAAATTCAGTAGTGAATTTCCCTTGTGGTTTATTTGACGATACATTTTAAACATAGAAAGATTTTAAAGATTCAGTGAATTTTAGAAATGTAGAAACTGTGCAGTTTGTTTATTGTTGATTTGAATGAAATACCCCATCATGTCATTGACTTTTAGAATTGCCACCCTGTGTACCCGCTGCCACTTTTCCCATTGACTGAGAATTCCCTGAAAGGTCCCGACTGTGCTCCCACAATACCACGCGTGCTGGGCGTACCTGTAAGCCATCTCATTCCTGGTCAGCTAAACTGTGAATGTGAGCCCGGTACCCCTCTCCATCCAAGTTTGCCCAAAAGTGCACTTGCAAGTTTCTGACAGCATGACAAAGGTAAGATTTTTAGTTGGCGTTCTGTCTGGATGAGCCAAGATACTAAATCTGAGAAACATTTCGCAAAGGAAAATGGTCCGGTGTGTTATGATATTACAGATTCAGTTTTGTACTTGCTAATCTTGAACATGATAGTTTTGCTTTTATGACGGCCATGCTGTTCCCTCCACTATTCAATTGAAGAAAGAAATCCATTGAATTGGAATTTTCAGCCAGTACGAACGTCGCAGCTCTAAAGTATAAAATAATGTAGCAATCCTTGAGACCAGCTCCTTTTAGAGATGTTTCCAAACTGATTTTTCACCTATAAATTAAAAAACTGTTTAACTTGCAGCAGCCTACTACGTGTACGTGGACAACCAATTAATTGCAAGTAGATTTGACTGAAGAAAACAGATTCTTTTTGGCCTGTATTTGTGTTGAAGCTTTATAGAGTACCGAAGTCTGACGTCAGTTGGCATGACAACTGGTTCCAAACAAATGTAAATTTTGACTGTTCCTTTGTTAACAGCCAGTCATGCAAACACATAACAAAAGTATTCTGGTTCCAAACATTGCATTGACGTCATCACTTCGGTGCTCTATACTATCACCAATTCCAATCAGTGCTTCGATTATTGTGGGCACTAAACACAGTGGCTGATCATCTGCATTTAGATGTTTTCATTAAAACCCTAACCCTCCAGAGCATTTTGCCTGGAACACACTTTGTCACATTGACTATTTGACTTGTGTGCAGAGTCTAGCAAATTGGAGCTGTCCGCATGCACTGTGCTGCATCTGGCAGGGTTAGGGTTAAGTATTCTGTGTTTACATGCTTTACACACTTAAATGATAGAATTTTCTGGGATTTAGTTAACATTAATATTTACTTGTACTATATTTACTCGGAGTAAGAATTGATGTGCATCATTAAATGTATCTAGGAAGGGCGGGGAAATTCATTGAAATAATGTACGTGTATTCTCATAACATACTCCCGAATAAGAAATTGTTACTTTTAAGGCCTTTTCACACCAGAACCCCTAAGCCACCCTGGGTTGAATCTCATTTGTTCAACCTCGCATTCATCCCGGCGTCATTTCACTTTTGTTTCGAATTCAACCCAGGTTGACTCGTTTTTGCTTATTTTGCACTACTGTTCCCAACCCAGGCGAGAATCTCAATCCTGGTCTGGAGCATGGTCAAGTTCGAGCAGGGTCGAGTTCGAGCAGGGTTGAGTTCAACCCTGGCAGATTGAAACCAATCTTGGGGTTTCCGCACTATAGGGTTGAAAATTTCTTTCAACCCTGCGTCAACTCCGAGATTTGTCTAGTGTGAAAAGACCCTTTTTAACGTTTACTACGAAGACAGGAAACGGTTTGTACCAGCCCTATTTTACAGAACTGTTGCTGGTTATTTCTGAAATGTTTTACCCACCCCCTGGGTAATTGACCCCTCCCCTGGGTAATTGACCCCTCCCCTCACCATCCCTCCTAGTTCCCCATCCCCTGTACAGGTACTGATTTACATATATGCACAGGTCCCCAAATCCCCTGAACCTACCAAAAGTACATAATTGAGGTGCTCAGTGCATAACCTTGTAGATCAGCGCAGCACATGTATGTTTAATTAAATACTGTATTCTCAGGTGCAGCGGTGTAGCTAAGGGGGGGGGGGGGGGGGGGGGCGCACGCACGCCCCCCATAAAAAATTGTCGCCCCCCCCACTGAAAATTTCTCAAACGCAGAAAATAATAGTTTAAAAAGAAAATAAAACACTGTGAGCGCCCCCCCACAGTAACAACTAGCCCCCCACTCGCCCCCCTATTGAGACAGCCCTGCCTATGCTGCTGCTCAGGTGTCATTGAAGTAGGGCTGTCCCAAATATACTGAATATTCGATAGTCAACCGAATATTCAAATACTTTTTGGCAGGTTCGAATATTCCAAAAAAAATATATATCACGTACAGATACGACTCTGCTGCTATTTGAATAGAAAGTTACCGCGCTCAGCAGTGTCAAATGTCATAATTTTGTCGACAGTTACTTTTTATGGACGGAGGTTTATTGTTTCCGTCCGGTAAAACCCTGATTAAGAAAATTACTGCAAAAACGCGGGCTGAAGTTCAATCATAACATTATACAAACCAGGGTTGTTTGATTTAAATCACTCGATTTAAATCATTGATTTAAATCATGATTTAAATCACTGGAAATAAAAAAAAAAATCACTAATAAAAATCACATTTAAACAATTTCTGTTATTCAAACCTGACTGTCATTAACTTTAAATCGCTTATACATGTACTCACTCTAAAGGGATGTATAAGGCCAGTTTCCTGAAACAGAGTACTAAATGTACATTTATCTTGTGTACAATACATATGATTCTGAAGTACATTGTGTGTGTAATGTACAGGCATGAGAATTTCCCGCCGTTCCGCGGTTTCCCGCTTTTTGGAGGCCAAAATATGTCCTCTCCGAGTTCAATGTGAATCCGGTTTAAAATTTGGGGGGTAGAGGTGGTCTAGGGTGATTTTTTTTTAGGGAAATTGTGGAATATCATTGCTGAAATGCCCCGAGATCGGCACTTTTAAAGTCGGCTTCGTAGCTCTGTTTTTAGACGCTCCTAGCTGTTTTATAAACCCGTTTGTCCGATCCTATTTACACGACGTACGCAGAGCGATGAAGTGCTGTTACAGAGATGAAGTTTACTAAACGAATCAACGATCGCGTTAGGTATCAAGTATTCCATAACGTCATAAAAATTGTCCAATCAACGATCCCCTATAATGAGCATTAGGAAATGCTGTTGTTGATTGAGCGGCCATCGTGTTAACGCTTTGGCCTTTGTGTACGTGAAAGAAAAAAAAGTTATAGTAAAATTATCGTGAAATATCGGAGGCATCCGACTTCAGAAATTGATGTCAAAAAATAAATATGATGGAACAGCTAAATAGGTTCAGAGCTAGTTTCTGCGGATGCTTTTCTCAAAAGCCCCCGCACACGGCGAAAAATCTTTATTTTTAATAGCCGTATCCCAGGATGCAGTTCACATGTACATAGGGGTCTCCGTTTTCGAGTTATGAACCATCAAAGTTCAGAATAATTTTTGCAAATCACAGTACCCAAATTGTCAAAATTTTCTAAAGGGGGCGCTGACCCCTTCAACTCCCGGCCCCCTGAAACCCCCGGCATGCCTCGCCTTCGGCTCGGGCCAAGCCTACGGCTTGATTGGGTCATTAATAGTGAATCGCTATTTTCCAGTTTTTTCTAACACAACCCATTCTCATGCCTGAATGTACTACCTGCATGTATGATACAGTATTCCTCTCTGACATGTACATGTACATAGGTTTAAATAACTCATGCATGTTGTAATGCGCATATCAATTGATACCCCCTGACCTGACCCCCTCCCCCCCTCCCCTTCCCCTCCCCCTTCCCTTCCCCCTTCCCCTCCCCCTTCCCCTACCCACTTCCCCCACCCACCGAGTGACGATTTTTATCCAGTTCATCAGGCATTAATAATTTTTAATAAATATTTACGTTTTCCAAAATTGTAAATTTTGCCTCATCGTCTCTGCTAAACCGTCTATATTTTAACATAGGCCTAAATCTTCAATGGTGCTCTGTCCATTGAAAGTTCCATTGTCTGGTTCCCATTCTACAGCTGCAAATGCAAAATGACGCCGAAGGACAATATTTCCACCGCAAAAATCGTAAACACTTTTACAGGATCAAAATAAGGACAGTGCGTTAAAAAAATATGGTGGCTGCATTAAATAGTTTTATTCCACCATGGTTGTGTGTAGAGAGGAGGGGGGTTTCCTGTTATCAACTTGGATGAGAAATGTACAGTATGATGGTGATGCTGTAACAGAGATTTTAAGACAAACTTTGTATTCTAGAAAAGAATATGATCAATGAAAGGGATTTCAGCACTGATTTTATGAACAATTGTGTGTGGTTATACTTGACTTTCAATGATGGTAATTTAAATTGACTTATTTGAAACAAATGTTTTATGCCAATGGTACGATGGTAAAAAAAAAATTTGATTTAAATAACAGAAATCCGATTTAAATTTTAAAAATCTGATTTTTTTGATTTAAGAAAGAAAATCATGATTTTTATCAACCCCGATACAAACCATTAATGATCAGGCATATGCAACAAAATGTCGATGGGGCGGTCCATAATATCTATCGCTGCACGTAAAACACCAGCGTGCTATGCGTGCAACTTTTTATCAGCACTGATGCAGTTGCAGCTGAGGCATGAAAAACTTGATCCGCGAGTATCGAATATTCAAATATTCGGTCAAACGCAGTTTTGAATAATCGAATACTAAATTATTCGAAAATTAACAGCCCTACATTGAAGGTACTTTGTACAGGTATGCATCCAGGTATGGGACTTTTGATCATTATAAGGCCAAATTGTTTTTATTCTTTCGGCCTCCATGACCGACCCTAAAAGTCACAAAAGTCAGGTCGCGTTTTTTGTTTTGTTACTTTTTATTTTTAAAGGAGTTTTCAAAATCTCACCTTTTCCCTGCACAAAATACACACGTTTTATTAAAATCATTGTCTTTAAATACAGCTACGACGGCACAATCGTGCACTTCGCTATCTCACTTTTAAAATTTATAGCTTATTTTTGTAGAATTGTTTTAATGGATGGTTAAAAAAAACACCAATTGATTGACTGACCCTCTCTCCCGATTTATTTTCCTATTTAAGGGCAACACAAGTTTTTGGTTTTTGTTTTGGCCTAAGTGCAGTTCACTGTTAACTAGTGCACTGAGTCACGCGTATGGGCCATGTAAGGATCCTTTCACTTCATGAATATAGTAAAGTCGTGACCTTTGTTTGGTTCTCCACGTGAGGATACAATGTAGATCTGCTTGTTTGCATAAAACACGTAACCCTTTCATTAACCCTTTCCATACCACAGAGGAGTTCCATTGACACATTTATTTTCAATGGGCTGGCAATCCCACAATATAGAATTTTGCAAATAAATTTACCAGCCCAAGGCAATCAAAACTACATATGTGCAATTCTGTCTTAAATTTTGAGAGAGTGGAAAACACCTTTTCAGCCTTTAGAGAGTGGTGGGGAGCTGCTGGTACTGTAAAGTGTACAGTGTTCATTGTATTTACTGTTACGTCAAGAAAAATATTGAAAAATCGAAATTCACTTTTCATTAAAAAAGAAAGGAATTTATTTTGGGTGGGGGATGGGGGGGATGGGGGGGATGGGGGTGGTGGTTAGAAACACATAAATATAGCTTTCAGCAAGCACAGTTACTGTTCAGGATTTTTCACTCTTCCGTGATTTAGTTCTACCGTTAAAATGTTCTTCGGTAGGAGAAAATTCTGAAACATCCAGTTTTTTGGGGGCCTCAATCACTGTGAAATGTTGTACTGAACAATATTGATGTGTATTGCATGTAATAATTGTTAGCACACGTGTTTTGGCTTGTGACGTTCCATACATACCTTTTGCCCCATTGTCTAACATGTTTTTCAACACGTGCAGGTAATTGAGTTACAGATGGCGCACATTGAACCTATATTAGGAAATATGCCAATTAAAAATCCCAGACATTTTTAGATCATGACATCAGACTGATCCGTAATTAGAGTCGTGTTTGATGAGACTGCTGGAAGGGGGAGGGAGGCTTGAGTCCCATACCCAGTAATTATTTGTTTATTTATTGATTCATTTATTTAATGAAATGATTTATTCTAGGGCTGAGTCAAACCGAATAATTTAATATTCGAATATTTGACCTTCCATTCGATCGAATATTCGAATATTCGGTTGTCCCGGCGGCCGATTTGTGGGTAAACAAAAAGTACAGATGCAGTATAATTAACGCACGAAATTGCTCGTTATAATCATTATAATAGATTCTCACTTTTATGACTATCGCCAGCACCAAGGAATGATTTAGGAAAGGTTTACAGGGATGAGATTCTTCCGATTTTTGGCGGAATTCCAACTTGGTAGCATACCTTCCAAATCTGACTTTCAAATTATTAAGTTCCGACTTTAGACTATCTGACAGGCATGTTCCGACATATTGCAGAAAGCTGACTTTTGATTTTCAGTTATCAGATATTATAACAATGAAGTTAAATGTGTTCTGAAATGAAAATAAAAAAGCATTTCTGCTTACTATTTTGTTTTCCTGTGTCACTAAGGGTCGAAATTGTAGATATTCGTTTGATAGTTTATGTAAAATACAATCAAACTGTTTTCATTTTTTCAATTCCAGTACAATAAAATGTAAAAAGAGATTTTATTAAGGTAACTTACTAAAAATCACTGGAATTTGTGTTTAGTTTTCTTCATAAGACTTGTTATTATTCGATTCGTGTACATCGCCATTTTGAATGCAATCATAACTTGGTATCAATTTAAAGCTTGTGATCTAAACTCTTCATTAATTGGCAGATCTGACCGATATTTCCACAAATAAACCAACGAGAGACACTTTTAGATGTGTACACAACTTTTTCCTTTGTTGCTAGACAGGGGGACACACCTCCCATAAACGTTGCATGATTGGTCCACTTCGGTCAGCTGGTAACTTGCGCCTGCGCAGTAGAAGCCAAAACCCAAACAAAAGCCGTGTTTCTATTGGAAATTTTCTTCTGCGACCTCGCGGAAACTTACCGCGACATGCCTTCGCGTAATTCTACCGTGCGTTTATTCGCCTTTTGAGGCTGGTTAGAATGCGACACATTGTGGGCACTGTGCACAATCACCTTTGACCTGAACAGGATAGACGCGGTAACCTAGCGTAATTTTCCACGTGCTAAAATCGCTGAAATCTGCCACGTTTTAAGCAGTGAACGGACTAAAAACGTACAATGTAGTTGTATGCACGTACAGGTTCGTCTGTCGGTTCACCCGCTGCAAAGCGCTAACGCAATGTACATTGCAGGTGGGTGTAATATACACAGAGACGGAAAAAAGTACCACCATTTTTGTACATGTAATACAGGAAGTTGCATTGTTTACACAATGATTTTCCATGTGATCGCGGTAGTTCTACAGTGAGGGGCTGTTTCCATTGGACTTTTTATCGTCCCAGATGACTTTCTGCGGCCGTGCGGATATCTTACGCGACAGCTTTCGGCCTGGTTGTTTTACATCAAGGTCGCAGTAAGTTGACAGGGACGTTAGTTTACTTGGTGTCCCCATTGGACTTAATTTTGTCATTCTACAGAAAAGTCGCGGTAGATTGACAAAATTTAGTCCAAAAACTCCAATGGAAACACGGCTGAAGCATGCGCCAATTCTGTCCGTGATTTTAAGCTCAACTTTACAGCTCAGATAAATATACTTGCAGATGCCCAATCTCCGATTTTTTTCTGTGGTAACCATCTAGCAACGAGCTCAATCAGGCCATTCTAACCCTTGTTGTCAAGGAGATACCAAGGCTACCCCCTAATCGTCAGCTGTTCAGCTGTGTGGAAATGAATGACAAACTTTAGTGCTTGATTTCTACAATAGTGCTGGATTATCTAATGAAACTAAAATTATCATAACCTTTCAAATACTGCTCCAATTTTAATAATTCTTTCATCATTTTAAAGCTTATGATGTGTTCCTTCCAGTGGTATATAAATATAGAAATTAATTTTTGCGATGAGAGACTGTTCTCTATTGAGAGCACCACTAGTCATTTCCATAATGTGGTCTAGTAATTTTCTAGAAGTTGGATATGTATTGCCTGAAAATGCATACATGTAAGCGTGCCGCCACTCGCTAAGTCTGGATCATCCAAGTTTTAAAAATAGGCCTGCGTGCCCTGCCCACACAGAAAAGTAGGTTATGCTCGTTACCCAGGAAGAAAATTGGAGTACATTTGTACATGGACATTAATTGGCATTTCATTGAACCAGTTTCACCCCACTTTTAAAAGCCTTGCTTGATGCACGTACACCATGCAGATGCCGCTAATAATGAACTCAACCTCCTTTTTTTATGGAACTCTGCAGCGCGCGGCAGGCCTATGTTTTTTCTTCTTTTTCTGACTAGGAACATCATTCACTCAGTGCAGTCATCCATCAACAGACCAATGTCATTAGTCATGGTATACACAGCATAGTACTGAGGTCCTCTTCCGGCCCAGTTATTGCCATCACCACACACCAGTGGCCTTGATACTGCCATGGACTGGCTGTCTGCATGCCTCCCATTGGGCGGCTGCTCCTGTGCTTGAAATGGGTCAACCCAATGAGAAAGTTAAGCTGGAGCGAGCCCTCGTTTCGCCAGTCCCTGTGTTTTTTTTAACATGTGTCGGCTGTGTGATCTTGCGCATGCTGGCAAATCACGTATTTACAGTCGGCCGGTCTTGTGCCCCGGATTGTTTCAAGATGATGTTGGTGGGGATATTGGGCCAGTTTTGCCGGTTGGCCTAGTTTGCCAGACACGCTGCGACCCAGATATGTCAGTGAGGTGTCAAATGATACATGGGATGGTGGTGGTGGTGGGGGGGAGGGGGAAGGGGAAGGGGGGGGGGGGGGGGGCGCTACTGTAGTAGGTACAGTAGACAATCAGCCATATGCCCAAGCTGTGTACCAATTTTATACTTGTACTGCCTGCTTTATGCATTTAAATACTTGGGTGTGTTTGAAATAGGAAAAATGCAAAGCTTGGAAAAGCAGTGATTTTGCATTCAGTTGTTTCAAAATTTTCGAAATATATTTTCGAGATTAACTCTAAAAAATAATGTTTTTTTATTTTTTTTTAAATGCTACTTTTCTAGCATTACAACGGTTATTCACTTTTTAATAAGACGAAAAAAAGAAAAATCGCACGAAAAAAAAAGCCCTACCCACGTTTAGTTATAATCGAATAATTACCTAACAAATATCAAATTATTTGCAAACTGACAATTATTTGGGCATACTTTATGTGTGCATTAGATGTGCAAAAGCAACCTAGAATAAAAGCCTGTTTTAAAGGGTTGCAGCTGCCTAAAAATAGCAAAAAGTAGGTTTTTGGTTAAAATGTGTTGAAGAACACGGAGAGTACTACATGTACATGTACTTTAAAAATATTACACAGAATTGATCGAGTCGACTATACTGAGCACTGCATTGACTTTACAGAAAATTGAGAGATGTTTTTAAATTTGTTTGTATTATAAAAATATGTTTTGATTGCCTTGGGCTGGTAAATTTATTTGCAAAATTCTATATTGTGGGATTGCCAGCCCATTGAAAATATATGTGTCAATGGAACTCCTCTGTGGTGTGGAAAGGGTTAATGAAAGGGTTACGTGTTTTATGCAAACAAGCAGATCTGCATACATCCAAGTCTAAATACAAAATGTTGTCCCTATTTAGAAATGTTGTTTTAAACTATAAAATGTGAGCCACTCATTCTTCTCAGAATTCTATAGATAACATTCTATATGGAGTTATTGTGAAGTTTGTCACGTTACAAATGTATCTCTGTTGCTTTGGAATACGTGATGTGTACACACATGTTTTTAAGTGACCACGTGTATTGTTTGTACTGTACAAACTGATGAGGAATGACGTTTCTCAGAAATTTGAATGCCAGTCATTGAGTTTACTGAAGCCGAGTACTGACTGTGTAATTGGCAGCTGGCTTGTGGCAAAGGTTCACTTTATACAATAGAGGACAGATTCATAAAGGTAACATGTAGGCCTACATGTGGTTGCTGTTTTTTTCACTAGCCTACATGTACTGGACAATTTCAGAAGCAAGTTTGCTGCTGCAGTTTGCTCCTGGTTTCTCTACGGTCCCCCCACGGTCCCCCAGAATACTGCTGTGTACATGCATTTCCAGTGTTGTCTTCATCAACAAGGACTGAAATTGAAGCGCACTGTTAAACAGTGTTCACACAGTGAAACTTTGGCTCACATCACATGTGCATTTTAACATTTCCAATCAGAGTTGAGATTTTCAACTCACAGCTTGACCAAGGCTGGTTTTAATCTGGGTATGAAAAACAGGCTGTACATTTTACATGTAAGCACCTTGGCACTGTTGACTGAATGATCACTGAGTTGGACAGGGTCCATGCAACTTGCAACCCAAGATCATTTGTGGAATTATGTATAGTGTAGATGTCCAGCGTACCTGTTATTATAATTTGGGTAGTGAAACACCTTGTTCACAAGCCTAGAGAAACCTGTTTTAGGAAGAGAATAAGCATTTTGAGAACAGAATGCCATTGTTGAAAAATTGCTTGAATTTATTATTACTGGTAAAACCCTGAAACTGGTGTATAAAGCAAGATGATAGCATACATACATTATACATGTACCTACAGTACACTGTATAATGTGTACATAAATGTAAGTTACATGTACATTGTAAATTCCAATTCAGCACACAAACATGCACCACGCCAGCTACACACATGAATGTTCTTAAACACGTACAATGTACAAGTACATGAAACTTTTATTTATTGATAGAACCAAACCTACATGTATAATAATACTAATAATAATAATAATCATAATTCCCAGCCCTACAGTTCGACAAAGCATCTTATTAGGAAATGCTTTCAGTCTATTCCGGCGGCGGTTGCATGCACTGAGTGCAGGTTGTCACCCGGCCTCATTTCTCCCCATGTAGCTCTTGATCACAAGTGCCACTGATCCCAGGCTAAGTGACCTCATTTAGGTTGACACCAGTTGCTCTTTCCTTGAATAGTACGAGGTGAGGTCAGTGAACCCACATGGGTTTCATGAACCACACTTGTCGGTACTGCCACGCTGCATAAATACCAGATTGATTTGCCATTACTTCCTGAAAGAAAGAGATGTAGTGAACAAGCCCCCAAACATAAAAACTTTAGAAAATAGTCATTTTACGAAGGGGTGGCAGTGAAAGAAAAAAAAAGAACCGGTATAAAAGATTTAGAGAGAGAGAGAGAGAGAGAGAGAGAAAAAAAAGGCTTCAACAATTAGGACATTCAACACGTGTTGCAGTGTCGGTGATGCAAACAACGCCAGCGCAAATCGTAGAGAAGTCGACTGAATGGTGAAATCCATATCAGCCTACAGGGGGACTACCGGCTGCTGCCATTTCACGCCAGTCTCCACCTTGTTTGACCTTGCTGGGGTTCCCTCCTGGCCAATCACATGCCTGGTGCTGACGTCACTGACCCAATTTCTGCCTGCCGCCCCAGATGTTGCACGCCAGCGTGTATAATTTTTCCCCTCTGGTATTTACAATGTACAAGGGCATTCTGGTTTTTATAGGCTGTTTGTTTTGGGGGTTTGGGTTTCGAGGGGGAGCCCATGGTGGAGAGGGCTTGTGAGGAGTGAGGGAGGGCCTAATAAACTGCTGCAACAATCCAAGGACGACTGTGGTGGATGGAGGACTAGAAGCAGACTTAAAGGTGCTTGACACACGTAAGCTGCTGGCTGACAAAAGACAACTTGGCCTAATTTCCACTCTCACTGGGCCGGTCAGGTTCAAAGTCTTGTTTGCTGTTTAGACAGTGTTGTGTTTGTATAGTATACAAATATTCACTGCTTCAAGTGGTGTAGTAAAACCAGCCTCCTGAGGTGATCCATTGAGCATTCTATTTTCCCGAGGCTTTGCCTCGGGAAAATAGAATGCTCCATGGATCACCGAGGCAGGCTAGTTTTACCACACCACGAGATAAAAGCAGTAAATATTTGTTTTATAACACCTCACCCACAGATTCTGCTTGATTTTAAAATTTAACATTATTTAAATCTAAATACAGTTCAAATGGACTTCTATTTCAATAAAAATTAGTGGAAAATTTATTTGCTCTTTTCAAAACCACCCCTTAACGAAATGTTTGAACTCAGCTCTGTATAGCGCTGGCACTTTGGAACAATACGCATTACGCTTAACGCGCACACCCGCATGCATCTGCACACAAATACTGCGCCATGGGTATAGTACTTGGGTTGCTAATGGTATAGTACTTTGGTTGCTAATGGTATAGTACTTTGGTTGCTATGGGTATAGTACTTTTGGCCGTGCACAGGAAGATGGCAAAAATAGAAAATGCCATGTGACTCGCTCTCGGCCAATCAAGACACAGAATCTGTGGATGAGGTGTTATAATTACAAATGTACATTGTACTGTATAACCTGTCTTTCCAAAATGCAAATCGGGTTCGACTACAGTTACCCATTCAATTTGCAGTAGTGAAATCCCTACCTGTAGTTTCCCTGTGGGTAAATGCAAGTCTCCATATTTTAGAGAAAACGAAATCTTGGACTTTATTAGTCCAGGGCTTGAATTTCATAAAAATATGGGCTAGTAGTGTACATGTGATCCACTGTGTTGTGTGTCATCTTAGATGTATACATTCTCAGTGGGGCATTTGAGTGGGTTAGGCTAATAATAATAATAATAATAATAATTTATTCATTTCTACTGCGCAAATTCCATAATAAATATGTTCAAATGCGCATTCCATAAAAACATACTAAAACATTAAAATACGTTAAGATTCCACAAAAATAAATATTACAAAATACAGCAGACAAAATATACATCACAAGAGAAAAATGATATATAAACTATTACATGACACCGCCCCCCCCCCCCCCCCCCATTCCTAATTAAAACTACTGAAAAGCAGTTACAAACAAATATGTTTTCAATAAAGACTTAAAAGTTTGCAAATTGCTAGCACATCTCACATTATAAGGCAAACTGTTCCATAATGTAGGGGCAGCAAATTCAAATGCACGGTCCCCCATTGTAACCTTACTATGAACCGAAGGATAAGAAAGAAAAACACCATTGTCTGAACTCCGCAAACGATAGCGGGATTGTAACCGAACACGGATTAGCTTAGTTAAATATTCTGGACCTAATCCATGCAAAATTTTATATGTCAGCAATAATATTTTAAACCTTATTCTAAATTTAACTGGAAGCCAATGTAAATCAATTAATACAGGAGTAATATGACTAAACTTAGAAATCTTCAAACACACCAATCTTGCACAAGCATTTTGAACACGTTGGAGTCTACTTATCTGAGTTGCTGGCAAACCGTAATATAAACTATTACAATAATCCAGCCGACTTGTAATAAATGCATGTACTAACACCTCCATACTCTTTTGCGATAGATACTTTCTAATTAACTTAAAATTATGGAGATAATAAAATGCTGTCTTACAAGTTTTAGCAATATGTTTATTCATCGATAGATTATCATCAAACCATACTCCCAGATTACGAACCAAAGATACGGGTAAAACCACCGACCCCCCAACTCGGACACTGTCAATATTGACCTTAGCAAGTTGTTGACGAGAACCAATAATTATACATTCAGATTTACTGTCATTTAAGCACAACCCATTAACAAGCATCCAATGTCGTATTTCGCTTATACATGACTCCATAGATGACAAAGCCAAATTCTGACTACCTTCCAAATCAGGTGGAAAAGACAAATAAAGCTGTGTATCATCGGCATAACAGTGAACATGAGGATGATGGCGCTCAACAATGTCAAACAACTGACTTGTGTACAAAATAAAAAGTAGAGGACCCAAACAAGACCCTTGTGGAACACCCGACTCCAAGTCAAACTTCTCAGATAATTTACCATTAACCAAAACTTGTTGGGATCTATTGACCAAATAAGAATTGAACCACTTATAAACAGTACCACCCAAACCAAAATTTTTCCGAAGTGTCTCTAATAAAATATTGTGGTCTAGTGTATCAAACGCTGCACTTAAATCAAGTAAAACCATTAAAGAGACATGTTTACTGTTCATAGCCATTAATAAATCATTTTTAACTTTAAGTAATGCAGTTTCTGTACTGTGATGAGTGCGATATGCCGATTGGTTAACTGGATACAAATTATGCTTCATGAGATAAGGATGCAACTGATTAACTACAGCTCTTTCCAACAACTTGGAAATAAATTGCAGATTACTAATGGGACGAAAATTCTCAACCCTGGCTTCCAACCCTGGCTTTTTCAAAAGCGGAATAACTACAGCAGATTTCCAGAGTTCTGGAAAACACCCCGACTGCAAAGAATTATTTAGTATTCCAGTGATGAATGGTAATAATGCATCAATATTCTTAACAAATAAGTTTGTAGGAATGGGATCAAGCAAACATGATTTCTTACTAGAACTATAAACCAGTTTCCTGACAGACTCCTGAGACAAACAATCAAATGTAGTGAAACAAACACCCACACTAGTATGCAAAACCAGATTCTGTTGAAAAGAGACATGTAAATTCAAATCATTACTCAACCTCGATCGTATACCCTTAATCTTTCGTACAAAGAAATTACCAAAATCATTAGCAAGTTCGGTATCATCACAGTGCGGAGGAAAAAAGGATGCCTTACTGCGGAAGAGTGATCCACAGACTTTAAAAAATCCCTTTGGGTCCCCACAAGTTTCATGTATAAGATTTGTATAATAATCACGACGAGCCTGATTCATCAAAAATGTAACCTTGTTTTTCATATGTCTAAAAAGAACAAAATCACTCTGAGATTTAGTCCCTCGCCATATTCTTTCTAATTTCCTTCTTTGATATTTAGCTAGTTTTATGTCATTATTAAACCAGGGCACCAATGGTCGAGCAATGATTGTTTTTGTCTTAACTGGAGCATAGGAGTCCAGCAATGAGCGAAGAACTGAATCATAAAAACTTGCAAGCTCATCAACATCAGGATTGTCTTCCGTGAGTGAGGGATTACTTAATCTAAGAGTGATTTCTTCACCAAATGATTCAGGATCAATAGCACTGATCTTCCTAAATGACACAGTTTTCACTAATAGATTTGGTCGTCCAATGTTTAACTTACATTTAATTGCAAAATGATCAGAAAACAAACGACCAGAAACCAGATCATTAACAATGAACTCTGATTGACGGGTAATTATTAAGTCAAGCGTATGACCTAATACATGAGTTGGAAAATGAACATGTTGTTCAAGATTCATAGAATCAAGCATTTCATGAAATTGCAATGTATCAGAGTTATGACCAACATCAACATGGACATTAAAATCTCCAGTGATGACTAATAATTCCCTACACAAGACAACAGATTCAAGATAATTTGAAAATTCAGTAAAAAATGTGGTAACCGAAACCTGGTGAGAAGCGGAATATGGCGGTCGATAAATAATAACTAGCCTCACTGACTGCAAACTAGATTTGACTAGCCATTCAGAAAATTCAAAAGATGAATGTTCCCCTCCAGCAAGTTTGGTGACTTTGAGTTCCTCACGGACAATCAACGCCGTGCCTCCACCAGTTCGACCCGAACGAGGACAGTCAAAGAACATGTATCCAGGTGGTGTTGCTTGAATCCGGCAGGCATCATCGACGTCTCTGAGCCATGTTTCTGTTAATGCAAACAAATCTGCCCCACTAGAACAAACATAGTCAATCCAGTCTGCAATTTTATTTTTTATCGAACGTACGTTTAAAGAGCACATCACCAGGCAAACGTTTTCCTGAGAGTGACTGTGGACATGTTCGAGACGAGGAATACTGATCAATGTCCTTGAATTTAAACTAGAAGAACGTTGTGGATCCAAACAAGGTCGTTCGTTAATGATGACAGGAATTTTATAACAAAATGACGAACTCTGTTGTGATAACAATGAAGCTTTGTATAAAGGTCCCTCTGCTTGACAGTTAACTGAAGTTAAAACTCTTGGTCGAGTCTCCTGTATCACAGATGACGGGATTCTGTTTGATATGACAGTGGGTATAGCATTGCTTCTAGTCTCAGAAAGTCGTCTTGAGCGTCGTCTAAGATGTCGTCCACCCCTAGTTCCTCGCAGACGTTTCATAATGCCCATCAGTTTTAAACAGTTCCATGTATGTTTAGACAGAGCAACATGTACATTACTCCGCAGGGCATGGAGCTGAAGAATGGAATAACGTCGTTGAGGTGGGATATATGTAGACAGACTGCCTGAGGTTGCCTTCCCCCCATGGTGATAATCAACTGTGGGTGGCGTTTCATGATCAAACTGATGAAACTTCGACATTACTGATGTAGGGCCCGGATTTGTTGAAACATCCATAGCAATAGTTATGTCAATGAGTGGAGCAGCGCCTGGAACTAATAAACAAGTTGAACCATGCTTGGACCACTTAACTTGTGGTTTCCTTACATGGAACGATGAACCGGTAACAAATGAAGTTAACGTGGGTACTGATGAGATGTACGCTGCAGATCTACATGTACCACACAGTCCCGCCACACGGGCGAAACTCGCGGCACTGACACAGGTAACAGAGCGCACAAAACGCGACGAGGAAAAATTGTCATGGTGTACCGCTGATATAAAATCACAGTATCTGAATGGAACACAGCCAACCGACGAACCAGGTCCAATGAAACACAGAACTAGCGAAAGTCTGAGCAAGTAAAAATTACCGTTCATCTTGGTGTCGGAAACAGACGGTGATCAGGCGTCTTTGTGCAGTCAAAACAGTTCACATCAAACGACGATTCACATCAAACAGCAAAAACATATAAAAACGTCGAACCTTACATCAAGAAACGTCATTCACATATTATAACACTAAAAAACATCAAAATCTGACGTTGATGGTAAACAAATTCGAAGATTTAAGAAGATAAAGTGAAAAAGAAAACGTGATCCACAAAACAACAAAAATAAGCAGGCAGCCTCACACAGGGCGCCTGTACACAGGGCGCCTGTACATCTTAGATGTATACATTCTCAGTGGGGCATTTGAGTGGGTTAGGCTATACGAGAGAGGACTTGGGACAATGGGGGATTAGGGATAACAATGACACCGAGGACTTGGGCTGAGTCCTCGGGAGAATTTTGTGTACAACTACAAACCTTATGGGAGCTGTTCGGAAAAAGTACAAACAAAGGGAACAAAAGAAGGGTTCCATTCATGGTCCTCATAAGTATAGGAAAACGCACATGTGTGTGTTTGTCAAACACACCTGTCCTTGCTGCCGGCCACACACATCAGCGTTTTTGCATCCCTGTGGAGACATGGCATTGTTCTCCCCTTTGTCCCTGTACTTAAGCAAACCCCTATAGACTTTGTACACAAAATTCCTTGTGGAGACAACCCATAGAATTGCCCTGTGGAGACCAGTCCCTTTGTCTCTATTGTTTTCATGTCTCCACAGGGTACTGTATATATCTCTCCACTAGGCATACTGTATACACATTTTGGGAGGAAGTGAGTTGGTCCATGGAGGAGAGTCTTCCATGGTTAGTCCATCACCAACACTGGAAGTTACTTCGCCTGGGTCTATCTATACATGTAGGTCTGAAAATTGGGATTATTTATTTGGTATCTATTGAAGATTTATTTAGATTTAGATCTGGACCCAGGAAAACTGTAATTTAGGTTGTTGGGGCCGGCAACCTGAAATGTGGCCAACCCCACCACCTCTGTTGTAGCCCTTTACCTAGAGTGGCTTTTAGCCTTGTATTGGGTGACTTCCATAAATTCTTTGAAATTCGTACACGTATCAGATTTCCTTCCAAACCAACAGTAACAGAACTTCCTCAATGGCTGGCCCAAGTGTGGCCTATTTTAAACTGGCACAAGGCATTGATCTGAATAGGCTGGAAAAGCCCCAACATAGGTTTTTTATGGGTCAATCAGGCGCAGGCTGATGACCTTGTGTTCAAAAAGACCAAGTTGCACTTGTTCATTGTGCTGTCAATAAGGTCCATGACACTGGTTTGAACAACAGTTGAAATCACATTTCTATACCAGTAAGTCTCGCTGCTGTCTGTACTAGTTATAAATACATGTACCAGGTACATGTACCCACCAACAGTACCTTGAGCTGCATGTGATCTGCCAGACTATTAAAATTGTGACTCGCTTGAGAAAAAAACAATCAGTCGGGTGTTTGCAACGGTTGCGGTTGCACATTGGGCCTGCCGACAGAATTTGATCAGTCACTACGCATAGCTTGGTCTGATTTTTGTGGCTGAAGTTTGTGAGGTAAGTTTGCTACACACACACCTGTCCCAGACTGCGTTTATAATTCTTATTCTCGTAAAATTCTTCCGCTTTATAGATAGTTTTACACTTGTGGTACATACACTTCAAAATTGTTCCTTCAAGTGTTCCTGGAGGCGTTATGTTTCTTGCAATTTTTCTATTGTAAATTCTCAGTATTATCAATAAAATCATGTTTCAAAAGTCCTTCCTCGTGCATGTACAAATAATCATTTGGATATGGTTAACAGCTTTGGGATAAACTGTCGAACACAACTGTATGAATCGTAATTCATCACGTTTTAGGTAATTTTAAAATATCTAGTCATTTTCAGATGGCACAGCAATATTGTGATCTTTTCATTGTGTAAGTGATACTGATAAACAAAAAGCTAGTTGTATAAAATTAGGTATGGGATCTGAGATTCAATTTGTACTGTGTTGGAAATGTATTTTTAAAAAAAATTTGTCTCTGCATATTTGTTTTGAATACATGTGTGTTTCTTGATTAGTTGGACGGACGATAGAACTTTGAGGAAAATCCCTTGGATGTTACAGTTGGGTATGGGATTGCCACTCAACTGTACAAATCAACAGGTTTATAAAAGCTGGGGCCCCTGGCCCAATCCACGTTGAGCAATTCTAGGTCAAAGTATCATTCTGTACACATGTATGACTCAGGCCCACAAGTTTACATCCTGTTTCTTTTTCAGAAACTGCTGCGTTCAGCTCTGTTTAATCAATCCTCTGATCAATCCTATTCACATTGCGTGCATGATCCATAGCCGAGGGAAAAGATAAGTTGGCTGTAGTTGGCCGGTGGTCCTGGTTTAGGACGTACACACATGTATGCACCTACCGGTACCTTGTCAGGCGTGTCCCTGTCTTAGCCCATCAAAAAACAATTTCCCAAGTCCCCCTCTTACTGAGAATCAAAATTATACAAAGAGCAATTTTTGTGTATTATCTTTCTTTGGAAGTGAGTTAATATCCCTAGCCTCTCGACCCCCTCCATACAAAAAATGTGTAGTATGCCAAGTTGGACTGACTTTTTTGGGAAAGATTTACTCAGAGTTCCCCTTCAACAGTCTTCAGTGCACTGATTTAGATTGTTAATTGAGAAAGAAAAAGAGCCTTTCACTGAAGTGTCTTCCTCCAATGTACAATGTTGTTCCTATGATATCAAGTTTTTTTGCTTTGTAATTATTGGGCCCTCTCCTTAACTCCAACCGGGAAACTTGTGTTTGGCTACTAACCTGGGGATTGGGCATTTACATTGTACCAACATCATTGTGGATAGTTTCTTTTTTTAAGCTCGTAGGAACCAGGGCCCAATTTCATGGGCCTGTATGTATGTACATGTACAAGTGCAAAATTTTGCCAAGGACAGAACAGATTTTCTTACCAAAAAGGACAGAACAGATTTTCTTACCAAAAAGGACAGAAAAGATTTTCTTAGCAAAAAACTGGTTACCAGCAATCATGTTGCATTGCCGTTTGTGACTGGTTGTCATCTGGCTTTTGCTTAGCATATTGTGTAATTTGCTTAGAGATATTTCCTGTTTAAATCTTGAGGGCCTTTTTTGCAAAAGGGGGGGGGGGGGGGGGGGGGGGGAAGTCCTCATCAGTAATCCCACCCAGGCCAGCTTTGTCTGGCACTGCAAGTGCAACCCCCTTGGAAGTTCTCAACATACTACCTGTACAGGTGTATATATGTCTGTCAACAAATTTCAATTTTTTCATCTGGAATCCACATTGCAAGTTTCTTTCTGTAATAAACAACGGAATAAATTATTCAAAATAATTCAACCAATGAGTAGATGGGAGAGAAAAAGCTTGGAGGAAACATGCAAGACACACCTGTAAAAGTTGGGGAATAAACAAAACTTTAACGAGTCTGAAATGACTTTTGCATTTCATTTACCTTAGGGATAAAGTGGCCCAAGGACTTTATAATTGATGTTGGTCGTTACAAGTGGTACACTTGCTGAGTTTTGTTTGAGAGTTAATTATTTGGCTGTTTTCCAGTTGCGTTTTCAGGTCAGCTCGGCATAGACTTGAAAGATGAATCCCGACCGCACTTTTCACCTTTACTTAGAAAGTAGATCAATGCAATCAATTCAACCACCCTTCCATTTTTTTATAGGGTAACAAATCACCACACAACACTTTAAAACACATTAGGATTGGGCCGTAAATAAACAGGACAGTTTGTTTATGAAAACGTCATCATAAATAGTACAGACATACCAGGTCCAGTTTAGGGAATTAAATAGTTTGTTTATGGCCTACATATTGCTGGAACTAGGTTTCGTTCACACCTTTGACAGGGAACAGAAAAATGATTGGGCTTGCAGCAGGAGCAGAACGTGATATGGCACATTCACTGATAAAAAGCTAAATTTATCCCCGCTGTTTCAAGCCCACCCATGTATAGCCTGGGAGCCAAACTACATGTGCAAATGCATATGCAAAAGCATGCATTATCTGGGTTGATCGTCCAGCCCGCAAATTAGACAAAGATGACTGGCAGGCCAGGCTTCTTTCCGTCTGTGACACATATACAGCATCTCATGTTTCCAGCCGGATTGAGGCGCAGACAGACTGGAAATGTTTTCCCTCCGAAACTGGGTCAGCGATTGGAAGAGCCGTGGGGGGAAATATAGGCCAATCCCCAGCGCGCTTGACACCATTAACGCAAGACCTGTCTCACTTTTCTCCCTGGCCTAGCTGCATGTCTTGTTTTGTGTTTTTTTTTTGCTCAGACTTTTTTTTTTTTCTTCTTTTTTTGCCCATTGCTGGGTTGGTGATGACGGCCTTCGTGTAGTGGAGTTCTCTCTCTCTGGCGACTTCTTGGTCTAGATTTTGTAGTTTTTCCTGAGTTGGCGCAGAGCTCGTACCTGCTCAAGGGGGATGTGCAGTCATTCAAGAGAAGGCAGGCTTATCAGCTAGTTGACGGTTCAATTCTGTCGAGTATAGATCATCCTACGTGTGCACTTGCATAAAGTTAGTACAAGAGACTGTGAAGCCTGGTGTCGAAGTGAAACAGTACTAAGTTTAAGTCAGTATATCGGTGAGTATTAAAATGGCATGCGAGTGTAATTTTACAATTAAAATGCAAAGACTACTATGTTTGAATGAATTAAAAATATCGCTAAATTAGCAATATACACTTGTGTACATTGTATACTGTAAAGCAAAACGGAGTATACTTTGTTATATAAAATCCACACCATGCTAAATTAAGTTGAACTTGAACATTTTCCCCCGACTCTTCCCACATAGATAGTGCTCATGGCAAATAACCACTTGGACTTGGAAAACTACGAAACTGTCAAAATCAGAAATAGCCGAAGTGCATACACTGACACTTTTTGGTCCAAAAATGTCAAATTACTTGCATTTTACGAAAACTTGTTTTTGTCGGTGATTATGTGATGGCCAGGATCACATTCTGTTGGTAAATTTGTGCATTTTCTGTAGCTTCTTTATTCTTTTTTTTGCTTGTTACAGACAAATTAATTCAGGAAGGAGGACGTTAAGAGCACAGTACTTTTTTTTATCTGCAAATCAAATTGTCTACAGCACTGTGCCATAATTCCTTGTCTGCTTGAAAATTGCTGTGACGTGTTTGAAATTGTTTAAAATTATCAAACAAAACTCAAAGTTTAAATTTGTCTGCCTCTGAATGTGGGATGGAATTCCATACTTGGCTTCGTTTTCACCCATTAAACTAGGGGAGCTGTCATTTCAGACAATACTCTGGGCCTTAAAATTACCACATTTAATAAATCCCTAAGCATTGCCTAAATTTATAAATGAATTTTTGTGTTTGTCAGTTAACAAATTCTCTGTCAATAAGTCCTGAATATAAAGTCATTTTTATGCAAGGGGAAAAAATATGTAGTTTTTGCTTTGCTGTTGAAAGTTATACCATCCAGACTTCTAAACATGTAAAACGGAAAATAGTCTCGAGGCTTATAAAAATGAATGACAAATAAATGTCTATTTATTGCAATGAGAAAAACAGGAAGAGCCATTTCATGGCCATTTGACAGCCAGTCAAATTTGAGAACAAAATGATGGAGGTGCCATGAATGTTGTGCTTTTATCTTTTACCATGAAATCCATGTGATACATGAGACTTTGGCTGTACCGTTAAAGCCAAAGAATGCCCTTATTCAACTAACTTTTTACCCTAAGACAGTTGCTAGCTTTCTATGGCATATTTCTGTAAGGGTAGACATGCAGGAATATTGTCAAAATTATCATTGTTTAAATGTTAAGATTTTTGTTAGTGGTTTAAAAAGTATCAGAAAAACACACCCTGAAAATCGAGTGAAAAAGTGGAAGATTGTGTACAATTGGTTTGATGTCCATCTTATGAAACAAAATTTAGATGTTGATTTACCAACCCGGAAATGCATTCGTAGACCACAATAATTACAGCGTTGATGCTGTTGTCTGTTTTATTAGAATTTTAACGATATACTGTGACTGTCCATGTCCAACAAATTAGATTTTTTTTTTCTTGTCAGTACTTTCTTCTAAAATTATTTATTTTAATAAAAAAATTGCTTTTTGCTATTTTGAGTGTCTGCAACCCTCCAAATAAAGACGTTTTTTGGTGCTCTTGCACAGTATCTAAAGCACACGAAGATACACCCGAATTACTGTTGGGTTGGAAATAAATTTGTTACATAATTATTCGATATTACCAAACTTGTGTGGGTTCTTGATGTCTCATTATAAAGTGAATAACTTTCATATCACTAGAAAAATAGCGATTGAAAAAAATATGTTGGTTCTCGGGGTCGGGGGAATCTCGAAAAGACCACTAACAGTATATCTTTAAAAGAATGTGGGCTCTTTACCTACACACACTCTGCGTATTATTTACATGCAAAATGAGCGCAGTTTCATTGCGATCCAAACAATGCAAACAGACATGCGCATGACTTCACTGTCATATGCTATTGATAGGCATCATTCAGTGTCAAGTTTCCAAATGAGACACTTTCAAAACGTACTCCCATCTCCTCCCCCCCCCCCCCCCCCCAATCCACTCCTCCCCCCCCCCCCATGAAAACATTTTTGATTAAGTGAGGAACTTGCTGTCATCTGGTCCCGACTGATTGATGGATAATTGGCTTCCTCAAGTCCCTGATGCCACATGATGGAAGTCCTCTTGGTGCCAGGCTGGCGGAGTCTTTTTGACCTTGATTTTTATTTCAGCAGATGTAGGGCAATGGATACTTAACGAGAATTAAAGGAGTCCCTCGTACTGTCTGTAGGGGAGAGGGTGTTATTGAGAAAAGAAAGTTCTCTTTGTTCTATTGCCCCATTTAAATGTGTGGGTATTGGGTACAGGCCGGTGGTTTGGTTCTATATTATTATGAACTAAATTAGTTGATGGATTGATTGCTGTATTATATTGATTGATCAGTCCATCAATAATCTGATGCAATCATTTGTGTACGTGATTGTTGATTGGATGGTCGGTTGTTGCTTGGTCAGTCTACTTGTCAGTTTTTTGTTAATTGATCGATTTATCAGTTGATCAGTTGGTCTACAGATTGTGTCGATTACATGTATATGGTCAAAGTTTAACCCTCTAACCCTGCTAAATCCAACTAAATCCAACAATGGTAAAAAGCTGTTGTAATTTCATGGATTTAGCAAACTACATGTACATGTACATGTACATGTACATGTACGTGGTGTTGGATTTTGTCATATGTAGCAGGGTGGTTGCTAAACATACCTGTCGTATTTAGGAGGGATGGAGGTACACATGTACATGTACATGTGGACGTTAAGTAAAATTTCAGTTGGATTTTGTTGGATTTGGCAGGGTTGCTGCAAAATGACAATATTGGTGTTGTAGAAGGGACACTGAGAATTTGTCGTTGGATTTTGTTGATTTAGCAGGCTTCTCATATAGTTTCTTTTTTGGAAACTGTTGGATTTAGCAGGGCCATATGAAAAAAAAATTGAAGGAAAGTTAAGATTAATCACTTACCTATAACTTGGATTCAAGTGACAGGGAAACAAATGTTTGCCCCTTTAATGATCAATTAAAGCCATACACACAAACATATCTGTAAGTACTACATGTAAGTGTAGGAGAGATGGGGGTTAGTTGGAACACGATGTACATGTAAGTTAGAACATTGAGATTTTGTTTCCATTGTAGCTGTGGAAAAAAATCTCAATGTTTCAACTTAACCCAGCGTTCCAACTAACCCCCATCTCCCCTACTGTTGAACTTAGGCCCAGTTTTATTTCAGTACCTATGTGTGTACATTGTATATGTACACGTACCTGCAGTACAATACAATTAAATCAAACACTGAGCAAGTGCGTGTGTGACCACTGTACAGCAATCGTCACCAATGTTTGGTGCGTTCAATAACTCATGTCAACAACCGAGGGCTGCACTGACCTCATTTCTTGAACTATCTAAACAAGCAGGTAGTCCGACTGTCTATCCTTGGCTATTGAGTGTTTGCCACAGTTTTTTGGGCTGCCCTTTTCTATTTAATAGTACACGTACATGTATGCAGATGATTACAATTGCAATGTCCTTCATGTTTTTCTTTACCTTTTTGGGGGGTATTTCGTTAACCCTAACCTTCCTTGGTTTTTTTGTTTAGGTGCCCTGCTGAATCCAACGGTACGACAGTAAAGTGTGAAGCCTGCTGAATCAGACAGAAAATAGAAGAAAAAAATACTTTTGTTCCCTGTTTACCAAAATCCAACAGAAATCACCCACTGCTGGGAATTGTTGGATTCGGTTATTAAGCAGGAAATCTAAATTAGCTACTTGAAAATTATTTCCTCGTTTTAATGTACATTGTAATGTTAAATGTCAGAGGTCGCCATTTATCATGGCAGGTTTTTACAGTATGTGAAGCAGGATGCAATGTACACGTAATATGTACATGTACATGTACATGTATGTACTCTGTGAAAAATATTGGCTGCCTTGCTTAGCTCATGGAGGAAGGATCCTTCCTCCATGCTTAGCTTCAGCTGAATGAGTTTACAGTGTAAAGTGTAGGGCTGTCCTGATAGACCGAATATTTGGTTATTCGATCGTGAACCGAATATTCGGATATTCGATCGTGAACCGAATATTCGGATATTCGATCGTGAACCGAATATTATATTGTGTACCGAATATTTGAATACCCTTTTGCCGGTTCAAATATTTAAAAAAATATATATTTACACGTGCAGATACGACTCTGATGCTACTTGAATAGAAAAGTTACGCCACATAGCAGTGTCAAATGTCACATTTTTCTTGACGGTAATTTTTTGTGGACGTAAGTTTATTGTTCCCTACATAAAACCCTTGACACTTACATGTATAAAATAATGACTGAATGTTATGTACCCGTAATGATCTTGATACAACAGGTGCATGCAAAAAAATGTTGATCGGGCGCGTACTATCGACCACCGCACGTAAAACACCAGCGTGCTTTGCATGCCGTTGCAGCTGATGCGTAAAAAACGTGATCGGCGAGTATTGAATATTCGAATATTTGGTTAAACCCAGTTTCGAATAATTGAATACTAAATTATTCGAAAATGAACAGCCCTAGTAAAGTGCCCCTAGTAAAGTGCCCCCCCCCCCCCCCCCCACTGCTCGTTAAATTAACCAGCATGTTTAAAATCGCAAATTGTCTTGCCTCCCAAACTCAGCAGCTTTTTGTAGCTGCACCAATCCCTGTCACCGGTATAAACAATGCAAATCGGAAACGGCCCATGGCAGCAGGATCACAAAGTGATCGGCAACCATCATCAGATGACTGGCCACTGCCGAAATCAGGTCAGAAAATCAGGTCACGTTAATAATCACCCCCGCCTAGCTGTCTGCTCGCCCTAGAAATTCCACCCGCCGATGTCGGATCAAACCCCAACCAGCCGGGCCTTTGCGCATTTTTTTATTTAATAATACGGTGCTGCGCACGCTCGTATTTGAGCACAACCCCCCCCCCCCCCCCAATGATGCATGTTTGTCAGTGGCAGTCGACATACATGATCACAATCACATCATGGATCCTCAACCTCAACACCCCCCCCTCGTCCCTCTCGCGTACGGTCGCTGAGAGAGCCTCGGTCTAGATACAGGCAGCTGAAGTTACTGTGGCGGGTAACGAGCATCCGTCCGCTGGTGAGTAAAAGCCGGCCAGCCACTCAGTCGCAACTTAAATAGGTCAGGATGAGGCGAGGCCGATGGATCAGGGAAAGTGGGTCAGCCAGTATCTAGGCCAAGACAAACTCTGGGAGTTATTCTAACCTGGTTTTATGTGAAAATGTATATTTCGTTCATGGGGGCTGGGGTGCTATTTTTAGAGACTTGAATTAGGCAGCTTTGCTCCAGATTCTCCGTGTTTTTGAAACTGTAATATATACCGGACTGTCAGCGTGCGGATGGATTAGGAAGAAACACACATGCATTAATGGTTTAGGTACGTGGAATGATGGGACCCACTTGGCTGGCAAAAAAGACTAGCGGATTTCAAGCCGAATTTATAATACCATACAAAGAAACAACATAATTTTGAACCGTTTTTATACTGTGTTTGTTCATGTAAAAGGTGCTGCATACAATTCATGCTAGAATTTCAGAAATTAAATTACTTGTGCATTTACAATAGCACTTTGTAAAAATGAAAAGATTAAAAAATAAATGTTAATATTTGAATTAATTTCTCTTTTAATTTAGAATAATGTGAAGGCCAAGATTCTATTCAACTGATCTCTGGTTTTGAAAAGGGATTTCAACTATTTGTTTTAAATCTGATTTCAGTTTTAAATGAATCTGATAACAATTTGGGGCTGATGTTCAAACACTGTCCATTCAACACATTGTGATAGTTGCTGCTTTTATTAAAATTAAAAAAGAAAAGAGCAAAAATGACCGATCAATTTACGGTTGATTAATCGCTTTGAAAATTCTGTAGACTCGGTAGCATCAAAACTTTAATCAAAGTGGCTATTAAACAATTCATTGCACAGCTGTCATATTAGCAAATCTGATCAACTTCAAATATTTATAAATGTGGTTTTGGCTTATTCGACAAGTGTATACAGAATACAGATTTGTAGTTAAATCTTCACATGGTGATGACAGTGCAAGTTTTATTTTAGATCATGCTTGCTAGCTAGCCCAAATTTCAGCATGATTTTGAAATCTTCATCAGAAAAATGTGATGTCATTTATTATTTCTGATGACGTGAACGTGTACGTAGACTGGAAACCAGTTAGGGCCAGTACATAGTTTGTGATTGGTCATTTATAAAGGTCAGCGTACATGTACAATGTACATGTACATGTCGTGTACAAGTACTGTAGGTGTCGCGTGGTTGTCATCAGTCTTGCTGAACTAGTGCAAGGTTCAGTTGGTTGTTCAGGCATCTGCACTGATGTTGGACTGTGACTCATCACTGCATGTTATTAATTGCCAAAGTTTTATTTTGTCGTTTTTTTTATCTTTGTGGTCTGTCCTTGGCTAATTAGGCGTGGCCATCAAAAATGGATATGAGTATGTGTGATACTCCCCATTCCCAACCATATGTTCTCTAGCATCATGTGCTTTGCCATGATAAGTAGGGAGTCATGTTTTTTTTCTGGCAACTTCTGGTGGCGTAGACTATACATGTACATTTGATCTATGGTTTGAAGAAGTAGAGATTGTTAGCATTTTACATACATGTATTGAGGATCAACCATGGGCAGACATGAAACGCCCTCCTCTTTCTTTCCTACCACGACAACCACCTCCTCCTCTTCCACCTCCATCCCTTTCCCTTCCCGTCCCAGTCCCCTTCCCGTCCCCTTCCCCTCCCCCTCCCCTTCCCCTCCCCTTCCCCTCCCCTTCCCCTCCCCTTCCCCTTCCCGTCCCCTTCCCGTCCCCTTCCCGTCCCCTTCCCGTCCCCTTCCCGTCCCCTTCCCGTCCCCTTCCCGTCCCCTTCCCGTCCCCTTCCCGTCCCCTTCCCGTCCCCTTCCCGTCCCCTTCCCGTCCCCTTCCCGTCCCCTTCCCGTCCCCTTCCCGTCCCCTTCCCGTCCCCTTCCCGTCCCCTTCCCGTCCCCTTCCCGTCCCCTTCCCGTCCCCTTCCCGTCCCCTTCCCGTCCCCTTCCCGTCCCCTTCCCGTCCCCTTCCCGTCCCCTTCCCGTCCCCTTCCCGCCCAAGCACGTACCCCCTCAGAACTGACCCCCCACCATAAATGGATTTGTGGTTAGTATTTTATAGCGTGCTAGCAAATACTGTAACACTGAAGTTTTAAAGTTTTGCGTGCATAGATGCTGGAAAGACAGAAAAAAATCTGTTCTAGTAGTCTGGTTCCCTGATCACACTTTAGACAAAACGTAACAATTTACATGTATAGAGTCCCGGAATTATCAGGTCAGGGAACTAACTAGAATATTTCCACCGATTGTTGGCAAACAATCATTGGAAAACAATGTAAATTTCCAATTTATTTGAAAACGACAGCACACCAGGTGCTATGATTTTACAGGATGCTTGAGACTGCTATTTACTTAGCCTATTATGGTATTTCGTAATAATTTAGTAGTTTTGTTTTTTGTTTGCAAATGATGTATACTACCTTTAAGCCTATTGTATGTTTTTCTTCCTGGAGTGTCCCCCCCCCCCCTAGAAAAACTGGTGCACCCCTAGCTAGGTACATTTGTACCCCCCCCCCTCCCCCCCCCCAAATTCTGCTAGCCCTTTTCTACCTCTCCTTCCTGTCCTCAAAGAGAGAAAAAGGAGAGAAAAAAGATAAAATCAAATTCGACAGTAGTTTGTCTTTTCCTGGTCAGTCATTATGCTTTACCCATATCATGTTTTTTGCATTATTTTTTAGGCATCCTTTACTGCTAGTCTTGCCGATTTATAGGTAATTAATTTCTCTTCATGTTTGGTAATAATTGTTTAATGTTATTACATGTATTACTATTGACTATTTTCGTTTAAATCGTGGGTTGAAAATAAAAGGAATCAATTGAACAGATTAATGAAAAACTTATCTTCTGAAAACAGAATTAAAATGGACAGAACATGCCAAAGAGTATTAAAAACTTAGCTTTCCGATACAGGTTACCAATCAGTTGACGTCAACATTTCACGTGATGCAATACACAAATGCGAAAGTGCACAGTCATTGACACAGTTCAAGTACGGCATGTTCTTCTTTTTGCGTAGGCTAATTACACACGCGCTATCAGGTGGGCGCGCTCAGTTTCCAAATAAGGCCATTCGTCAGTGCTATCAGCAAACTGCTACCCCTGATAAGTGGAAACTAGTTTCAGTTCAAAGTTGATTTTTGCAGGTGAAGTTAAGTTTAGTGAGCTTCAGTTCCAAGGTGACCCTCAATTGGCTCACAGTGCACTGCAGCTGCCCTTCCTCAAGTGTAGGCCTGTAAGCGGTCATAATATTTACATAATATTTAGAGTTTCAAAGGTCGGTGCATGCAGACTCAGTATTATACTAGGCAGTGTGTGTCCCGTGACTTTTGAGGTCAGCCCAGATTCAGGCCACCAGTTTTTAATCTGCAGTCACCTAGTTCAAGTGGGTATCACTGTCAGCACTGCCCTCATTTCAGCAGGAACGCAGTCATTGGTTGGGCAGCAGCGTTTGCAAGAGCCTCATCAGAGTGAGTGTTGGACTCCAAGTGGCTTGTGCGTTATTGGCTGTGTAGTGTGCACTAAAAGGTGGGAAAAGCGTGATTTCTGCGGGGTGCAGTGTGTCTGATCCTCCGAAGTTCCCAATCCCCAGTGTGCTGTTAATCAAGATTTTCTTGGTTTTACCTGTTGCCTCTACGCTTGTAGGGTTTGCAGTGGGTGTCCTGTTGGCTAAGGGAGAAGTGTATTTGTGTCATCCCGGATAAAGGTGAGTCTACTTCAATAACTACTTTCCCTGAATGAATTATTTTAGTTAGAAGAGTCATTTCAGACAAGTGATAATTTACTGGTAAACAGACTTGTTTGTCGCAGAGTTTAGTAAATTCTTCCTTGAAACCTATACTGTTGAGGGGGAGGGGGGCTGAAAATAATAACATTGTTATGTGGGTTGATGTAAGCAATTATGTGCAGACTTAAGATTATTTGAATTTAAAATGCATTGCATATTATGCTCAGTGATACATTTTAAGCCTGATGCCATTTCCAACTGTTTGGCCTGGTGCCATCAGTCGTTCCCTTCTTACCCTAGGGAATGAGCTGTGATCCCAGTCTTTTCTACCCAATCAGGTCAGCCGGTTTATTAATAATTGGCAGGGACTTGGCAAGCCACCATTCCCCCTGCTGTGCCAGTCATCAAAAAAAGTGCAATGGTGAATGATATTACACCCCGCCTATAAATGCCAACCCAAACAACTTTACTCTGTAACCCAAGAGCCTCAAGAACCATAATCCTCCCCACACCTATACCTGTCAGTGACCTTCGTCATTGGCAATTCATCTCACGTCAACCCCCCCCCCCCCCCCCCATTCCTAAAGTGGGCTCTAGAAACCAGATCTGAAGCACCCTTGGTAAGAAAATCCCTTTTTTCTTCATCCGCGGCCCGTTTCCTTTTTTTTCTTCTATGCAAGTCTCCATGCTTTGCTCATGACTAGATGGATTAGTGTAACTGGGCCATGTGAAATACAAACTGCCTAGCCTTCGGGTTGTCGACCACATAATCTGGCCAACACTGAGCTCTACTTTCTACAAAACTGGGCCTGGAAATTTGTGGCCACAGAGGAAAAAAAATGTTAAAATCGCCAAGCGTACATGTGCTGTCACTTTAAAAATTAGTGTACGTGTGCATGGAAAGTGTGATGAACGTACTTCTTGAGTTGGTGTTTGCAGCTGGCTAAAAGGTCTGTAAGCCCAGTACTTTCAGAAATCACCAAGCGTATACAAGCTATCATCACTTAGAAAATGAGTGTCATGTACACTCATTTTCTAAGTACATGGAAAGTGTGCTGATGAATGTACTTCTGGAGTTGCTGTTTGCAAGATGTGGAGGAAATAGTGATGATGTAGTGATGAAATGTATGTGCTGGCTCAAAGGTCTGTAAGCCCCAGTCCTTTCAGAAAAATTCACTTTAAAGCTAAGAAGGTAACTTAAAATTCAACAGTGTCACAACAGTGTCACAACAGTGTCACAACAGTGTCACAACAGTGTCACAACAGTGTCACAACAGTGTCACAACAGTGTCACAACAGTGTCACAATATTGAAATCATTAGCTCATTATTAGCCTTTAAGTCTATGTAAAAGACAAAGCAAGGATATCCTGACGAACCTTTCATCATCTTCTTCCTTAATGTGCATTTCCTTTAATTCTTTAGTTCAGTCTGTTTATGCTTCGTTATATCCCATTTGTATTGCTGCCCCCTTATGCTGCTTCTGATTTCTTACTGATTTCTCTCTTATCTCCCCCAGACTTCAACTTCATTTTATCCTTTTGCCCCATCATCTTTTTGGTTCATGTTTTGGCCCTTTTCTGCGTGGCTGTTTCGCATGATTTCTTCTTGTTAGTCTCTCCCATAACTCTTGTTGATTTGTATTTCAATACTTGTATTCCTGTCTCCTCCTATCCCTTCCTATCCCTGTGCCCCATAATTGTTATGAATTCATCTCTGCCATATCATCTGGTTTTTAAACCCAAATCTCCATGCCAATTTTTACATTTTCCGTTTATTAGAATATCTCAGCTTGATCGTTCTTGTCCCCAGTCAATCCGATGGCTCGCTCACTTGGGTCCTGCTAATATCTCTGCTTGAATTGTTGCCGTCACGCCTGAAAAATGATCCATGATATACTCATCCTCACATCGATTGCGACTGCCTGAGTCTCAATGTCTGTGACCTAGATAGCCGGCCCTGGCCTGTTCGGAGAATTCTGCAAGCCTTGCACGTAGACTTCAGTTGCTCCTGGCCCCTGTACACAAGCCACTGCCGCAGCTGCTGTGTTCAATGTACTGCCGGCTGACTTATTCCGCCGTCATCAGGCTTGAAATGCCTAGTCAACAGAAACTAGGTCAAACAGAATTCCTATGTGAGGTCCCTTTTCCCGTGCAGGGACTGTTGTTCATCAGGCCAACTGGAAGTCTATAAATTCAATTTGCCAGGAGGCTATTATGTAAATTTTACATTTCCCCTCAGCAAGTACAGGACACCCTCTCTTGCTTAAAAAAAAAAATAACAAATCAGTACTCTGGCTGAAAAAGTAAAGCTCGACTGTAATTTCTATCTGGATTTGAATCAAATTTGAACCAAAATTTCTGACTGAAGCTGCTCATGACACGAAATGGATAAAACATGAAGTGAGGTATGTGTAGTGTGGCTGTCGGCTATGCCTACGTGCGCGGCCTACTTTTAATAGCACTTTGTGTTTCCTGGGGCATGTGTCTGTCCAACCATAAGTTTATATTTAAGCCCATATTGGATTACCAGTTCCAACAACTGGCTCCCATTAAACCAGGTGTGCCCATGATAAATTTTGCTGGCAGTTTTCCCAGATGGATATGGTTGACCCAAAAAGTACGTGCACACAAACTTCCAAGCATGACCTACATATATTCCCTTGCCTATAAATGCCAAACTGGTGCATATACTGTAAAAGCATTGTTGTATTTCAGGAGTCGTTTCTTAATTGTATTGAAGATATTCATTGGATTTTGTTGGTTAAGGCAAAAGGAATCTTTTTTTTTGTAAGGGGGAGGTGAGTTGTAACGGGGGTTTTCATTTTTGTGTGTGTTTCTAGTTTTTATCATTGGCTGTTTTGGAAACTTTTCCAAAACAGCCCTTGTTTTCGTTAAGATTTTTTTTTTTTTTTTTTTTTTTGGCTGTTTTGGAAACTTTTCCAAAACAGCCCTTGTTTTCGTTAAGATTTTTTTTTTTGGCTGTTTCGGAAGTTTTCCGAAACAGCCTTTGTTTTCGTTAAGATTTTTTTTTTTTTCTTTTTTTTTTCTTTTTCTCTTTCAGACTATTGCCCATAGCATTTGTACACGTTTTCCTTTTTACCGGCACTTTGGCTACTTTTATGCAGCCGATTGTCTTTAAACTTAGCAAACACTTAAAGCAACTGCTCAGAATGTGTGCCGAACTTTTACGTCATGATGACGTCATCACGTGATTTTTTATGAATTTTTGAATTTTGAAAATCGTAACATTTGTTTCAATATATCTAGCGAACAAAACAAGATATTTTCAAAATTCTTTTTGTGATAGCTTTGGTATGTCTCAAAGATATGCCCTAAAAGGCGAAAATTGTGTGACGTCATGATGACGTCATCAAAAATGTGTTTTTTTTTTAACGCATGTAAGGGTCAATCCGATTACAAAAATGTATATATTGAATTTTCCTCTCCCTAATTCCAAAATGTCATGATCGTGGCTCACTCAAGTAAGAAATAACAGCCATTTCAAAATTTAGACCAAATTCAATATAACACAAAGGAATTCTGGGAAGGGCAGATAACCATGGCTCAAATGTGCATGCTGTTTATAAAAAGGGTTGATTTGTAGTCTTTTTTCAAGTCGCTAGACTATTGCCCATAGCATTTGTAAACGTTTTCTTTCTTACCGGCCACTTTGGCTACTTTTAAACTTGACAGACACTTACCCCAACTGCTCACAATGTGTGCCGAATTTTATGTCATGATGACGTCATCACATGTCACGTGACGTCATCTTAAAGGGGCATTTTTCGAAGCCATATATCTACAAAAGTACGAGTCCGATTAAGTTGGAACGTGATATCTAGGTATGCCACCGGGTGTTATAGATGAAAATTTACATGACGTTATGATTATAAGTCAGAACATGTCACGTGACGTCATCTTAAAGGGGCAGTTTTTGAAGGTCCATATCTACAGAAGTACAAGTCCAATTAAGTTATAAAGTAATATCTAGGTAGCCCAATAGGTCTATAGTTGAAAATTGACATGACATTATCATGTTGTCATCACATGTTACGTGACGTCATCTTAAAGGGGCAGTTTTTGAAGCCACATATAAACAAAAGTACAAGTTCGATTAAGTTGAAATGTAATATCCAGGCAGGTCTGCAGGTTATAGATGAAAATTGACATGACATTATGACTTCATCACATGTCACGTGACGTCATCTTAAAGAGCCAGTTTTTGAAGCCATATATATACAAAAGTACAAGTCCGATAAAGTTGAAAAGTTATATCTAGGTAGGTCAGCAAGTTTATAGATGAAAATTTATGTGACTTTATGATGACGTCATCACATGTCACTATTACAAACAACTTTAATTAATTTCAAAATTAACAAAGAAAAGTGGCAGTAGTGCGATTGTTTGACAAACTTTAATTGTTGTATTCACATTTCACATCCAAACTAAAAAAAAAAAACGAAACAGCCCTGTGTTTGTCCACAAACACCAACCTCATGCCTCTAGTTTTCTTTTTTTTTTTTTTTTTTTTTTTTTTTTTTTTTCCTTTTCAGACTTTTTGCCCATAGCATTTGTACACGTTTTCTTTCTTACCGGCACTTTGGCTACTTTTATGCTGCCGATTGGCTTTAAACTTGGCAGACACTTAGACTAACTGCTCAGAATGTATGCCGAACATTTTCGTCATGATGACGTCATCACGTGATTTTTTATGAATTTTTGAAATTTCAAAATCGTAAAATTCTTTTCAATATTTCTGGCGAACAAAACAAGATATTTTCAAAATTCTTTTTGTTATAGCTTTGGTATGTCTCAAAGATATCCCCTAAAAAGGAGAAAATGTGTGACGTCATGATGACATCATCAAAAATGTGCTTTTTTAAAACACATATAAGGATAGGTCCGATCGTCATGAAAATTGGTGGGTAGGTAGATACTGGCACTAGGATGCAAATTCCAAAGTGACGTCATGATGACGTCATCACGTGATTTTTTATGAATTTTTGAAATTTTGAAAATCGTAACATTCTTTTAAATATATCTGGCAAACAAAACAAGATATTTTCAAAATTCTTTTTGTTATAGCTTTGGTAGGTCTCAAAGATATGCCCTAAAAAGGAAAAAAATGTGTGACGTCATGATGACATCATCAAAAATGTGCTTTTTTAAAACACATATAAGGATAGGTCCGATCGTCGTGAAAATTGGTGGGTAGGTTGATACTGGCACTAGGATGCAAAATCCAAAATGACGTCATGATGACGTCATCACGTAATTTGTTATGAATTTTTGAAATTTTGAAAATCGTAACATTCTTTTAAATATATCTGGCAAACAAAACAAGATATTTTCAAAATTCTTTTTGTTATAGCTTTGGTAGGTCTCAAAGATATGCCCTAAAAAGGAAAAAAATGTGTGACGTCATGTTGACATCATCAAAAATGTGCTTTTTTAAAACACATATAAGGATAGGTCCAATCGTCATGAAAATTGGTGGGTAGGTAGATACTGGTACTAGGATGCAAAATCCAAAGTGACGTTATAATGACGTCATCATGTGATTTGTTATGAATTTTTGAAATTTTGAAATCGTAACATTCTTTTAAATATATCTGGCAAACAAAACAAGATATTTTCAAAATTCTTTTTGTTATAGCTTTGGTAGGTCTCAAAGATATGCCCTAAAAAGGAAAAAAATGTGTGACGTCATGTTGACATCATCAAAAATGTGCTTTTTTAAAACACATATAAGGATAGGTCCGATCGTCGTGAAAATTGGTGGGTAGGTTGATACTGGCACTAGGATGCAAAATCCAAAGTGACGTCATGATGACGTCATCACGTAATTTGTTATGAATTTTTGAAATTTTGAAAATCGTAACATTCTTTTAAATATATCTGGCAAACAAAACAAGATATTTTCAAAATTCTTTTTGTTATAGCTTTGGTAGGTCTCAAAGATATGCCCTAAAAAGGAAAAAAATGTGTGACGTCATGTTGACATCATCAAAAATGTGCTTTTTTAAAACACATATAAGGATAGGTCCAATCGTCATGAAAATTGGTGGGTAGGTAGATACTGGTACTAGGATGCAAAATCCAAAGTGACGTTATAATGACGTCATCATGTGATTTGTTATGAATTTTTGAAATTTTGAAATCGTAACATTCTTTTAAATATATCTGGCAAACAAAACAAGAGATTTTCAAAATTCTTTTTGATACAGCTTTTGGTATGTCTCAAAGATATGCCCTAAAAGGCGAAAATTGTGTGACGTCATAATGACGTCATCAAATTTTTTTTTTTTACGCATGTAAGGGTCGTTCCGATTAAGAATTTATACATTGAATTTTTCTCTACCTAATTCAACAATTTCGTCATCGTGGCTCACTCAAGTATAAAGAAATAACAGGCATCTAAAAAATTGTGACCAAATTAAATATAACACAAAGGAATTCTGGGAAGGACAGAAACCATGGCTTTCATGTGGCATGCTGTCTATAAAGAGTTGATCTCTAGTCTTTTTTTCAAGTCGTTAGACAAGTCGTAGGCAGATACTTACAAAAACTGCTCAGAATGTGCGCCGAACTTTTAGGTCATGATGACGTCATCACATGTCACGTGACGTCATCTTAAAGGGGCATTTTTGGAAACCATATATCTATAAAAGTACAAGTCACATTAAGTTAAAACGTGGTATTTAGTTATGCCAGCATGTGTTAGATGAAAATGTATGTGACGTCATGATGACGTCATCGGCTAATTTTCTATGATTTTTTTCATTTTTGAAATTTCATTTAAATCACATAATTTTACACAAAAAAACAAAACAGCCCTGTGTTTGTCCACAAACACTGCACCAGATGTCTAGTTTTTTTTTTTTTTTTTTTTTTTTTTTTTCCTTTTCAGACTTTTTGCCCATAGCATTTGTGCACGTTTTCTTTCTTACCGGCACTTTGGCTACTTTGGTGCACCCGATTGCCTCTAAACTTGGCAGACACTTAGACCAACTGCTCAGAATGTATGCCGAACATTTACGTCATGATGACGTCATCACGTGATTTTTTATGAATTTTTGAAATTTGAAAATCGTAATATTCTATTTAATATATCTAGCGAACAAAACAAGATATTTTCAAAATTCCTTTTGTTATAGCTTTGGTATGTCTCAAAGATATGCACTAAAAGAAAAAAAAATGTGTGATGTCATGATGACGTCATCAAAAATGTGCTTTTTTAAAACACATATAAGGATAGGTCCGATCGTCATGAAAATTGGTGGGTAGGTAGATACTGGCACTAGGATGCAAAATCCAAAATGACGTCATGATGACGTCATCACGTGATTTGTTATGAATTTTTGAAATTTTGAAAATCGTAACATTCTTTTAAATATATCTGGCAAACAAAACAAGATATTTTCAAAATTCTTTTTGTTATAGCTTTGGTAGGTCTCAAAGATATGCCCTAAAAAGGAAAAAAATGTGTGACGTCATGATGACATCATCAAAAATGTCCTTTTTTAAAACACATATAAGGATAGGTCCGATCGTCATGAAAATTGGTGGGTAGGTAGATACTGCCACCAGCATGCAGAAGCCGAAGTGACGTCATGATGACGTCATCACGTGATTTGTTATGAATTTTTGAAATTTTGAAAATCGTAACATTCTTTTAAATATATCTCGCAAACAAAACAAGATATTTTCAAAATTCTTTTTGATACAGCTTTTGGTATGTCTCAAAGATATGCCCTAAAAGGCGAAAATTGTGTGACGTCATAATGACGTCATCAATTTTTTTTGTTAACGCATGTAAGGGTCGGTCTGATTAAAAAAATTTATACATTGAATTTTTCTCCACCTAATTCAACAATTTCGTGATCGTGGCTCACTCAAGTATTAAGAAATAACAGGCATCTGAAAATTGTGACCAAATTCAATATAACACAAAGGAATTCTGGGAAGGACAGAAACCATGGCTTTCATGTGGCATGCTGTCTATAAAGAGTTGATCTCTAGTCTTTTTTTCAAGTCGTTAGACAAGTCGTAGGCAGATATTTACACCAACTGCTCAGAATGTGCGCCGAACTTTTAGGTCATGATGACGTCATCACATGTCACGTGACGTCATCTTAAAGGGGCATTTTTGGAAACCATATATCTACAAAAGTACAAGTCACATTAAGTTAAAACGTGGTATTTAGTTATGCCAGCATGTGTTAGATGAAAATGTATGTGACGTCATGATGACGTCATCGGCTAATTTTCTATGATTTTTTCATTTTTGAAATTTCATTTAAATCACATAATTTTACACAAAAAAACAAAACAGCCCTGTGTTTGTCCACAAACACTGCACCATACATCTAGTTTTTATTGTATTGATGTTTTAATTGTGTATTTTTCCTTTTGTTTGTCCTTGTTTTCTTGCTTTGTCTTATTTGCCTTAGTCTTGTTTTGTTCTCTGTTTGGGGGTTTGTTTTTTGTTTGGTTATGTGTTGGAGTGTAATGTCGTTGTTTGTTGTTGTTCTGTTGTTTGCACTGTCTCTGTTGCTGTTGCTGTGGTTGCTATTTTTTTTTTTTTTTGTCTATTGCTGTGAATATTTTCGTTTTTGTCTCGTAGGCCCTATAACATTGTGCCGTTGTAGTTGGAGAGCCTCTCGTTAAGCTATTTTTGCTTTTTAGGCAATCCGGCAGGCCTACATACGGTGCAACTTTTTGTTTGTTGTTTGCGTCTTTGTCCTGTTGTCTATTTGGTTTTGGTTTTTATCCTGTAAATTTTAATATAATGAATTTTATTTCAATGTATATTATGTATTTTTAATGAATTTGTATGTAATTCTGCCTGCAAAATTATCTAATAAATAAATAAATAAATAAATAAAATGGTGGAAGTTACATGTAGGTCTTAAAATTGGAATAATTTCTTGGTATCTATTAAAGATTCATCTGTATGACACATTTTGGGAAGAGGTGAGTTGGTCTCACCAACAGTGGAAGTTAAATACCCAGCCTAGGTCTGTAGGTCTGAAAATTGGGATTATTTCTTTGGTATCTATTGAAGATTTATCCTCTATTTAGATCTGGACTCGGGAAAACCGTAAGGGTGGTGGGGCTGGCAACCTAAAATGTGGCCAACCCCACCACCTCTGTTGTAGCCCTTTACCTACAGTGGCTTTTAGCCTTGTATTGGATGACTTCCGAAGTAAAAAAATGCTTGTCAAGTTAAGTTGAACTGCTCCAACTTTGCTGCCTATTTCTGTCTGTACAGGTACATGTATTTGTATCAGCCTCAGTCAAATGTTTCCATAATCTACATTTTCATCGGGACTCTTTGTTAATGCTCCTGGATTTAGGCCTTTTCACACTAGAGCCTCTGGACCCGGGTTGACAGTTAACCCAATGTGTACCCCGGGGCTAGGGTTGAATCTCGGTTTTTCAATCCCGAGTCGTGTCGACATTTGTATTGAGTTAACCCTTGGGTAAACTCACCTTGGCTCATTTCACAGGCTAGTTTTCAACCTGGGCCGGTGTTTTGACCCCGTGAAAGGAAATCTCAACCTGGTCTGGAGCAGGCCTAGGGATGAGTTCAACCCAGGTTGAAACCAATCTTGGGGTTGATGTAGGTTTAAAAACTTTACAGTTCGTAACTCGGTCAGAAATCGACGATGTGGAAAAACTGGGTTCATACGGTCCTTGAAAGTCCTTGAAAGTCCTTGAATTTCACTTTTCATTTTTCAAGGCCTTGAAAGTCCTTGAATTCCGAAAAAGGTCCTTGAAAGTCCTTGAATTTCAAAATGTGCTCCCCAAAAAAATTATTGATATTATATTTTAACCAAAATGGTAATAAAATGTGTTTTTTTTATTCCCTTTTTCCTTGTTTCAAAACCCGTTCCGATTCTAAAATCGTAAAGTGAAATTGCACATTTTGATTTTTATTACACAGAAGGTCCTTGAATTCTTCTATTATGGTCCTTGAAAGTCCTTGAAAAGTCCTTGAATTTGTTTGCTCAGAAAGTGTATGAACCCTGAAAAAGGCTTTACAAGTAATGGTGATATATACAGTGTGTACTTTGTGCGTGTTCATTAATTACTTGATAAACATTAATTAATTGCATGTACTTAATTAATGAAAAATCGTAACATACCTGTGTGAAATGATGGTTCATTTTGATGATCTATTTTGAAAAATTGTTAAATAATCCTGTGGGCAAATTGGCTAAAACTTAATTTGAAATGTAGGCTGACAGAGATCACAAGCAAACAGCATTTTTCTAAGAAAGGGCAACTGCGTGTGTAATGCTTATACGTAGGTTGTGTTTATGTGGATACTGCTCAATGTAACGTTTTTTTTTTTTTTTTTTTGAAAGCAAGAGCTGGTTGGCCTGTCAACCTGTATTTACAGTCAAGTGCTCAACAGATCACATTGCTAATATGTTTCCGCTTCTTAAATACGAGGGAAATCCTCATCATTCATGTACCGGAACTTGTACGTACACTTTCTGTAATTTAATTGTTTCTCGCAGGAGCACTTGACATATAGTACATTGTACCGCTTTGACCGAAAGTAACCTACATGTACTGGTTGGGTTTACCATGTTGCTATTCCAATTGCGATGACACCATTGTGTATAAACTCTGCATACATGTATGGGAACACGCATATATATGCAGTTTGCCTTGTTGTACTTTCCCAATACTTCCGAGGACAATGTTTTGTGTTTCCTATTGTTCCTTTAATATAACCCAACCCCATAGACTAAGCACGTACTTCTACGTGCGAGGACCGAATTTAACAAAGACTTGACTTGCGAGGACTGAAAGGTTTCTTTGTATTTTCTTTCTCCTCTTGTCCTCAGAAGTATATACAGAACCTGTACATGTACATGTATATGCGTACATGTGCAAAACTTGAATAGTTTGCCTAAATACTTGAATAATTTACCTGACAAAATGGTCAGATTTCAGGGTTTCCAATCGGGTGGTACATGGTCTGATAATTACGGATAATTACATGTAGCAAGTGCAATCAGAATATTAGTCATGGTGGGCCTCAAAAGTTGGAACGATGCCATTTCCTTTGGAAGGCTCCTTTCCAGGGGCCAATTTCATAGAGCTGCATAAGCACAAAAAGAAACCTTGCTTATTAGTAAAATCAGTTTACCAGCCAAAACTCCATGTGATCGTCGTGCTAAGCAAACATCTAAATACCAGTCGCAAGCAATATACATCACATGGACTTTTGGCTGGTAACCTGTTTTTATTAAGCAAGTTTTTTGTGTGCTTGAGTACAGTTTTTTAGTCGGGGTATCGCAGCGGTTTTGGCAGCCAAGCGAACCGCTACAATGTGTTTGTGCAGTCAAGCGTAACATAAACAATAATCCAACAATGGATTGGAACTGCACAAGCAGCGGCAAATGGCATCATCCGGCCAGGTAGCACTTTTTTTTTTACGCCATTTATGGCATCATCCGTACGCAAGGGGTTAAGCAATTTTTGTACTTGAGAAATTGGCCCCAGAACTACATTGTATGTGTTGTGTTCCCAAGTGTAACCGTGCACATTGCACATACCACCGTGCCAATTGCACATACCACCGTGCCATACAGGATTGCGTGGGGTCATCAGTTGTTCCAACAGGCAGTATTTTTGTTGAAGTATTCCAAGCGTCTCACCTTCTGAGACATTCCCAAAATGATTCATCATACAATGACTTGATAAGCCCTTGTCTCTCTTAAAAATTGCTATTGTTGGAAAGATCATTTAAACGTAGGCAACCATCCCTTGAAAATGCGTGGTTTACCCTGAAAATCATGGATGAAAGTAATTTCGGGTTGCCAGTTTGGTTCGGGAAAAGTACGACCATTGCAATATGCCAGTTCGGTATTTCAACTGCGCATACATGTGCACAATGACATTTTATCCCGAATGACCCACATGACTTAACGCGCGCATCTGAACGCAAAAGGTGGTCGCACAACGCGCACGTATTAAATTCAATCAGAATACGTGTTTGCGTAACATGGCATTACATTACGGCAGATATTTTATCCCGAATAACCTTTGACCTTTTGAAATACCGAACTGGCTTATTCAGAGTGGTGCCCTTTGCATTTTGGTTGCATACAGACTGCACTGTGCAGCACTAGTCTGAATCTCCTGCTTTGGTTTTGTTTCTTTATGGTAGAATGTTTACACTCTGATCTTTGAAACAGGTTACATGTAGGTAAGGCCCTGTCTGAATTACTTGGCTACGGCTGGATGTTACACACATATCTATGGTAGCGGCTGCAGCCACTTCCCATAGACTCGTGTGTAATTTCAAGCCGCAGCCAAGTAATTTGGACAGGGCCTAACTAACCAAAGAGAGTAAATTGTATGGGATTTCAGGGCAACGTGTGCCTTTTTAATAATGCAACAGATGGTGTCAAGCATCCAACCTATTGGTTTGTATGGTTCAGAATTCATGAATATTCATACATGTAGTTTGATTTTGTTTTCTGATTGGCTTGCAGGGCAGAATGAGCGTAGTGACAGGAGGTTACGGCTACGCCGTCTTGTGCCGAGTGTGTGGTGATAAAGCATCAGGATTTCACTATGGAGTCCATGCTTGCGAAGGATGCAAGGTATTTGGTTGTGTGATCTGTGCTCGGACCAGTCAGTATTGAGGAATTATTTAAGTGTTCAATTTTGAAAGCTGCCACGCCCATGCTCTGAATATTTCAATTTAATGGATTTTCTGATACTAACAAATTATAGAAATGTTTTTGAATAATTAAAAAGAAAACATTTACTTGACTATACACTGTATTTGTTTTTTTCCTAAAATATATTTTTAAACTCTGCTGTGAACAAAGATTGATATATGCTTGTACATTTTAAAGATGGGACGTTTACACGTTTAAACGTTTAAACCAAAAAGATTTAAATGCGTTTAGAAATTTTCCCAAACGTTTAAACGGAACTCAAATTAAAAAAATTGGACCTTGTATTTACGCAATCTACATTTCAGGTTTATTTACAAAAAAACAGATCTTTGTCAATTTATTTAATTTACAAAGAAATACAAACGCCTCTAGTATTACACAGTGTACTACACAATTGTTTGTGTTTGATGTTTTCAATACGCTGCTGGGCCACAATCAATGTTCGACGCGGACGGCACCTCTCTTTCCATCCTACACAAATACAGGGACGCGTGGCAGCCTTTTTGCAATTGTTGACTATACGTTTAACCGTTTAAATGCTACGGGAAAGTTGTGCTTAAACGTTTATCAAATTAAACGTAAATTCCCATCCTTAGTACATTGATAGGAATTACATGTACAAACATGTTGCTCCTAATTAAAAATGTGAAACTTATTACTGTTGCCTATCGTCAGTTGATCTTTTTCTTTTTAGAAAGCTCATTGGAAAGCTCACAACTTGACCTAATGTTAACAAATTAACAAATTAATTTGAAAATATATTTTTCAGGGTGACATGGCCCAAACGCACGGACATGGCAGCTTCAAGGGATAAACAAAAACCTGTTCTCTTCTGAGGTCTATGCCCTCTAGATATAAACTAAATTTGCAGAACTTTCTCAAGGTGGTGCACTTATCCAAATTACCCCATGTCACCCTTTGAAAGTGAAAACTCTAAATCTTTGTGGACATTTTCTTTTGTAGGTGTACATGTATGTACAGCTTTGGATAAAAAATTATTGGACCAACATCAAGCCATTTTGTTGCATACATGTATACCATGAATTTGTAACCGACAACCAATCGGGCAGGATCTAAATTACATTTGATTGAAACAAAAATGATGTAATGATTACAATTTTCAATTAACTTCATCCATCAATGCAAGGACCTTTGCATTCATCCGCTCATCGATAGTGGATCAGTAACACTGAGTTTGAACTTAATATCTAACTGGACGGTGTGTCCTTTGTATGGTTAATCATTGTCAGCCATCCGAATCGGATGATATTGGTATATCTGGGGCCATGGGTAAAGTGCATCTGGAGGTCACCTCGAAAAAAGTGATAGACCGGCTGAGTTGGCTCTATTCCACCCAAATTGCAGTGCACTAATCATTTGAGAAAGGGATATGAGTGTAAATGTGAACAGACAATAATTGTTGAAAAAGGAAGATATTTTTCAGAGATTTGTTGGACTTATTTTCTTGGAAGATCAAAAGAGAGGAGACAACATCACAAGAACCACAAAGCCCCCCCCCCACCCCCCCCCCCCCCAAAAAAAAAAAAATTAAAAAAACCTCAAATATATTAGTAAATAAAAACATAGTAACATAAATTGCAAAATAGTAAATAAATGCAAATAAAGAAGTAACCCTCCAAAGGAAACAAACAAATAAACAAAGAAATAAATTTAAAAAAAACCTTCTAATTTAACAAAATTCAACCGAGAACGGAATGTGTTTTCTGTTCTGGGTATGACTTCCAGAGAAAAATATTCAAGTATACTAAAATACACTCTTTATAATAACTTTTAATCTGTTGTAATATGTATGTAAGAGAGATAATTGGTTAAAAAGTGAACCACAAACGTGGTTTAACTACTTGGCAGACTTTGGTTCTTATATCTTTAAAAAGGCAAACATGAAAATCAACAGTTAAATATGAACGTGTTTTAAATAAAGGACAAGGTATACACAGGTCACTTCATCTAGATCGAATGACTTCAATGGCTAATCTCATGGTTTATTTGACATACTGTATATGGTACATGTATATTTATTTCTAGTTCATTAAGTTAGAGTACATTAATTTCTAGTTCATTAAATTAGAGAAAAGCTGTAAAAAAATTGAACCATTTAGACTGTTAGCTTTTCGCGGTACCTCAAAATGTATTTCAAATACAGTAGTTAAAGGTGACTCGTGACTCGGACTCGTGACTCAACCTGTATGACTCGGACTCGGACTCGGACTCGAGAGAGGTGACTTGGACTCGGACTCGATGTTTGGTGACTCGAATACAAGTCTGCTACTTGGTAGTAAAATTGGATGAAAAAAGACATCACTTTTGGATATTCAACTAAAGTTTACACTCAACTCTGTATTTTATGTATGTTGTAAATGCTTGTAAAAGAGAAAATCTGTCAACAAAAGGAACTGTTACAAGTGCCTAGTTAATGTTGCTATTAAATAGTTAAGGTAAATCGGGATAAAGAGAAAAAAAACACCTTTGGGTTAAACTAAAAATTCACAAAGTCAAATATTTTGTACCTACATGTATTGAGGGTGTGTTCGAGTAGCTCACCCGGGTCGACTCGGGTTAGCCCCGTGCCGTTCGATTAGCTCTGACATCATACTCGGGGCTCACTTGGGTCAGCCACCGCAGACCCTGCTCATGGAGCAGAGTCACTGGTGGAATTACGTCACATGCATGCGTAGTTAAATCTGATTACCCACAGATTCTACTGAGCGGGGAATTAAAAATGGCTGACCTCAAGGGCGATTGTGGAGTTAAGGACCTTGTTCCTATAAGAGCACAAAATCCACTTTTAAGTTATTGGACTTAACAAAATAGATTGCGACATTAAAAAGCAACAGGTATGTCCTAGATAGAGGGCAAGGTTTTTAATTTTTTTGTGGGAAATTTGTGGGTAAAACAACAATGAAGATGACAAAACGTAACACGAAAGTAAAGATGGCGAAAAACGCACTGATTCGCAAGACACCAACCGCAAATCATGTAAAAGAAATGCATTTTCTACCATAAGAAACTGTTCAAAATTACAAAAAATGATGTCATTAGAATTGAGAGAAGTATACTTTACGTTGATAAATTCATTTTGGAATGATAAAAACAACCTTGACTCGAAATTGATCAAATATAAAGAGGGGACCTTAACTACACAATCGCCGACTCAAGTGCTAGGTGACATCAACAGGAGAGGGCGTTTGAGCGTTCTATTAGCCCAGCTCTCGTGGCTAACCCGTCTGCCTTCACCCGAGTCGATCCGGGTAAGCTACTCGAACGCACCCATAAAGTTTTTAATGGCAACCTTGTCCTTTGGTGTATCAGTTCACCAGCAAATAAGGACACTGATGGCGATCAAATCTTTTGTGTGCTTTGGACCGCCAAAGGATATAAGATGATAAGAATTCCCAATGTGGAAAAATACCAAGTACCCGCCTATTGAATTCCCATTCTCATTCAATGCCCTCCCCCTCCCGGCCTCTTTGGAAATTCTGTTTACATGAATGTGTCATCAATATGTAGGACAAAGTGTAACTTCAAGATTGGAGGTTTAAAGTCGATTCGCCAAGCGAGGCCTAAGTAAACAGGCCCCAGCAAATGGAGTATGAAAGAGACCGGTATGCCCTTTAAAAACATCAGTCATGTATGCCGGTGACGTACCTGGCCTATTCAAAGTACTAATTGTCTCCATGTTCACGAACCCTGGTAGAGTCGGACACTTTGCGTAGGTGTACAATGGGTTTGAAATATTTGCAGGCAAGATTGATCACATGCACATCAAATGACTCGCAAGAGGCAACAAGCTTTGTTAATTAATAATTTCAGTTTATCGCCCACGTGGTCAGAGCATCTGGGCAAGTGCATGTTACAGCTGGTATTAGTGTTTACTGGACTGTTTTTTTTCTCATTAAAAAAAACCCAAAACGGCTATCGCTTTGTCAATGTTTGATATTGTATTTAGGTTTCGATATGTGTGACATCAACCCCCCAAAAAAATAATAAAAAAGAAATAAATAAAAAGAAATTGTGCATCGTTAAAATAGTTAACTTCACTTTGGCTGTTTGTGCCAGCTTTTGGTTTTCAATAGTTTAAGAAAGAGGTTGGTGTTCATGTATGTAAATTCAGTTCATCTTAATTATGTGCTTATCTTTTTTGTTATTCCACATGAGTACAGTTTATTCTATGAGGAAAAACAATGAAAATAAAATCTTATCTCTTGTATCATTCAGAATTTTCACAAACATGATCAGTATTTTGAGATGTTCTGTATGTGTGGTTTAAATAGAAATTGGAATTGGAGAATTTTGTTTATCATTTTGTAAATTTTTATTTTTTTTGGAAGGGGGTGTTGTGATTGATTTACAGATTTCTTGCCTGGTTGAAGACATAAGCATGATATAAAACTCCCAATCAGGTAGTCCTGTCTAGATTTATTATTTTTAACTAGTGCAGTGCCCGTCCAAAATGTGCCTGTTCGAAACAGACAAATTGATTGGCTTTCGTGAAATAAAGCCACGGGTGTATGTTTCCATGCCACACGTGTATCACAGCTTTGGAAGTGAGTTTCTTGGGAAGAGCTGTTTGGTAACACTGATGCGCATGCATCTAATTTGCATATTAGATCACGCCCATTGCATGCATGGTGATCTATACCTGTGGCAGTGCAGTGCAGTGCCTGTTCAAAATGTGCAGCAGTGCGTGGCGGTCTATACTGCCACGTTTGCAGATCTACATGTACATGCAGGCCTCCGGTATTCCCTGCTTTTTGCGCCGCTTTTTTGAGAACTGCTTATCTAAACAACTTCAAACTTGACACTGCACATTCTTGGGTCCTGAGCAATACACCTGCCATTTTCAACTTCATACAGTGCCCGGTTCTGGAGATAATCAAATTACGGACAGAAACACATACACACATACACACACACATACCTTTTTTTGCAGCCCTGTGGAGACATGGCATTGTTCTCCCCTTTGTCCCTGCAGTTAAGCAAACCCCATAGACTCAGTACACAAAATTCCTTGTGGAGACATCCTAACCCATACAAATGCCCTGTGGAGACCTATTCAGTCCCTTTGTGCGCATTGTGTTCATGTCTCCACAGGGTACGGAATATCTGTTCACACACAGTCATGTAAACGGGTGCAATCGTGGACCTCCCATTGTTCCTCTTTTGTTTATACTCTAACTTTTTCGGAAGGCCTCCCATTGGATTTTGTACACAATTTTCAATCGTGGACGTTAGGTCAAACGTGGACCCCTTTGTCTACGCTCGAATTCTTTTGTCCTAGGTCCACGATTGCCGGCATATACAAACTCACACACACACAGACAAAGATTCCCGGAATTATAGTTAGATATAATCAATTTTTATTTTTTTTTATTTTTTATTTTTATCCATGTCGTCACATTTGACATCCCAATCCACTCCCACTACAAACCTCCACCACTTCTCCGTTTAACTACAGGGGTTCCACTCGTGACTTAATCGTCTCTCGTTTCTCCCCTCCTCTTCCTCCCCCCATGTCCTCTTGCCGCAGGGCTTCTTCCGTCGCAGCATCCAGCAGAATGTCAAGTACCGGGTCTGCACCAAGGGGGACGAGTGCCTCATCATGCGGATCAACCGGAATCGCTGCCAGTACTGCCGGCTGAAGAAGTGCCTGTACGTCGGCATGTCCAAAGATGGTGAGCTTGATCCTCGCAGTGGTTCCTGGGCAGTTGAATAACAAGGGTCTACTGTATGGTTTTGATGGATGAGTTTTCATGTCTAACCCAAACCTGCAATTTGACTAAATGCTATAAAAAGCAAGGGACCATTTGTCAATAGTGGTCGGTCATTGTCTAAAAATGCGCATGCACAGTAACATACAACAGCAGTGACTCTAATCATTTCTTGAAAATAATTGGATTGGTGATGGGGGGATGCTCTTTCTAACACTGGTAATACTGTTGCATTCGGTATATTTCCTACATTTATTATACCATTCTGCACACTGCAAGACAGGTTGCACAAAAGATTCTGGCATTGTTGAGCAGGGTTCGACCTTAACTCTGGTCCGCTGGCCAAATGCCAGTTAAAACGGCGGTGGACTAGTTAAAACCCTTTCCAGAAAGTCCGGCGGGCCAGTTAAAATATGCTACCCCAACAAAAATTCACTATGTATAGTGCATGCATAGCCCAACCAACGCGCGCAGAAAATTATGCCAGCCAGCGCAAATGATTACAGCTAGTCTGCATATGTACATATTACTACCGTACCGAGTCGGAATGAAATAAAAATTAACTGCAATTTCTACAAAGACCGAGCTAGTCAGAATGAAATAAATATTAACCGCAATTTCTACAAAGCGGTGTAATGTATGCTAGTAGTTCATTGTTTACACAAAATGTATCAAAAATGTGTAAACAAAATACACTGGTAGTACCGGCTTGGCACAGTCAGTTGTTAAAAAATGTTGATTTTGAGAACGTGTAGCGTTTTCCGTGGACTTATAAAATCCAGCAAATAAACTATTTGCACTGACTTTCTTGTACAGCATAAGCACTGATGAAAACACTTTGTTAATTTTCTTCCCATTTCTCAATAACATTCCATCAGATGACTCTGATTATTAGTCTGTACTTGGGACTTAGTTCATAAGAACTCAAGAGGGATCAATTTTTCATGGTAAAACCTTCTTTCTCTTTATCTGCCACCATGCAAAGCCTCAAATCATATTCATTTTGGGTGGTCCCCAATAGATATCAAATACATTTTTGCACAAGGCAATGATAGGACACAGATTGACAACTTTTAAATTTCCATTTACATGACATTTGATGAATGACCGTTTGGAAGAACAATAATAATTAACAAAAATTAACATCCTGCTTATTCATAGCGTCAAGTAACTCAGTGATTTGTGTAAGTTGACTCTATCGTGGAGGAAAAAGTAAAATAAATAAATAAGCTCTCTGTAGTAACTCAGTTTTAAGTATCATTTTTATGGAGCTTTTTCTAACACCTCATAATAAAAAAATAGTACTTGAATAAAAAGCGGACCAGTGAAAATGCTGGTGGACTAGTTAAAAGTCCGGCCGGCCAGTGAAAGAAAAAGTTAAGGGGAAACCCTGTTGAGTGTTATCAGTGATTTATTTCCCTTTAAATTTTGAAAAGGGGCCAAGTTGCCAAATCCATTAACCCTAACCCTCCAGGGTATTTTGGCTAGAAACCCTGCCAGACGCATCAGATTGCATACTTTGTCACATTGACTTGTGTGCAAAGTGCAGCAAGGTCAAGCTGTCACCACAGATGCACTGTGCTGCGTCTGGTAGGGTTAGGGTTAAGCAGCTGTTGTCTGCATATTATAGCTGTGTTCCCCTTTGGCTTTTCGTCAATATGCTGCGACTTCCCTGCAGAGTAATAAACTTAACTCAAGTAGGAAGGAATGGAGAAACTGATGTCCCTGTTAAGTAACAGTTGGCCAGAATGTAAAACTGACAGGCCGACAGAGGCCAGGGTAGTTTGCCAGCAACTCTGATTACTGAGTAGTCCAATGGGAATACATCAGCCACGTACAGCAAACGTAAACAGTCTGTTCATTTAAATAAAAGTCCAAGTGGGCAAGAAAACACAGAGGAATTTTGACAGCGAGTTATGGTAACTTCCTGTGAAGTGACAGAAGGGAAAAGTCTAACAGGAACATGGCTGTATAGTCAATAACTGTTCACCGACTTATAATGTAAAACTTGATTGCCATGAGAGGTTTTTTTAATGACTCAATTCTGATACGGAGATCAGAGTGGTGATGCATATTGACTCGGATTTGGTTTCTGACCCTGAGCTTTGATGAAACAAGTTTGACAGTTTCTGATCTGTTTCTAATTTCCACCACCTGTCAGCCGTGCGCCTGGGACGATGCCCTAAGAAGTGCAAGCCCCAGGGCATGCTCATCCCGTCCCCGCCCAAGTCGCCCTCGGGCGAGTACATCATCAACCCAGAGGAGAGCCAGATGAAGATGGAACAGCTCATCCTGAGCATCCATGAGGCGCAGAAGAAGACGCTGTGGGATGGCTTCACCTTCAACGGCTGGAGCGAGTACTTCCCATCCCCGGTAAGACTCACTTCATTTTTTTCGCCATGGAGCGTCTGCCTGATTCAATCGGGAACCTGAACTGTTCGGACTGGGAATGACGTGGGAATACCGTGCAATCTTGTTTGCGAACAGTTTTCTATACAGAGCTAGTATACAAGTATATCAGGGTCGAACCCCAAATATAATAATCAAACTGATGTCACCAAACTAGTATGGTTACATTGCCCAAGGTCTTCTCTTTAAAATAATAGGTCACTCACCCAGATCAGGTCACTAATTACTGAGCAATAAGGTGTCTGCAACGAAATCAGTAAATAAAATTGGTGTCCAAATTAGTGTAGGATTTTGTGATGTTGACTGGTGTTTGTGCATGTAGGCGTGTGTTCACCCACACTGATCACCAGTCAATGTCACTGAATCCTACACAAATTTGGACGCAGAATTTTGTTTACTGATTCAAGCACCTCATGCTCAGAAATGCGTGATCTGATCTGGGTGAGTGACCTATCATTATATAAGAGAAGTAACGATACTCATTAGGTGAGATCAGTTTGATTGATATGGGATATACATGGTCTTCAGTTTCGTATGTTTTCTTGGCTCGTCCTGTATGTGTACATACTAATACTCGAGAAGAACCTATTCCAGGCAAAAACATGCATGGAATGAGGCGCATTTCCACAAGGGGCATACCACAGGGAACTTCAACATTTGGACTTTTGAAACACTTCCTTAGTTGTGAAGAAGTCGGAATTACTGGTTGATGTTGTCTGATAGTGGACACAGGGTGCAATGACTTTTAGATCAAAAGAACAGCAAGTTGTCAACTACGAAAGCCTTAATGTCCACCACTCCCATTGGCTGACCCCGAAGTACCGTGTATTCAATTTTTGCCTTTTAATTCTCTCTGGTAATGAAAGCAAGGATTCCTCAAAATTGAATTTGGTGCCTAAATCTCAAAAGCCTTAGAAGAAACCAGTGCAAAGTGTACGTGATGAAAAATTGACTGATGGGAGGAAAACCCTTGAATGATATTCGTGGAAAAAGCTGTGAAATCGGGCAGGGGCAGAAAATCACATCCACATGTTGACCCAGATGGGATTTGAACCCGGGTGACAGAGGAGAAAGGCAGGGAAAGGAATGCTTTGCCATCCTGATGTAATTTTCAGTGTTTCCCTGGGAAATTAGAAAGTGTGATTTGTTTTGTTTCTCACTGCGGGAAGGGCAACAAATGCCTGTCATGTTTAGCAGCTAAAAGAAACCACTTTCCCACCGTCTCCTGCTATCTTTTTGATCAATGCCAGGTTTGTAGAGTGGCTTTTAACCCCAACCCTGCTAAATGCAACAGAATGCACCAACGGTAAAAAGTTGTTGGAAATTGTTGCATTGAGCAGGCAACACATTTCTCCTGGTCTTATGTGTTTTGTTGCACCCAGCAGGCTTGCTGGTTGGTATACCAGCCTAAAGGGCCGGTCACACTGGCCACGATAAACGATAACGAAAACGATGTGAATAAACGCTCTCTATTGGTGGATGGAACGCGCGGTAATACGCGCGCGTTCCACCCACCAATAGAGAGCGTTTATTCACATCGTTTTCGTTTTCGTTCTCGTTATCGTGGCCAGTGTGACCGGCCCTTAACCCTACACAATGCAACAAAATCCACTGTTGCATGTTGTTGCATTTAGCAGGGTTCTTATTCAGCTTTGTTGCATTCTGTTGCATTTAGCAGGGTGCCTAGAGAATACCCTGTGGGGGTTAGGGTTAATGTCCAATGGGCATTTGGAACAATGACAATTTGGTAATTTAAAGCTGATGGACATTTTGTTGCTGTTCTGCTTTTCAGAAATGACAGGGTTAAAGGTAAAAAAAATAATCTGGCCACATTCTGAGTCTATTTATTGGTTCCTTTTATTATGATGAGTTTATTTTATTATTGGTAAACCCCCCAACATTATAGCAAGGTGGCTCAGTTGGTAGAGTGCTGGCATGGTAATCTAGAGGTCACAGGTTTGAATCCCACTCTTGTCAATTTTCTTCGTTCACCATAAAAATACAATTCAATTTCTTTGATTTGCCCTTTAAAAACAAATCAGATCAGCAGAAATGGCTGCGATGCACAGACCAAGCTTATCACTGATCTGGTGACAAACAATTTCACCCCGTCCATCACCCGCATCATTGGCTTTGCCAAGATGATCCCAGGCTTTCTGAATCTAGACAAGGACGATCAGATTATGCTACTCAAGGGCGGCTCGCTCGAGGTCCTACTAGTCCGTCTGGCCCACGTGATCACAGTCAAGGACGGGATGTGCGCGTTAATGGAGTATCATAAGGTGAGGGCAAAACCTGTTGCTTTTCCAGTTACATAGAGTTGTATTACATTTTTAGAGTGCTAAGTCCTCATTTCTGCACTCGGATTTTTTAAAGCCCCCTAGGCGTGGCCATCATTTGGAGGGTGTACATGTTGAGTTTGTGACTGAAGAACAGATTGAATTATCTGAAAGCGGCATCTTATCGCTGTTCTGCATGAGTCTCCTGCAAGTGTCTGTAACCATCGAGAACTGTTGCCCAAAAGAGAGTTGCAAGCATAAATACGCGCAGCAGGCTTCACGGCAGACAGCGTGTTAGCACTCTAGTCATTTGATTTAGCTCTTTGAATAGCTCTTACGTAAACAACAGGCCTTGTATTAAAATATTTTCCAACAATCTCTTCTTGGGGTAGCTTACTGTACATTTCACAAGCCCAAAAAAAGTTTGCTAACCCATATGATTATTTTACACTTATTGAAACATATATTTAAGCTGCAAAATCATTTAATTCACAATGGATATTCTTTTTCACTTGCCTGCTGGGCAACTCAAGACATGAAATTACAAACACACAGTAGATTTATCTACTTAATTGTACACCAACTATTAAAAACTATACGCTTTTAAAACTGTTTATCTGTTGTAAATACATGCAAAAGAGAAAAGTGGTCTACAAACGAACTGTAACTTTCAAGTGCCCAGAAAAAATTTGAGCCCAGATAAATTCAATTATTATTTTTTTTTAACCAAGGTAATCACAAACTGGGTAATAACTTATTGCCATGTATGTCTCATTTTGTAATGAGATAAATATCTCAAAAACTTTTTGAAAAAAAAGTTTCACAGGTTTAACTTGTAACTTGCCAAGACGACAACATACCGTGAAAACGTCGTGAATGGATAATGTCTCAAGCGCATCTGGTTTCCAAACTCACACCTTTAAGATCTCTTCTTCTTTTTTTGGAGCAGGAAATGAGAGAAGGTGAGATCCAGATGACGCCACTGATAGAGATCATCCAGGGAGTCATCGAGTTCGGCTTGAAATTCAAACAACTGGAGCTGACAAATTGCGAGGTCGCGCTCTTCACAGCGGTCATTTTATTATCAGCTGGTAGGTCATTGTGTTGTAACGAGCCTGTCGGTGTTAATTGGACCGAGTCAGGTCGGTTCATAGCAATACCTTGATTCAAGTGGAGAAATTATCATGCCAAGATTTAGGGTTGAATGGGATATTTTTGGAGCAAATGAGGGTGCTGTAACGATGCCATAGAAAAGAAGTGTAATAAGCCAGTTCGGTATTTTAACTGCACATGTGCACAATGACATTTTATCCCGAATGACCCACGTGACCTAATGCGCTTGTGTGAATGCAAAAGGTGGTCGTTCCCACAACGCGCACGTGTTAAATTAAATCATTACGTCAGCAATTTTATCCCGAATAACTTTTGACCTTTGAGATACCGAACTGGCTTATTGAAGTTTATTTATTGCATTAATTCATCAGTTACATTTTTACAATCTGTGATTCTTTTATTAAAGTTACTGAATATAAGCATTTTTTTCAATAGACCTGAAATTATTACTGCACTGTTTGTTGCACACTCATTTGCTACAAAATATGGGCTAGTGAGTCATTCTTTTCAACACCTTTTTACTTGGTCCCTCAATCAAGATCAACTCAGTTAAAATTTTAAAATTGTAAATCGGGTATCTAAGGACCTGTTTGTTTCACACAGATTCAGATGTCAATCAGTGATCCAACCACTGGTTTGCTCCACCTGTAGATGGAATCCAGGTGTGTGAATCAACGATCGGATCATTTATTGAGATCCGGATCTGTGTGAAACAAACAGCCTGAATTCTTGTCACTCTTTGGACTGTCAAGTCACGAAAAAGTGAATCTGACTAGTGGCCTTTACTTTACATCTTGGGTTTGCGTATGTGCACCATTTCTTGTCATAGTTTTGGTCATTTTACCCACAATCACTGACCAAAGGGGTCCTTGGCTCCATTCAAACCAAACCTGCCCAAAAAAAGAATGGAATAGTACACTTAGGAAATATGCCAATTGAAATGGCGTCACCAACCTCAGAAAGACTCCTTGTTTTTCCGGGCAAAAAATTTGTCGGGGGGTATTAAACTTGTTGAAGATTTTGACAAATCGTCCATTGTCAAGCATTCCCACATCAACGACCACAAAGTTGATTAGGACACGGCTGAGCTCATCGCTCCGATTCAGTCCTAGCATCTAAGATGCATCCGGGAAGCCATCGAGATCCGGAAGCACAACACAGTCCCACAAGATATCGGCTTTCACCTCAATGATATCTGGCTTCCACTCCTACAGAACCACGCACATCAGACTGATGGGTCCTCTATACCCTGGGTCCTCTCTCTACCTAGACTGTTGCCCTACGTTTCCATCCCAGTGGGCACACCACAAACCTATAGCTTGCTTTAGGATTCTAGCGACTTGGCATCCTCACAGGATGCAACTTAAGGTTAATTAAGGTTTACTTTCTTAGAGTTTAGGCATTCTCCTGAAGACGGTCAGAGCATACTGACCGGAACGTCAAGTTTATACCTCTGGTTCTTTTCAGAACCATTCTCTCAATTCGGTCGATCCACAACTCGGTGCGCCGCCAGCGGCAAGCCGGGGAGAGGCCAAATTACGTAGTGCATCATGGGAAAATGTCGACATCGGTTCTATCAAATCATACTTCTTACACCCCTTCTCCGTAAAATCTATCAACTCCTCTCTCTTCTTTCCCGCACAAGGTATTCCCCGATTAGTCAAAATAGCTTTAACTCATCCACTTGCTTTCGCGTGAAATCCATACTGCTGTCCACAATCTAATACAACGCGATAGACGCGATGTCTACCCCGGAAGTGGGAAATTGGCCTTTCCCAGCTTGCCGCTGGCGGCGCACTGAGTTGTGAATCGACCGAATTGAGAATATTTCCCACATGGTGTTTCCGCAAACCTTTTTATGCAAAGCCTCAAATCTTAGTTCAACTTGTTTTTAAAATTTTGGTTGTGCCTGTGTCTTTGGCCTTCCCCCAAAAACATCTCCGTGGATCCGTCAGTACCGCTGGTAGACATTTTACCAGGGCCAACTTTGAGGCCAGCACAATTCTATTACTTATTGGAAATTTTCTGTAAACCTTGTCATCCAGATCGTCCGGGCCTGCTGGTACCAGATGAAATTGAGACGCTACAGCTGCAGCTGGTACAGGCTCTGCAATCGCAGATACTCCTCAACCACCCCAACGACCGCCTAGTGTTTCCCCGTCTCATGATGAAGCTCTCCGACATCCGCCAGTTCAGCGTCACCAACTCCGACCGAATGATCAACGTCATGGACTCGAGAAGTTGAGGACAACCCCTCGTGTAAGCTCCAAGGCTTACGGAGTAGGGCAGTAGACTAGTTATTATTATTAATTTGTTCACTTTAAGCCCTTATTCCCACTGTGCATTGACTGCTGAGGGCGCTGTGCAGCTTTAGCAGTGAGTCAAATGGGCCTTTTCCATTTTGCTGGTGGTACGCGCGAACTGGTGTGGGCCCCCAAGCCTAGCACGTAAATGGCACATGGTGTATGTACAGAGTCTCGTACCGAATGTGCGCAAAAACACAGAATTTCATTCTGCGATCCCGTCAGTGGGATGTGCGCACCCCAGTGTAGAAAACGGCATGGAAAAGCCTGCAGTGTTTTTCACCAGGAAATGTCCGCCATGTGTGCATGGAGGTCATGTGTGGTTCTAGGCTCGATTTCACCGCTCCACTTACTCTTGGCGTAGACGTTCCACGAGCTATAGCGGAAACAATTCTATGCTAGAAGAAAATTCTCTGCAAAAGTGAGGGCGTTTCAGGGGTTAGCAAGGAATTTTGGGTTGTGCACATGTGTACATCCTGTAAAGGATTCTGTGCTTACAAGATTGTAGAATTTCTTGGTTAGTACTGTATAAGGCACAGAATGGTGACCATAAGCAGGGACTTTTGTGGTAAGCAGAACCATAAAATTGGACCCTGATCCTGTGGTTTTAATATTCGTGGATCTCCTAAGCATTTAAAAACAAATTGCATGCTAAGCGTAGTTTCATTTGACAGCCAGCCACAATTTCATCCTGACATATTGTATTTGACTATTTTTTTTCTAAGACGTAATGTTGCCTTGCAACAGAAACACAGCTAATTCGTCTAGAAAAAATGTTCGGCAGAATTTTGCTGAATGCTTAGCAAATTGCTAAGCTAGCAGTTTATTTCCATCAAAGCGAACCATTAAAATGATTTGCTTGCGGTAAATTCTGCTAAAGCTGTTCAATTTGTAGGCTAAGAATTCAAAGCAGGTTTCGTACAATGCTAAGCGCTTTTTAAAGCAGACGGACTTGCCATTTTGGCAGTTGTATTGGTTTACCGTAATTTTCTGATAACTTATTCCGACTAAAAAAAAAAAATCCCCTATATCTTGACTGATATAACCATGAATGCTTATGTAATTATGCATTTGTAACAGAGAAAAAAAAGGAAAACATTTAACTCTAATTGTCTCTTGCTATTAAAATTGGACCATGCATGAAGTCACGGGAAACAAATAATGTGGATTGTTCTTGATTTAACCGGAACATGCCAAGGGTTCCTTTGAAACTATGCGGCGTTCCAGTGGATGTGTGGAAAGTTCAGATTTTGGCACCCCCACCAATTTTCTGGAACACAGGGTTGCTCCCTCATCAGATATGTAATCAGTGTGGACATATCATTTCAAATGTTTGAAATACCTTGGCTGTGAGATTGCGCTTGTTCACTTATCTGTTGTCTTGGTGGAAGCATTGTGTGTGCACACAAGTGAAGGAGATGCTTGTGGGAACTTTGCACCGGAATGTAAGAGTCGTCTTTGTTCAGCACTCAATATTTTCTGTGGTTTTCCATTTTGACATTTGATCCTGCACTGAACAAGAGTATTCCCTGTCTGGTCAAGTGTGATGTCGTTATTTTATTGTCTCTTGATGTGTGGTCCTCGATGCTGGAAGAGGTATACAATAATTCTTACGAAATTCTTAAAAAGTGAGATCCTTCAGATATTTGTTTATAAAGTTGGCACATGCTATTCTACCTCCCTAAAATGCTTTGATAACCACCCCCCCCCCCCTAAAGGCAGTCATACTAAGAACAGATGGTGTGATTGTTGACTTATGAGTGGATGAATGCCAGACCATTATCTGTTAAATCTTTGCAACAAATAATATTTTCCATACAAGTAGATTTTTATTTTAAGATAAATTTTAAGCTGAAGATTTCGCTTTTTGTCATTATAATTGAGACAGTTATTTGAGACTCGTTTCCAGGAAAACCCAACAATGTCCCACATAATGCTGCATGAATTACAAGTTTCTTCCAAGTTCACCAAAACACTTGTGATTTAAATGTGGCTTTTGTTCATGATTTTGTCCGGATTTTCTGGGTACCGAGCTCATTTGTGAAAACTTGCAAATTGAATGAACAAGTTATATTGTTTCAACTGATCTTTCCCGTTGTTATTCCCGTCAAATTTAGTTCAGCACTCGTTTGTTCAGCTGGTTATAGTGTGCGTTGGGTGCGTTGTGATTTTCACTCTAAATGAAAATGTGCAATACATGTAGATTGTAAGTAATGTCTTCCCCATGTCGGTGATGAAATTTTGTTGAGATATATTAGTGTGATATGCTTTTATTCAGAAGGCCTGGCCCTTGTGCATGTGTGCATGACAGACAAGTAGTAAGCAAATGGTATCATGCTCAGTAAGGACTGGGAAGCCATTTATATATTTTCATTCACTTTGTGATTAATATTTTGAATGGGTCATAGCCATTTTGTTAACAGCTACATGCACACATGGAAGGTTACAGCAGTGTACCTATGGTTTATTTTGTTATAGACTGATCCATTAAGCTCCGCCCCTTGATAAATTGACCAATCACAGCTGCGACAGTCGTCTGACAAAAATGATGGACATGTGGCGGGTGCAGCTCTGATTGGTCAATATGTCAAAGCAGTGGTGTATAATGATTGGCCTATTTCACTGTGTACCTTTATGTAGGGATTGTTGTACCCTGTCAGATATTGCACATGGTTGTATCACTCATGGCGTCTGTTTTTACGTATTCTTGTCATTTTAGTGGTTTTCTTAGTCCTAACATTAACAAGTAAAACTGATATATACAAATATTTAACTGTTCATGAGTAATAAACACCTTTGCTGACAAAAATATAAAAAATTCCCCCTAAACGTCATTGATAATTAGTCACTTTTAACTAAACATTTGTCTTTTCTCGTTAAATATATTGTTCAAATTTCAGAATGTCCCCCCAAGTTAATTCTGAAATATTCATTGAATTTATTTTCAGATGTATTGCATTAATTGCGCTTTAGATGGCGACTTAATTGCCTTGCTAAGATACCAAAGCTCATGCATATTTTTATGTATAGATATTGATAGATGTAATGTTTATTGTTCTTATTGCATTTGCAAACAGCTGTAAAATGAGAACTGTTAAACAAACATTGTTGACAAAAGTTTTACATTTTCAGTGGAGTTTTAATAGACATTTGTTGGTGATTCTTCATATATTTTGCAAATGCCCATGAAAAGGTGTCAAATCTGGGGATACTTTTGTTAGACTGGAGGCCCAACCCCACTAATATTGGGACAAAAATGGGACAAACAGGACGTTCATTTCATTGATTGTTATGTGGCATAACTTGTATGCCATATTTGTACGATTTTAGGTAGTTTACTGATTTTCAAATACTGTAACTGCCCATTATTTTGCATCTGGGGTGTGTGTGTCCAGAAACCATCTTGGAAAACACACGCTGTGGTTTGTTTGATATTAATGTAAGGATGGAACCTGCGTCAGAGATGATGCAAATTTTTACCTTTCCTGACGTGGTATTGAGCAATGTGTGGTCAGTGCTTTCCGAGAGCCTGTGAGAAAAAAAAAATCCACAGGCCTTACTTGGAGGGGACTCGAACCCATGACCTCCTGCTTACCAGTGCAGACGTCTTGATGATGTGAAAACAAACCTACGGGGTTTTGGGCTTCTAAATGTTGGCACAAGTGAGATACGGCTGAAGTGATTGGACTATGGTATAACTGTCCTTGTGTGATTCGTTCACTGCCCTGTTCTTAAACATTCTGAAATTTCAAAGGAGTGAAACAAAGTTGAATATTTACACAGTAACTCTGTAGGATAGTTTTGTTCAAAATGTCGCACAACTCCTGTTCAGGGTGGATTTACTGGGGGGTACTTACTTAAATACTGAGTAAATTAAGCAAAAAAAAAAGAACCAAACAAACAAATCTAGACTTCTGTATGTAAATCAGAGATATTGGACATGGGTGTTTCCTTTGCCCCGTTGAGTGTTGCGCCCATGTTATTTATTTGAAAATCGGTTTACTATTTTTTTTTAATTGTATTTTTTTCGGCCAATAACTGTACATTGCTAGAATGTAATTTACAAAGTGTTGTACTGTCATATATGCACTTTCAAATTAAAAAGCATAATTATTGTATATATGTATATTTTGTGGAACATGCATTGTAACATAACACAAATAAAAAAAATGAAAATATAATGAACATGTGATTTCCAAAGTTGATTCTTTTACATTGTGCACGTGTTTAAATTAAATTGGTGCCATTGAAGTTTTAGCCCTCCCTCCACCCCTCTCCCAAAAAAAGTCAGCCCTCAGATATTGTTGAAAACCGGGGTGTGGGGTACGGACTCCTGCTTCCCCCTCCCGTGACCACTCCCCACAGTTAGACCACTACATACAGCTGGGGGGGGGGGGGGGGGGGGGATAGACCACCATCTTCATATTCTCGATATTACATGCACTAGCTTTTTACAGGTTTTGTTAAATCAAGGTTACCTGTAATATCAAAGCCAGGGTGGGGGTTCGAGGCAATACAGGTTTTTCATAAAAAACTCTTTCAAGTTTTACTTTTAGATGAGACATCAAACGAAAAAATCCACCAACGTTTAGTTACTTTACAAATAGCGAATTATTTGCGACCCCACAATAATAATTGTATCTTTGTATTTGTGTGCAGATGCGCAAATGCAACCGAGAATAAAAGCTTTTTTTGAGGGTTGAGGACAACCAAAATATGCACATACAAATATTTAGAAGTGAAAAAAATATGCTGGAAGAAAAAAGTGAAAAAAATTCTACATTTTGAAATGTTTGTAAAGTTTGCACATTTTCGTCGGTTGTTGATAATGGTCTTTATGTAAAAATTGTGTACCCACCCATGACAACTGGAACGTGCATTTATGCATAGTCAGAGAACTTTAATTTTAATATTTAACATATGCAAATTTCCGGGCGTATGTACTTGCTGCCATGGCAGCAGTACTAAATATTCATTAGCGAGGGCGTTAACATCCGGGTCTTTTTACCGCGCCGGCGCGCGCGCGGCCATAATGCATATCCACATAATACACGTACTTTTTGTTTCGCATGCGCTGCATGCAGCAGTTAGTTGGCTCTATGGTTGGCGCGAGGAAGTTCGCGCGAAAAATTATTCCGAAAATGGAACTTTTGGGGCAGTTGAACGAGATTGAAAAATCCTATGAAGATTTAGACGATTTAGAGGTAAGTATAGATACATCTGTGCTAAATATTATTGTTACTTTCATTGGGATTTTGCCCAAATTATTGAGCATATTGAACTCAATTCGTAATCAAATGTTTAACGTAGGCATGATATACTGATGACGGCCAACGTGTACCGCACACGTTTTGTATGACTCAGGTTTACACATTGTTTGCGCTACGCCTAATTTCATATTTTCATTTTAGGCCTGATTGCATCGTGTTGCCCAATGCCCGTACGTGTGGGGTGGGGGTTGGTAAACCAAAGGGGGTATAGGCCTAAATAAATGGCGCCTTTTAAAACTTTAGACAGAATTAGTTAAGGAGCCATTTACAGCCCAAGGCCAATTTTTGATGGCTGTAACTAGTAAATGCCCCGTGGGCCGCAGGATAACTTGCTCCTCCAGTATGCAGTAAATAGCACACATCAAGTTTTCCTGGTTGTCATGGTTGTGGTCAGTATCATGGGGCAGTGGTGGGAAAGAGTTCCGTATCCGGCCATTCTCGCGGTCGATGACATCACATCTTCTATGTCTTCCCCTTCCTCCTAGCGAAGAATCATGGAGAATCTCATGCCATGAGCCTGCCCTAGGCAGTAGTAGTACTAGTAGTAGTACTAGCTGGAATTTTCCAGCTACCTTCGTCCTATCAATTACACGGCACCTGGTGTGTTTGTTTTCCCCTTTGCGTTGCATTGCAACTCATGGCATTGATCCTTGTACAAAAGTTCCAACGAAGTTCCTGGATGTACGACCGCGAGAATCACTATTTTGAGGCTCTCCCTATATAAACTCCAACAAGTTCAAAAAGTGTCGCCTTTTATTTTTAGGGGATTTTAGAGAGGAAAGAGGGTTCAGTATAAACCCCTCCCCTTCTCTCTCTTTTACACCTCCCAAAGTCCCATTCTCCGGCCTCCACCACCAACCTCTACAACGCATCTCACTCCGTGTTAAATTTCTTTTTCTATTTCTTCGGAGAGGTCGTGGCCGGAATTGAACCTACAAGTAGGGAGTCCACCGTTTTGGACCGTATATATCTGAACCCATGCAAAATTAGGCCAATGAAAGTAGATTACTAGTTTCTCGTCAGAAATTTATCAAATTTTGGTGAGTTTTGTTTTCCATTATTTATTATTCATTATTTCTCATCAAGGAAAAATAGCCATAGACAATGGCATAGACGAGAGATTCGGACACAACCGATATTTCTGAATGAATAGGTGTCTTCGCAAAATACAGTTGGTATGTTGCATTCTGGGATACATTTGCGAAGATACAAAACACCGACTGCGCAAACAGAACAGAACCTTTTCGCTTGGGAGTAGTTTGCGTCGGATTTTCCCCGTTTTTTTTTGCAAAATAATGAATTTTTTTAGTGCGGGGCCAAAATTATATGCGGGCGCTGACGAGAAACTTGTAATCTACTTTCATTGGCCTTAGGGATCTTCAAACAATAATTAGTATTTTGAGTGGTCCACACTAATTGGTTAATGCGTTGTCACATGCACATCCTTCATGATGCTTCAACATGGCTGCCTACACGATCAGATGTGCTAACCATATGTGCACCCAAAATACGGTCTGTATTCAGTTTTCCCAGGCTGAATGGGTTCCTCTTCAATAAAGACACAAGGTGAGGTATGGACCGTCTGTTGTATAAGATCATTACGGGTACGTATAACGTTCTGATAACAAGAAGTACTCCAGCCTGCAGTTTTGCAGCAATTATGATAAGTGTCAAGAGTTTTACGGATGGGAACAATAAACCCACAAAAAGTTATTGTCGACAAAAATGCCGTAACTTTTCTGTTAATGTTTTGCAGTGTTCACCTGTCCATGCTGAGCTAACCAAACGACTGAGGAAGACCCTATATGCAGGAAGAGTGGATTCCCCAGGATTGTCTCTGCCACTCACAGGTAAATGCTCCAAACTGATACTCGCAACTATGCAATGGTGCATGACTGTAGTTAAACAATCGTAACCCCAGGTACACACTTGCATCTTGCTGCATTGATGCACCGATGTGGTAGTATTAACGTGTGGACCTTTATGAACAAAATGAACAGCAATTTCCGAGATTTAATTTTTGGGATTGGCTTTCTTTAACCCTAACCCTGCCAGACGCAGCACAGTGCATCTGTGGTGACAGCTTCACTTTGCTGCACTCCGCACACAAGTCAATGTGACAAAGTATGTGTGCCAATCTCTGCATTTTCAATCCATTATTGGGGTATTGTGTACGTTATGCTTGGCTGCACAAGCCTCTTGTTTCCATTTCGCTTGGCTGCACAACCCGGCTTGGCGCCCCCATGTAATGCCTGGTGTCTAGGGGATAACCATAGTTAACCCCTTGAGTACGTTTTTTTACGGGAGACGTCGGGGTGTCGCGGCGGCTCTGGCAGCAAAGCGAAAAGACCACAATGTGTTTGTGCAGTCAAGCATAACACACAATAATCCAACAACGGATTAAAACTGCACCAACAGTGGCAAACGGCGTCATCCGGCCTGGTGGCACTGTTGTTTTTTTTTGCGCCATATGGCGTCTTCCGTACGCAAAGGGTTAACCATTGTTCAGCTAACTGTTTTGCTGAGCCCTGTTTAGTCAACAGTGTCCAGTCGTTCATCTGGAACCAGCCTACATGTACAGGGCATGGTCATGCTGGTCATCAGTAGCAATATTGTGCTAAACTGTGACAGCTGTGACAAGTTGCAATCTGATGCGTCTGGCAGGGTTTCTAGCCAAAATACCCTGGAGGGTTAAGGTTAATGGATACCTGGGTACCTGTGCTTTTTTTCAATCGGGTACCCAATTCCCGTACTACCCATAAATGCACACCCCTAATTATTACCACCTCAAACTGCTGGTGTGGTGAATTTTCAAACTCAAGCTACGATCCATGTGTGTTCCTTTGCAGACATTGTGGTGGAATTATTTGAGAATGCTGATCAGGGTCACCTCGGGCAACTGAGCAAGAGACACGTGGCAAACCTCACCAGGTACAGTTAACCTACCAGTGCAACTTTGTTCAGTTTTCTGAGTAGTCTAAGACACTCGGTTTCTTAGTTGTCTTTTCGTTTTTGCTTGTTCTGTATAGGAGGTCCAATGCCACTCAGTGTAGTCTCTTCCTCAGCATGATCTATGCCAAGCGTCTGCGAGAAAGCAACCCAGAGTATGTAACGAGAATCAAACCGGCGGAACTGTTCCTGGTATCGATGGTAGGCAGACTCTAGTTGTAATTGCCATACATGGGAGCAACATATTAGAGTTTTACAGCATATCAGTACAAGATTGTGTATGCTGTATAGGCATTTATTTTACTTGATGAAACTTGTAATACTATTAAATAAAGTGTGATTCGGGCCAGAACGTTTTCCGTGATCTCGGTGTACAATCTAGACACACCTCTATTCCATCAAGTTTTTAAATTTGTGGATCAAAGCCAAAATATCGCAGTGAGGTGAAACTTGTTTCTAAAACCCTCCTTCAAGCATTGCTTTCAGCGGTAATTTTTTGGGTCAGTACGAGATGCCAGCATGCGTCAGCACAAACAGAATAATTAGATCTTGAGTGTGTTGCCGTGTAGTACAGATTTACAGAAGTGACGGAACGGAGTGAGGATAACCACTTTTAGCTTTGTAACCTGCTGATGGTGTGATACTCTGACACTTTCTTGGTTTGAATGTGCTACAGATGATTGCAACCAAGTTTCTGTATGATGAGGGGGAAGAAGAGGAACTGTACAACGATGAATGGGCTGAGGCAGGTAGGCATGTCCTAGCATCTTGCATGATTCTACAAGGCCGGTCATCAGTTTTGATGTTGACCACATGCACAACATGGCACATTAGAAGCAAGTTGGATCGGAAACTATACTTAACCCCTTGCCACCGGTTGACACAAATATGTGCGGATTGAAAATTACCACCTGGCCAGTTGACGTCTATGTGTGCCAATCTCTGCATTTTCAATCCATTATTGGGGTATTGTGTACGTTATGCTTGGCTGCACAAGCCTCTTGTTTCCATTTCGCTTGGCTGCACAACCCGGCTTGGCGCCCCCATGTAATGCCTGGTGTCTAGGGGATAACCATAGTTAACCCCTTGAGTACGTTTTTTTACGGGAGACGTCGGGGTGTCGCGGCGGCTCTGGCAGCAAAGCGAAAAGACCACAATGTGTTTGTGCAGTCAAGCATAACACACAATAATCCAACAACGGATTAAAACTGCACCAACAGTGGCAAACGGCGTCATCCGGCCTGGTGGCACTGTTGTTTTTTTTTGCGCCATATGGCGTCTTCCGTACGCAAAGGGTTAACCATTGTTCAGCTAACTGTTTTGCTGAGCCCTGTTTAGTCAACAGTGTCCAGTCGTTCATCTGGAACCAGCCTACATGTACAGGGCATGGTCATGCTGGTCATCAGTAGCAATATTGTGCTAAACTGTGACAGCTGTGACAAGTTTGACTAGATTCGTTCGTGCCTGAATCTTTGAACTATTATGTCAGCCGTTAAGACATTGAAATAGTAAGCAGGAGTTCATGGGTTCCTATCTTAGCCAAGTAACATGTGTTTTTCTCAGGAAGGGCAACTTCTCACACAAATATTGTAGATAGTTCGTTACGGGCTTATCAGAATTCCATACGTAACATGAATACCGATCCTGTTTCATAAGTTTACAGCCATCTCATGATCAGTTTCCTCTTCCCGTTTTCAGCGAAAATTGACGTGAATCGAGTGCACGATCTGGAGATGGAGTTTCTGGCAGCCATCGTAAGTATAGTCTCTGCTTCCATACTGGATGTATTGATTTAACCCTACGTGTGCCATGACAATATACACGCACTGTTACACCACGGTGACCTACTTAACAAAACAGTGCCATGGCACACTGTAGAGTTAAAGAACTGATTGAAAATTGAGGCTTGAAACTGTGTTGATTTATATTTTTGAAGGCCATGGAGACTGGGTGGGATATTTGAAATATACTGATTCATTGATGTTTAACAATTTACGAATGTTTTAATTCTGGTACTAAAACCAAGGATTCCCCAAAATCGCATATTGTGAGATTTGTCAGGATTTTTTCTGATTTCAGAATTTTTAAAGAATCTCTTTTGCAATCTGGAATTCCCGTGGTGTTGTCCTAAAGGTGTTTTTACATGTAAAAGTGGATATAGACCAATAAAATGGATATTTTAAGGGGGTGCCTTTAGGCAAATACAAACTATATGTTGATCTGGGGTCCTCGTGAATTTGTGTGGATTTTTCATTTTTTGGGCCAGTCTCACCCCTGCAGGTCTTTAAAAAGTCTTAAAAAGTCTGAAATCGACTTTTCTTAATTTAAGGCCTTAAAAAGCATTAAAAAGTATTAAATTGAGTTCTCCAAGGTCTTAAAAAGAATTTTTTTATCAGCTCGTAAATAACAATCACAGAGCCTGTATAAAAAATCAGCTATTGGAACCTATAGCAATTTTTTTCTTTCCGGAAAGCTGATCGCATGTGGTAGACACATTGTATTTACCAAGCGTTCCAATCCCGAGATCCAAAATCCACCCATACACCTAGTGTCGGTCCGCGAAATTTCAGTCTTAAATTTCGGTCTTAAATTTCGGTTAAGGCAGCATTAAAAGGGTCTTAAAAAGTCTTAAATTTGACGTTCCGAAACATGCAGATACCCTGCCCCTGATATTGCACTGTAGATCGCAAGCCTGAAGAAACCTGTGAAGAGAAGACGAAGAAATGTTCAGTTTTAGAGGTGGGAGGAAAACCCCAGAGTAATATTGTCGGGAAAACCAACAGAATCAGGCAGGGACTGCAAACCCAATCCATGTGTTAGCCTGGGTAGCATTTGAACCCGGGTCACACAGTTGGAAGGCAGGGAAAGCACGGCCAACCTGACATCAGTAACATTGATGTATAATGCGGCTTTGTCAATTCTGGGTTTCTGGACCTCATGGGTATGTCTTTGAAAGACCTGTTTTGACTATGCATCATTACCAAATCCACAAGATGTATTACGGTGGATTGAGGGTATTTAATGTCCTTTTTTTTTCCTAGCCCCTGTGGTATTTTTGCTAGGAACCTTCCAGAATCTGTAAAAATCCAACACTGCAGTGTCCGAATTATGGATGGGAGTTTACGTTTAATTTGATAAACGTTTAGCAAAACTTTCCCGTAGTGTTTAAACGTTTAGTCAATTGCATAAAGGCTGCCGCCAGTCCCAGTATTTGTGTAGGACGTAGGAGAGGTGCCGTCCACGTCGAGCATTGATCTTGTCCCAGCAGCGTATTGAAAACATCAAGTAGAATCAATGAGAATTTACGTGATTTTGTTTTAGGACTGGAAACTTCTGGTTGATCCTTTGGATTTCTACGAGTTCTTGCTGGCAGTGGAGACAAGGTCAGTTAGCAATGCTTTTGTGGTTTTTTGTTTTTACTCCAACTAACCGTTTTACCAACCGCCAACAATTTTTTTTTTGGGAGGGGGGGGGGGGGGGGTGATCCCTGGCTATACGGCATTCTGGGTTTATGACTTCTGACTAGTGCCCACCCGAACAAAGATACTGACAATTTGGTCGCAGGTTCGATTCCCGCTCCTGCCAGTTTCTTTGTTTACTTTGAAAGTGTATTCACATTTACCAAGTCGGTTTCCCTTGAGGATTGTTTGACGAATTAACAAATTAATTTGTTTAGTTTGATCTTTCTTCAATTGTAGATTGGATTACCTGATAAAATGAGATGATTTGTACTTTGTAGTTATGTTACATTGTTTGTTGTATCTCAGTGTCTTGTATAATTCAATGAAGTTATTTTATTCTCAACTTTGAGTTACATCATTTCTCCAACTGCGTTTGCTTGCATGTCTGTGTAAAGATGTTTGATTTATTAAGGAGATATAAATTCTGCCTGACGATGTTTCATTAAGGGAATAAATATGTGCTGGGCCGGTTTTAAACGTACGTTTAAAACCGCCTTGGGGCCTGGTCGCTTGATAATGACCCGAGCCGAAGGCGAGGGTCATTATCAGCGTCCAGGCCCCAAGGCGGTTTTAAACGTACGTTTAAAACCGGCCCAGCACATATTTATTCCCATTCATAAAATACCTTTTTGTATAATTAAGCAAAAACCACCGACAATTATAAATTTCCAATGATTTTGTTCAATTTGTTTTTACCTTGGTTTGTAAAACACCCCTTCAGCTATTTAATGGTTCGTGCCACGTGCGAGTAGTGGTAAACATTTTCTTATATGGAAATTGACGCGGGCGCGACGCGCTCGCCAGGTGGTTGCAGAACGCAGCAGTGCCGGTGTAGTGTGAAATTATGGACTCTAAATACGGACGCATCGGTAGTATTGCGCTTGCGTTATTAGGAGAGTGACTGGTCGCTCGAGTGTTCAACCAATAAAATGGACCAGATTTTGTAGGACTCTACATTTCGTGTGACACCGGAAAAAATGTTTAAAACCGCGCCGTGTTTAAACAACTTTCAGCCGTGTTTAAACAACCGTTTAAACACACCCACGTGACAGGCTTTCGACCAATAGGGATAGTGAAACTCGCTGAGGCATTTATGAATGTGACATTCAGCTTTACACCGGATTTAAAACTCTTGGGGGAAAATAGCAAGAATGGGAATATTCGTGACATTTTTTTTGGTCTTTACACTGCCTCTTAATTTTGTAGGATTGCACTGAATGAAGGCAGAAAAAGAGGTTGGTTTACGTACACGGACCTGAGTATCCTGATGCAGCATCCATCATGGTATGAAGTCTGCTTTACACTGTTGGAGCATATGGTTAAGGTGAGTATAACGGTATTGTAAGATTTTATTGATCTCTTATTTGTCCTGGATAGCCTGATTGATTCTTAGGCATTGTTCACCGTTAACTCCCAGATTTGAATGGGAAAAGAGGAAGAAAATTTCCTTTTTTTAAACGGGGGGGGGGGGGGGGGGGGGGGGGGGGGGGGGGGGGGGTTGGTTGGTTGGTTGGTTGGTTGGTTTGAGCTGAGGCCACAGAGGTGGGAGGCAACGTAAGTACCAAGATGCCAACCTGAGTGGTGATGCCAAGGTAGTAGGCAAATCCCAATTGTGACCAACCACCCCCAAACCAGGCGGAATGTTTTTTTTTTATATGGGAGATTTTTACACAATTGAATTGCTGGCATTTTTAAGTTTTAAAATATATGACGTTTGCCGACTTCCGCCTGGTTTTGGGGTGGTGGGTCACAATTGTTGAGACTGACTGAAGTTAAAACACATGTCATGTCAAAGCATTGCTGGGTTTGTGTAAATAGAAAATTTACTTAGTTCGTCCATTAGCAAGACTTCAAGTCTATACCTTGCAGGTGAGTTCCTTCACTAGCCCTTGGCATGGTCATTTGCAAAAACAATACTTTAACTCATTTCTTTCAAGGGAAGGAATACATTTCTGAAAATTTCAGCACATTTGTGTGGGTTTATGGCCGTATGTTTTTTCTGAAATGGGCAGCTTAAAATCTTTTAGGTTTTTAAATTGCAGTATTTCAAAAATGTAAAGCATGTTTTGACCATCCTTTCATCATTACTTTTCCACGTTTTCCCACATTTTTTCCATTTATGATACTAGAATATGCATTGTTATATTATATTTGAACTCACTTGCAGGCGATTAGTGTATGCACCCTTGTCTACACCCTCTGTGCCGCTACCACTATGTGGTCTGCATTGCTCATCCACCAAGCCAACATTCCTCCTCAACCTATCAACGGGTGCCTTCCTCTCCCCCTCGGACCCCACTTGGCCAAGTCCACGGAGACCCCTCACATCTACAACCATCTCTTGCTGGACTTGGTGCTGCACCTCTACCTGACCCAAGATCCCGGACTGACCCCAGCGTTTTCCACCGCCACCCACTGCGCTGTGCCTTGGTACCAACCGGGACTCTCAAGAAATGGGCGGTTCCTTGGGTTGCCTGCTGAAGGGGTTTCCCAGAAGAGTGCTGGAGATGGTCCATCGGCCCCTTGTCAGTGTTTGAACCAGCGTGGCAGTGAAGACGATAGATCCCAACAGCAGCAAGTTAGTCAGAGATGTTGCTCTCCCGTAAGATCCTGGTCACAGCTCTATCACACCCTGACCACCCAGATGAGTAGGCTGAAAGAAACCCTTGTGGTGTTTTGTGATGCCTTGCTGACGGCTTGGTCAGAAATACCAACCCATAGATCCTTCTGGACTGGGCGTGGCATCCTCGACCGACACCTCCCATCGTCCATGCTTGTGCACCCACTTACAACAGGCAGCGGTTGTAGACACGAATCCAGAACCAATCAGAACTCAACCGATAGTGCCGTGGAGGAGACCCGTCCAGCATGTTCTCGGACAGTTGATAGCTTAAACCTACAAGGACCACTCCTAAACGAGAGGTGCAACAACTCACAGCAGTCTCGGCGTGTTGGGTCTCACCGTGGAGGTGCAGAGAAGCTTGTGCCCTCGCTCTTTTCGGATTGGAACGTGGGTTTCAAAACCAGTTCTGAAATTTTGGTCACAATGTGAGTCCAGTGTTTGTGAAGGGGGGGCTTCAGTCTGTAAAGTGCGCAAGAATCTTCATGTACAGTGGAACGCCGCTATAACGAACATCGCGGGATTCACAGATTTTGTTTGGTATAGCGATCATTCGGTATAGCGATTTTCAGCCGCCGGTGTAGCGTGAAATTTTGTCACCATGAAATATTTTATTATTGCACATGCCTCCTTAAATCGATTATTACGAGAGTGGTCGGTCATGTGAGAGGGTTTAACCAATAATAGGGAAGAGGAGTCGAATATTCATGGAGTCAGATATTCATATGACACCAGTCTGCCGCGTGCCCATTTTTCAACATGGCATCCGTTGTTTTTAATAGCGCCCTCTTGCATTGTATTTGAAGTGTGGCCTCTTTTGATTGTAATTGAACATGTGCCGGCCATTGAATCATGTAATTACATGATCATACTTTCTAAGCTTACCGAATTATAAAACAACAGTTGACTTTTTCCTTCTATTCCTTGGGGAAGTAATAGCCACCTGTCACTCTTCAACATAAAGCTGCGGCCGTTTAGAAATTACAAACAGCCCAAATAACTGGTAAATTTTTTTTAATCCGTTGCCTTTTTTCAACAACAATGTTCGGTATGTTTTGTACAGAAAATTTGGGAGCCATTACAAGGATGGTGTTCGGTATAGCCGAATGTTCGGTATAGCGGTGTTCGGTATAGCGGCGTTCCACTGTTCTAATCGGTTTGCCTGTTGTGTTAAGATGTGGCCCACTCTGGTACAGTGTATTTGAACTGTGCATGTTCTGGCATTTTCTATCTATGGAAAATTCATTGTATTTTTCAATCACTTTTTTGTGTGAATTTATATAAAGAAACCTGTCAACTTTAGATAAATGATGACTTGTTGCTTTTGGTTTGTCATCTGTTTCTTGTTTTGTTACATTGCTTTTAAAACCTCTATTAAACGATTAGATTATTTCATTTTTTTTTTTTTACTTAATCACATACACTGACGTGATACACAGCGATTGTACAAAAATAATTTATTACTCATTTACCAGATTGTACCACTAATCTTAAGACGGGCTTGCATTTGTCACATTGAGAGGTCTTTATCATTGGACATTTTTGTGGCTAACTTTGTTGGGCAGTTAAGTTATATGAGCTGGAGAAATTGCATATATCCAAGACACTTTTTCAAAATCAGTGTGCCTGCTTGGGTACCGTATGTCCGCTACACTTTTCTGCAAAGCGGAATTCCCAAGCAAGCAGAAGTCTTCCAAAAATGTTTTAAAGAATGCTAATAGTTTTGGTAGTTGGTTTTGAATTAGTGTATTAATTATACATAATTGCAGTGTCGGTGATTCTTTGGGATTTTTTTTAATATTCTGTTAAGTCGTGTAAAGAAGTGTAAAATATTCCATCCCTTTCCCCAGTCCTCCGAAGGGTCTGGTACTCGGACTTCAATATCTCCCAACTCTGTTGATTTGTTTGGTAACTTAACAAGTTTTATCTCTAAAGAACAAAAGTGACGAAACCAAAGTTGCCATTATTTTACAATGTATTTGCAGTATGTCCTGCTGTACAGTTTTCAAACGGCCCTTGTGTGGACTTAACAATACAATTAACCCCAAGTCTGACGAAAGTCAGTCTGCATCTTTGTGTACCAAAAAAAAAGAAACTTGAATGTACCTGGCTGTTTTCCCTTTGCACTTTATTGCAGTTATAATAGAACAAAAGTCTTTCCTAGGGCTAAATTTCATAGGGTTGTATAATGGTATGCAGAAAACCTTACTTGCTTAAGCGCCTATAAAGGTTATTCGGGATAAAAGTTCTGACGTAATGTCACGCCATGTTACGCGAACGCCCATTCTGATTGAATTTAACACGTGTGCGTTGTGCGACCACCTTTTGCGTTCACACGCGCGCTACGGTCACGCGGGTCATTCGGGATGAAATGGCATTGTGCACACTGTATGCGTAGTTGAAATACCAAATTGGCTTATTTCATGCATGGAGATTTCTATTGTTGCGTCACTATTTTAAGCAAATTCCGCCTCTGAAGTTAGTAAGCTCCTTTTTATGCTTAAAGCTTAGTCTCTCTGAAATAGACGGAGGTTAACAGCAGAGAATTGTGTGCTAAGCAATCCTATGAAATTTGGCCAAGTTCAAAAATGGCAGAAGTTTGCCATGACTTCTGTTAATGGTTCTAGAAGAACTCCTTCCCCCTACTCCAACCTAAAAAGACAGTGTTAACCAAAAAAAACACCACATTATCTATAATTTATGTATTTTCATTTATTCACCCACCTATGGAAATTGAAATATCTGTGACTGCTAGTATTGCACTGGCTAACTATTTTCACTTTTCTTCATGCGGTGGTCATTGTAGTATTTTTATTTTTCTAATTCGACCGGAAAGGGGAAACGGAGTTGTGTAAAAGTAACCTTAGGGCGAAAAATGCGTTTCGCCTTAACGTCATAGGTACCTTTTCTAGGCAGAATTTTACCGTCGCAAATTTTTTTATTTTGTTCTTTGTGTTCTAAATAGCATAATTCTGAAGTTTGCTCAAATAAGGTAAAGTTTGGGTTAGGTTACAGTAAAAAGAAATGTGTGCACAACTCTATGGGATTTCGCCTTAACGTCGAACCTAGCGTAATATATATTTATACATGTATATATTTTGTTATGTAGTGGTGATATACTTCACTCAGTTAAGGATCACAAGGTTCGCTGGACTGTAAACCTATACAGTATGCTGGATAACAATTGATTTGAAGCTATGTATTATAGATGGGTGTAGTGATCTGCAGATACCAGATCCTGGTATTTGTTCCTTGGCTTGGGCAATTCCATGCAGCAGTCGACTCGAAGCGATTCCAGCATTGGAATCGGAATTTCTATTCCATTTTTGTTTGTAGTTAACTCCTTGAAGTAGCCAATTCCTGCTTCCTTGAAATAGGATTCCATGCATCTCCAGATGATTCTGAAACTGACCGACTCCAAAAAGGATTTAAAGATTGTCGAATCTCTGAAAAGAGTGCAGGCAACACTATCAGAGCTAGCTGTCACACGGATTCAAGGAATGCGCCATGTTCAAATGGAATTGCAATTCGTACGGGAGTCAACTCCAAAAGTGTTGGAGACACCCAAGCCTAATGAGTAGAACACTGTCCAAAAACGTATCTGAAAAGTATCCCGGAATCCTTCAAAAGTGGTTCCTTCAAAGTTGTTTGCTTTATAAATTTATGATTCCATATTTACCGTCAGATTTAATATCAAACCTAATTTATTAGCATAACAGTGATTCGTTTCATGTATTATAATGCTCAGGTTTTTAGTTACTGTTCATTTACTGGACTTTTAAACTGCAATGTTCTCAGTATTTGGTAGCGGTTTACAATTACACTAATATTCTGTAAGGAGATGTGGCACTCCCCACATGGAACCAAATGTCTTCTCAGTGGTTTGACTAGTGCGCTTTAGCCATCTTCAGGAGACTGACTGATGAGTCTCCTGATGGCTGGAGCATACTAGTCAAGAATGTTTAGAACTCGGGTTCTAAACTGGAATTACTATACCTCATACATATTCATGATCAGAGCTGAATTCTAACTGGTCAATTCACCAACATGTTTTTGCTATTAAATACTTGCTTGTACACGAGGCTTTTGCCGTACATTGTACGCGAGTGTTACAGTCATCGTTTTATGCCACGGGACGGTTAATGAAATGATACTGGTCTCGACGAAATTACACAATTTTTGACAATGCAGCTGAATATGTATGAGGTATAGCAAAACAAATATAACGTTTGATTTCGGATGGACCGTCTATATCTCCCCTCGGTTTTTGGAAGTTGACAAACTAGTTTGTCCAATACCTTGAGGAGAATATCAACTATTCACCCTCAAACCATGTTTACCTTTGTATACTGTTGCACATCTTCTTCCAAGGATACACGATGCAGACCACTACATCTTGAATGGGTATGTGATGTTCTTATCTGTGTGCATCATTTTTTCCCGCTTGCAAAAAGGAAATCCTACATGTATGTACATGTACACCCACACGTGGTACTGAATTTGACAAGCATTGTTAATTTTCTTTTGTGTATTGCCAGTTGGGGTTGCTAGGAGGTCTGTGTCCCTAAGTAATGTGCATTAAATATGTAGATCACATCAGCACCCCAGCCCCATATTTCAAAGTCAGAAATTTTGTGAGTTTTTGGTGGCAACATCTTAAAAAGTTGACATTTTGTGTCGAGAATCACGCCTCTCGACCATCTTTCAGCCACAATAAGTACTTTACAACTTTCAGTATAGGTTTACATATTTTGCAGTCGGCTGCCAAATCCAAACACAAATAACTACACAATTGTACCCAAGACACCTTGTATTTGTTGCAACCTAAAACTGTTTTTTTTTTTTTACGATTATTCCAGGATTAGTTTTTTTTATTTTCATTTATCAGGTGTTTTACGTAAGAATTATGGATTTTTAAAAATCCAAGTAGAATTTTACCTAACAAAACACAAAATACGTTTATTCAGTGGTAGCCTTATTTATTACACCCGGAATGTGCGGTAGGTTTATTTATTTGCATGATGCACTCGGTTGTTAATGATCTCATTATGATTAATAATTTGATTCATGGGTACAAATTGAGGGGTGTTACCATGCTGTTTACCCTCGCAATCCTGTGTGCTGGTTTTAATTACCGTCAGATATTGTTGCTTAACTTGCTTTGATCAATAAATATTTTATTGGGATTCTTGGAATAAAATTGTTTCATTTAGTAGCCAATTAATATTTAAAAAACGTGTTTTATAAAGTGCCCAGTGAAAAACGTTTGGAGAGTAATTTTGAAGCCAAAATAGGCTCTGGTACACCCTGGACTTGAGATACCCCCCCCCCACAAGAAGTCCATTAGCCATTTAGAGGTATGGCGGACACAATAGGAGGGCGCTATTTGATTTGGGTAAACATTTTGTGAAACCACAAATTCCAGTGAAAGTCAGAATCGGATATTGTTTTGAGTTAAAGTACAATCCATAGATCATGCCTAATCTTCACCTTTGAAATTTCCTGTGGTTTAACAAAAGGTACACCCAAATCAAATAGCGCCCTCTCCTATTGTGTCCGCCATACCTCTAAAAGGCTAATGGGTGTCAGATCGGAAGATCTTGGGGGGGGGGGGGGGGGGGGGTGTCAGATCGGAAGATCTTGGGGGGGGGGGGGGCGGGGGCGGGGGCGGGGGCACGGGCACGGGCACGGGCACGGGCACACACACTCCACTGGTTGGTTTAATGCGATCACCCTGTCTCCAAACAGCTCTCGCAGCCGAGCCATCACATTTCTTCTGTGTGAAGGAGCACCGTCTTGTGCCCACTAGAGGTGCCTCAACTGCCCATTTTGTTGGCGCTGGAATCGAGGCCTCTCATCCAGGAAAGGGACCACTGGTGATAAATCAGGCAAGGCCTTGTTAGAGTTGGCGCAAGTGGGTTTTGACCTAGTCACCTTATCTCACCTCTGTGCAGTCAACCGTAAAAAAATATGCAGCAAAAATGGTATCAAAAGAAGCAGAAAGGGTTACTCTACGAGTACATCCATGTAACGTAAGTCCATGTTTACACTTCAATTTTTATACAGTAGAAAATTTTAAAAGTGTAAGATTTTTTTTGACTCGCACTGTATGTCAGAAAAAAAAGTTCCAGTGCCTTACAAATTGCATGACAAGTGGCCAATAAGATGGAAAGGAAAACCCTACATACAATTACAGGTGTCAGTAATGAAAATTGTATTTGTAAATAAAAAGTGATTTGTTTATTTTTATTTGAAGATTTTGACTATTTTCTAAACTACGAACCTTCACTATGTATTAAACATACTCCCACGAATCTTCAGAACCAGTTTAAATCACATTTGAAAAATAACTTTTGAGCCGAAAACGAAAAAAAAAAGGGGGGGGGGGAAGTGGTTTCCCTTGCCATTTTCAAGTCGAAAAAATGGGTTGCCTTCAAAATTGCCGCAAGGTAAGAGAATGGAATAGAGACTTCACCCCTGCAATTTCAGATGAAATATTGGATCAACAGTGTATTTTTTTTTAAATTGTTTTTTAAATGTCGTTTTGGGCCAAAAATGGCAAGGGGTATCCCCCTACCATTTTTTAGGTCGAAAAATAAGTATTAAATTTCACCTCTGTAATCAATGTTATTTTTTTATGATTTTTAAAAACATTTTCATATTTTTAAAAGATTATAAAAATGACAATTACAAGATTTCTAGCAGGAGGAAGTATAGGAACGAGAAAACACCCAAGGAAATATTCTTCAGATCAATGCATGTTTGTTTTTCATTGGGGATCTAAACCAACCGTGGAATAGTCAGCGATTCAGCCAGAGCAAGTTCAAGTGGCGACCACTAGTCGATTTTTCCTGGTACCCAGTATGTATTTCGTGTACAGGTTACCGTGGAAAATCGACCAGTGGTTGACAAATAGTCGCCGCTCGAACTTGCTCTGAAAGAGAATAGAATGGAAGAAACGGCTTCGGAATTTAAAATGTCTGGGACTAGACTGAATTTTCAACGATTTTTTTTTTTAAATGCAATAATCTTAAAAAATATTTTAAAACATTTCAATATGTATATCATGGAATTAGATTAGACTCGAAATGTGTTTCTGGCACTTACACGTCTCTAACACGTTTAATTTTAGATACCTAGTATCAATATTGGATTTTTAAAATAATAACATTTAATGTTAACAAAATTGCATATTTGTTGAAGATATAATGAAAAACAATGATATTTCAAGCAGATATGCTATATACGTTAAGGCAGCAAATGGATTTCTGGCACTCTTCTACGTCTCCAGAATCAATTTCAGCCAAATTTGGGAAATGTCGTTTTGGGCCAAAATCGACAAAGGGGCACCCCTAACCACAATTTTGTTAAAAAATAAATTGCCTTCAAACTAAATTAAATTAAATTAAATTCAGGGATGTGATTTTTCCGTTTTTCAACTAACGTGAATCATGTGAATCCGTTGAGAAAATCGGGGTTTAACTTGCAGTAAGAGATACAGATTGGAATGGAGATTTCGCTGCCGTTCAATTTCAGATGTCTGGTATCAATACTGCATTTTTAATGAATTTTTAGAAATTCCATAATAAAAAAATCACAAGTTTTTAAATATTTCTATTAAATTATGCTTAGATTAATCTGGAAATGCATTTCTAGTATTTTTACGCGTTTCTAAAATCAATTTTTTTGGCAAATTTGGCGAGAGTCGTTTTGGGGCCAAAATCAACAAAAATGGCAAGGGGCACCTCTTAACTATTTTTCACTTTCAGGTTGAAAAATAAGTTGCCTTCAAAATTGCAGCAGAGATAGAGAATGGATAGAGACTTCACCTCTTAAATTTCACCTCTGTAATCAATGTTAGTTTTTTATGATTTTGAAAATGAAAATTACAAGATTTCTAGCAGGAGGAAGTATGGGAACGAGAAAACACCCAAGGAAATATTCGTCAGATTAATGCATGTTTGTTTTTCATTGGGGATCTAAACCAACCGTGGAATAGTCAGCGATTCAGCAAGAGCAAGTTCTAGTGGCGACCACTAGTCGGTTTCGCCTGGTACCCAATATGTATTTCGTGTACAGGTTACTGTGGAAAATCGACCAGCAGTTGACAAATAGTCGCCGCTCGAACTTGCTCATGTTAACCTGGTTAACTGGAAATGCTGCCTAACCAACTGCAAACGCTGCTTTAACGTTAGTCTGCAAATTTATTTTCTTGAATGCATGTGTGTTTGGGCAAGACTTTACAAAGTGGTTACAGTTTTAGAGTTTAAGCTTCAACGTTTTTTGTTTACGTTATCAGTATCAATTGGATAAGACGAGAATTGCTTTATCTGTTTGTTGTTGCAGACAGGCACTCGCTTTCTGATTTGCTGTGTGCCAGAAGGTTGTGATCATAGAAGATGACAAAGTTACAGCCGCTGGACAATTCAAGTGAAGCCATGTACAGGAAGAACAAAAGATTGCGCGGGGCTGGCTTGTGTTAGCTATAACGTGTGGTACCCAGATATAGAAAGAAAGTGACTACAACCGTGACTCCGACCAGTCGGAATTTTGTGCGAAATTGTTGCGAATGTTGTGATGAAGACATTCCGGTAGCCAGCATGGCTTCTCTCTGACGGACATCCAACCGATGCTCAACAAACTTGGAAAGAAAAACACCACCATGCCATTGCTTTGTAGGCGGTGCGATCGCCGTTCCTTGGTGTAACCAGTTGACACTAGAGCTAATTTGTGCTTCACGAAGCACGGATATCAGCCTATATAGCCCTTTGAAAGGTTTTTCTGAACTGACTCGCACTGACCACAAGTTGACCCCCGAAATTGCCAAAGCATCCAAGTTATGAGGCTTGGCCCAGAGATGTAAATAACCAACTTTGACATCAAGACTGTTGGAGAAGCAGCATTTCGTAATTTTGAAGAAAATGACCCCTACTGACCATTAGGTGACCATTGGCCAAATTCTTTGTACACCCTATATGAGGCTTGGCCTAGAGATGTAAATAACCAGCTTCGACATCAAGACTGTGGGAGAAAAAGCACTTCGTAATTTTGAACAAAATGACCCCTTACTGACCATTAGGTGACCATTGGCCGAAATATGTGTACACAATATATGAGGCTTGGTCCAGAGATGTAAATAACCAACTTTGACATCAAGACTGTGGGAGAAGAAGCATTTTGTAATTTTTAAGAAAATAACCCCCGACTGACCGTTAGGTGACCATTGGCCGAAATATGTGTACACCATATATGAGGCTTCGTCCAGAGATGTAAATAGCCAACTTTGACGTCAAGACTATGCGAGAAGCAGCATTTCGTAATTTTGAAGAAAATTACCGCTACTGACCATTAGGTGACCATTGGCCAAATTATTTGTACACCCTATATGTGGTTTGGTCTAGAGATGTAAATAACCAACTTTGACATCAAGACTGTGTGAGAAGAAGCATTTCGTAATTTTGAAGAAAATGACCGCTACTGACCATTAGGTGACCATTGGCCAAATTATTTGTACACCCATATGTGGTTTGGTCTAGAGATGTAAATAACCAACTTTGACATCAAGACTGTGTGAGGAGAAGCATTTCGTAATTTTGAAGAAAATTACCCCCGACTGACCATTAGGTGACCATTGGCCAAATTATGTGTACACCATATATGAGGCTTTGTCCAGAGATGTAAATAACCAATTTTGACATCAAGACTGTGGGAGAAGAAGCATTTCGTAATTTTGAAGAAAATTACCCAGACTGACCATGGGTGACCATTGGCCAAATTCTGTGAACAACCAATATGAGGCTTGGTCCAAAGATGTAACTGACCAAGTCCGACATTAATTGGACCAAGACTGTGGGAGAAGAAGCATTTTGAATTTTTAAAGAAAATGACCCCACTGACCATTAGGTGACCACTGGCCAAATTCTGTGAACAACTCATATGTAGCTTGGTCCAAAGATGTAACTGACCAAGTCTGACATTAATTGGACCAAGACTGTGGGAGAAGAAGCATTTTGTATTTTTGAAGAAAATTACCACTAGTGACCACTAGGTGACCTCTGACCCCACATGCTGGTCACTTGAGATAGAACTCAAGTCAAGAAGATCCTGTCCAAATTTGGCTAAAATCGCCCAAAGATTTTGGCAGATATGGCATTTTTTGTGAGCGTTTGCCCGAAGAAAGAAAGAAAGAAAGAAAGAAGGGGGGGGGGGAGAAATGCGACGATCACAATATACCAGCCTGCTTCGCAAGGCTGATATAAAGTAAGAAATGCGACGAATACAATATACCAGCCTGCTTCGCAAGGCTGATATAAATACGCCTATACTTGAAGAGATTGTTTACGGCAATGTATCGTTCGATGTTCAAAGCGTCAGCGTCTATAAAGAATTTTGGTTTAAAAATGCTTCGAAGAAAGCTACCAATTGGCAGGCGAGGTCCCCGTAAATTCAGACTTGTATACCACCGTGGAATACGCCGCTAAGGCTGCAGCCATTTACCGGTGCCGAGGTTAGCCACCGCCAGAGACGCCAGCAGCGCTCGCCGTGCGCGCGTGTCCCGTATACCGCCTGGATACCAACAGCAAGTTTGAGCGGCGACTATTTGTCAACCACCAGTAAATTTTCCATGGTAACTTTTACACGAAATAAATATTGGGTACCAGGCAAAATCGAGATGAACAAATTTGCTATATTTCCCGCCAAAGCAATAAAGCAGACGACAGACGCACACTTCGCGCACGCATGATCTAATATCAGTCGTGGTCGGAGGTGTGGATACGTTATCCATTTTGACAGAGATTTTGGCGTTTTCTTGACGACATACACATGGAAACAAGGCCAGCAAATTTCTTGTCAAGTTGACCAGATTGCATGTTGTCATGCGTTAAGACAAGACATTTGAGTCATACTGACAAGATTGTGATAAGTTAACACTGGAACAAGTTATTTTCATTTGACAAGAAAGCGCCGTCGTGTTCGTTGCGCATACGCCAATTTTAGGCCAGTGACTGGACATTGCGACAAGACATACTTCATGATAATGCCAAGTTATAATGTGGAAGCTGTAGTGGAAGCCCAAACCCCGCCCCCACCAGTAGTGCAACCCGTCTGAATAGGTAAAACCACGCCCCTTTTCCCCGTTTTTCCCGGCCTCTCGACCAATCAGAACGCTGGATTTTGACCACGTGACACCTCATTAGCATAAAATTGTGGAGGTGACCCGTACCATGTATAGTAGGGGTGTACGTATACCGGAGGGGCGTATATATTAATAAAAATAAATTTGTGTATTAAACATTATATTAATTATTTGTACATTACTATACTTATAATATACCTAGCATAATAACATATTAACACAAATAGAAAAATAGAGTTGTAAATGGAGGATTAAGTACCTTTCTCATTGTTTGTGATGTGACTAGAACCCGTGGTGACCTCCGTTGCGAATGGTTTAACCCTGGACGCGGATCACGGTGTGCAGCCCAAGGACGGGCTTTACGCGTCACGACATGTCCGACCAAATTGAAACTGTCCGCTCTTATCTTCCAGAAAGTATACAGGATGCGCAACTGTATTAGTTACTACTGAATGCGTACGATATAAATACGAGAACCAGTACTCTTTGAACGGTCTTTTTCGAGTTTAAATGTCAATCGGCTGTTGACAAACAGACGTCTTCCCGATAAAATACACTGAGGAATCATGGCTCCATGGGATAATGTACTCCGTGCATTTCCGTCCATCATCAGCGGATGGCGCACTGCCGGCCGACCCGGCCGTGGTCGTTCGCGTTTCACCCATGACATCAGGCTATACCATTTGGCCGGATTTGCGTTGGGCCTATAACTTTTAAAGTACATTCTCGCTGCATATGGCATTTGTATATGAACTGCACTTATGTAAATTAAACAGTCCAGAAGCACAGCAGCATAATCGCACGGTATAGTCCGATACTGTCAGAGATGTTCACGGTAAATTCCAGAGAGCTAATAATCCATTCCTCCTTCCAGGGCCGGAGTGATGGACAGCCCCACAATGGTATAGATATTCCTCATATCTTATCAGCCCGCAACACCAGTTTCACCATGGAGGTAGTACCTCTATGGTTTCACCATGGTTTCACAAAGGATATCCGACCACACATTGCCACCAGAAATATCAAAGTAAAATTGTACGCAAAAACCTATGACATCTCGTGTGCGCGGGTGGGGGTATGAAAAACACAAAATTTTCGCGTAGCTCACTGTGCAGGAAAATGTACACGTTCATCTGTACTACGTATTGTCCACGTACGTACAGGCCAATCGGAGTAGCACAGTTGGTTCGATCAAACGTTCTTAAACTTTAATCCCCAGATAAAAGCCCCGATTAAAGATAGTGTTTGGTCACATCGAATTAGCTTTAATCACAAAACCTACATGACATTGTGTGTGCACAACAGGCCGGAATGGATTTTCGTGCGTTACCCCGAATATCCCCACAAGTAGAAAAGATTACACCATTAAAAACGTAACTTTGGTTTCGTCTAAAATGTATGGATCATTAAGTTTAACAACCACGGTTACCTTCCAGGAGCGTGCCGCTGCGCACTTGTTTACTAACAAGATAGTTGTTGACGCATAATGCAGCTATATGCATTTCATTACCCCGCTGGACATTATAAGCGTTGCAACGTTATTGTACGAACAAAGGCGACAAAGATGCTAAGGTGGCCTTGGTGACTGTCCACAAACCAATACAGTCGATCATTGCTTCACACAGTCATGGTCTATACACGGAGTCTGTTAACCGTCATATAAACACATTCCATTTGCAATACAATTCGAATTTATTCAGTGTTTGTTCAAAAATATATGTATATATTTATTTATGTTTACAAACTGTTCATATATTGAGGATTCCCTTAATCGTCATTTCCATAATTGGAGACATTTACTTTGAAATGGACGAACATTATGACATGTAGTAAATTTACACGACACGATTGGGAAATATTCATCGGTTCAAGCCCTGTTCTTTCAACCTTGGAGGAATCGTAGAGTGTCATATCATTTTTTATTTTTTTTTATAAAAGGAAAGTCCAAAAGTCGGGACAAAGTTCGAAGAATTCTTCTATACACGTGGTGTTGGCGCAATCGGTCACCTCGGTTCAATAGCAAACCTAAATCATGAGGAGGCTATTATTATGTTTGTGTATAGAGCTAAGGTCGACGGCTATATGCACGCCCTTTCGTATGTGTTAACAACTTTGCGTACGAGCTATTAGCAAACTAAATTTTAAATTGATATACAAAAATACAAATGTACAAATGAAATGTAAATACGTAAAACATATGGTAAAATAACTCATTAAACGTAAAAACATACAAAACGCACGAAAACGGTAGACGGAACGATGTAAAAACAAACGACTAAATAATGTAAAACACAAATAAAACTTAAAAGTTTTGAATAGGGCCTGCAAATAAAATATTCAGCGTTACAAAAAGTTTCAGACAAAATGTGCCCAATTAGAATAACAAATATTTTGTTTCTCTCTCTCTCTCTCTCTCTTTGGGTTACTCATGATTTTATACTTATACATGTAGTTGTTATTGTATTATTTATAGTAGTGTACATTTTTCATTTTTGTTTTATATTTTATCTCTGATATTATTTCTTACTGTAGAGTATAAACACTAGTACTTATGCACACACTTAATTGGTTTATGTCGTCCCACACAAGACCGAATATGCAAATACAAGTACCCAAAGAGAAAACTAAGAAACAAATAAGCATTAAATAAATTAAGACACCGAAACGAAAAAAGAAATTGACAGAATTCCATAATTGGCCAACGGGTAATTCAAGTTTCAAGTATTTTATTTACACTCACTCCAATAACACAAATCTGAATCGTTCTCATTAAAAATAAAATCATATGCCTAACTACGCAAATTATTAAGGATGTGTATCCGAAACGGGTATCCGATACCCGACCGCTAATGTCAGGAACCGGTTCCAGATTATGGAATCGAGTACCGTAACCGAAATAACATATTACATGCACTTGGTAATTTTGCAGGCAACAAAAACAAGTTTGAATGTCATTTGTGGGGAATTCAGAATGAAAACCAAGTTACATGGAGAAACAAAACAGATTAACGTTTATAACGCTTGAGAAAATGTAATTTACACCGTAAAGCTATGGAGCTCACTGTACCCCGTGCATCTTGCTGCATTGAATCACCAATGTGGTAGTATTCATGTGCAGACCATAATGCGAACAAATATGGAAATCAATTTCCGAGATTTAATTTTTGGATTGGCTTTCTGTAACGGGTATATTCCCGTACTACACGTATGCATTTTGTCGTGTAATACGCACATACATTCTTTTGTATTTGACAATCGAAAAGATGCTTAGATGTCAAAGTAAACTTTAAAACAAAATGCACAACTAAAAGTCTATTCGTCACTTTTTTGTATAGTTTGAGGTAATATTTAACAAGTCATACTTTAGGAAACATCTATTTCTTAGTCCTGGCAATATAGCACGCAATCTGTCTTGTCAACAAACCGTCAAATAGAAACTTGTTGGTGAAAATATCCAATGCATGTAAACATTATGCATGTGTAATCGTTTACCGGAATTTTAACCTAATCTGTTTTGGCTTTGAACGCCTATAACAATCAATGATAATTACCAGTGTTTTGCCCTGCAAATACCTAAACTGTTAGCGAGTAAAATCGTAGTCAGTGAATATCGAAAGGAACAGTTCACAATAGGTAATGTAATTTCTATTTAACATGTACATGTATTACGTACACGGTTCCGAAGTATTGACATTTTGCACAACTTCTGTACTTTATAACAATTCATGACATTACGACATCGAAAGTGTGTTATTAATAACCATATGGTAGGGTGTCAAAGTTTTGAACTTGGACCCGTTTGGTGTAAACCACCTGATAAAACTTCTTTTCTTCTTTGGTTTCGATGTTCATCGTTTTCTTATTTCTTGATATCTTATAGGGGTCAACGACTTGTACTTTAGAGGGACCGACCTTGTGGACCATTTGAAACATTCGATCAAAATTCACGATCGACTGGTTGCGATAATTTAATGTTATACCGCGGACTTTACAGAAGGTCGTGTTCCCGCTTTTATCCGGTTTAGCCAATTTATAGGCATAGTTTTTGGGTCCGCCCGACACGAATGACGAAATATGGTTGTCCGAATCAATTTCGTTGGTGAGTTCCCCCAAATAATCCCCAATGTCGGGTTCCCGTTCTCCCTCTCGGCTGACATATATCACACTATCGGTGTCGTAATACAATACCCTACGATCTAGACCTTCTAACAGTTCGTATAGTTTGAGCCTGGCCTGTGCCGTTGTGTAAGCCGCGATGACTACGTTGGTCCGTCCAGAAGGCTCGACGAAATCTTCAGTATTCTGCCACTGGACTTCAACCATTTCCTCCGAGACAAAATTAGCGCTGCTGATCTCAATATCATCTCTCGTCATCATCTCAAAGTATTCGGAAGGATTGCTAATGTGGGTTGTCTTCGCCATGTTAGGTCGCTGACCAAACTTGCCCCAAAAGCTATTCAGCATAAGTTTAGCCAGTGCCCTCAGCCCGGGGTTTTTCTGGATTTTATCCCATTCTAGCTGGATGCCTTCCCTGTCAGAGTAATTCTTGATGTAGTCATGCTTTTGCTCCTCTGTATGACACCATGCTGGCCAGTCACTCGCTTCCTGCTTCATCTTCAAAAATGCATTGACGTATGAAGCGAACAGCCCACCTTCCTTTGTGTCGGGATCATACATGGAAACTTCCTCAAAATGCCAGACCTCGTAGGTCTCCAAAATCCGGTAGCCCATCTGAAGTGCCTTTTGAAGTTCCATGGTCACCCAAGTACCCACGATAGCGCGTTCTTCGTCGGTGTGGAGACAAGGTGACTGCTGCATTGATTCGCTGCATGTGGCACATAGTGGAAACATGAGTCGCCCGCGTGTCTTGTAGGGGATGACCGGGTGATACAGTCCTCTGGGAGGAAGCACTTTACACTTGACCAGGCCCTCGTATTCGCTGATATCACGGAAGTTCTCCGTGATGATGGTGGGGTGGCCGATGGGGTACTTCCCGTACTTATTGATGTAGGGGTATAGACTGGTAAAGTCCACGTATTTGATTTTCTCCCCGGGCACAGCTTCGTAGAAGAGTCGGGTGGCGTTGGTGCGACCTCCACAGAATGCATCGCGTGGGATAAGAGGGGTAGGAATCTCCAAGGCCGATATAAACATTTTCATAGCGGTATCCTTCTTGAGCTCGGCATCGAAGTCGCATTCCCACTGCTCGATGTATTGGTAGCCGTGATCGATGATGAACTTGCGTCTCTCGAGCGTCTTCTGATAGAGTTCCTCCATGGTTAGGCCGTTGAAGGGGTGTTTTGTTTCACGTGATAAGCACGTGTGTCCATGATGAATACATCCTTGGAACTCCATGACGGTCTTCATGCCATCAACCTCGAAGTAACCGTCGACTTTGTATTTGCCCACGTGTACTTCTCCATTATTTGCAGCGTGTTGAATATATTGACCGGTTTTATGTGCCATCCATTTCAGCCACTGGAGCGCCTTGACGGACTGTCTGTCGTTTGACCTGTATCCCTGAGGGTGGATGATGCCGATAGTGTCGGGATCCAAGTACTTGGTCCGGTATACCAAGTTACACGCAGAGGCGATGGTGATGCAGTGCTGAAAGGGGTCAATGCCAGGGGTAGTATCATCCTCCGTCATCTCCATGAACAGCGCTCTAAAGCGCAGACAGCAGCGACGGAGAATGTCGACATCTGACCGACAGTATTTAATGATTTCCTGTCTGAAATCAAAGGGGTCATTTCGGTGCAGATCGTACCACTCCTTGAATTTTTGCCGGTCGGCGGGTTTCATGGCGTCAGGGTTATAGTATCGCATATCGGGAAGATGGGGCAGGACTTTCTCTTGATTGGCCCTTGTATTAAAGAAGTGGGGGAAGTAGCCTTTAGCCAACTCCTTCAGTCCGAATGTGCTGGGTAGTTTAGCGAGTGCCATGGGGAGAAAATTAAGGGAGTCAATAAACTTCATATCGTTGACTTCCACCTTAATGCTCATAACCTTCGCACCATTTAAAATGACTTCGGGTAGAACTGCATTATCGTACAAGTATCGCAGAATGAAAAAAGAATCATATCCCTTGAAGTTGTGACACAGGACGACGGCTCCAGCATTTTCCTCCCCAAACAGCCATTCACAGAATTTCTTTTGAGTGTCGAGTCCCTGAAACACGTGCTCTCTGTCCCCGCAACGTTGACAAGTGACGTCTTCTCTGTCTAAGCATTCGCCGCATACTTTGTGAGCGATGCATAAATTGGGGTCGTGGATCCCAGTTTCCTGCATACACTCAAAATCAAAGAAGATGTAAGATGTCTCATTTTCATAGTTATCTTCCTTTTCTTTTGGCTGACCGTTCATTTCTTTGGCTGTTTTTGCACCCACGGTAGGCTGCATGTAACACAGATGATCTTGTGGGACGTACTCTTTGCAGACGGAGCAGTATTTTTCGCCACACACGTGATCTTTGCCTCTATGATGCGACCGGCTGATGAACTGACTGCAATCCTTGCACCTGTAGTGTGTCTTGCAAACGGATGTGCCCCGACTGTTTCTCTTCAAATGATTCTGAAAACATGTCGAACTTTTGAAGTGTCGATTGCAGTCACGACAGTAGGTCCACTCCTCCTCCACGCAGTTGGCTTGAAAACACAGCTTGCAGGAGTTTTTGCATCGATGGTCTTCGGGGTGATCGAACCCTTTCAGACACGTGACACAAAAATAGCTGCGGTTTACAAAGGCCGGCATCTTGGTGATAACGTCGTAGTGCCCGTGGTGATAATACAAACATAGCTGTTTGTCTGCTGGTGGACCTTTGAAGATGATAGAGTTTGCATGTTCTTTAGACGCCACCAAAATCTGATATCCGGAAAGAACGCGTTGAAATAAGTTGATTTCCTCCACGCCGCACTTCGCAAAAGGAATCCCAGCCAGCTTGTGAAGATCCTCAGCGAGATTCTGTTGAATCGTACATCCTTTACGGATGGCTTCCCAGCTTTCATGGCCCTCAATTTTAGCTTTTGCTGTGACTATAGCTCTAGCGCAGCACAGTTCATCTTTGTTGATAATTTGTATGATGCATTTTTTCTCTTTGAGGAAGCGTTCGAAATTGACATAACGTTTCTTGGGAATCTTTCCCCCAAGTGGCATGGTCACGTGAGTTATGTTAATATGGAGACTGCTATCCAAGGAGAATTGTTCATTACTTTGGATCACCTGCTCGATTCGAGCCAGAAGTCGTTCCGGTGTCAATTGATCCTTGGTGATGAACGGTAACTGGATAGGGTAGTCGAGCTCGGGACACCTAACCACCATACGCACGAGATCTTTAGGTCCAGCACCAGCCATCAACGTGTCAAACAGGCTATCTAGAACTCGATGGAGAGTTTGTAACACAGCTGTTGGATCATGGATGTCCAGGTTATCCTTAAATGTGACGGTGTAGTCTAATCCCTTTGTGCTAAACTTTTTGAACTCTACTTCTTTCACCTTAGTCACGCTGTAAAGATGGGTGATATCGGCGATATTGGTTGCGTCGGTAATTTTCTGACGTTTGGCTGGGGATGGTTCATCGTCTCCAGTAACACCATAGCCGATTTGCCCTTCATCATGACGACTTCTAAGATGTCGGAGATAGCTGTCACGGCGAGTGAATACTTTGCCGCACACTTTACACTGGTGTTGTCTAGCATCGTCGTGACGGGCGATGTGGCGGCTGTAATTGTCACGTCTTGTAAACGTCTTGCTGCAAACGTTGCACGTATACATCGTTTCAATATCTGCAAAACAGGTTAAGGAAATTAAAGAAAGATTTATTAGTCACGTTTGCAATGTAGCTCACATTAAACAAAGTCCACAGATCTCTAAGATGTTTTGTTCAGTTTACACAAGGAAAAGTAAATGACAAAAATTAAAGTTTGCATACATGCAACGCAAAGCATATACATGTGTAGCAGTAACGTTAAGGTTAAATAATTTAATATTTTAACGAGTTTGATGTCTTGTAATGGTCTTTTCGGAGCATTGTTTCACAATCGCTATGCTGGGAGCCTATGTGAAGTCACAAAACTGTTAATTCGTAAGAGTTAAAGTCTCCGCACCAGAAAAATACACTAAAGTAAGTTATAGTAGCTATAGGTTGCCAATAAGTTAATGCAAATTTACATAAATGAATGAACCGGAAACCACCTGGAAGAAACCGTGTATACTATATTTAGAGTGTACACGATGGCTTTATGATAACCTACCATTCACCACTAGTTAAATATGCCTAATGTCAGGCTTTATCCGTTATGATAAAGTCACTGTTTCCCAAGAACAATTCCGATATTTGAACCTCCCCCTCCCCCCCCCCAAAAAAAAAAAACAGATATAATAACAGAGATTCTTCACTTATGTTTGAAAAAAAAAATGTTTTTAGTGTGAATATGTTTCAATAATTACACAATAAAGTGCGTTATGGACTGAAAACTTTAATTTGAAATGACTTTTGTTAACTCAAAATTCATCAGTTCAATTGCTGCGTAATGGATCCGTGTATATAGGAGACCAATAATATAGATTCTGTGAAAATAAACACATCGCAGACGTATGATATATTTTGGGGTCATAGTGCCGTTATTTTACACCTAAAAACTATAATGCGTTTAGTATATGGATGTATAGTGCATGGAGTTACCTTACGGGCTTATTCAATTATTTTTTGTTTGAAAAATACAAGATACTAAGAACCAGAGTTCTTTAGATGTGTACAAGCAAATACTACAAAGGGCAGAAGAAAGAACTGAAAACATCGTCTCCAATTCTTGCAATAAAACAAGCAAAGGGTTTCACTAAATTATCAAAATTTCTGAAGCGTTGATATAGACAAAGATTTTAATAAGGAATACATTATAATCATACTTCGTTTGTATATAATGCTGCAGAGTTTCTTACTTATTTACTTTTGCACCATAACCGTATAAGAATAAATTTGGACTACCATGCGAAATAATGGTTGAACTTACCTTTGATAGATTTTCAACTAAGAATAGTAAGGATAGAGTGTAGACACTGTTACTTCTTCAGCAATAGTTCTAGACGTTCCTCTCACCAGGCGATCTGTAGTTGAACTGGTTGTCAAAGCAGGAGTAGCGTGGTTTTATAGTCGACTACAAAAACCCATCTTTGTTGTGATTGGTCAATTTTACAGAGGAAAGAAAATCCAACCCATGATTAGCTAACAATTTTATCTCGTTATCTGATTGGTCGAGAGCGACGACACGTCATGCACGCGGACGTCATGTTTACGGATTCAGCACCCAAAGGTCAAACGTGTCTGGACTTGTTCAAATGACAATTGCGAAAACAGGACAATAATTATGTCAATACAAGTTGTGTGTATGACAGCTCACCATGCAGTTGTAAAGCAGGTCTTACGTATATAACGCTGTTTGTAGCGGAAATACAATGACCCGCTATCGTCAAGGGCAATCTCTACATAATTCATATGTGTTGGGAACTATGATCATCCTTTGAAACTCTTTGAATCAAATCAATTGAGTTGTATTGAGTCGACCGGCTATACAGAGACACACTATTCCAAACGATGCAAGGTTCGATGTGTATCTTTACCAGGTGTGCTCAAACAGTTTTAAACTGGTTTCCTTCGGAGCCCTGCATACATGTTTAATTAAAATTATTTACACAAGTACAAGAATATTGACACGAATAAATCTATGTACGATCAAGGTTTTCAAATGTTAACTGATCTTGACTCGTCACGTCTGGAACTCAAGAATTAGATCATAACTCAGGAACGTATCCGAACAACGGATAGATAAAAAAGACTATTTCTTGTTGTTCTATATATGAAAAGATATTGCAACACATTGCGCAATGAACATCACACAACCTGCTTTGATGTCATTAAAACTAAGCCTTTACATGTATAAATCATACAAACTTCTGCTTTTATACGTGCAGGAAACGTACCATTACCTACGAATGTGATTTGACTATCGGCGAACATTTTAAATTTATTGACCGTTTGTTGCGCAAGAAATGCACGATTTGGATGTACAAACAAAAGGAAACCGCGGTTCCACCTTCAGATGTAGAAGAGAGGAAATCTGGCGAGTTTTAATGACACAAACATGCATGCGATGGATGTAGAAAAGGGGAACCCCGGCCTTAATTCGTATTTGTTTTCATTTTTAACCCTAGTTTAATACAGATAATATTATCTCATAGGTATTAGGTGGTATGGACCATGGAATATTACTTTGTATACATATTTAGTTTCGGGCAGTAAATAATAAAAAGCATAATGAAAAACAAAACAGAAAGCAAGACCTGTGAGTCTTCGAAAAAGCATGGTAATATCTCTTTTTACAAATGTGGTAGCTCTGAAAAGAGCTATGTTGTTTGAAATGGATCTCACGATTGTTCTTGTGTAATTTTAGTTTTAGACTGTAATGAATGAATGGAATGTTTAACAATTACAATAAACTTAGTTTAAACATAATGGATTTAACGATTTTAATTTTTTACGAAACGTGTTAGTCTGTTCATCTATACTGATTTTTAAAAATTATTACGGTCTTTCGTTATTGACAGGGGAGCACATGTGTTGTCAGTGGCTGAGTGTTAGGTGTAACTTTAAGCATCTCAGCGAATCCATTATCCATATTTCATTTATTTTGTGTCTTGTATTTGTATTGACCTTTTTATGGCATGATCAGTGTTATCTATTTATTTGTAATCTTATTTTAGTTTTATTTTAAATTTAAAGTAAAAAAATATTTTGATAATTGTCTTCTCGTAATAGCCATATTTTCTTAGTTTTCTCTTTGGGTACTTGTATTTGCATATTGGGTCTTGTGTGGGACGACATAAACCAATTAAGTGTGTGCATAAGTACTAGTGTTTATACTCTATAGTAAGAAATAATATCAGAGATAAAATATAAAACAAAAATGAAAAATGTACACTACTATAAATAGTACAATAACAACTACATGTATAAGTATAAAATCATGAGTAACCCAAAGAGAGAGAGAGAGAGAGAAAAAAAGATATTTGTTATTCTAATTGGGCACATTTTGTCTGAAACTTTTTGTAACGCTGAATATTTTATTTGCAGGCCCTATTCAAAAGTTTTAAGTTTTATTTGTGTTTTACATTATTTAGTCGTTTGTTTTTACATCGTTCCGTCTACCGTTTTCGTGCGTTTTGTATGTTTTTACGTTTAATGAGTTATTTTACCATATGTTTTACGTATTTACATTTCATTTGTACATTTGTATTTTTGTATATCAATTTAAAATTTAGTTTGCTAATAGCTCTTACGCAAAGTTGTTAACACATACGAAAGGGCGTGCATATAGCCGTCGACCTTAGCCCTATAAACAAACATAATAATAGCCTCCTCATGATTTAGGTTTGCTATTGAACCGAGGTGACCGATTGCGCCAACACCACGTGTATAGAAGAATTCTTCGAACTTTGTCCCGACTTTTGGACTTTCCTTTTATAAAAAAAGAAAAGAATGATATGACACTCTACGATTCCTCCAAGGTTGAAAGAACAGGGCTTGAACCGATGAATATTTCCCAATCGTGTCGTGTAAATTTACTACTAACATGTCATAATGTTCGTCCATTTCAAAGTAAATGTCTCCAATTATGGAAATGACGATTAAGGGAATCCTCAATATATGAACAGTTTGTAAACATAAATAAATATATACATATATTTTTGAACAAACACTGAATAAATTCGAATTGTATTGCAAATGGAATGTGTTTATATGACGGTTAACAGACTCCGTGTATAGACCCATGACTGTGTGAAGCAATGATCGACTGTATTGGTTTGTGGACAGTCACCAAGGCCACCTTAGCATCTTTGTCGCCTTTGTTCGTACAATAACGTTGCAACGCTTATAATGTCCAGCGGGGTAATGAAATGCATATAGCTGCATTATGCGTCAACAACTATCTTGTTAGTAAACAAGTGCGCAGCGACACGCTCCTGGAAGGTAACCGTGGTTGTTAAACTTAATGATCCATACATTTTAGACGAAACCAAAGTTACGTTTTTAATGGTGTAATCTTTTCTACTTGTGGGGATATTCGGGGTAACGCACGAAAATCCATTCCGGCCTGTTGTGCACACACAATGTCATGTAGGTTTTGTGATTAAAGCTAATTCGATGTGACCAAACACTATCTTTAATCGGGGCTTTTATCTGGGGATTAAAGTTTAAGAACGTTTGATCGAACCAACTGTGCTACTCCGATTGGCCTGTACGTGGACAATACGTAGTACAGATGAACGTGTACATTTTCCTGCACAGTGAGCTACGCGAAAATTTTGTGTTTTTCATACCCCCACCCGCGCACACGAGATGTCATAGGTTTTTGCGTACAATTTTACTTTGATATTTCTGGTGGCAATGTGTGGTCGGATATCCTTTGTGAAACCATGGTGAAACCATAGAGGTACTACCTCCATGGTGAAACTGGTGTTGCGGGCTGATAAGATATGAGGAATATCTATACCATTGTGGGGCTGTCCATCACTCCGGCCCTGGAAGGAGGAATGGATTATTAGCTCTCTGGAATTTACCGTGAACATCTCTGACAGTATCGGACTATACCGTGCGATTATGCTGCTGTGCTTCTGGACTGTTTAATTTACATAAGTGCAGTTCATATACAAATGCCATATGCAGCGAGAATGTACTTTAAAAGTTATAGGCCCAACGCAAATCCGGCCAAATGGTATAGCCTGATGTCATGGGTGAAACGCGAACGACCACGGCCGGGTCGGCCGGCAGTGCGCCATCCGCTGATGATGGACGGAAATGCACGGAGTACATTATCCCATGGAGCCATGATTCCTCAGTGTATTTTATCGGGAAGATGTCTGTTTGTCAACAGCCGATTGACATTTAAACTCGAAAAAGACCGTTCAAAGAGTACTGGTTCTCGTATTTATATCGTACGCATTCAGTAGTATAAACTAATACAGTTGCGCATCCTGTATACTTTCTGGAAGATAAGAGCGGACAGTTTCAATTTGGTCGGACATGTCGTGACGCGTAAAGCCCGTCCTTGGGCTGCACACCGTGATCCGCGTCCAGGGTTAAACCATTCGCAACGGAGGTCACCACGGGTTCTAGTCACATCACAAACAATGAGAAAGGTACTTAATCCTCCATTTACAACTCTATTTTTCTATTTGTGTTAATATGTTATTATGCTAGGTATATTATAAGTATAGTAATGTACAAATAATTAATATAATGTTTAATACACAAATTTATTTTTATTAATATATACGCCCCTCCGGTATACCTACACCCCTACTATACATGGTACGGGTCACCTCCACAATTTTATGCTAATGAGATGTCACGTGGTCAAAATCCAGCGTTCTGATTGGTCGAGAGGCCGGGAAAAACGGGGAAAAGGGGCGTGGTTTTACCTATTCAGACGGGTTGCACTACTCCCACCACTGTCTAAATCATTGTATATTTTTTCAAAGTGAACAAAGAAAACTGGCAGGTATTCCGGTATTCCAGAGGTCGCAGGTTCGAATCCCGCTCCTGCCAGCTTTCTTTGTTCACTTTGAAAATGTATTGAAATATACCTAGTCAGTTTCCCTTGTGGTTTGTTTGACGAAATAAATAAATGTAGGCCTACTGTGAATTTTAACCACGGGCTAAACGTGGTCGGCGAGGAGAGACGCCGTAAATTGTCAGTGTAGAAGGCGCGGAAACATAAACTATATATGCAACGGATGCTTTTCTTATGATAGGGTGTTACCCCTATACGTTTGTGAAACACGGGCAATCCGACGGGTAAACGGGAATGTTTTAGAGTAAAGGAGGCCTCCCCACAGGGCTGTTGAGCTTGGTCCAACTTGAGGTTACATGCATGGAAAACAAAAATATCGACCGCTCCACAAAAGAGTCATTAATTAATTAGTATGAATTAGTGTGCACCAAAAATTGTCATGGGTCCGCGGGAGGGTTTAAATTTATCAAATCATGATTTCCATGTACTACGATCATAGCATATTTCTGTGATGACGTGATGCCTGAAATGAAACGTGACCACAGAATAAGATTACAAGTCGATGACAAGAAATTATCTTGTCGGAATAACGATAGAAAACCTGCTAAAAATGACACAATGGCGGAACAAGAAATTATTGTCAACATGATAAGATTTTGTTTAGAGTGTACAGTACTGTTATACAGACATGAACGGCGCGGCCAGTATTGAATGAGTGTTTGCTGGCCCTAGCTAGCCCTGCGTGAAGTATCCTTCATTATTTTACGACCCTCTCATAGCATAAAAATCATATTCAAGGATACAATTTCAATTATGAGTTGGTACTTCAGTTGTAATCACCTTTTAAACGCATAAATGAAGGGTATTTTTTTACTGTATAAGTCTAAAAATCGGAACTTACTATTTCCATGAACTATAAAAGAAGCTCTCATATAGCTTGGTTGTATGGTAGTGGAATTAATTCATAGGCATACCGAGGCCGATTACTGAATCTCATACGCTATTAAATCCACGATCATGTATATATGAATCCGACCAAGCTTTCATTGGCAGGATGAATGCAGCCGTGATATGGGGGCCATCTGCACCTTGAAACTAACTCTCTGTGAATGCAAGCATTGATTGTATTCAGTCACCCGAGCTTGGGGCTGACAAAGGGATGATTATGTGAAACACCCAAGTAATGGCCGCCCGTGTCGGACCAGTACAGGCAACCCCATTTCAAATCAAGGATAATGAGGCCGTGTCCGAATTACTTGGCTACGGCTTGAAATTACACACGAGTCTATGGGATGTGGCTGCAGCCACTACCATAGGCATGTGTGTAACATGTAGCCAAGTAATTCGGACACGGCCTGAGAATCGTATCTGATCTGAACGCATGCTCTGTGCAACCGGTACTACAATATTCACAACCCTTCCAATGGCGGCAAGGTTTAAAATTGGCCTACTGCAACACCCCTACCTCAGACACGACTCTCTGTCAATACGGCAAATAGAAACAAGGTTTACTATAAAATCAAATATCGCCCTCGTATTGAATAGGACGTCACGGCAGCCATGTTGTGGGTCATAACGCTATTACCTGTCCCACAATATGGCGGCCTATTGAATGTTGTGGCGACGTTGGTATTCGATACGGTCTATTTCTTAAAATGGCTAGAGGACACCAATAGGAGGACGCCATTTTATTTTGGTTTAGATAATTACAAAAGTGTCAACTTACGGCAAATGCAAAAGAATTTACCTAAACCAAATAGCGCCCTCTCATGCATAATAATGCCCTCCAATTCTCAAAAAAAAGTTCTTTTTTTGTCTTGTTTAATCTTAAACTACAAAATGGGTCGGAGCCACAGCGCATGCATTAAGTTTGCATTTAATCAGCCATTACCCCGAGTGGAACCATCGATCATTTAGACATACTGACAGAATGATATTAAAATTAATGGGTTGTGCCTAATTGTCCTTTTGCATTATTTCCGGAGTCTAGTTGATGTGCAGGTTATAATGACAGTTGGCTCAACCATGGAGGAAGGCGTGGTGTCGGACGTGACGTTTCCGCTGAAGTCTGATTGTGCATTAAGCTCAGGTTTCCGCGGTTGTGTATGGAGGACGTCATGAAAGGATGTTGAGCACTGACCTTCGTTTAACAATTATATTTGGGAGGTCAAATAACACATCTCTCCTACATGGTGGAAGTGCCGTGGCCTAGTGGTTTGGAGCATTGAATTCGTGGTCTGCGGGTAATTCTGCAAGTTGTGGGTTCGAGCCCAGTCCTGGGCTATAGCAATTCTACGCCTAATAATGTAGAGGTAAGTTAATGCCTTGCAGTGGACTAGTTACCCATCTCAACCCTATTCATACTGTGAAGAGATCAGATTATCTTGTCTTGTTTCAGTGTGAGGGGCTAGTTCTTCCACACTTTCCTATCATCTGTAGCCCACACATTGAGTGGCCTTTGGCCTTGAGATGGGCGATTTGCATAATAAAAGAGTAGGCCTACCGAAATAAGCTGCGCGACTAGCTACAGCCGCACAATACTTTTGTATTGAAACTGTTATTGCAAACAAACGCGTACACTGAGTGCCAGGTTTTGAGATCGAACACGATGGATAATTTTACCAGGGAGAATTCATCGTTCACGAACTCCTGCCCAAATGATGTCGTGTGCTTGTTAGAAGTCGTCGTCGTCATTGCGGTGACTTACCTCACCTTGGTGTCCAATGCGCTAAACTTGATCATTCTGATATCAACGCCATCTTTCCGTAACAGCCACGGCTACCTACTGGTATCTCTCAGTGTGGCGGATTTGTGTGTGGGTTGTACTGCTGCTCTATCTATCTACCCGTCCGCTACTCTTCGTGGCTCAGTCGATTCTTGGCCCTACGGTGACACCGCTTGCCTCATCAAGACATACATCGGCCAAGTAGCCTTAGCAACTTCAGGTTACACCCTGACAACACTCAGCGTTGAGCGCTACATCGCCGTCGCCCACCCATTGAAATATGCCCGAATTGTGACCAAAAAGACTACGGTCGTTGCCATCGCATTCGGTTGGCTATTCTGTCTGTCAGTGCTCGCTACTGTTTTCGCCGGCCTCCCATCACACGAGTACGTCCCAGAATTTTACACCTGTCAACCAGCTATTATGGACAATTCTTTATTTTCGGTGATGATCTTCGCCATGGTCCTTCCGGCCCTTTTTATCATTCTCGTCACTTCTATCATAATCAGCAGAAAGTTAATGGAAAACGACCGGCGCCGAGCCGCCATGACACCGGGTATCGCGCCATCATCCAACAGCCAGGAATCCAACTCGTCTCGAGGAACTTCCCCAAAGTCCATAAGACTCTTTCGAATTGTCAGGATCATGGCATTTGCAGTATTTCTGTCATGGATGCCCTTCATTGTTCTCGTTTTCATCACCGTTCTCTTTGACGTTCAGGTGGCCCAGGTGATCGCATTTTCCCTGTACTGGCTGCTGATTTCCAACAGCTTTATCAACAGCATCATCTATTACGCCACGAACTCAAAATTCCGAGATAGAGTACATGAACTCACAGGTACACTTGCGCCGAAGTGTTGTCACAAGAAGTTCGAGAGAGGTCTAGTCTGCGCCTGCTGTACTTGGAAAAGAACGAGTAGGGCTTATGAAACGACGTCAGGAGTCAACCCTCAACCCAAGATGCATTCCTCCCCACACCGCAGTCAAGGAGAGGCAAACGTTGAACTGTTGACGGTCAGGACGGAGCGAGTAGACAGTGTTGTAAATGGAGGATTTCGAGACAGCGAAAGCCCCCTTACATTACAACCAACGGAACAATCGCAAACCTTAACTATCCACTAAAAACACAAGTTAATTCTAGTCATAGTGTCACAATGTAGTAGTCGGATCGACATTATTGAACTGTTTGAGTTGTGGTCAAAATTTTAGCTTTTGCTATTGCGGAAAAGATATGGCAGAGACACATTTCCTCTGTTTTCTGCAACTTAAATAATATTGTACGAATGCGTACTATAGTATCATAGTTATTACAGTTTATTATTCCACATGTTTTAAAATCTGTTAAATTTTAAAGGAAATAAATAAATTGTAAACAGTGGCGTATCAGTGGCCCCCGGCGGCATTTTAGGCGTACACACAAAAATTCGTCTATGGGTATGGTGCGTAAACTGTACTCAGATAAACCTGAGTAATTGGTTGGAAGATGCACTGGCAGTGTGTCGTTTTATGCAAGAGTGTGCATAGCTGTATATTTACCACATGATGTGACATCTGTTTACACATTAAGTGCTTAATTAAAAGCAATTATTACTCACGCAATGTGTTTTGATTCCCGCATTGTTGTGTCAAATAGCAGTTTACTCAGACGTGTGAGTTACACGACTTGTAAATGGGTCATTCTATAAATTAGGGGTCCAATTTTGGTGTCCCTGTTACATCTGACATGTATAAGATTTTGCAATTCAGGACACATTCTTTAATGCCTTCTATCTACAAGAGTGATTGTGTAAAGCAAAGTACCTGCCAAACAATTTAAAAATAGTGTGAAGTCAATTTTAATGATACTTGATGGGAAATTACACAGGTCAGGTGTAACAGGGACAGGAAAAAATGTCACACCTTGGACCCCTAATTTATAGAATGACCCAAATGCGTTTGAGCCCCTCTGACTCACGAGTGTGTTGTAACATGTTAAACATTGTGCATGAGTCGATTAAGGCGTAGCGTGGGTAAACAATCCCAAATTTTATGCATTTGCAGTCAAATTGTGGCCGACTTATTCCACGAGTCATGAAACACGCCCATGTGTAAGTTGATTTTCGACGGCTAATTATTGTACCCTTCGTATGAGTTGTTTAATGCAGAAACTGCATAAATCACTTTTTGCTATATGCCTAACTCAGACGTGTGAGTTACATGACTTGTACATGCGCACGTGTGCGCCATTGTGACTCATGAGTGCGTCGTAACATGCATCAGCGGCGGAACGATTTTGAAAGTGGGGGGGGGGGGGGGGGGGGGGGCAGATGTGAGACCATACGAGCGAAGCTCAAATTCAAACACCAATTGAAGCCATTTGGTGCTGCGTTTTAACCACTGGTTATTATTGGCTTCGTGTGCCAAAAAGAGGTGTTTTTTAGAGAGCCCCCATGGACGGGGCCGGGGACGCACAGAGTGCGTACTGGTTTGTGCTCCTGTAGTGATATGTATATAAAATGTGGGGATGCTGCGTAGCACTGTAGAGCATTGAAAAAATATATGGTAAAGGTGAAACAGTGCTCACCGGATAGTTTTACCCGAGCTTTCGGTGCAAGCCATAATTCCCCTGAAGAAGGTGCATTGCACCGAAAGCTCGGGTAAAACTATCCGGTGAGCACTGTTTCACCTTTACCATATATTTATATACTGACGTTTTCGAGCATAGGGAGACCGGTCACCGTTTTTCTTTGGGTATGGGGCGACCGACCGTCTTAGGGCGACCGATTACCGGTCGCCTTAAAGGAAAAGCAATAGGAAAAGATTGGGTTAGGTTACATTTTTTAGAATGCACAAACCCCATAGACCGGTCGCCCTAATGCGGGAAAGGGCGTATGTATATATTACGCTAGATCCGGCGTAAAGGCGAAATCCCTTGGACTTGTGCACAAACTTCTTTTTACTGTAACCTAACCCAAACTTTACCTATTTCGACCAAACAAGGAAAATCATTCTATTTAGACCCCAAAGAACAATATAAAAACATTTGCGACAGTAACATTCTCGCTAGAGGTAGCTGTGACGTTAAGGCGAAATGCATTTTCGCCCTAACTTACATTTTCCTCTTAACGTTCACTTTTACACAACTTTGTTTCCCCTTTACGGTCGAATTAGCAATATATACATACATACATACATATACATAATATAAGACAAAAGTTGCAAAAAGGTTTGTTAAACAAAGGCTCCAAAGTTATCGGCTCAAGCAATCCGTAAAATTTTGCATGCGTGAGAAATTATGTTTTTACGTAACGTCGAACGCCGGAATCGCGTCCGGGTTTCTGCGGTGCTTATATAGCGCTTTATACAAATGCAGGCGTGGATCTAGGAATCTTGTAGACGGGGGACACACCTAAAGCGGACAAATGCGAAAGTGCGAAGCGATTACGGCGTGGGGCCTGGGGCCTGGGGCCCGCTTAAGGGCCCCGAAAAATTTTGGATTCTAGATGCTCCGTGGTGCAATCTGAGGCGTTTCCTGGCCACTTTCACCTGACTTTTTTTAACAAAAGTTGTAAAGATTTTATGGAGAATATATATATATCAATCATGATTTTAGCCATTATTTTTAGCCATTATTTTAGGCATGTCATGACTACAAAAATCTAGACGGGGGATCACCCATAATGGACAAATGCGAGCGCGAAGCCCTGTAGTACGGCGTGGGGTCCTGGGCCCGATTAAGGGCCCCGGAAAATTTGGGATTCTGGATGCTCCGTGGTGCAATCTGAGGCGATTCCTGGTGGCCACTTCCACCTGACTTTTTTAAAATAACGGTTAAAATTATGGAGAATATATATATATATCATTATTTTCAGCCATTATTTTAGCCATGTCATGACTACAAAAATCTAAGTTTTTCCCTTCCCTATTTTTGACGTTTAATTTAGTTTTTACCCTTCATTTTTAATTTATCCGGAATTTTTCTTGGTTTTAATTCAGTCCAGTTGAAATTTTCGGTCTCCTATTAAGTCTAGCCCTGCAAAATTATTGAGTTGTATGCTTTTGTTGATTACAAGTTTGTTGCAACTTGCAAGCGGTGGATGACTGAAAACTCCAGAGAGAGAGTTACAAGAAAAATTGATTTTTAAACAAAATTTTTGACCATGTTTCCTACCTCTCGTGGTGTGCCCGGCAGAAGGGCATATAGAACGCATTGAAGCGTAATTACACTTTCCGGGAAAATTTACTTTAAGGTTTATGTGTTGGCATTTCTAAATTAAAACTCGCAAAAGGTTGATTTTTTGTCAGATAAAAATTATTGATATTTCCAATAATGCTGTGCATTTTTTAATAAAAATATTGCTTAATTTTAAAGTTATTTACATCTTTATGCTAATGCCCTTTTGCCGGGAAGTCATTCTGGCTTAAACGTGCGCTTAAGCGGCATGTGAAATGATAATGCCCTTTTGCCGGGAACAAAATTTGCTCTAAGCGCGCTTACGCCTCACTGAAGTGCAGAGGTGAACGCACTTTTAGCATGTATTGTTACATTGGTATTACACGCTAATGCCCTTTTGCCGGGAACAAAAAATGCAAAAATCCCCTTATGTCCTTTTCATTTTGTTAATTACGTCAGAATGACGTAGCCCCTTGATACAAAATGTATATCAAAATTAAGATATTCCAATACTCTTTCGATTACCCCCAAAACCTGAATTTGACCTTTTGACCCATGTTTCGTCCTTATGCCCTTCTGCCGGGCACACGACGCTCTATGGTTTGACCGAGCGTACACTATTTTTGGGAACTAATAAAAGTTGGGGGGGGGGGGGGGGTGCCCCCCCCCCCCCCAGTGAAAAAAGCGGGGGATGGGGGGGGGGGGGGGGAAGTGGCCCCCCTGGTTCCGCCGCCACTGGTAACATGTATACACGAGTCGATTGAGGCGTAGCGGTGGGTTATGTATTTATAGTCAAATTGTGGTTGACTATACGAGTCATGAAACACACTATGGGCGGCCATTAGGGCAAAAAAGACAACCGCAAAATTAAAGTAAAGCAAAAATAAAACAAAAATAGAATTCGAAAAAATAAAGAATAAAGCTACAATTAACAATGAGATTGCAGCAAAATAAAATCAAGAACCCCAAAACAAAATTAAAACGCCCAAAAAAATAAATAAATAAATAAATAAAACGTTTGTGTTAAATGTACAATAAAACACAAAACTAACAAAATGCAGTGGAAATTAACAAATACCCGCGACAAATAAAAAATCCGCACGGCAATAATACCCCTGCGACTAACGGAAACCCCGCGCTCATCATTGAAGCCACGCACGGAACATTATAAACCACTCAACGAATGAGAGCCACGCAACGAATATAAGTCACACAACGAATGTAAGTCACGCAACGAATGAAAGCCCGGCGCGCGATACGAGTGCCAAAAAATTACCAGAAGTCCCGCAACGAATATAAAGCCTAAACAAATACTAAAAGTAGGGAACCAGTCTGCACGGACTGGTACCCTACGGTCTATCACTCCATATGTCGCGTTAGCTTCCCTATCATCGACATATCCCGGCCCATCGGCGCGGCCCGGCCCATCGGCGCGGCCCGGCCCATCGGCGCGGCCCGGCCCATCGGCGCGGCCCGGCCCATCGGCGCGGCCCGGCCCATCGGCGCGGCCCGGCCCATCGGCGCGGCCCGGCCCATCGGCGCGGCCCGGCCCGCGGCCATGTTCGACTGACATTAGGCGGGAATGGAGGAAGGATGTCTAGAGCTACACCGTGCGTGAGGAAGATTTGGTAAATCAAAGATTTCTGCCAAAAAAATAGTGGCAGTACCCAGTTGTACCACTACGTTTAATAGCTGCAACACGTGCAACTTTTAGGCAAGTGAAAAGTTTGTACATGTATTTGTATTTAAATGAGGTTTATCCTCCATAACATGTCATGAGACAGTAATCGGGTCAAACTCGCCCCGCCCTAATGCCAGGGCAGGGGGGGGGGGGGGGGGGGGGGGGGGGGGGCGGGGCGAGTTTGACCCGATTACTGTCTCATGACATGGTATGGAGGATAAACCTCATTTAAATACAAATACAAACTTTTCACTTGCCTAAAAGTTGCACGTGTTGCAGCTATTAAACGTAGTGGTACCACTGGGTACTGCCACTATTTTTTTGGCAAAAATCTTTGATTTACCAAATCTTCCTCACGCACGGTGTAACTCTAGACCTCCTTCATCCATTCCCGCCTAATGTCAGTCGAACATGGCCGCGGGCCGGGCCGCGCCGATGGGCCGGGACCGGATGTCGATGATAGGGAGGCTAACGCGACATATGGAGTGATAGACCGTAGGGTACCAGTCCGTGCAGACTGGTTCCCTGCTTTTAGTAATTTTTTAGGCTTTATATTCGTTGCGGGACTTCTGGTAATTTTTTGGCACTCGTATCGCGCGCCGGACTTGTATTCGTTGCATGGCTTTCATTCGTTGCGTGACTTACATTCGTTGTGTGACTTATATTCGTTGCGTGACTTACATTCGTTGAGTGGTTTATAATGTTCCGTGCGTGGCTTCAATGATGAGCGCGGGGTTTCCGTTGGTCGCGGGGGTATTATTGCCGTGGCGGATTTTTTATTTGTCGCGGGTATTTGTTAATTTCCACTGCATTTTGTTAGTTTTGTGTTTTATTGTACATTTAACACAAACGTTTTATTTGTTGTTTTTTGTATTTTTTTGGGCGTTTTAATTTTGTTTTGGGTTCTTGATTTTATTTGGCTGCATTCTCATTGTTAATTGTCGCTTTATTGTTTATTTTTTCGAATTCTATTTTTGTTTTATTTTTGCTTTACTTTAATTTTGCGGTTGTCTTTTTTGCCCTAATGGCCGCCCATATTAAACATGGCCGTGTGTAAATTAATTGTTGACGATCAATGATCGTACCTTTCGTACTCAGAAGACGCGTCATTTTACGCATGAGCAGAGTTTTGATAACCGCGCCAATAAAACTTTTGACCAATTATAATACAGCAGTATTTGGATTGATGCCAAAACTACCAAGGCAACCCGCGCGCTGGCTCTGTGACAATACACTATAGTCTTTTATCAAGTCTACCAATCTATAGCAATCAGAACGTATCCCTTTGGCCCGATGCTATGACACCCCATGCGCCTAATTAACAAAAGTCAGAGTATTATTGTGTGCATCTTGCTCTGCTGCGCGCAGTTACGTGAACTTCTGGCTTAACGTTATTAACGTTTGATCGGGCCGACCATGCTTATGTTGCGGATACAGCCTCTTCAATGAATACAAGGTATGTGCCACATCGGTTACCTCTTTCCTTTTTTCGTATGTAATAAATAGATACGATCTAGTCGTAGTATATAGGCCTACTGCTGCATATTCTTTTCTCAATAAAATGCAAATCACAGCGAAGCGGAATCCCCTTTAGCATTTGTGCCCCCTGTCCACTCGACTCACTTGGCAGTCTCATCACATCCTTTCACCGTTCTAAAGGCTCGATACTCTTCAATTTTTGTTTCCTTTCCCCTCGTACTGCCTCTCCTTGTAACCTGCTTCCCTTCCGCCTGTAATCTTTCACAATTCAAACGAAATGTGAATAGATACAGCCCTGTTGCCAGCTCCGGGGAGGGGGGGGGGAGTGGGGGGGGGGGGTGGGGGGGGGGGGCGGGGGGCAGTACCTGCTGGGGATACATCACAAGAAAATACATAATTATGTATAATTTTGATGCTTTTTTATTTTTGCCAATGGGGGGGGGGGGAATTGGTTGCCAGGGGGGACTGGCCTCTCTGACCCCCTCCCCCCCCCCCCATAAGCGATGGGCCTGACCACCTATCCCTGTGAGTTCTGTCTTTTCTTGTCTTTTGTAGCCCACACCTTGAGTGGCCTTTTGGTCTTGTGCGATGCCCGTAAACAAAGTTTAACTTGCAGTGGGCTTTCATTCTGGTCAATAAGCACTATGAGCCTTGCCTTACACTTGTCTGACTTAGGTTCGACTCTCACCTGCTTCAATTAGTTAATGGCATTATTTGCACCAAACCTGACAGTAGAGAAAAGGGTTGGATCGAATACTTGCCCTTCCTTTCACCACAGGTTAATCCCTACTTGAATGTTAGATCATTTTAACTTACAGGTTAATCACAGCTAAATGTAGCTAATTGCAGCACAATTAGTCTTAATTTCATGTACAGTTGTATAATTTTGATAGGAAAGGCAACTTGTATGGCTTGTGTAAATAATAAATAAAAGCCAGAGTTACAATATTAGGATAAATTAACTGATGAAGAACTTTGAACCTTGCAAAGATGTACGTTCATTTTGAATTGTTTAATGCATACAGCGGGATTATCTGACTAAGCTAGCCCAAAGCTTTAGTCGTAGTAGTGGATGTCACAATGTCCACCACGATCGGGACACAGTGAGTTTTTGATACAGTTAAGTGTGGAACCTAGGGGACTGACAGCACCAACAAATGAAACCAAGGTACAGAGAATAAGTTATAAATTATTTAATTACCACAACCCGAGTTAACAAAATATACATTACATACAAAATGAATTTAATACAATATAAATGAAATTAAAGTAAACACATCGAACCCCATTCCGTTGGTCGTCATAGGGCTGTTGTGGCAAGGGCGAACCTTGGTTTCATTTGTTGGTGCTGTCAGTCCCCTAGGTTCCACACTTAACTGTATCAAAAACTGTGTCCCGATCGTGGTGGACATTGTGACATCTGGGGGCTGGTCCGGGAACACCTTTCCCTTAAAAAGGTATTGATACAGTTATTTGGGAATCTTTGTGGAGTGTTCATGCTAACACGGATGGAACGAGGTTGAATCCATAGTTATGCCAGATTATATTGTTTAGTCAACGGCGCAACTGCGAACATAAATTAGAGGACTCGTGTTGTAGGTCTAATCATGAAGAGATTCGAGGAATTTCTCGCAACTGGTAGTAAGTTAGGGTTACAAGGAAAAGAGTTGGTTGAATTCGCAGACAGCCGAGAAGCAAAGGCCGTTTAGATCGGGAAGAGCGACAAAAGGAAAGAGAACATGTGAAAGAAATGCGAGAATTCGAACTCAAAATTGCGGAACAACATAATACCAGTGCAGCTCATTCCACTTTTAATACCAGTTTAAAACTAGGTGGTAACATCAAGAAACCTAGGTTACCAGCATTCCAAGATGGAAAGGATGATTTAGATGCCTATATAAAACGATTCGAGAGATTTGCCACTTCCGCAGGTTGGCCAGAAGAAGATTGGGCCACCACTTTAAGTACATTATTGACTGGTCGGGCATTAGAGTTATATTCGAGATTGCCAACTGAAAAGGCAGATGACTATTCAGAATTGAAGTTAGCACTCCTCCATAGGTATGATTATACAGAGGAAGGGTTTCGAAAGAAATTTCGAACATCCCAAGTAGATCAGGGAGAGAAGTATAGTCAGTTTGCGCAACGTATAACTGATACTTGAATAGATGATCGAGTTAGCTAAGGTTGAGAACGAGTATGATTCATTGTTGAATCTCCTCGTTAGAGAACAAATGCTCTCATCCTGTCCAGAAGGACTTGGTCGTTTTCTTGAGAGAGCAGAAAGCCAAAAATTGAACAAGACAACATTCCAAATCAAACAGTGTGAAAATGAAAATGACTACAATTGGCAGATCAGACAGACAAACCGAGGGCTGCATTTAATCGACCGCAAGTACAGGTAGATGCTAAGTCAAGTTCTAACCATAGTAGGCCAATAAATACTTATAGGTCTAGCACAGAGCAAGAATGTTTCGTCTGTGGTGGGAAGGGCCATCTTGCACGGCATTGTAGATATAGATATAGGTCTCCTGCGGTGCAAAACAAGATAAAAGTAGCTGGATTAGATCTTGTTGAGGAAAAGGCAAACAAAGAAAAACATAGTTCGAGTCCGCCCTTGGGAGCCTGTATTCAAGTAAACCCTTGCCGCCATGTTACTTCGTCCTCGGGCAAACATGTTAAATTAGCCTGTGGTAGTGAGCTCCCAGTAGTCAGTGCAGCATGCACATTAGGAAGTAACATGCCAGTAGTTCAAGGAATGGTGGGAAATCAGATAGTAGATGTACTTAGAGACACCGGTTGTAGTACAGCTGTAGTTAAGCGTAGTCTGATAAAAGACTATATCAACTCTTACCAGAAGAGAAACAGTGCGTTCTGATAGACGGAACTGTTAGAAAGTTTCCGGCTGCTCAAGTAACCATAGATACGCCATACTATCGGGGCACTATTGATGCACTGTGTATTGACCAACCGTTGTATGGTCTAATATTAGGTAATGTACCAGGTGTCAGAGAGGCTGTAGATCCAGACCCAAATTGGCAGTTTCCAGTAGTAGAACGAAATGAAGGAGAGACACAAAGCAAAGATTTAGAAGTTGCGGCTGTGGAAACAAGAAGTCAAAAAGCCAAGAAGAACCGTTTCCGTCACTCAAAGTGCCACCTATTGAGAATATTGCAAGTAGAGATGAGTTTGCAAAAGCCCAGAAAAGTGATAGCTCACTTGATAAGTTTAGTGAAGGAGACCATGTACTTGTTCTCTTGCCGACCGATAGTAATAAATTACTGGTTCAGTGGCAAGGACCCTTCCAAGTAACCAAGAAAATAGGTAAAAATGATTACATAGTAGATAGAAATGGCAAGGATAAAATTTATCATGCTAATCTCCTGAAGAAGTATGTGATCAGAGAAATCAAAGATGAAATTATTCATGTTAGTGCATACTTGGAAGTCGTAAATGCAGGTGAAGTAGATTGTCAAGATTCCAATGAGAATTTGAAGAAGTAGAATTTCCATCTGTCGAGCCAAAGGAAAGTGTGCACGATGTTCACATCAGTGAAAAGTGTGAAGAAATCGAAGTGGGCAAAGTGAAACGACTGTTGGAAGAGTTTGCAGATGTATTGACAGACTTACCTGGAAAGACAAGCTTGATAGAGTATGATATGAAACTCACCACCTCACACCCAATTCAAAGTAAGCCATATGCTGTACCTCATGCAAAACGTGATATGCTTAAGAAAGAGATTGATCAGATGTTGCGCATGGGAGTTATTGAGAAGTCAAGTTCAGCTTATGCATCCCCAATTGTTCTTGTTCCGAAGAGTGACGGGTCATTAAGGTTTTGCATTGATTACAGGAAGTTGAATTCAGTCACTATATTTGACCCAGAGCCTATACCCAATGTTGAAGATTTGTTCTCGAAAATATCAAAGGGCAAATATTTCACAAAACTTGATCTCGCCAAGGGATATTGGCAAATCCCTGTGAAGGAAAATGATCGAGATAAGACAGCATTTGTGACATCAGGAGGGCTATTTCAATTCACAGTGTTGCCATTTGGCACCGTAAATGCCCCTGCTGTGTTTACACGAATGATGCGGTTGCTTTTAGAGAATTGTGAGAATGTGGTCAATTATATTGATGACTGTCTGATATTTTCAGATACTTTTGAGACCCACCTAAAACATGTCCGGTCTGTTCTAGAACGTTTGAGAGAAGTTGGCTTAACAGCAAGACCCACCAAGTGTTTTGTAGCACAACAATCGCTTGAGTTCCTTGGTCACGTGGTAGGAGAGGGCAAGCTAAAACCAGTGCCTGGTAAAGTTGAAGCGATCCTACAAGCTAAAGAGCCACGAACCAAGAAAGAAGTTCGATCCTTCTTGGGCTTGGTAGGGTATTATGGCAAGTTCATACCCAACTTCTCTGCCATTGCGGCACCATTGACAGACTTGCTAAAAAAAGGCAAATCCAGACAAGTAGAATGGGGTGGTTCGCAAGAATATGCTTTTACAACTCTAAAGGCAAGACTGGCTTCTGCACCAATTTTGCAATTGCCAAATCCCGAGCTTACGTTTATTCTGAGGACGGATGCATCGGATAAAGGCATCGGAGCTGTTTTGATGCAAGAGGTGGAAGGGAAAAACTTCCCGATCTGCTATGCTAGCAAAAAGTTGTTGCCAAGAGAACAAGCATATTCAGTGATCGAACGCGAGTGCCTGGCGTTAGTTTGGGCTGTAAAAAAGTTTTATGTGTATCTGTTTGGGAAACAGTTTATCTTAGAAACAGACCACTACCCATTGGCATATATCGCAAAAGCGAAGTTGAATAATAATCGAGTAATGAGATGGGCACTTGCTCTGCAACCCTACAGATATGTGGTTAGAATTGTGAAAGGTTCAGAAAATCATGGTGCAGATTTTCTGAGCAGATGTCAGGTAGTAGAGTAATCGATATTATTTAATCAGAAAGAGGAATCAAATCAAGAATATTTATATGGGATACTTGATAAAACTTGAGATTTAAATGTTCGATGACTTGTAGAGACAGATCCATAAACAAATGTATCTTCTTAAGATGGGGGATGATTGTCACGAACTAAGAATTTATCTAATAATTTCATTAATGAAAAGTTGTGTGATTAGTTATTTATTCCATACGTATATTATTAATTATTTGGAATATGTCACTTCTGGGATATCGTACTTTATAGAGCAGCCATCACACCACCTTTGGTCTTATGAACTGGGTTAATACCAAGCCATGGTTGATCGAGTTCTTTTATGTACACGTAGTTGTTGGGTGTGGGTACTCCATATTTGGTTTAAACATGCATAGGGTGTTACAGTGAGGCAACAGCCCACCGAGGCATGCTTTGTACCACACCAGTAACGTTAGAAACTATTCAACGTAGTATCTAATAAATATTCATTAGTGGGTTGAATTTTATAAAAAGGAACTATTCTGAAGTATTTGGCACTTAGTGGCATCCACTGGCTCGAGGACGATAGGGCGCTGAGGCCCATGCCTGAGACCCCCGCCTGAGACCCCCGCCTGGGGAACCCCGCGGATCTGAGCTCCGTTTGCCTATTAGGCCGTGGGCCGAGTCGCAAAAAGTGCTTTAGTTTTTAATTTTCGTAACGTACCTCGGCAATATACCTGCAAATCATATTAAAACGAAGCCAAAAATAGACTGAATTGTGTGAACCTTGTTCTTTTTGTCTGGTTTTGTTTGCTTTTATGTAGTAGTAAAAAGTTCGGGCAAATAAAATTCCTTCAAAGCTCTATTTTTTGGAGTACGTGGCTGTCAAAAAAAGTCGGGTCCCTCTGCTATCGATCAATGTTAACAATGTATTGGAGCGTCTGGTAACAAGATGTTGCGCAATCCAAGATGGCGACGTCCAGATGAGACGGACATGACATGCATTCGTGATTTGGGTGCATAAAATACATGTTGCACAATCTGCCAAAGGAAAAAGTGTCCCCCTTTACTGAAACGTCATGGAACAAGGTGACACACGGTGTGCAAAAGGAGAACAACTGGACAGCAATTTCGCCGAGATCGCTTGTGCAGTAGCGGCGACTGCGGATGTCTATCCGCGGCCGCGTTAACAAGCGCTGGGTTTCATCGGGAATGCTGTGTAATCTCACTTATTTCATTACTTTATTAAAATTGTAAGCCAGGCATCTCGACTAATATTATTTGTTAACAAGATATAAAGACTTTCATTCAGTAGTAAGTAAAATTAAGGCATAAAACTTGTATGGGGGAAGGGCGGTAGCTTTATCCGAACAAATCAATTTTAAACTTTTTTACGATATTTAACAATTTACGCATAATTCCAAAGACATGTATTTTTTCAAAGAATTTTATGAAAATCAGGTCAGAAGCAACGAGTACAGAACCCCCCCCCCAAAAAAAAAAAAAAAATAAAATAAAATACAATTAGTATTAATGAAACCATGCCTGACAACGTTTTGAAATTATAGCTCGTGGGGGACATACATTTTTTCGAGGAATCTGGGTTAAATATTATGGGTGCACATTTTCATTTTTACTACTAGTACTACAATCTATATTAGCTCATTATGAGAACCAAAGCAAACATTTAAGTGAGACTGAGCTGTTCTAGTAATCCTTATGTTCATCTTAATTGTCTTTACTAGTTAAAGATGCTTTCTGTGTACGTGTTGTTAGTGTAGTTTAATTTATTTAAAAAGAAAGCAAATACGTATTGAACTTGTGCTTTATATCAGAATATTCCTGAGGTACTTATTGTTTATAGTAGTCTGATCATTATACAGATGTACACACCTGTTCCCTGTCATTCTACCTCATTTTAAAAAGGCAACTTAAGTTTGAAGTATTCTAATGAAACTCGTCATTTGCTATAGGGCAGCATGCATGGTGAACAAGTACGCTAAACCTTTAAAGTAGTTCAAATTGTTCTTAAATTTACTTTTTAAAACCATTGCATCAGAAACAAAATTTTTCAGTACCCTGAACAAAAAGGTTTGTTGGGGGGGGGGGGGGATGTTTCTAGACAGACTAATCACCCCTTGTAAAATTACACCTGTATTGCAAGAGTGTTAGATTGAGTACAATTTTTCCTTTTTATCATTTCAAGAATATCTACAAAAATATAATCCATCAATTTATTGAGAATAAATTTCACATGCTGATCATGGAATGGACAAGAATAAATTTGTTAATATATGAACATGTTAACTTTTGTCAGCAATTTCTTTTTTTTTCATTCGTTATTAATACATGTACTTACTAAAACAAGAAATGTAAAGTACAACACCTTGGAAAGTGATTTTAGCCATTGAAATTATTAATTCAGAATTGTTTACTCCTTTCAGTCTTCAATTGAAAATTCACTTCCAACAGTTATTGGAAAAAAATTGGGCACTGACAGTTATCTTGCAACATTAAATTAAAAAAATTGATGGCCACACACAGTCCACTGTTCTTCTCAGACCTTACAGTTCCAGTTGAAGAATGGCATAATTAAGTTATAAAACAGTCACCGATATTTAAAACTTTGAGTGAATATCACACATTGTATTGTCCATCAAGGAACAAGACTGAAGAATGAGTGGCCTTAAATTACGTAATGGTTGATGGCATATTAAGAAAGAGATCCCTTAGTAGTACTTGCATTTGGTCACGTTAAGTAATGGAAGACACTTTCTCGAAGGAAAATTACTTTAGCTCCAATGTCTGCTCAAAATCCAAGTAGCTTCATCAGGGCCGCCTCGTCAGTGAAATTTAACAGGGCATAAGCACAACATGCAACATAGAAAGCCAAAATAATTGCATGGACTTAAAAAATAAGGTCACAGTAAAATCAGGTTGCCTTTCTTCCTTGATGAATAAATGGAGCACTTGCCCAGTCGATCCAGTTGGTGAAGTCCAACAGGGCATGCACAAAAAGGCGTGCACAAAAGTTTTTTCTGCGTTGATCATGCTGGTGAAATTTCTATGGGCCCTTTTGAAAGATTATTTGTCCTTCAGTGACTGGTGGTAGACCCCACGTGCTGAAAAAAAGGAAAACAATTATAAATACATGTACATGTAAAATGAATATTCAAGATGGTTGGATCCTTCTCTCAGATGTTGATATAGTTTGCTAATATCTCCAGGATGTCCTGAAACTCCTAATAAAGGCCAATTAACGAAATTTATTGGAAAATGTTGAACTTGTCAGGCAAATTTATTGGAAACAACTTGCTGGAACATATGTTGTGCAAAATCAACACAACCAATGTGGATTTTTTTAGGGGCGGGGTGGTTAAATGGCGCAACAGTTTGGCTCATTGTTTTTCGAATTATTTAAAATATTCAACGGAAAGAATGCAACGTCCTGCCGCTACTTTTTTTTCACCATATCTTACTTCAATGATGGTTAGTCATTGCAGATATATGTTGAAAAGGAAAAAAACATGAATTTGGGACAGAAAATGTCTAAAAATGGTCATGAGTCACCATAGACATTGTACATAACTAACACAATAGCGTCTCAATACTACATTCTTTCCTATTCAACTAGTGTCCCTTGAAAACAAAACATTCAGAAAGTGATGACTTTACACAGTGTGTAAGACCTTTTCTCAACAGAACCCCCCCCCCCCCACAAACCCAAAAATAAACTAAATACTAACCTCCCAACATTTCTTTTTAAAAAGAACACTGCCATAATGACCATGACAGCAGTCTCGACCAACACTATAGACCTGCAGACGAAAATGCATATGAATACATGGGACCGAGTCTTCGTTGTATGTAGTTTGAAAAATCTACCAAAACATGCCTGATCATTGCATCAATCTATCGATAATATACGGGGGAAATAACCTCACCTTCATTACAGCCTTGCTTGAAAGTATTGCGTCAGCGACCTGAAATTTAGGGTGCATACACACTGTACGTGCACCCAAGCAGCTGATGTACGAAGTAAACATGACACAAACGGCCTCAAACACTCGTTGTTTTAACGTATTTCTAAAGAAAATATTTTCAAACTCAGGAAACCTGCGAGAGCTATGATACATTCTGTCCCAGATTTTGTGTTTTGAAGTTTTAATTTTCCTCTGTCAGGTCGACAATTGTAAGAAATATCGCCGAAGTCCACGTTAGAACCGCTCTCTTATGCATTGCTCTCTCGTAGTCTCCTGCGGTTGCTGAATTTACGTAAACAATGGCGCGGTACTACGGAGACTATTGTATGGTTCCTAGACGTCACATACACACGGTGAACTGCGCCAGACTAGTCACTTTTCAGCCTCTTTCCGTGAGAAGAAGTCGATTTTTTCAATTGTTTGAGAGTGTTGTGCTCATTAACAAACAAGATTCACAACTAAGAACAACCCAAATACTATCTGTGATATTTATTTCTATTGAACAAACCAAAAAGAAATCATCCTCCTTAGGTACGTTACGAAAGAAGCTCTTTTTGGGCCTTGGCCCACGGCCTATATCGGTCTGATCACCCGTTAGTTTGTGTTTGCCGGCTTTTGCCGATGATTTGTTTTTGGAGGACATCCGTGAAGCGAGATTGCCGAGACCAGGGGGATCGCTACTAAGTCAGGAAACCAAATACAGCCAGATTTTCTGTAAGTCTAAAATTTAATACTTGGTATTAAATAAATTCGTATAAAGTGATTATAAAGATTTTTGGTAGACAACAAGCAAGATTTGTATTCTATTTGACCGTTTAAATTGAACTCAATGGATGCTACAACAAATTGGTTAGAAATTCACACTGTGAAACTGTAACAAAAATAAGTGTGTAAAACTAAATGAAATCTCCTGGCGAATTATGTGCCTTTGATTGTTTACTTTGAAGAGGTAATAAATAAGTGCTCGAAATGAAAATTAAGGACTACAAAATTGCAACTTAATTTTCAGGGCTGTTTGGTACTGAGTTGTGGCCGTGCGAGACGTCCCGACGCCGCCCCTGACGATATGTGCAGACGTCGACTCGGAGGACCCGACGTCATCCATCGAACCACGTCGCGCTGAGACGTTCGCCCTTGCCACAACAGCCCTATGACGACCAACGGAATGGGGTTCGATGTGTTTACTTTAATTTCATTTATATTGTATTAAATTCATTTTGTATGTAATGTATATTTTGTTAACTCGGGTTGTGGTAATTAAATAATTTAAAACTTATTCTCTGTACCTTGGTTTCATTTGTTGGTGCTGTCAGTCCCCTAGGTTCCACACTTAACTGTATCAAAAACTCACTGTGTCCCGATCGTGGTGGACATTGTGACAGTGGATGTACCGGTAGTTGAACAGGGGAGGTGAGTTGGTCTTTAATACCAATGGTGGTAGTTACCCCGCCTGGATTTCTAGGTCTGAAAATTGGGATAATTCCTTTGGTATCTATTGAAGATTTATCCTCTCTTTAGATCTGGACCCAGGAAAACCGTAAGGGTGTGGGGCTGGCAACCTAAAATGTGTTGTCGCCCTTTACCTAGAGTGGCTTTTAGCCTTGTATTCGGCAACTTCCATAAAAAGTTGAACCTACATATTGGGGTTCACGTGTCAAGTAGACTGTCATAAAAAATTGCATGTCGATGTCACTGTGATGTAAGCATGTACGTCATTTATTGTAGCGGCCACCCGGCTATCGCGGCCACCCGGCTATCGCGGCCACCCGGCTATCGCGGCCACCAGTCTATCGCGGCCACCAGTCTATCGCGGCCACCAGTCTATGGCGGCCACCAGTCTATGGCGGCCACCAGTCTATGGCGGCCACCAGTCTATGGCGGCCACCAGTCTATGGCGGCCACCAGTCTATGGCGGCCACCTGTCTATGGCGGCCACCTGTCTATGGCGGCCACCTGTCTATGGCGGCCACCTGGCTATGGCGGCCACCTGGCTATGGCGGCCACCTGGCTATGGCGGCCACCTGTCTATGGCGGCCACCTGTCTATGGCGGCCACCTGTCTATGGCGGCCACCTGTCTATGGCGGCCACCTGTCTATGGCGGCCACCTGTCTATGGCGGCCACCTGTCTATGGCGGCCACCTGTCTATGGCGGCCACCTGTCTATGGCGGCCACCTGTCTATGGCGGCCACCTGTCTATGGCGGCCACCTGTCTATGGCGGCCACCTGTCTATGGCGGCCACCTGTCTATGGCGGCCACCTGTCTATGGCGGCCACCTGTCTATGGCGGCCACCTGGCTATGGCGGCCACCTGGCTATGGCGGCCACCTGGCTATGGCGGCCACCTGGCTATGGCGGCCACCTGGCTATGGCGGCCACCTGGCTATGGCGGCCACCTGGCTATCGCGGCCACCTGGCTATGGCGGCCACCTGGCTATCGCGGCCACCTGGCTATCGCGGCCACCTGGCTATCGCGGCCACCTGGCTATCGCGGCCACCTGGCTATCGCGGCCACCTGGCTATCGCGGCCACCTGGCTATCGCGGCCACCTGGCTATCGCGGCCACCTGGCTCTCGCGGCCACCTGGCTATCGCGGCCACCTGGCTATCGCGGCCACCTGGCTATCGCGGCCACCTGGCTATCGCGGCCACCTGGCTATCGCGGCCACCTGGCTATCGCGGCCACCTGGCTATCGCGGCCACCTGGCTATCGCGGCCACCTGCCTATCGCGGCCACCTGCCTATCGCGGCCACCTGCCTATCGCGGCCACCTGCCTATCGCGGCCACCTGCCTATCGCGGCCACCTGCCTATCGCGGCCACCTGCCTATCGCGGCCACCTGCCTATCGCGGCCACCTGCCTATCGCGGCCACCTGGCTATTGACAACAAGCAAGATTTGTATTCTATTTGACCGTTTAAATTGAACTCAATGGATGCTACAACAAATTGGTTAGAAATTCACACTGTGAAACTGTAACAAAAATAAGTGTGTAAAACTAAATGAAATCTCCCGGCGAATTATGTGCCTTTGATTGTTTACTTTGAAGAGGTAATAAATAAGTGCTCGAAATGAAAATTAAGGACTACAAAATTGCAACTTAATTTTCAGGGCTGTTTGGTACTGGGTTGTGGCCGTGCGAGACGTCCCGACGCCGCCCCTGACGATATGTGCAGACGTCGACTCGGAGGACCCGACGTCATCCACCGAACCACGTCGCGCTGAGACGTTCGCCCTTGCCACAACAGCCCTATGACGACCAACGGAATGGGGTTCGATGTGTTTACTTTAATTTCATTTATATTGTATTAAATTCATTTTGTATGTAATGTATATTTTGTTAACTCGGGTTGTGGTAATTAAATAATTTAAAACTTATTCTCTGTACCTTGGTTTCATTTGTTGGTGCTGTCAGTCCCCTAGGTTCCACACTTAACTGTATCAAAAACTCACTGTGTCCCGATCGTGGTGGACATTGTGACAGTGGATGTACCGGTAGTTGAACAGGGGAGGTGAGTTGGTCTTTAATACCAATGGTGGTAGTTACCCCGCCTGGATTTCTAGGTCTGAAAATTGGGATAATTCCTTTGGTATCTATTGAAGATTTATCCTCTCTTTAGATCTGGACCCAGGAAAACCGTAAGGGTGTGGGGCTGGCAACCTAAAATGTGTTGTCGCCCTTTACCTAGAGTGGCTTTTAGCCTTGTATTCGGCAACTTCCATAAAAAGTTGAACCTACATATTGGGGTTCACGTGTCAAGTAGACTGTCATAAAAAATTGCATGTCGATGTCACTGTGATGTAAGCATGTACGTCATTTATTGTAGCGGCCACCCGGCTATCGCGGCCACCCGGCTATCGCGGCCACCCGGCTATCGCGGCCACCAGTCTATCGCGGCCACCAGTCTATCGCGGCCACCAGTCTATCGCGGCCACCAGTCTATGGCGGCCACCAGTCTATGGCGGCCACCAGTCTATGGCGGCCACCTGTCTATGGCGGCCACCTGTCTATGGCGGCCACCTGTCTATGGCGGCCACCTGTCTATGGCGGCCACCTGTCTATGGCGGCCACCTGTCTATGGCGGCCACCTGTCTATGGCGGCCACCTGGCTATGGCGGCCACCTGGCTATGGCGGCCACCTGGCTATGGCGGCCACCTGTCTATGGCGGCCACCTGTCTATGGCGGCCACCTGTCTATGGCGGCCACCTGTCTATGGCGGCCACCTGTCTATGGCGGCCACCTGTCTATGGCGGCCACCTGTCTATGGCGGCCACCTGTCTATGGCGGCCACCTGTCTATGGCGGCCACCTGTCTATGGCGGCCACCTGTCTATGGCGGCCACCTGTCTATGGCGGCCACCTGTCTATGGCGGCCACCTGTCTATGGCGGCCACCTGTCTATGGCGGCCACCTGTCTATGGCGGCCACCTGGCTATGGCGGCCACCTGGCTATGGCGGCCACCTGGCTATGGCGGCCACCTGGCTATGGCGGCCACCTGGCTATGGCGGCCACCTGGCTATGGCGGCCACCTGGCTATGGCGGCCACCTGGCTATCGCGGCCACCTGGCTATGGCGGCCACCTGGCTATCGCGGCCACCTGGCTATCGCGGCCACCTGGCTATCGCGGCCACCTGGCTATGGCGGCCACCTGGCTATGGCGGCCACCTGGCTATGGCGGCCACCTGGCTATCGCGGCCACCTGGCTATGGCGGCCACCTGGCTCTCGCGGCCACCTGGCTATCGCGGCCACCTGGCTATCGCGGCCACCTGGCTATCGCGGCCACCTGGCTATCGCGGCCACCTGGCTATCGCGGCCACCTGGCTATCGCGGCCACCTGGCTATCGCGGCCACCTGGCTATCGCGGCCACCTGGCTATCGCGGCCACCTGGCTATCGCGGCCACCTGGCTATCGCGGCCACCTGGCTATCGCGGCCACCTGGCTATCGCGGCCACCTGGCTATCGCGGCCACCTGGCTCTCGCGGCCACCTGGCTATCGCGGCCACCTGGCTATCGCGGCCACCTGGCTATCGCGGCCACCTGGCTATCGCGGCCACCTGGCTATCGCGGCCACCTGGCTATCGCGGCCACCTGGCTATCGCGGCCACCTGGCTATCGCGGCCACCTGGCTATCGCGGCCACCTGGCTATCGCGGCCACCTGGCTATCGCGGCCACCTGGCTATCGCGGCCACCTGCCTATCGCGGCCACCTGCCTATCGCGGCCACCTGCCTATCGCGGCCACCTGCCTATCGCGGCCACCTGCCTATCGCGGCCACCTGCCTATCGCGGCCACCTGCCTATCGCGGCCACCTGCCTATCGCGGCCACCTGCCTATCGCGGCCACCTGGCTATTGACAACAAGCAAGATTTGTATTCTATTTGACCGTTTAAATTGAACTCAATGGATGCTACAACAAATTGGTTAGAAATTCACACTGTGAAACTGTAACAAAAATAAGTGTGTAAAACTAAATGAAATCTCCCGGCGAATTATGTGCCTTTGATTGTTTACTTTGAAGAGGTAATAAATAAGTGCTCGAAATGAAAATTAAGGACTACAAAATTGCAACTTAATTTTCAGGGCTGTTTGGTACTGGGTTGTGGCCGTGCGAGACGTCCCGACGCCGCCCCTGACGATATGTGCAGACGTCGACTCGGAGGACCCGACGTCATCCACCGAACGACGTCGCGCTGAGACGTTCGCCCTTGCCACAACAGCCCTATGACGACCAACGGAATGGGGTTCGATGTGTTTACTTTAATTTCATTTATATTGTATTAAATTCATTTTGTATGTAATGTATATTTTGTTAACTCGGGTTGTGGTAATTAAATAATTTAAAACTTATTCTCTGTACCTTGGTTTCATTTGTTGGTGCTGTCAGTCCCCTAGGTTCCACACTTAACTGTATCAAAAACTCACTGTGTCCCGATCGTGGTGGACATTGTGACAGTGGATGTACCGGTAGTTGAACAGGGGAGGTGAGTTGGTCTTTAATACCAATGGTGGTAGTTACCCCGCCTGGATTTCTAGGTCTGAAAATTGGGATAATTCCTTTGGTATCTATTGAAGATTTATCCTCTCTTTAGATCTGGACCCAGGAAAACCGTAAGGGTGTGGGGCTGGCAACCTAAAATGTGTTGTCGCCCTTTACCTAGAGTGGCTTTTAGCCTTGTATTCGGCAACTTCCATAAAAAGTTGAACCTACATATTGGGGTTCACGTGTCAAGTAGACTGTCATAAAAAATTGCATGTCGATGTCACTGTGATGTAAGCATGTACGTCATTTATTGTAGCGGCCACCCGGCTATCGCGGCCACCCGGCTATCGCGGCCACCCGGCTATCGCGGCCACCAGTCTATCGCGGCCACCAGTCTATCGCGGCCACCAGTCTATCGCGGCCACCAGTCTATGGCGGCCACCAGTCTATGGCGGCCACCAGTCTATGGCGGCCACCTGTCTATGGCGGCCACCTGTCTATGGCGGCCACCTGTCTATGGCGGGCACCTGTCTATGGCGGCCACCTGTCTATGGCGGCCACCTGTCTATGGCGGCCACCTGTCTATGGCGGCCACCTGGCTATGGCGGCCACCTGTCTATGGCGGCCACCTGTCTATGGCGGCCACCTGTCTATGGCGGCCACCTGTCTATGGCGGCCACCTGTCTATGGCGGCCACCTGTCTATGGCGGCCACCTGTCTATGGCGGCCACCTGTCTATGGCGGCCACCTGTCTATGGCGGCCACCTGTCTATGGCGGCCACCTGTCTATGGCGGCCACCTGTCTATGGCGGCCACCTGTCTATGGCGGCCACCTGTCTATGGCGGCCACCTGTCTATGGCGGCCACCTGTCTATGGCGGCCACCTGTCTATGGCGGCCACCTGTCTATGGCGGCCACCTGTCTATGGCGGCCACCTGTCTATGGCGGCCACCTGTCTATGGCGGCCACCTGGCTATGGCGGCCACCTGGCTATGGCGGCCACCTGGCTATGGCGGCCACCTGGCTATGGCGGCCACCTGGCTATGGCGGCCACCTGGCTATGGCGGCCACCTGGCTATGGCGGCCACCTGGCTATGGCGGCCACCTGGCTATGGCGGCCACCTGGCTATGGCGGCCACCTGGCTATCGCGGCCACCTGGCTATGGCGGCCACCTGGCTATCGCGGCCACCTGGCTATCGCGGCCACCTGGCTATCGCGGCCACCTGGCTATCGCGGCCACCTGGCTATCGCGGCCACCTGGCTATCGCGGCCACCTGGCTATCGCGGCCACCTGGCTATCGCGGCCACCTGGCTCTCGCGGCCACCTGGCTATCGCGGCCACCTGGCTATCGCGGCCACCTGGCTATCGCGGCCACCTGGCTATCGCGGCCACCTGGCTATCGCGGCCACCTGGCTATCGCGGCCACCTGGCTATCGCGGCCACCTGGCTATCGCGGCCACCTGGCTATCGCGGCCACCTGGCTATCGCGGCCACCTGGCTATCGCGGCCACCTGGCTATCGCGGCCACCTGCCTATCGCGGCCACCTGCCTATCGCGGCCACCTGCCTATCGCGGCCACCTGCCTATCGCGGCCACCTGCCTATCGCGGCCACCTGCCTATCGCGGCCACCTGCCTATCGCGGCCACCTGCCTATCGCGGCCACCTGCCTATCGCGGCCACCTGGCTATTGACAACAAGCAAGATTTGTATTCTATTTGACCGTTTAAATTGAACTCAATGGATGCTACAACAAATTGGTTAGAAATTCACACTGTGAAACTGTAACAAAAATAAGTGTGTAAAACTAAATGAAATCTCCCGGCGAATTATGTGCCTTTGATTGTTTACTTTGAAGAGGTAATAAATAAGTGCTCGAAATGAAAATTAAGGACTACAAAATTGCAACTTAATTTTCAGGGCTGTTTGGTACTGGGTTGTGGCCGTGCGAGACGTCCCGACGCCGCCCCTGACGATATGTGCAGACGTCGACTCGGAGGACCCGACGTCATCCACCGAACCACGTCGCGCTGAGACGTTCGCCCTTGCCACAACAGCCCTATGACGACCAACGGAATGGGGTTCGATGTGTTTACTTTAATTTCATTTATATTGTATTCAATTCATTTTGTATGTAATGTATATTTTGTTAACTCGGGTTGTGGTAATTAAATAATTTATAACTTATTCTCTGTACCTTGGTTTCATTTGTTGGTGCTGTCAGTCCCCTAGGTTCCACACTTAACTGTATCAAAAACTCACTGTGTCCCGATCGTGGTGGACATTGTGACAGTGGATGTACCGGTAGTTGAACAGGGGAGGTGAGTTGGTCTTTAATACCAATGGTGGTAGTTACCCCGCCTGGATCTCTAGGTCTGAAAATTGGGATAATTCCTTTGGTATCTATTGAAGATTTATCCTCTCTTTAGATCTGGACCCAGGAAAACCGTAAGGGTGTGGGGCTGGCAACCTAAAATGTGTTGTCGCCCTTTACCTAGAGTGGCTTTTAGCCTTGTATTCGGCAACTTCCATAAAAAGTTGAACCTACATATTGGGGTTCACGTGTCAAGTAGACTGTCATAAAAAATTGCATGTCGATGTCACTGTGATGTAAGCATGTACGTCATTTATTGTAGCGGCCACCCGTCTATTGCGGCCACCCGTCTATTGCGGCCACCCGTCTATTGCGGCCACCCGTCTATTGCGGCCACCAGTCTATTGCGGCCACCAGTCTATTGCGGCCACCTGTCTATTGCGGCCACCTGTCTATTGCGACCACCTGTCTATTGCGGCCACCTGTCTATTGCGGCCACCTGTCTATTGCGGCCACCTGTCTATTGCGGCCACCTGGCTATTGCGGCCACCTGGCTATTGCGGCCACCTGGCTATTGTGGCCACCTGGCTATTGCGGCCACCTGGCTATTGCGGCCACCTGGCTATTGCGGCCACCTGGCTATTGCGGCCACCTGGCTATTGACAACAAGCAATATTTGTATTCTATTTGACCGTTTAAATTGAACTCAATGGATGCTACAACAAATTGGTTAGAAATTCACACTGTGAAACTGTAACAAAAATAAGTGTGTAAAACTAAATGAAATCTCCCGGCGAATTATGTGCCTTTGATTGTTTACTTTGAAGAGGTAATAAATAAGTGCTCGAAATGAAAATTAAGGACTACAAAATTGCAACTTAATTTTCAGGGCTGTTTGGTACTGGGTTGTGGCCGTGCGAGACGTCCCGACGCCGCCCCTGACGATATGTGCAGACGTCGACTCGGAGGACCCGACGTCATCCACCGAACCACGTCGCGCTGAGACGTTCGCCCTTGCCACAACAGCCCTATGACGACCAACGGAATGGGGTTCGATGTGTTTACTTTAATTTCATTTATATTGTATTAAATTCATTTGTATGTAATGTATATTTTGTTAACTCGGGTTGTGGTAATTAAATAATTTATAACTTATTCTCTGTACCTTGGTTTCATTTGTTGGTGCTGTCAGTCCCCTAGGTTCCACACTTAACTGTATCAAAAACTCACTGTGTCCCGATCGTGGTGGACATTGTGACAGTGGATGTACCGGTAGTTGAACAGGGGAGGTGAGTTGGTCTTTAATACCAATGGTGGTAGTTACCCCGCCTGGATCTCTAGGTCTGAAAATTGGGATAATTCCTTTGGTATCTATTGAAGATTTATCCTCTCTTTAGATCTGGACCCAGGAAAACCGTAAGGGTGTGGGGCTGGCAACCTAAAATGTGTTGTCGCCCTTTACCTAGAGTGGCTTTTAGCCTTGTATTCGGCAACTTCCATAAAAAGTTGAACCTACATATTGGGGTTCACGTGTCAAGTAGACTGTCATAAAAAATTGCATGTCGATGTCACTGTGATGTAAGCATGTACGTCATTTATTGTAGCGGCCACCCGTCTATTGCGGCCACCCGTCTATTGCGGCCACCCGTCTATTGCGGCCACCAGTCTATTGCGGCCACCAGTCTATTGCGGCCACCTGTCTATTGCGGCCACCTGTCTATTGCGGCCACCTGTCTATTGCGGCCACCTGTCTATTGCGGCCACCTGTCTATTGCGGCCACCTGGCTATTGTGGCCACCTGGCTATTGCGGCCACCTGGCTATTGCGGCCACCTGGCTATTGCGGCCACCTGGCTATTGCGGCCACCTGGCTATTGACAACAAGCAATATTTGTATTCTATTTGACCGTTTAAATTGAACTCAATGGATGCTACAACAAATTGGTTAGAAATTCACACTGTGAAACTGTGACAAAAATAAGTGTGTAAAACTAAATGAAATCTCCTGGCGAATTATGTGCCTTTGATTGTTTACTTTGAAGAGGTAATAAATAAGTGCTCGAAATGAAAATTAAGGACTACAAAATTGCAACTTAATTTTCAGGGCTGTTTGGTACTGGGTTGTGGCCGTGCGAGACGTCCCGACGCCGCCCCTGACGATATGTGCAGACGTCGACTCGGAGGACCCGACGTCATCCACCGAACCACGTCGCGCTGAGACGTTCGCCCTTGCCACAACAGCCCTATGACGACCAACGGAATGGGGTTCGATGTGTTTACTTTAATTTCATTTATATTGTATTAAATTCATTTTGTATGTAATGTATATTTTGTTAACTCGGGTTGTGGTAATTAAATAATTTATAACTTATTCTCTGTACCTTGGTTTCATTTGTTGGTGCTGTCAGTCCCCTAGGTTCCACACTTAACTGTATCAAAAACTCACTGTGTCCCGATCGTGGTGGACATTGTGACAGTGGATGTACCGATAGTTGAACAGGGGAGGTGAGTTGGTCTTTAATACCAATGGTGGTAGTTACCCCGCCTGGATCTCTAGGTCTGAAAATTGGGATAATTCCTTTGGTATCTATTGAAGATTTATCCTCTCTTTAGATCTGGACCCAGGAAAACCGTAAGGGTGTGGGGCTGGCAACCAAAAATGTGTTGTCGCCCTTTACCTAGAGTGGCTTTTAGCCTTGTATTCGGCAACTTCCATAAAAAGTTGAACCTACATATTGGGGTTCACGTGTCAAGTAGACTGTCATAAAAAATTGCATGTCGATGTCACTGTGATGTAAGCATGTACGTCATTTATTGTAGAGGCCACCCGTCTATTGCGGCCACCAGTCTATTGCGGCCACCAGTCTATTGCGGCCACCTGTCTATTGCGGCCACCTGTCTATTGCGGCCACCTGTCTATTGCGGCCACCTGTCTATTGCGGCCACCTGTCTATTGCGGCCACCTGGCTATTGCGGCCACCTGGCTATTGCGGCCACCTGGCTATTGCGGCCACCTGGCTATTTGCGGCCACCTGGCTATTGCGGCCACCTGGCTATTGCGGCCACCTGGCTATTGCGGACACCTGGCTATTGCGGCCACCTGGCTATTGCGGCCACCTGGCTATTGACAACAAGCAAGATTTGTATTCTATTTGACCGTTTAAATTGAACTCAATGGATGCTACAACAAATTGGTTAGAAATTCACACTGTGAAACTGTAACAAAAATAAGTGTGTAAAACTAAATGAAATCTCCCGGCGAATTATGTGCCTTTGATTGTTTACTTTGAAGAGGTAATAAATAAGTGCTCGAAATGAAAATTAAGGACTACAAAATTGCAACTTAATTTTCAGGGCTGTTTGGTACTGGGTTGTGGCCGTGCGAGACGTCCCGACGCCGCCCCTGACGATATGTGCAGACGTCGACTCGGAGGACCCGACGTCATCCACCGAACCACGTCGCGCTGAGACGTTCGCCCTTGCCACAACAGCCCTATGACGACCAACGGAATGGGGTTCGATGTGTTTACTTTAATTTCATTTATATTGTATTAAATTCATTTTGTATGTAATGTATATTTTGTTAACTCGGGTTGTGGTAATTAAATAATTTATAACTTATTCTCTGTACCTTGGTTTCATTTGTTGGTGCTGTCAGTCCCCTAGGTTCCACACTTAACTGTATCAAAAACTCACTGTGTCCCGATCGTGGTGGACATTGTGACAGTGGATGTACCGGTAGTTGAACAGGGGAGGTGAGTTGGTCTTTAATACCAATGGTGGTAGTTACCCCGCCTGTATCTCTAGGTCTGAAAATTGGGATAATTCCTTTGGTATCTATTGAAGATTTATCCTCTCTTTAGATCTGGACCCAGGAAAACCGTAAGGGTGTGGGGCTGGCAACCTAAAATGTGTTGTCGCCCTTTACCTAGAGTGGCTTTTAGCCTTGTATTCAGCAACTTCCATAAAAAGTTGAACCTACATATTGGGGTTCACTTGTCAAGTAGACTGTCATAAAAAATTGCATGTCGATGTCACTGTGATGTAAGCATGTACGTCATTTATTGTAGCGGCCACCCGTCTATTGCGGCCACCCGTCTATTGCGGCCACCAGTCTATTGCGGCCACCTGTCTATTGCGGCCACCAGTCTATTGCGGCCACCAGTCTATTGCGGCCACCAGTCTATTGCGGCCACCAGTCTATTGCGGCCACCTGTCTATTGCGGCCACCAGTCTATTGCGGCCACCTGTCTATTGCGTCCACCTGTCTATTGCGGCCACCTGTCTATTGCGGCCACCTGTCTATTGCGGCCACCTGTCTATTGCGGCCACCTGTCTATTGCGGCCACCTGTCTATTGCGGCCACCTGGCTATTGACAACAAGCAAGATTTGTATTCTATTTGACCGTTTAAATTGAACTCAATGGATGCTACAACAAATTGGTTAGAAATTCACACTGTGAAACTGTAACAAAAATAAGTGTGTAAAACTAAATGAAATCTCCCGGCGAATTATGTGCCTTTGATTGTTTACTTTGAAGAGGTAATAAATAAGTGCTCGAAATGAAAATTAAGGACTACAAAATTGCAACTTAATTTTCAGGGCTGTTTGGTACTGGGTTGTGGCCGTGCGAGACGTCCCGACGCCGCCCCTGACGATATGTGCAGACGTCGACTCGGAGGACCCGACGTCATCCACCGAACCACGTCGCGCTGAGACGTTCGCCCTTGCCACAACAGCCCTATGACGACCAACGGAATGGGGTTCGATGTGTTTACTTTAATTTCATTTATATTGTATTAAATTCATTTTGTATGTAATGTATATTTTGTTAACTCGGGTTGTGGTAATTAAATAATTTATAACTTATTCTCTGTACCTTGGTTTCATTTGTTTGTGCTGTCAGTCCCCTAGGTTCCACACTTAACTGTATCAAAAACTCACTGTGTCCCGATCGTGGTGGACATTGTGACAGTGGATGTACCGGTAGTTGAACAGGGGAGGTGAGTTGGTCTTTAATACCAATGGTGGTAGTTACCCCGCCTGGATCTCTAGGTCTGAAAATTGGGATAATTCCTTTGGTATCTATTGAAGATTTATCCTCTCTTTAGATCTGGACCCAGGAAAACCGTAAGGGTGTGGGGCTGGCAACCTAAAATGTGTTGTCGCCCTTTACCTAGAGTGGCTTTTAGCCTTGTATTCGGCAACTTCCATAAAAAGTTGAACCTACATATTGGGGTTCACGTGTCAAGTAGACTGTCATAAAAAATTGCATGTCGATGTCACTGTGATGTAAGCATGTACGTCATTTATTGTAGCGGCCACCCGTCTATTGCGGCCACCTGGCTATTGCGGCCACCTGGCTATTGCGGCCACCTGGCTATTGCGGCCACCTGTCTATTGCGGCCACCTGTCTATTACGGCCACCTGGCTATTGCGGCCACCTGGCTATTGCGGCCACCTGGCTATTGCGGCCACCTGGCTATTGACAACAAGCAAGATTTGTATTCTATTTGACCGTTTAAATTGAACTCAATGGATGCTACAACAAATTGGTTAGAAATTCACACTGTGAAACTGTAACAAAAATAAGTGTGTAAAACTAAATGAAATCTCCCGGCGAATTATGTGCCTTTGATTGTTTACTTTGAAGAGGTAATAAATAAGTGCTCGAAATGAAAATTAAGGACTACAAAATTGCAACTTAATTTTCAGGGCTGTTTGGTACTGGGTTGTGGCCGTGCGAGACGTCCCGACGCCGCCCCTGACGATATGTGCAGACGTCGACTCGGAGGACCCGACGTCATCCACCGAACCACGTCGCGCTGAGACGTTCGCCCTTGCCACAACAGCCCTATGACGACCAACGGAATGGGGTTCGATGTGTTTACTTTAATTTCATTTATATTGTATTAAATTCATTTTGTATGTAATGTATATTTTGTTAACTCGGGTTGTGGTAATTAAATAATTTATAACTTATTCTCTGTACCTTGGTTTCATTTGTTGGTGCTGTCAGTCCCCTAGGTTCCACACTTAACTGTATCAAAAACTCACTGTGTCCCGATCGTGGTGGACATTGTGACAGTGGATGTACCGGTAGTTGAACAGGGGAGGTGAGTTGGTCTTTAATACCAATGGTGGTAGTTACCCCGCCTGGATCTCTAGGTCTGAAAATTGGGATAATTCCTTTGGTATCTATTGAAGATTTATCCTCTCTTTAGATCTGGACCCAGGAAAACCGTAAGGGTGTGGGGCTGGCAACCTAAAATGTGTTGTCGCACTTTACCTAGAGTGGCTTTTAGCCTTGTATTCGGCAACTTCCATAAAAAGTTGAACCTACATATTGGGGTTCACGTGTCAAGTAGACTGTCATAAAAAATTGCATGTCGATGTCACTGTGATGTAAGCATGTACGTCATTTATTGTAGCGGCCACCAGTCTATTGCGGCCACCAGTCTATTGCGGCCACCAGTCTATTGCGGCCACCAGTCTATTGCGGCCACCAGTCTATTGCGGCCACCTGTCTATTGCGGCCACCTGTCTATTGCGGCCACCTGTCTATTGCGGCCACCTGTCTATTGCGGCCACCTGGCTATTGCGGCCACCTGGCTATTGCGGCCACCTGGCTATTGCGGCCACCTGGCTATTGCGGCCACCTGGCTATCGCGGCCACCTGGCTATCGCGGCCACCTGGCTATTGACAACAAGCAAGATTTGTATTCTATTTGACCGTTTAAATTGAACTCAATGGATGCTACAACAAATTGGTTAGAAATTCACACTGTGAAACTGTAACAAAAATAAGTGTGTAAAACTAAATGAAATCTCCCGGCGAATTATGTGCCTTTGATTGTTTACTTTGAAGAGGTAATAAATAAGTGCTCGAAATGAAAATTAAGGACTACAAAATTGCAACTTAATTTTCAGTGCTGTTTGGTACTGGGTTGTGGCCGTGCGAGACGTCCCGACGCCGCCCCTGACGATATGTGCAGACGTCGACTCGGAGGACCCGACGTCATCCACCGAACCACGTCGCGCTGAGACGTTCGCCCTTGCCACAACAGCCCTATGACGACCAACGGAATGGGGTTCGATGTGTTTACTTTAATTTCATTTATATTGTATTCAATTCATTTTGTATGTAATGTATATTTTGTTAACTCGGGTTGTGGTAATTAAATAATTTATAACTTATTCTCTGTACCTTGGTTTCATTTGTTGGTGCTGTCAGTCCCCTAGGTTCCACACTTAACTGTATCAAAAACTCACTGTGTCCCGATCGTGGTGGACATTGTGACAGTGGATGTACCGGTAGTTGAACAGGGGAGGTGAGTTGGTCTTTAATACCAATGGTGGTAGTTACCCCGCCTGGATCTCTAGGTCTGAAAATTGGGATAATTCCTTTGGTATCTATTGAAGATTTATCCTCTCTTTAGATCTGGACCCAGGAAAACCGTAAGGGTGTGGGGCTGGCAACCTAAAATGTGTTGTCGCCCTTTACCTAGAGTGGCTTTTAGCCTTGTATTCGGCAACTTCCATAAAAAGTTGAACCTACATATTGGGGTTCACGTGTCAAGTAGACTGTCATAAAAAATTGCATGTCGATGTCACTGTGATGTAAGCATGTACGGCATTTATTGTAGCGGCCACCCGTCTATTGCGGCCACCAGTCTATTGCGGCCACCAGTCTATTGCGGCCACCTGTCTATTGCGGCCACCTGTCTATTGCAGCCACCTGTCTATTGCGGCCACCTGTCTATTGCGGCCACCTGGCTATTGCGGCCACCTGGCTATTGCGGCCACCTGGCTATTGCGGCCACCTGGCTATTGCGGCCACCTGGCTATTGCGGCCACCTGGCTATTGCGGCCACCTGGCTATCGCGGCCACCTGGCTATCGCGGCCACCTGGCTATCGCGGCCACCTGGCTATTGACAACAAGCAAGATTTGTATTCTATTTGACCGTTTAAATTGAACTCAATGGATGCTACAACAAATTGGTTAGAAATTCACACTGTGAAACTGTAACAAAAATAAGTGTGTAAAACTAAATGAAATCTCCCGGCGAATTATGTGCCTTTGATTGTTTACTTTGAAGAGGTAATAAATAAGTGCTCGAAATGAAAATTAAGGACTACAAAATTGCAACTTAATTTTCAGGGCTGTTTGGTACTGGGTTGTGGCCGTGCGAGACGTCCCGACGCCGCCCCTGACGATATGTGCAGACGTCGACTCGGAGGACCCGACGTCCTCCACCGAACCACGTCGCGCTGAGACGTTCGCCCTTGCCACAACAGCCCTATGACGACCAACGGAATGGGGTTCGATGTGTTTACTTTAATTTCATTTATATTGTATTAAATTCATTTTGTATGTAATGTATATTTTGTTAACTCGGGTTGTGGTAATTAAATAATTTATAACTTATTCTCTGTACCTTGGTTTCATTTGTTGGTGCTGTCAGTCCCCTAGGTTCCACACTTAACTGTATCAAAAACTCACTGTGTCCCGATCGTGGTGGACATTGTGACAGTGGATGTACCGGTAGTTGAACAGGGGAGGTGAGTTGGTCTTTAATACCAATGGTGGTAGTTACCCCGCCTGGATCTCTAGGTCTGAAAATTGGGATAATTCCTTTGGTATCTATTGAAGATTTATCCTCTCTTTAGATCTGGACCCAGGAAAACCGTAAGGGTGTGGGGCTGGCAACCTAAAATGTGTTGTCGCACTTTACCTAGAGTGGCTTTTAGCCTTGTATTCGGCAACTTCCATAAAAAGTTGAACCTACATATTGGGGTTCACGTGTCAAGTAGACTGTCATAAAAAATTGCATGTCGATGTCACTGTGATGTAAGCATGTACGTCATTTATTGTAGCGGCCACCAGTCTATTGCGGCCACCAGTCTATTGCGGCCACCAGTCTATTGCGGCCACCCGTCTATTGCGGCCACCCGTCTATTGCGGCCACCAGTCTATTGCGGCCACCAGTCTATTGCGGCCACCAGTCTATTGCGGCCACCAGTCTATTGCGGCCACCTGTCTATTGCGGCCACCTGTCTATTGCGGCCACCTGTCTATTGCGGCCACCTGTCTATTGCGGCCACCTGTCTATTGCGGCCACCTGTCTATTGCGGCCACCGGTCTATTGCGGCCACCAGTCTATTGCGGCCACCTGGCTATTGCGGCCACCTGGCTATTGCGGCCACCTGGCTATTGCGGCCACCTGGCTATCGCGGCCACCTGGCTATCGCGGCCACCTGGCTATCGCGGCCACCTGGCTATCGCGGCCACCTGGCTATTGCGGCCAGCTGGCTATTGACAACAAGCAAGATTTGTATTCTATTTGACCGTTTAAATTGAACTCAATGGATGCTACAACAAATTGGTTAGAAATTCACACTGTGAAACTGTAACAAAAATAAGTGTGTAAAACTAAATGAAATCTCCCGGCGAATTATGTGCCTTTGATTGTTTACTTTGAAGAGGTAATAAATAAGTGCTCGAAATGAAAATTAAGGACTACAAAATTGCAACTTAATTTTCAGGGCTGTTTGGTACTGGGTTGTGGCCGTGCGAGACGTCCCGACGCCGCCCCTGACGATATGTGCAGACGTCGACTCGGAGGACCCGACGTCATCCACCGAACCACGTCGCGCTGAGACGTTCGCCCTTGCCACAACAGCCCTATGACGACCAACGGAATGGGGTTCGATGTGTTTACTTTAATTTCATTTATATTGTATTCAATTCATTTTGTATGTAATGTATATTTTGTTAACTCGGGTTGTGGTAATTAAATAATTTATAACTTATTCTCTGTACCTTGGTTTCATTTGTTGGTGCTGTCAGTCCCCTAGGTTCCACACTTAACTGTATCAAAAACTCACTGTGTCCCGATCGTGGTGGACATTGTGACAGTGGATGTACCGGTAGTTGAACAGGGGAGGTGAGTTGGTCTTTAATACCAATGGTGGTAGTTACCCCGCCTGGATCTCTAGGTCTGAAAATTGGGATAATTCCTTTGGTATCTATTGAAGATTTATCCTCTCTTTAGATCTGGACCCAGGAAAACCGTAAGGGTGTGGGGCTGGCAACCTAAAATGTGTTGTCGCACTTTACCTAGAGTGGCTTTTAGCCTTGTATTCGGCAACTTCCATAAAAAGTTGAACCTACATATTGGGGTTCACGTGTCAAGTAGACTGTCATAAAAAATTGCATGTCGATGTCACTGTGATGTAAGCATGTACGTCATTTATTGTAGCGGCCACCAGTCTATTGCGGCCACCAGTCTATTGCGGCCACCAGTCTATTGCGGCCACCAGTCTATTGCGGCCACCAGTCTATTGCGGCCACCAGTCTATTGCGGCCACCAGTCTATTGCGGCCACCTGTCTATTGCGGCCACCTGTCTATTGCGGCCACCTGTCTATTGCGGCCACCTGGCTATTGCGGCCACCTGGCTATTGCGGCCACCTGGCTATTGCGGCCACCTGGCTATTGCGGCCACCTGGCTATTGCGGCCACCTGGCTATTGCGGCCACCTGGCTATCGCGGCCACCTGGCTATCGCGGCCACCTGGCTATTGACAACAAGCAAGATTTGTATTCTATTTGACCGTTTAAATTGAACTCAATGGATGCTACAACAAATTGGTTAGAAATTCACACTGTGAAACTGTAACAAAAATAAGTGTGTAAAACTAAATGAAATCTCCTGGCGAATTATGTGCCTTTGATTGTTTACTTTGAAGAGGTAATAAATAAGTGCTCGAAATGAAAATTAAGGACTACAAATTGCAACTTAATTTTCAGTGCTGTTTGGTACTGGGTTGTGGCCGTGCGAGACGTCCCGACGCCGCCCCTGACGATATGTGCAGACGTCGACTCGGAGGACCCGACGTCATCCACCGAACCACGTCGCGCTGAGACGTTCGCCCTTGCCACAACAGCCCTATGACGACCAACGGAATGGGGTTCGATGTGTTTACTTTAATTTCATTTATATTGTATTCAATTCATTTTGTATGTAATGTATATTTTGTTAACTCGGGTTGTGGTAATTAAATAATTTATAACTTATTCTCTGTACCTTGGTTTCATTTGTTGGTGCTGTCAGTCCCCTAGGTTCCACACTTAACTGTATCAAAAACTCACTGTGTCCCGATCGTGGTGGACATTGTGACAGTGGATGTACCGGTAGTTGAACAGGGGAGGTGAGTTGGTCTTTAATACCAATGGTGGTAGTTACCCCGCCTGGATCTCTAGGTCTGAAAATTGGGATAATTCCTTTGGTATCTATTGAAGATTTATCCTCTCTTTAGATCTGGACCCAGGAAAACCGTAAGGGTGTGGGGCTGGCAACCTAAAATGTGTTGTCGCCCTTTACCTAGAGTGGCTTTTAGCCTTGTATTCGGCAACTTCCATAAAAAGTTGAACCTACATATTGGGGTTCACGTGTCAAGTAGACTGTCATAAAAAATTGCATGTCGATGTCACTGTGATGTAAGCATGTACGTCATTTATTGTAGCGGCCACCCGTCTATTGCGGCCACCAGTCTATTGCGGCCACCAGTCTATTGCGGCCACCTGTCTATTGCGGCCACCTGTCTATTGCGGCCACCTGTCTATTGCGGCCACCTGTCTATTGCGGCCACCTGGCTATTGCGGCCACCTGGCTATTGCGGCCACCTGGCTATTGCGGCCACCTGGCTATTGCGGCCACCTGGCTATTGCGGCCACCTGGCTATCGCGGCCACCTGGCTATCGCGGCCACCTGGCTATCGCGGCCACCTGGCTATTGACAACAAGCAAGATTTGTATTCTATTTGACCGTTTAAATTGAACTCAATGGATGCTACAACAAATTGGTTAGAAATTCACACTGTGAAACTGTAACAAAAATAAGTGTGTAAAACTAAATGAAATCTCCCGGCGAATTATGTGCCTTTGATTGTTTACTTTGAAGAGGTAATAAATAAGTGCTCGAAATGAAAATTAAGGACTACAAATTGCAACTTAATTTTCAGTGCTGTTTGGTACTGGGTTGTGGCCGTGCGAGACGTCCCGACGCCGCCCCTGACGATATGTGCAGACGTCGACTCGGAGGACCCGACGTCATCCACCGAACCACGTCGCGCTGAGACGTTCGCCCTTGCCACAACAGCCCTATGACGACCAACGGAATGGGGTTCGATGTGTTTACTTTAATTTCATTTATATTGTATTCAATTCATTTTGTATGTAATGTATATTTTGTTAACTCGGGTTGTGGTAATTAAATAATTTATAACTTATTCTCTGTACCTTGGTTTCATTTGTTGGTGCTGTCAGTCCCCTAGGTTCCACACTTAACTGTATCAAAAACTCACTGTGTCCCGATCGTGGTGGACATTGTGACAGTGGATGTACCGGTAGTTGAACAGGGGAGGTGAGTTGGTCTTTAATACCAATGGTGGTAGTTACCCCGCCTGGATCTCTAGGTCTGAAAATTGGGATAATTCCTTTGGTATCTATTGAAGATTTATCCTCTCTTTAGATCTGGACCCAGGAAAACCGTAAGGGTGTGGGGCTGGCAACCTAAAATGTGTTGTCGCCCTTTACCTAGAGTGGCTTTTAGCCTTGTATTCGGCAACTTCCATAAAAAGTTGAACCTACATATTGGGGTTCACGTGTCAAGTAGACTGTCATAAAAAATTGCATGTCGATGTCACTGTGATGTAAGCATGTACGTCATTTATTGTAGCGGCCACCCGTCTATTGCGGCCACCAGTCTATTGCGGCCACCAGTCTATTGCGGCCACCTGTCTATTGCGGCCACCTGTCTATTGCGGCCACCTGTCTATTGCGGCCACCTGTCTATTGCGGCCACCTGTCTATTGCGGCCACCTGGCTATTGCGGCCACCTGGCTATTGCGGCCACCTGGCTATTGCGGCCACCTGGCTATTGCGGCCACCTGGCTATCGCGGCCACCTGGCTATCGCGGCCACCTGGCTATCGCGGCCACCTGGCTATTGACAACAAGCAAGATTTGTATTCTATTTGACCGTTTAAATTGAACTCAATGGATGCTACAACAAATTGGTTAGAAATTCACACTGTGAAACTGTAACAAAAATAAGTGTGTAAAACTAAATGAAATCTCCCGGCGAATTATGTGCCTTTGATTGTTTACTTTGAAGAGGTAATAAATAAGTGCTCGAAATGAAAATTAAGGACTACAAAATTGCAACTTAATTTTCAGGGCTGTTTGGTACTGGGTTGTGGCCGTGCGAGACGTCCCGACGCCGCCCCTGACGATATGTGCAGACGTCGACTCGGAGGACCCGACGTCCTCCACCGAACCACGTCGCGCTGAGACGTTCGCCCTTGCCACAACAGCCCTATGACGACCAACGGAATGGGGTTCGATGTGTTTACTTTAATTTCATTTATATTGTATTAAATTCATTTTGTATGTAATGTATATTTTGTTAACTCGGGTTGTGGTAATTAAATAATTTATAACTTATTCTCTGTACCTTGGTTTCATTTGTTGGTGCTGTCAGTCCCCTAGGTTCCACACTTAACTGTATCAAAAACTCACTGTGTCCCGATCGTGGTGGACATTGTGACAGTGGATGTACCGGTAGTTGAACAGGGGAGGTGAGTTGGTCTTTAATACCAATGGTGGTAGTTACCCCGCCTGGATCTCTAGGTCTGAAAATTGGGATAATTCCTTTGGTATCTATTGAAGATTTATCCTCTCTTTAGATCTGGACCCAGGAAAACCGTAAGGGTGTGGGGCTGGCAACCTAAAATGTGTTGTCGCACTTTACCTAGAGTGGCTTTTAGCCTTGTATTCGGCAACTTCCATAAAAAGTTGAACCTACATATTGGGGTTCACGTGTCAAGTAGACTGTCATAAAAAATTGCATGTCGATGTCACTGTGATGTAAGCATGTACGTCATTTATTGTAGCGGCCACCAGTCTATTGCGGCCACCAGTCTATTGCGGCCACCAGTCTATTGCGGCCACCAGTCTATTGCGGCCACCCGTCTATTGCGGCCACCCGTCTATTGCGGCCACCCGTCTATTGCGGCCACCAGTCTATTGCGGCCACCAGTCTATTGCGGCCACCAGTCTATTGCGGCCACCTGTCTATTGCGGCCACCTGTCTATTGCGGCCACCTGTCTATTGCGGCCACCTGTCTATTGCGGCCACCTGTCTATTGCGGCCACCTGGCTATTGACAACAAGCAAGATTTGTATTCTATTTGACCGTTTAAATTGAACTCAATGGATGCTACAACAAATTGGTTAGAAATTCACACTGTGAAACTGTGACAAAAATAAGTGTGTAAAACTAAATAAAATCTCCCGGCGAATTATGTGCCTTTGATTGTTTACTTTGAAGAGGTAATAAATAAGTGCTCGAAATGAAAATTAAGGACTACAAAATTGCAACTAATTTTCAGGGCTGTTTGGTACTGGGTTGTGGCCGTGCGAGACGTCCCGACGCCGCCCCTGACGATATGTGCAGACGTCGACTCGGAGGACCCGACGTCATCCACCGAACCACGTCGCGCTGAGACGTTCGCCCTTGCCACAACAGCCCTATGACGACCAACGGAATGGGGTTCGATGTGTTTACTTTAATTTCATTTATATTGTATTAAATTCATTTTGTATGTAATGTATATTTTGTTAACTCGGGTTGTGGTAATTAAATAATTTATAACTTATTCTCTGTACCTTGGTTTCATTTGTTGGTGCTGTCAGTCCCCTAGGTTCCACACTTAACTGTATCAAAAACTCACTGTGTCCCGATCGTGGTGGACATTGTGACAGTGGATGTACCGGTAGTTGAACAGGGGAGGTGAGTTGGTCTTTAATACCAATGGTGGTAGTTACCCCGCCTGGATCTCTAGGTCTGAAAATTGGGATAATTCCTTTGGTATCTATTGAAGATTTATCCTCTCTTTAGATCTGGACCCAGGAAAATCGTAAGGGTGTGGGGCTGGCAACCTAAAATGTGTTGTCGCCCTTTACCTAGAGTGGCTTTTAGCCTTGTATTCGGCAACTTCCATAAAAAGTTGAACCTACATATTGGGGTTCACGTGTCAAGTAGACTGTCATAAAAAATTGCATGTCGATGTCACTGTGATGTAAGCATGTACGTCATTTATTGTAGCGGCCACCCGTCTATTGCGGCCACCAGTCTATTGCGGCCACCAGTCTATTGCGGCCACCAGTCTATTGCGGCCACCCGTCTATTGCGGCCACCCGTCTATTGCGGCCACCCGCCTATTGCGGCCACCCGCCTATTGCGGCCACCCGCCTATTGCGGCCACCCGCCTATTGCGGCCACCCGCCTATTGCGGCCACCCGCCTATTGCGGCCACCCGCCTATTGCGGCCACCCGCCTATTGCGGCCACCCGCCTATTGCGGCCACCCGCCTATTGCGGCCACCCGCCTATTGCGGCCACCCGCCTATTGCGGCCACCCGCCTATTGCGGCCACCCGCCTATTGCGGCCACCCGCCTATTGACAACAAGCAAGATTTGTATTCTATTTGACCGTTTAAATTGAACTCAATGGATGCTACAACAAATTGGTTAGAAATTCACACTGTGAAACTGTAACAAAAATAAGTGTGTAAAACTAAATGAAATCTCCTGGCGAATTATGTGCCTTTGATTGTTTACTTTGAAGAGGTAATAAATAAGTGCTCGAAATGAAAATTAAGGACTACAAAATTGCAACTTAATTTTCAGGGCTGTTTGGTACTGGGTTGTGGCCGTGCGAGACGTCCCGACGCCGCCCCTGACGATATGTGCAGACGTCGACTCGGAGGACCCGACGTCATCCACCGAACCACGTCGCGCTGAGACGTTCGCCCTTGCCACAACAGCCCTATGACGACCAACGGAATGGGGTTCGATGTGTTTACTTTAATTTCATTTATATTGTATTCAATTCATTTTGTATGTAATGTATATTTTGTTAACTCGGGTTGTGGTAATTAAATAATTTATAACTTATTCTCTGTACCTTGGTTTCATTTGTTGGTGCTGTCAGTCCCCTAGGTTCCACACTTAACTGTATCAAAAACTCACTGTGTCCCGATCGTGGTGGACATTGTGACAGTGGATGTACCGGTAGTTGAACAGGGGAGGTGAGTTGGTCTTTAATACCAATGGTGGTAGTTACCCCGCCTGGATCTCTAGGTCTGAAAATTGGGATAATTCCTTTGGTATCTATTGAAGATTTATCCTCTCTTTAGATCTGGACCCAGGAAAACCGTAAGGGTGTGGGGCTGGCAACCTAAAATGTGTTGTCGCCCTTTACCTAGAGTGGCTTTTAGCCTTGTATTCGGCAACTTCCATAAAAAGTTGAACCTACATATTGGGGTTCACGTGTCAAGTAGACTGTTATAAAAAATTGCATGTCGATGTCACTGTGATGTAAGCATGTACGTCATTTATTGTAGCGGCCACCCGTCTATTGCGGCCACCCGTCTATTGCGGCCACCCGTCTATTGCGGCCACCCGTCTATTGCGGCCACCCGTCTATTGCGGCCACCCGTCTATTGCGGCCACCCGTCTATTGCGGCCACCCGTCTATTGCGGCCACCCGTCTATTGCGGCCACCCGCCTATTGCGGCCACCCGCCTATTGCGGCCACCCGCCTATTGCGGCCACCCGCCTATTGCGGCCACCCGCCTATTGCGGCCACCCGCCTATTGCGGCCACCCGCCTATTGCGGCCACCCGCCTATTGCGGCCACCCGCCTATTGCGGCCACCCGCCTATTGCGGCCACCCGCCTATTGCGGCCACCCGCCTATTGCGGCCACCCGCCTATTGCGGCCACCCGCCTATTGCGGCCACCCGCCTATTGCGGCCACCCGCCTATTGCGGCCACCCGCCTATTGCGGCCACCCGCCTATTGCGGCCACCCGCCTATTGCGGCCACCCGCCTATTGCGGCCACCCGCCTATTGCGGCCACCCGCCTATTGCGGCCACCCGCCTATTGCGGCCACCCGCCTATTGCGGCCACCCGCCTATTGCGGCCACCCGCCTATTGCGGCCACCCGCCTATTGCGGCCACCCGCCTATTGCGGCCACCCGCCTATTGCGGCCACCCGCCTATTGCGGCCACCCGCCTATTGCGGCCACCCGCCTATTGCGGCCACCCGCCTATTGCGGCCACCCGCCTATTGCGGCCACCCGCCTATTGACAACAAGCAAGATTTGTATTCTATTTGACCGTTTAAATTGAACTCAATGGATGCTACAACAAATTGGTTAGAAATTCACACTGTGAAACTGTAACAAAAATAAGTGTGTAAAACTAAATGAAATCTCCTGGCGAATTATGTGCCTTTGATTGTTTACTTTGAAGAGGTAATAAATAAGTGCTCGAAATGAAAATTAAGGACTACAAAATTGCAACTTAATTTTCAGGGCTGTTTGGTACTGGGTTGTGGCCGTGCGAGACGTCCCGACGCCGCCCCTGACGATATGTGCAGACGTCGACTCGGAGGACCCGACGTCATCCACCGAACCACGTCGCGCTGAGACGTTCGCCCTTGCCACAACAGCCCTATGACGACCAACGGAATGGGGTTCGATGTGTTTACTTTAATTTCATTTATATTGTATTCAATTCATTTTGTATGTAATGTATATTTTGTTAACTCGGGTTGTGGTAATTAAATAATTTATAACTTATTCTCTGTACCTTGGTTTCATTTGTTGGTGCTGTCAGTCCCCTAGGTTCCACACTTAACTGTATCAAAAACTCACTGTGTCCCGATCGTGGTGGACATTGTGACAGTGGATGTACCGGTAGTTGAACAGGGGAGGTGAGTTGGTCTTTAATACCAATGGTGGTAGTTACCCCGCCTGGATCTCTAGGTCTGAAAATTGGGATAATTCCTTTGGTATCTATTGAAGATTTATCCTCTCTTTAGATCTGGACCCAGGAAAACCGTAAGGGTGTGGGGCTGGCAACCTAAAATGTGTTGTCGCCCTTTACCTAGAGTGGCTTTTAGCCTTGTATTCGGCAACTTCCATAAAAAGTTGAACCTACATATTGGGGTTCACGTGTCAAGTAGACTGTCATAAAAAATTGCATGTCGATGTCACTGTGATGTAAGCATGTACGTCATTTATTGTAGCGGCCACCCGTCTATTGCGGCCACCCGTCTATTGCGGCCACCCGTCTATTGCGTCCACCAGTCTATTGCGGCCTCCTGTCTATTGCGGCCACCTGTCTATTGCGGCCACCTGTCTATTGCGGCCACCTGCCTATTGCGGCCACCTGTCTATTGCGGCCACCTGTCTATTGCGGCCACCTGCCTATTGCGGCCACCTGCCTATTGCGGCCACCTGCCTATTGCGGCCACCTGCCTATTGCGGCCACCTGCCTATTGCGGCCACCTGCCTATTGCGGCCACCTGCCTATTGCGGCCACCTGCCTATTGCGGCCACCTGCCTATTGCGGCCACCTGCCTATTGCGGCCACCTGCCTATTGACAACAAGCAAGATTTGTATTCTATTTGACCGTTTAAATTGAACTCAATGGATGCTACAACAAATTGGTTAGAAATTCACACTGTGAAACTGTAACAAAAATAAGTGTAAAACTAAATGAAATCTCCGGGCGAATTATGTGCCTTTGATTGTTTACTTTGAAGAGGTAATAAATAAGTGCTCGAAATGAAAATTAAGGACTACAAAATTGCAACTTAATTTTCAGGGCTGTTTGGTACTGGGTTGTGGCCGTGCGAGACGTCCCGACGCCGCCCCTGACGATATGTGCAGACGTCGACTCGGAGGACCCGACGTCATCCACCGAACCACGTCGCGCTGAGACGTTCGCCCTTGCCACAACAGCCCTATGACGACCAACGGAACGGGGTTCGATGTGTTTACTTTAATTTCATTTATATTGTATTAAATTCATTTTGTATGTAATGTATATTTTGTTAACTCGGGTTGTGGTAATTAAATAATTTATAACTTATTCTCTGTACCTTGGTTTCATTTGTTGGTGCTGTCAGTCCCCTAGGTTCCACACTTAACTGTATCAAAAACTCACTGTGTCCCGACCGTGGTGGACATTGTGACAGTGGATGTACCGGTAGTTGAACAGGGGAGGTGAGTTGGTCTTTAATACCAATGGTGGTAGTTACCCCGCCTGGATCTCTAGGTCTGAAAATTGGGATAATTCCTTTGGTATCTATTGAAGATTTATCCTCTTTAGATCTGGACCCAGGAAAACCGTAAGGGTGTGGGGCTGGCAACCTAAAATGTGTTGTCGCCCTTTACCTAGAGTGGCTTTTAGCCTTGTATTCGGCAACTTCCATAAAAAGTTGAACCTACATATTGGGGTTCACGTGTCAAGTAGACTGTCATAAAAAATTGCATGTCGATGTCACTGTGATGTAAGCATGTACGTCATTTATAAAGGCCTACACTTTCTCCACTCGTGGTTAAAAGCATTATGTGTATAAAAAGTCATTTCACTATTACATATTGGTGAACTGTTTCCTCTTTGTGATGTGATTACTTGAAGGAAAATTGTGCTTGTCTCTTTTTGGTTATGTAAAAAAACAGCATTGATTAAAACAGCCTGTACCGGTACCCGAAAACGTTTCGTGGCAAGGTATTTATATTTTAGGTAAACATTGTTCTGATATGTCAAGGTGCTGTATACGTTGGCCATTTGGGATGCATAATGATCAGAAAGTTGAAACATGGTCCAAAACATTTGTGCACGCGTCATTTTGTTCGAGTGATGTGTACACAATAAACAATTAGACTAAGGTCGACTGTATCGAGTATCAACATCGATTTTCCGACTCAATCGTGTGATTTGTTCATTCAGTATTTATGAATGGGAAAGATAGTACGTTTTCCTGTATTAATGCACTTTCTGCAAAATTATTTGGTGATCGAGCGTTGTGCATTGTGGCCATAATAACCGCGCCAATTGCCACTTGTATACAGGAATTCGCCGACGCCATTTTTACAGTGGTGCCCGCGTTCTTTAATTTGATTCGCGTGCGCATTTTGGCAAGTTGTAAACAGCCTGTTGGTCGAAGCTGCGTCGAGCGCGTGCGTCTAACACGCACGCGAGCGCCTCGCCACCGCAGTAAATGCTTCTAATTTTGGTCGCCGGATTCGTCTATAGACGAATCCGGCGACCAAAATTAGAAGCATTTACTGCGGTGGCATCACGCTCGCGTGCGTATTTTACGCACGCGCTCGATGCAGCTTCGACCAACAGGGTGTTTACAACTTGCCAAAATGCGCGCGCGACTGAAATTAAAGAACGCGCGCAACCTGCACGCGAGCGCGGCACCACTGTAAAAATGGCGTCGGCGAATTCCTGTATATTGGCATAGAGGCGGGGGGCTACATTTAGACCTCTGCCCAGAGATGGGCCACCATTTCAAGGATGGTTTGGGGGAGGGATAAAAATATATAATTCGGTCAACTCTACTAAAATTTTAAAGAAAATAATCCTAGGGGTCTTAATCTTTAATTTGACATAGGCTTGGAGCCAGAGGTAGACAAACAGGACAAAGAGAAAGACAAATCACAATCCAAACTGGTTAACCCTCACGAGGAGGTCAAAGGTACATTGTTCGATCAAGAAGTGTTCGACTGGTGGAAGCAGCAACGCACTCATGTGCTAGAGCAGAGCAAAAAAGATGAGCTGTTAGAAGGGTTAAAGCCAGATCCTTTGATTGAAGGATATTTCAAGGCCCCAGATATGCCTAAACCTATCCGTGCATCCATGAAGAAATCCAAGTTTGAAGGTTGGAAAAGTGATAATTCGATTTGGTCCATTCAAGAAGATTTGCTCCGAGCCTCTGTACCGCTGATTAAAGGATGTAGAGAAAGTACAAAACATGTCTGATGGATGTCATGACATCAGACGTCTTCTGGCTTCGTCAGGGAGTCTCTTGGGCTCGGCCATACAGCGTGTGTCGGTTTTGCGACAGCGCCACTCTGAACCATTCATTAAAGAAGGGTACTTGCGAGATGTCACCCCTTCCATTCTCGGTGATGAGTGGACACAAAAGGTAGCTTCAACACCAAACCCAAGATGATCAAATCCAACGACAAGATCAACCCCGGTAAGAAATCATCCGGATTCAACAGATCCTCTTACAGTCAGAAAGGGTACGGCATAAAGGGTCGTCATAAATCGTACAACAGTGTCGGACCAAGCCGAGCTGAGTCACATCGTGACTCCTCTCGTTCTGAAACGAAAGGAAAAGCTCAGTACCCAGCAAAAAGTTCCAGAAAAACTAGGGCTCAATTATCAGTTGGTCATGGTGCAAAGACGGCCCGATTCGTTAACCAATTACGAACAGCATTATGCAGGCAGAATAGGATATTTTCTCCCTTCATGGGAAATGTTGAAAACAGACCCATGGATTATACAAACGGTTGTGGGTTACCGAATCGAGCTGTTACACGAGCCCTGGCAGTTGAAAGTTCCAAACAGAATTACACAAACAGAAATAAGGAACATGCTGGACAAAAGGGCAATAAAACAGGTACAAAGTTGTCCCAATCAATTCATCTAAACGATCTTTGTCGTACCGAAGAGTACGGGAGGCTTCCGTCCTGTATTCAACTTGAAACGTCTCAACCATTTCGTAAAATTGGAGCATTTCAAGATGTAATATATGAGTTTGGTGAAGCAACTAATTTAGAGGGGCGATTGGCTGATTTCGCTCGATCTAGTAATGGACGCCTATTTCATGATCCCCATTTGCCCAGACCACAGAAAGTTCCTCCGGTTCGAATGGGAGGGAATGTTACTGGAGTTGCAAGTAGTCCCCTTTGGATTGAAATCAGCTCCAAGCCTGTTCACCAAACTCATGAAACCAGTGGTTTCTCATCTACGACAAAGATCGATGAGATTAATAATCTATCTGGACGACATCTTGCTAGTAGCAAATTCCAAAGAAGAATGTCAATCCCAAAAATGTTACATTCTCCAACTGTTCAAGGAGTTGGGACTGTTGGTAAATTGGGAGAAATCCCTATTGATCACAAGTCAACAAATCCGGTTTCTGGGTCACATAATAGATTCTACGAACATGACATTAAGTCTACCGGAGAAAAAAATGTCAAACACTTGGAAAGTCTCTGTCAACAAACAATCACGAACCCCCGCCTAACAGCAAAGGAATTGGCCAGCATACTGGGGAAAATGAACGCAACATCAGATGTTGTCCTAGCCCCAATATTTTTCAGAGGTTTACAATCAGATCTCATTCAAGCGGTCCAGAAGGACCCAACTTAATATCAAAGTCAGGTGGTTCTGTCAGAAACGAGCCTCCAAGAGCTCCAATGGTGGGCAACATGTCTCCGTCAATGGAACGGGAAACCAATCTTATTGTCACACTCTCTACTGACTATAACATCCAATGCTTCAACCCAAGGTTGGGGGCCCACTGCAAGAAGATACAAACAGGGGGCAGATGGTCTCCAGAGGATAAAGAGAATCACATCAACCATCTGGAATTACTCGCGTCATTCTTAGCACTTCAAAACTTTGCTTAAGACAAACGGAAGTGCCATGTCATGATGCGATTAGACAACTCAACTGCAATAGCATACCCGGTACATCAAACACAAAGGGGGGACTCACACCTCATCTCTATCGAATCTAGCGATAGAAATGTGGAAATGATGCATGGAAAGGGAAATCATACTTACTGCATACCACATTCCAGGCATAGAGAACAACATTGCAGATTTCCAGTCCCGAGTGTTTGTAGACAGGCTGGAATGGATGTTGAACACACAAGTCCTCCAACAAGTGTGCAAGAGACTAGGGTTCTGTCCAACAGTAGACTTGTTCGCCTGAGAATAAATCACCAAACTCCACGTTATGTAGCGTGGAAGCAAGACCCGGGGGGCAGTGGCGATAGATGCATTCTCAATACCTTGGACGAAAGAACAAGCATATGCGTTTCCGCCCTTTTGTCTCTTGGCACATGTGTGGAGGAAAACAGAAATAGATAGAGCAACAATCCTCATAGTGGCACCGACATGGACAACTCAAGTTTGGTACCCACTGTTACTAGAACTAGCCATAGCACAACCAATTCTTCTCCCTCAGTGGGAAGACATTCTCAGTCAACCACACTCGGGTCAATAACATCCCCTGAACAACTCCCTGTACTTTAATGGCTGCTTTGCGGAAACAGTTCAAAACGAAAGGTTTTTCGCAAGAAGTTACTCAGGTCATGCTTGACAGTTGCAGAACATCAACACACAAACAATATCAGTCTGCATGTGTAGCTGGTGTCGTAGAAGGGGATCGTATGATCCTGTCTCAGCGCCTATAGCTGAAATAATGGATTTTGTTGTGACCTGTGAGAAAGACAAGGGTTTAAGTTACAGGACATTAGGGGTCTATAGATCTGCCATTTCATTGTATCACCAAAAGATTGGAGATGTTCAAGTTGGACAGTTATCAGATATCTGTCAGTTGATGAATGGTTTCTTCAATCGGAAACCCCCCCCCCCCCCCCGAGACCAAAATATGCTCTTACTTGGGATGTAGAGCTGGTACTCTTATACATCAGTAGGCCTAATCTCCCATCTTGGGAACAGTTGTCTCTGAAGATACCCTGAAAACTGTGTTGCTTTTAGGGCTATGGACTTTAGGAAGAGTTTCATCCCTTAAGAATATTGATATAAGGGACTTGTCAGTATCACATAGCTGTCTGAAATTCATTCCGTCCAAGTTATACACAAACAGAATAGACCAATACATGAAATTAAATGTGTGGTTATCAAAGCCTTTGCAATGGACACATTTGCGCAGCGCAATCTGTAGCCAACTACCTGGAACGAACAGCTAGCTGTCGTGGTTCCGAAACCCAGTTATTCATCAGCCATCTAAAAACCTCATCGAAAGGTGGTTTCTTCAAGGATTAGTCGTTGGATGCTAGAAATACTTGAGCAATACAGAGGAAAATCATGTAGTTGAGGACCCGTTTCAGAAAGACATGAAGTTTATGCGGTGGCCTACGTACCGGTACCGAATTACGTACAACCTACTTTCAGATTGTTCATAATGACAGTTGCTGCAACATGCTATAGTAAATATTATACAACTCCTGAATAAATCCCAGCCATCCGATTGGTGGATCGTCGATCACGTGCATTGAATTATTCGACCCATCACACGACGCGAACCCGCACCGCCCAAGACGTTCTATCACATGGTTCTATCAAACGGTGCGCGCGCATTGATAGAACCAAAAGAACTTCCCTAATTTCACGGTCACTATGGTGGCGCTACAACAGGGGCTGTCATTCACACAACATGGCGGCCGAGTTTCCCGAACTGCCGCGGTTTGTTCTCCTAACAGACGACGAAATATTGGAACTCGCAGGCGATGCTGACGCTCCAAATACAAAGAGACAAATCAAATATGCAGTGAAACGATTAGATGAATTTGCAAGACACGCAGGAACAACAATTGAAGCTTTAACTGATTCGGAACTCGACAATTTTTTGTCGCGGTTTTATGCGGGACTGAGAAGGTAAACGGCATGTTGTAACGTTACACCAAGAAATCCATGCATGCATGTCGGATTTATTCAGGCGTTGTATAAAACAAATAATGAATGTTTCACATTCGTGCGATGGTAAGAATAATTTCATTCGGTGACAGATGGAATGTCCCATTCCACTCGGCTTCGCATCGTGGAATGGAACATTCAATCTGTCACCTCATGAAATTATTCTTACCATCGCACTCATAAACATTCATTATTTGTATATTATCATAGCATAGGCCTCCACCAAAGTTTAACGTATAGTACCTAGTTGAAAGAATGGCCAACATCCGATCTTGCTCACCAAGTCTTGCTTATATATACTAACTAGGCCTATAGATTTTCTTTTTCCAAATGGTGATCACTTCTGAAATGGGGTCGATCCACGTGACGTCAGTACAAGGTGAATAGCCGTCAAACGGTATACGCGGGATACGGTGAAGTGCTTCAGCAACAAACACATTTAACGTCTGAATAGATTTCCATGAACTGGGAAACGTGGTTGATTACTCGTGTCATCGAAATAGAACGTGCGTGTTGGATGGGCAACCTTGAAACACATTGAATGGGCTTTACCATAAGAATTAACGAGCACTGGATCGCCAATGTTTCCCTTGTGTGTGAATGTGTGTGCATTAACGTTTGTACTGGAATCGACTAACCAAGATGGACAATTCTACAGGAATGGACATTTGGCTGCCATTTATGAAATCTTGCCCAAATCCTGCGGTTTGCATTATCGAAGTTACCGTCGTTATCGCAGTGACAATTCTCATTCTGATCGGGAACACCGCGAATTTGACCATTTTGGTTTCCACACCGAAACTTCGCAACTGCCACGGGTACCTGTTGGTGTCTCTATCGGTAGCAGACTTCATGACAGGGATAATGGCGGCCATGGCAAACTACCCGTCCGCCACTCTCCAGGCTGGTCCGAACTCATGGCCCTACGGAGACACGGTCTGTCTCGTGGGGGCCTTCATGAACCAGGTTGGGGTCACCAATTCAGTGGCCACTCTGCTGCTGCTGAGCACCGAGCGCTACATTGCCATCGTGCACCCGCTCCGCTACTCTAGAGTGGTGACCAAGAAAACAACTCTGGTCTCCATCGCTGTGGTCTGGATCGTGTCTACTGGACTCTTCAGCACCATCTTCGCCGGTTTCCCAGAGTACCTTTACTTCTCCTCACTCTACGTGTGTTTGCCCCAGCTATTCGGTAGCCCCCTTGTCTGGCTGATTTTTGCAGTCGTGGTGGCTCCAGTCCTTATCATCACGATAACTTCGTGTATTGTCAGTAGAAAGCTTAAAAATGGACCCAGGACATCAGAATCAGGCTCCGGGACAAATATCAAGATAAGAACTTTCCGTATGGTACAGGTCATGACGATGACTTTCGTCTTGTGCTACGTACCATTTTACACGCTTTTATTTGTCAGCCTTCTGGTGCGTGTTTCTCTGCCGCAGGTTGTCATCTTCGGTGCGTACTGGTTGTTCATCGCCAACAGCTTCTTCAACACCCTGATCTACTTTAGAATGAACACGCCATTCCGGAAGAGACTACACGGACTTCTGGTTTCGTTGGCTTCTGCTGTGTCGCTGACGCTGAACGTTTCCGAGAAAAGTTCTGAGAAAACCTCCTCGAGAATCAACACGGTTGATTTGAAAACGCCGGCCGACAGTGCTGCTGTAATATAAACATCCAATGCCATGACAATGCTCTCTCAAATTCATGACATGCGATGTCAAATGCATCAAAAGTGATATGAATGTAGCGTTGGTGTATCAGTATACATGTATTTTAGAGGTGATATTTTCTTTGTGCACTTTTCATTTTCAAAATTGGGTTAAGTTTGTGACCCGCCCCTGTAAAAAGATAAGTTTGTCTTATGAATTATGAACACATCAAAACTAATCGGAAGCTGACAGCAGTTTATCGAATTATTTTCATTATCGTCTTGCCATTGATATGGATGCAGAATTTGATTGTAACATTATACACTGAAAAAAACTGGTGTTAAATTAACACCATGTGGTGTTTATATTGGGCGAATAGTTCAATATAAACATCACAGTATACATGTACTATCGGCCTACTCCTTTCCCCTTGTGGTTTTTATACGTCTATATAGGTCATTTCATTATACATTTTGGTTAACTGTTTTGTTTCTGTGATGTTATTTACTTGCCGTAAAGATGTCTTGTCTCATTTTCGTTATGTAAACAGTATTGATTAAAACAACCTGTATCTGAAAACGTTTCGTGTCAAGGTATATTTTATTAGGTTATTCTCATCTGTTAAGTTACTATAATATTTTGGGGTGCATAACGACCAGAAACATCTGTGCACACGTTATTTTGTTCGAGTGACGTGTACACCCAAACATTATTAGACTAGAGTCGAGTTCCAAAATTTCAAATGTAATCATGTGGTTTGTTTGATCAGTATTTATGAATGAGAACAGTGGCGTAGCCAGGAATTTTGAAGGGGGGGAGGGGGAGGGGGAGGCGGGAAGTCCGACAAACCTTTACAAACCCCCACGAACCTGCTATGGAAATGTCCGTGTTCACTGTGTTACCGCTGTGTTTCTACTTACAGCACGGGGGGTCCATATGACCCCCCCCCCCCCCCCCCCCCCCGCCTCTCTTGGCTACGCCACTGAATGAGAAACGTAAATAAATGCACTTATGTAAAAAGTTTACGTCAAGTATTGTGTATTGTGGAATTTAATTAATAATAGCCGCGCCAATTGGCACTTGCATGCTTCGCTGACGCAGATAACCAATTTTGTCCGTTAACTTTTGTCTGTCCAGATAAGCCCCCATGCAGAGTCCCTGTTTCGTCACATCGTTTGATACCCCTTGCGAGATTGGCCATAAAAATAAGAAATGATAGACTGCTTAGAAGTGCGTGCATTATTTTGTAATGATATTTTGATCTGTAACTGGAAAGTAATTACAGTTTCGCATTTGAACGTATAGAACATTTCTGTATTTTAATTAAGCAAATACCTTGGATGATACACTTGATCCTCTTTACATAGAAAATGTGTGTACAGTAATCCCTGTGGTTAATGGATTTTGCCCAAAGAGGCACAGGGCCGTATTATCTGCCTGGTTATCATGGAGGTCGTTATTAAGGGAATAAATATGTGCTGGGCCGGTTTTAAACGGCTCGGGTCATTATCAAGCGCCCAGGCCCCAAGGCGGTTTTAAACGTACGTTTAAAACCGGCCCAGCACATATTTATTCCCATTCATAAAATGCCTTTTTGTATAATTAAGCAAAAAAAACCGAAAATTGTAAATTTACAATGATTTTGTTTAATTTGTTTTACCTTGTTTTGTAAAACACCCCTTCGGCTATTTAATGGTTCGTGCCACGCGCGAGTAGTGGTAAACATGTCCTTATATGGAAATTAACGCGCGCGCGACGCGCTCGCCAGGTGGTGCAGAACGCAGCAGTGCCGGTGTAGCGTGAAATTATGGACTCTAAATACGGACGCATCGGTAGTATTGCGCTTGCGTTATTAGGAGAGTGACTGGTCGCTCGAGTGTTCAACCAATAAAATGGACCAGATTTTGTAGAACTCTACATTTCGTGTGACACCGGAAAAAATGTTTAAAACCGCGCCGTGTTTAAACAACTTCCAGCCGTGTTTAAACAACCGTTTAAACACACCCACGTGACAGGCTCTCGACCAATAGGGATAGTGAAACTCGCTGAGGCATTTATGAATATAAGTTTATCGTTTTAAATAAAACGGTAAAAGTTAAAACGGTCGTAAAAATAAAACGTACCGAGTGTCCAGACGCCATTATATTAAGTATAGCAAGTTCAACAATGGGATGTATCATGCATAATGTGCGTGCACAGCTTTCAACTGGTTGCGTGCTTTTGTAACACTTCATAATACGTACATGTACATGCAGCCTCGACTCCATGGGCGCGTGTGCGTTCCTTCGCGGAAGGCATGGTGGGAAGAAACATGGCGCAGCAAGATCGTACCCATGGTAACGAGGTTGATGTACATGCATTCATCGCTAGGATCTTGCGCGCACCACCATTACATGCTTTCAACATGGCGCTGTCAGTCAGGTAATTAAGATGCTTTTCTTTACCATGAGCAAAGTTTAGTTTGCTTTCCCAAAACAGAGACAAAAAGAAAGACCAAAAGAAAGAAGGGGACAAAGATGAAGAGAACGAAAAAAAATTACGCAATATATAATAAAGTCAATTCTCCAACATTAACAATGCATTCAACAGCAACATGCAAATTTTTGACCAACCCTAGGGCCTACTTCAAATAAGAAAATACATGGGAAAACAAAATTACGGCCTTACTTAAAATGAAAAGGTTGACCTTGCCCGAGCAGCTGGTCATATGACAGTCAAGGGGACATCCATAAAGTACGAAGGCCCTACGCACGAAGGAGGAGGGGGGGGGGGGGGGGGGGGAGGGGGTTTTTGACATTGCGTACACCATGCGTACAGGGGGAGGGGGTCCAAGCCAATGCGTACCGTACGCAACCGACAATTTGCTTTTAATGAATTGTCACGAAATCAATGTAATATCTCATATAAATAACTACCAGGACCAGCTTTTGTGCATCAAAAAACAGTTATAACACAGTTCCCTCCACCCCAACCAAAAGTAAATTAGTCTTCCCAGCGCCACTGCCAGCCAACTCCGGCCTATTTTTAGCCCGCAACAAAAAGACTGCTTTATAAACCGGCAGTGTACACCGGAAACGTACAGGTGTATCAATTTCACCCGCGTGCTGTCCAAAATCGCTCTTGTACTGGAGGTAAACAAAAGAACAAAAAGATATACAAATGTACGTCTTGTATATCAACTGCCTCTTGTTCAAACACATTTTTGTGAAAAGCGTTATTCACCATCTCAATAAACCACTCATGAAACGTCAAGAGCAAAATATGCAAAAATAAGTGTATCGGGATTTTTTTCTCTTTTTTGGTTCATGTCATCATTGACTGCTGTTTTGGTTCAAAATATATCACTGTTCAATCATTTTCAGGTTTGTTAATAAAAATGTTTGTATTTTTATTTTCTGTCGACATTTTGTGATTTATTTCAGTCTTTGGATGCGACATGCGAATCATACTACTACAGCAGGTGTACTGTGATGTTTAATGATGCTAGAATAGGGTAGTCTGATGAGAGTCAACAAGATATATTGAATGCGTATGCGTACAGCTGGGGGGGGGGGGGGGGGGGGGGTAGGAGCCACTGCGTATGCCATGCGTACAGGGGGGGGGGTAAAAGTCGGCATTTCGTGCGTATAACGTACTTTATGGACGCCCCCCCCCCCCCCCCAAGTCATCTGCTCTCGTAACCAGTCTGTTGAGTCCCATTGTGATTGTCAATATCACGTGACTAAAAAATATTTTGGACTTGCTGATTACCTGGAATAATTTTTTTTTGTATTTTTGGTGTTATTAATTATCGATAATTTGTTTGGGTGCGAGTATAGATAAATAAATAAATATTAAATTTTGGGTAGTCGGTATAAAATGAAATGTAACTTGGCATGTTGAAGCCACCGTACCTTTTTCGTTATTAAAGGGGCTGTGTCGTCGCGCCATCTCGCGTTAACGAATCAAATATTGGAGTGCGCCCCCTTCCGCTTCATTTCGGTTATGTGCTATTTTTAACCTCCATCCGTTTGTTATGGCTGTTCTGAGAATTGGCTTTTGGAAACTACACCCCCTGGAACATGCACGCATGTCCAGCGTCTGCGTACTGAAATACACATACGTGTACACACATAAAACAAGTAGCACACATCGTGGCACTCAGTTCTCTAAGAAAAAAACCGGTTAAATTTCATCTGTTTATTTCATAAAATTTCATTCACATGTACACAAGTGCCATGGAATATTTGTCTGAAAGTTGCAGAGAATTGGAGGTTGGCGATATAGAAGTAGAACCTTACGCTGGAGAACCTATGACATGTACATGCTGAAACTCTTGCCAGAGAGGACGACTCGGCACACGGGGTGCTTGTCCATGTAAATGTGCACAGCAAAACTGCAACGTGTCTTGTCGCTGTGGGATAGTTCGCGCTAAATGTTGTACACAAAATCCCACAGGCGGGGTATCCGTAAAAGGGTCTATGTATTATGTGTACATTCATCTGGATGTATCTTGTTCGTATCTTGCTTGTAAACTTAGGTCGATAAAAAGCTTCAGGCTTATTTTGACCCGTCACTTTAATAACAAAATTATTATGCTACTAAAAGAGGGGTAGTGGCTGCAGACAGTTCTTTAGCAGCGAAAAAAAATAATTAAAATCTAGAACTTAGAAGTACATTTTTTTTTAAGCAGTTGATAGATAGAGCTGAAACAACTTTACTTGGTCGCTATTCCAATGGCACTTGTCAACAACTCGCTATGTGAAACAACATTTCCGCACATCAAGTCTACATGTAATGTATAGTCAACATGTACAGTACATACATTACATGTACAGTATCCATGTACATCCGATCCATGTACTCGGTATGTGAATTGTTCATGTCATAAAAAGTAATAAGCGAATAATTCGTGCAAAACAGGTGAACATTAGGGTTGTTTGAATATTTGTCGGGGCGTTTATTTCTTTGTTTCTTCGGTAGTCATCTTTATCATAGTGATGTGGGGATCTGTGCGCCAGTGGCGTAAACACGGGGAAGGAGTTCAGGGGCCCGCCGATTTGTATTTCTTTTTTGTTTCGTAAATTTAAAAAGGGGAAAATTGTACACAAAGTGATGTTTCAAATTTCAAGCGGTGTTTAGGGCAGGGGTATCCCCCGTTGAGAAAAAGTTCAAGATGCAGTACTTCGTTGACAAATTCAATAATCATCCCCACTTTTCGACACGGATTTACTCGCCACTGGTGAAATCTCATTTGTTTGGCGTATATTATTTATTGGTAAAACCTGTTATTATTGTGTTTATTATTTGATAGTGTTGAAATAACTCTTATGATGTAACTTTCCATAAATTCCTGCCGTCAAATGTAACACAAGGTCGTGGACTCAATATCGGCATCAGTATAGCTGTTTTACTTTGATTTGCTCATCATTGCACGCACAGCCGATTTTAGTCGAAATTTATTTCGATACATAGGCCTACAACTTTATTTTTGTATAGGAAGGGGCTGGTGCATTATTTATTTTACAATTATAAATACAGATTTACTTATTTACTTATTTTCGTTTAGTTCTGTCATGGCACATTTTGGCGTTTGGCGGGTGGGGTGTCACGGACTATGTTCGACTGTAGGCCTATCGTATATTTTTGGTGGCACAAACACATACAAAATACTTGTACATGCAGTATGTATCATAACTACAGGATCATGCATGCAGCAGTCATTGCAATTGTAATCTGATCTGGCGCGCGCGCCCTGTGGGTCAGCGCGCGCGAGCCCTGTAGGTCAGCGCGCGGTCGTGGGGTATTATTTGCAGTTACTGGGTTCATCTGCGTTCATCAGTTCGGGATTCAGTGTACAGCCGCAAGCCTGCTATGATCGTGACGACACAGCCCCTTTAATAGCCACGAACCGCCAGTAACAACGTCTTAGGAATTTCGTAAAATCTCCCGCCGAAAAATGGGGAAAACTAGTGCGCATGCGCAATTCTGTATGAAAATTAGGAACATTTTCTCTTCACGCACGCGCATATACGAAGAAGAGCTGCCATGAAGTTGCACAATAGTCTGGTAGCTATCTATACTACTGGCCGAAGGGGCGCCGTTCGCGATCGAAGCTTCGTAGGATCGAATTTCCCTTCACAATAATTATACTAAATACCCAATAAATAAAATAATAAACAATACCTTTTCCGCAGGTATGCGGAAAAGCTAAAAAATAATTGCGGGCACAGACATGGGTGCATATTCTGAGAAGTCGGAGCTTGCAAAATAAATGTCCTTAAAGGTAATGTACATGATCGGTCATTGTTACAATTTTCAAAAATGGGCGGATTTGGGGGTTAGTGTTTTACAGGAAATATCGTTCTACTAACCTGTTCAAAGTTTTGCGTTGTTGGATGGCAAAAACAAGAGAGAAAAACGGCGCTCCTTTCCAGCCGTTTGGCGGATGATAGCCTTTTGTCAAGGCACGCGTGGCTACCTGGACGCGTGACGCGCTCCGAATGGCAGCATGTCCGGGGTGCGCCACTGTTCGGGTAGCCACGCGCGCCTTGACTTAAGTCTTAAGGGCAGTTTTCCAACGTTTTCCAGCTGGAAATCGTTGGAAAACGATATCAATTTCTACTTTTCTTGACAACGACAGCACAACTAGTGCCGTAATTTCACAGGATGATTGAGACTACTATTAACTTACAATCGAGTAAGGTATTTCGTAATAATTCAGTAAAAACAAATTGGACGATTACCAATCGTGTACACTACTTTTAAATATAATAATAAATAGAGAAATGTCAGAAAAAACATTACTTGGTTTTTTTTCCGGAAACCCTTAGAGTTAATCAATCAAATATGCATTCTGGTATTATGCCTTTTTAAACAAAAAAGTTATGTGATGTTGACCAAGCTTTCAGGTGCCGCGATTCACCGGGGCCCCATACTCCGGCTTACCGGCTCCCATGTAGGACTCTTAAGGGCTCGGATTCCGGTCCAGCACAGATCAGACCCCGGTCCATCACACCTCCTTCCCCACTCATCCATATAACCCGAAGGTCTAGCACCGTAAAAGGGAGGAACATGGCTGCACCCTAAGCAATGACTGCCGAGCCAGCCAAACGTGCCATGAGCCTGTACGAAGATGCTTACCTGGACTTCACGGGCGGTCCCAACTGCACTGCTAATCGACCGCACGCCACAGTACAGTTGGTATTTGGGGACGGTAAACGAATACTCTTATAAATAATGACAATCACATTTCTGGAAAAGAAAAAGGAAATACTGAAAAGCTGGGAATCGAACCCTCAGCTTAAGAGCCGATAAACGACTCGATGAACGACTCGCTTAACCACTCGGCCACTAAGCTGTTACTGCATGCCTGAGAGAATTTGTAAACCTATTGAAACAGAGAAGAAACCACACGGCGGCAGTACAATACCCGAACATGGTTGAATGAATACCATTATCCCTTGCGTACGGATGACGCCATATGGCGTCAAAAAAATGCCACCAGGCCGGATGGCGTGACTTTTTTCCCTAGGAACGTTAGGGCAATTATCATAAATGGGCGCTGTACTTGGCTGTGTGAGCTGAGACCGGTTCTCAGACTTGTTTTCCCTTGAAATAAAATCCTCCACACCACAATTAGTACAAGAAAAATCAATATAAATCGGGCAAAGGATTCGAACTCAGGCCTCTGTAATCCAAAGCATTATGCTCTACCAATATAGCCACAACAGTAGCTGGACCAAATATTTTTACTTCAACCTTATATTGTTGTCTGAATGATGCGTGCGATGCTTATTATAAAAAATAACTTAATCATGAATATGCATGATGGTAATAGCAGTCTAGATAGGCCCATTTATGATAACTGCCCCTATATAACCTTCCTTGGAAACAAAATTATGCGGCCGGATGACGCCATTGGCCGCCGTTTGTGCAGTTTCAATCCATTGTTGGATTATTGTTTATGTCATGCTTGACTGCAAAAACACATTGTAGCGGTTCGATTTGGCTGCCAGAACCGCTGCAACACCCCGACGTCTCCCGTAAAATACCGTGCCCAAGGGGTTAAGAATCATGGCTTTATAACTGTAAATTTGAAAAATGAGGGAAACTAGTGCGCATGCGTCAATTCTGTATGAAAATGAGGAACATTTTCTCTTCACGCACGCGCACATATTAACGAAGAAGAGCTGCCATGAAGTTGCACAATAGTCTGGTAGCTATCTATACTGGCGAAGGGGCGCCGTTCGCGATCGAAGCTGCTATGCTTTGCCGGCTATGCGCTAGCGGCTGCAGTGTCAAGTTCACCGCTCGTGTTCGCATGCGACGTCTTGCAACTGTGACGATCGACGCGAGGGAGATACGACGGGGAATTGGAAGGTGCAAACTACATAATGCGCGCTGCAATTATTGGGCTAAGCAGGTGCGTGCGCACAACACGGCTTCTACGAAATTCCCAAGACGTTGTTACTGGCCGTTCGTGCTCAATATTTTGTCGTGATAACGCCCTCTCGCGGCGGCCGGTTATCGCGTATATGCGTAACAACGTCTTGAACCAAGACTAGGTAGACAACTGTATAGAGTACCGAAGTCTGACGTCAGTTGCCGCGGCAATGGTTCCAAACAAATGCAGTTTAGAATGTATTCTGGTTCCAAACATTGTATTGATTGACGTCATCACTTCAGTACTCTATACAGTCAGTCCCACAATTACAATATAGAATTCTCACCATGGTCTTTGTGTGGCGTCGGTTCTATGTCGACGTCGCAAAGTATGCAAAATCGGAAAAACTTCCTGTCGAGCGGTGACGTGGTGCGGACGTGTCTGTGTGGCGCGAAATTTAAATTTTGCCCCTCATCAACGGCTGATCCTTGATCACTAACTTTACCTTTTAGGGCACAGGTGCGCAATATCATTAAATCGCGAGGTGTATTGGAATACTCCCTTCTAGATATCGGTAATGGCCGATTTATCCACAGATTCAGATTCAGTTTCTGATAACATATCATGGGATAAACTTTCCCCAGAAACCCCAATGGATGCTCAAGATCATACAAATCATGACGATCATCCTTTGACGTAGTATATAGCCAGGCACAAAGTAATACGCAGTTTCAAACTCAAAAAAAGAAAACGACCAAAGTCCAGCCTTAATTACAGTGACGTCTACACAGATTCAGAAGGAGACACTCCTAATGAACATCCAACAAAATCCCACAGGCGGGGTATCCGTAAAAGGGTCTATGTATTATGTGTACATTCATCTGGATGTATCTTGTTTGTATCTTGCTTGTAAACTTAGGTCGATAAAAAGCTTCAGGCTTATTTTGACCCGTCACTTTAATAACAAAATTATCATGCTACTAAAAGAGGGGGAGTGGCTGCAGACAGTTCTTTAGCAGCGAAAAAAAAAATTAAAATCTAGAACTTAGAAGTACATTTTTTTTTAAGCAGTTGATAGATAGAGCTGAAACAACTTTACTTGTTCGCTATTCCAATGGCACTTGTCAACAACTCGCCGTGTGAAACAACATTTCCGCACATCAAGTCTACTTGTAATGTAAAGTCTACATGTAATGTATAGTCAACATGTACAGTACATACATTACATGTACAGTATACATCCGATCCATGTACTCGGTATGTGAATTGTTCATGTCATAAAAAGTAATAAGCGAATAATTCGTGCAAAACAGGTGAAAATTAGGGTTGTTTGAATATTTGTCGGGGCGTTTATTTCTTTGTTTCTTCGGTAGTCATCTTTATCATAGTGATGTGGGGATCTGTGCGCCAGTGGCGTAAACACGGGGAAGGAGTTCAGGGGCCCGCCGATTTGTATTTCTTTTTTGTTTCGTAAATTTAAAAAGGGGAAAATTGTACACAAAGTGATGTTTCAAATTTCAAGCGGTGTTTAGGGCAGGGGTATCCCCCGTTGAGAAAAAGTTCAAGATGCAGTACTTCGTTGACAAATTTAATAATCATCCCTTGGTACATTCATCCGATCATGGAACTCCACTTGTTCAGGTGGTGGCGTATCTAGTATTTTGGTGGCCGTTGTAAGGTTGAATTCTGATGTTTTTTGTTTGGATTGAATTTTTGGCCATTCTCTATCGCGCAATCGACTTGGACCCTACTATCGCCAGATCATGTCCAAATGTTAAAAAAGGCGATATGAAGGGTCCAAGTTACTCGGACTATTGTTTTGCGTGGACCAGTTCTCCAATCTAAATAAGTATCTGCCAAGTGCCAATTTTTCAACCATGGGTTTGAACTTCTCTACGAAACCAGGATCATTCCTGTAAGTTATCGTATTTAATATTTTCTTGCCATATAAATTGTTTGCATTTCTGTATAATTGCATTTTGGATCGAAATGTCATGGTTTTACTAAAAGAAACTTCGAATTTTTCAGAGTTGTCCCATAGGTTTAGTGCATGGTGATCTTTCCAAACGGGCATTTCCACTAAATCAATTTTGCAACCTTGCCAATTTTAACTGAAATTGAGTGCCAACTAAAACATTATGAAGGACAAGCAATGTGTTTAAATGTAAAATCGGAACTTAGTTCGTTTTAATATTGGATCTATTTCTATAGGGTTTCGTGATACACTGGGAATCACCAGTACATTTTGCTACTACCGGGGGTAACCGTAGCTACCACGTTGCGTTGAGATGACTGGGTGTTTTTTACCATGGGGGCTTTCATCAAGCCTTGGGTGGTGCGCCAAGTCTACCGGGGGTTACTGTCTGGCTGATAGCACTAAGCCTTTGCGTGGTTGTTTTCAAGCTTGAACTTGGAGACACCCGGCGTTGATTTGTAATAAATTGAAACGTGTAATTGGTGAAATTAATTTAATAATAGTGTAATATAAGGGAAAGGTTTGATTTGCATTTAAATGTTTACTGTGATAGTGGTGGTCGAATAAAAGGGCTTCTAGTAAGAAAAAAATAGCCCGATTCTTAATTATTTTATTGTGTGGATTTGCCTATTGTTCAGTAGGGTTTTTTCTAACTCTGACAGTGATAAACATGTGGCATCTTATCATTCTCGTTTCTCCTACTAAAAATATGACACAAAAAAAAGACTACACAAACAACAAAACAAAGAAAAAAAACCAGTCACTGGTGAAAAAGGCTCTTACTTTCCAAATAAACAGTAAAATCTGTGCTTTCAATAAAAATCTGCAATAAAATTGCACTAATTTTGGGCCAATAACACTGATATTACAGAGCCAATCAACAATCTGCAGGTGTTTATAAACAATAGACAGTGGCTAATATCGTGCTATAATCACACACTTTGATCTGATTAGAATTGTATCTTTATATGGAAATAACATTTGCTACTAGACTATGAATGAATTATAAATATCAATTTAGCTGAAGTTTTGCTTCTTCATTCAACTTTACAGTGACAAAGTCTGCTCTTGGCCAATATGGCTCATCAGGTTGGTGTCTATATCAGGTTGCCTTGGCATTAAATGACACGGAATATTTTTATTTAACTGGACAAGATGCCAGTCCATTAACTGTCCTCTACACTCATGTTGGTACCCATTTCTACTCATGGGTGGAGAGAAGTTGTCACAAGTGTTATCACTGGCCAGACTGGGATTCCAACCCACTTTCTGATTACTCAGCCATCAGCCGTGACTCGGCTAGGACATTCCACATTTATGGATAACATTTGTAGGAACAGTTCCATTTCATTTTTTTCTCGTTCAATAATCTTGTCAATAATCTTGTCATAGACAATCCATAATAAATGCAAACATTTCCTGAATTTAACATGATCATCATCAATGCAAACTTTGCAAACCAAAGTAAAAACAAATAGTAGCTTAAAAAGAATTCAAGTCACAGTTACAAAGACAAAGGTCATTATTATGAAGTCACGAAATAATGTTTAAGCTGTGACTGCACCGAGTGGTGAAACTGCAGTTCAGAGTATGCGAGGTTTAACATTCAGGTGAATGCCATTTTCAGCTCGTAGGACTAGTAAGTTGACCCGCAACACGGGAACGGATTCGTTGACTGACAGGTGAAAGTTGCGAAGGATCATGGCAGAAATGACCTTCATTTCATTCAAGGCAAAGTGCTGACCGATACAATTCCTGTGAGGGGGGGGGGGAAAAAAGGGGAATTTCACAGGTTTGTTTGATGATTAAAATTCACACAGTTGGAGAACTCTCTTTTCAGGTCGCGTTCAAGTATGTTGAAGGAGAAAATATACTTCTGTTGCAAAATGGATCTCGTTTAAAGTTTACTGATGTCATATTAAACCTAACTCTAAGCACACTGCTAAAACCAGCAGAGTCTAGTGACAACAAGTGTGAAACCTGAGGGCTTGCCAATCAGTAGAGATCTAGTGGCTAATCTACAATGTACAATGGGAGCAGATAAATATTGAAGGCAGCACTCTAAAGACTAACTAAAAATTTAAAACATGGCATAAGATTTCATAGCTGCAGCTACTTCATTAGATGCAAGAGATTGCATCTGATGAAGAACCGGTACCTACGAAATCTTATGCCATGTTTTAAATTTTTCGTTAGTCTTTATAAAGTGCTCCCTTCAATATTTATCTGTATCTACAATCCCGGCCAAAATCCCTTCTTACGAGCTTGCCTGTATTTGAATCCAAGTTGATTTATGGCGCATCTAGCTGATGGTCCTGTCTGAGACGTGTCAGTCCGCATGCAGCCTTTAGTCTCGACAAGGTAAATGGCCCCTCTGTTTTTGCATATTTTTCACCAAAAGGCGCTCCTGACGCCTGGACAAAAGTCTTTTTTGCCCACTTCTGCTACGGCGAGAATGGTCAACATGCCCGTCACTTGCACAAATGCGTTGGACCGAACTACGGGATACTTGGCATGTTGCCGCTATTTCTCTCTGTGATTTTCCACTTCTCCGCAATCAGACGAATATATTCACGATTTTCAATTCGTTTGAAATAAAACCATGAAATACCATGCTGACAAGTCCACCCAACTCACTATTAAGCAAACTTTCAGGTCAATCCCGGCCAAAATGCTTGGGCCACGTTGTAATCTCAAGCTGGAGTGCATACCGCACAATGAGAGCTACATTTGTAACATTGACCGGAGGCTGGGGGAGGGGGCCCAACGAGATTTGGCCGGGATTGTGGCTGACAAACAAGGCTGTAAACAATTTTGTTCAATGGGATCGGAAAAGTCATCGAAATACCTGACCTTTCTACAACGGATTCTCACCTTGGACCTGCTGAGAATGGCACATACGAATACGGTTTGATGCTCTTGGCTCTCTCTGGGGAAAATCTCTCCGGGTCAAAGGTTTCAGGATCATCCCATACATGTGGGTTGCCGTGTAAACCATTGATTGACACTACCACAGAGGCTCCTATAAGACGAATCAAGAGCATGTCCATTGAAGATTCACAGCAAGCACGGTCAAAATGAAACGGGTGTTTGCAGAACCTTTTATAGCAATGATGGGAACAGTCTGCTAGTATACAAATAATGAATGTTTATGAGTGTGATGGTAAGAATAATTTCATGAGGTGACAGATGGCATGTTCTATTCCACGAGGCGAAGCCGAGTGGAATAGAACATGCCATCTGTCACCTCATGAAATTATTCTTTCCATCGCACGAATGTGAAACATTCATTATTTGTTTTATACAACGCCTGAATAAATTCTCGTCATCTGATTGGTAACTTGTAAACTGGTGCTTACATAAATGTAAGAAACATGTAGTAACACTGATAGATGGGGGAACACTTTCAATGCATTTTATTCAAGTTAAAAACTGTTCAGAATTGTAAAAAACTGTTTCACAAATTCAGAACTTCCAGTAACTAATTACTGTCTCGAAAAGTCTCAAACAGTTAAAAATGTTCACTGTTTTTCAACAAGTTCAGAAGAATTATTCACTTCAGATGCAGAATGTCATCTAAAAATATCCGTTCCGAAGTGTTGAAGATCAAACTGTTCAGAATTGTTAAAAAGCTGTTTCACAAATTCAGAACTTTCAGTAACCAATTAATGCACTTTCATATCCAATTTATGGAAGTTTACAACTGTACTAGTCCAGAAAAGATAAAAATGCGGATTGCATGCATTGATTTCTTTGTGTACAACGTGCCGTTTTCCTTTCTCAGTCCCGCATAAAACCGGGACAAAAAATTGTCGAGTTCCGAATTAGTTAAAGCTTCAATTGTTGTTCCTGCGTGTCTAGCAAATTCATCTAATCGTTTCACTGCATATTTGATTTGTCTCTTTGTATTTGTATTTGGAGCGTCAGCATTGCTTACAAGTTCCAATATTTCGTTGTCTGTTAGGAGAACAAACCGCGGCAGTTCGGGTAACTTGGCCGCCATGTTGTGTGAATGACAGCGCTGTTGTAGCGCCACCTAGTGACCGTGAAATTAGAAAAGTTTTTGGGTTCTATCAATGCGCGCGCACCATGTGATAGACACATGTGATAGAACGTATTGGGCGGGGCGGGTTCGCGTCGTGTGATGGGTCGAATAATTCAATGCACGTGATCGACTCTCCACCAATCGGATGGCGGGGATTTATTCAGGTGTTGTATAAATGTCACTATTGGTCAACCCACCACAGCAGGAAGCAAGGCCTTCTGCTCATGATTTTCTTAAGAATTATTAATCTGGTGTTTTATTGTTTCTCTAATCACTTTTACACAAATTGTGCCTCTTAATACTGCACTTTGTTATCCTAATATGGTACAAGTGGGCACTGTATTTCAGTGTTTATGTACTTTCAGTGTGTATACATGTACTCCAGCTATACCTAGATGTAGAATGAAAAGCTATGCCAATATCCTTTTCCCTCATTCTGTATCTCAATGGAATTCATTGCCTGGTGCATGTTTCCCTTCATCTTACGATCTTTTCTGCTTCAAAAGGAGTATTAATTTCTACCTCTTGTATCTCAAAAAAAAATTGTAGCCCCATATACCTCGAGTGGCTTTTATTAGCCTTGTTCTGGGCGAATTTGCTTTAAAAAAAATATCAACAACAACCAAAAACACAATTGACTAGTTCAGGCAAGGTTGGTCCACCCATTCTCGGCAATAGTTAACTTCAGCTCTAGCCCCAAGCAAACATTATTTTGGTCAGTTTCCAAAACCTCAATGTCAACAATGTGTGTATGGAAAACTGTATCGAACCCCATCATGCAGTGCAACACAAAACATCTTACCTTTTGGTATTTTCCTACCATCGGGAAAGATAACAGGCTGGGTCAAAGTTCGCATGATAGAAGGGACAGGAGAATGTAGTCGCAGGCTCTCCTTCAAACACATGGTCAGATACGGCAGGTTGTTCAGATCATCCCTGTCAAACCAAAAAGAAAGAAAGAAAAACACTTTGCAAGACTCTTTTCAAACCACCGTAAAAAAACCAAGCCCAATGTGAAATGGCAGGGGCGGATCCAGGATTGTTTGCAGGATTGTTTTGTTCTTACCCGTACACACAAAATAAGACCTTTACAGGGTTTTGCTTTTCTTTTCTGGTTTGCTACGGTACTTTAGGTGTTTTTCCCCCCCCCCCCCCCCCCCCCACCATCCATCCATTGTAACCTGCTGACTGCTGTACATTGCACTAGTCAGCATGCTGTTGTCTGATCCCAAACATAGTCAGCTGCATCTTACATGGATAGAGTACTGGTTTACACGCTGATGTCTTTCATACTAGTTTTGCAGGAAAGCCCAAATACGCACTGCACCTCAGTTCCGATTGGACTATCTTCTCAAAGTACAAGGCCCAACAACGAGTAGCAGATGAAAAAACTATAGTGCCCAGGAAGATGGATGCAAAATAGGTACAGCGTATACTGTGTCAGTGTGCTATTTTTGTCCAGTATTTAGCTATTAATATCCTTCCATTCATTGTTACCCCCCCCCCCCCCCCCATAATAAAAGGTAAAAGGAAAAAAGAAATGATCTCCAGCCGATTTTCCAGGTGGGTCAAACTGACCGCTTGCCTATTGAATGGATGCTGATGAGTGGAACAAACTCACAAATCGTTGCAGAGCTGAAATACCACTCAATGATCGCAGTCGGGCTCGGCAATGGATCTGTCATTAATCACATTCTAACATGCAGGACACCAACTCCCTTACACTAATCCCCATTATTCTTTAAAGGGGGAGGTCAGTTGGCAGTGTTGTAACCAAGTCATTTTTTCTCAAGTCAAGTTGAGTTACAAGTCAAATATTCACAAGTCAAGTCAAGTCCCAAGTCAATTTTTCCAAGTCAAGTCAAGTCCCGAGTCAATTTTATTCAAGTCAAGTACCAAGTCTCAAGTCAATTGTTGCACATAGTAAATTCAAATTCCAATGACAAATGACTACACATAGGCTGGCACGCATGCACTGTACAAAATCAACCTGGCATGCCATCTTGACGATTCTCCATGCAATCGTCCAGTGCTGCAGCCCCGCATACGTACATGTACTGGACACCCAGCTCGCTATGCGCCGTAGGCCTGACATTTTTTTTCTGATATGTGCGTATGCCCAAAAGTTGTGTTTAATTGTTTTAACAAAAGTGTTAATGTCAGCAAGTCAAATTTATTCAAGTCAAGTCGAGTCACAAGTCATGTTCTTTCAAGTCAAGTCACGTCCCAAGTCATTTTTTTTGTCAAGTCTCAAGTCAAAAAAATCGCGACTTGAGTCTTGACTCAAGTCCGAGTCAGCAAGTCAAGTCAAAAGACTGTAAGTTGGTCTCACCAACAGTGAAACTTACCCCGCATGGCAGTGATGCATTTGTTAGGGTTCAGTAGCGTTAAATACTAAATAGTATTCGGGAAAACTGGGCACACCGTATAAATGAGACAGGTTTCAAACTGGTTTAAACCTGGGCCGGTATTATACCCCTCCCCAGCCGGTACAATTGATAGGCGCATAAGCTCAATGTAATGTGGGCACATAAACATGATTATATAATTAAAAACAAGATCTGAGATGGAAGCTGATTATTAAACCTAACATTGTTTGATTTGCAATCCATGATGTCTTAACCCTAACGGTCCTCAATTCTCAGATGATGATTTTCACAATTAGGTTTGTACATTGTATGCAATCTGTTCTGACTCTAAGAAAATAAACTTTAAAAGAAAACAAAACATACTATACATGGCCACATGGTGATATTTATGGTGGCTGCATTAAATAGTTTTATTCCACCGGCATGGTTGTGTAGAGTGGGGGGGGGGGGGGGGGGGGGTTCCTGTTATCAACTTGGATGAGAAATGTGTAGTATGATAATGATACTGTAACAGATTTTAAAACAAATGTATTCTAGAAAAGAATATGATAAATGAAAGGGATTTCAGTACTGATTTATGGTCATTTAAATTGACTTATTTAAAACACGTTTTATGCTAATCGTACAATGGTAAAACAAATATAAATTAAATCAATTTAAATCCATTTAAATAAAAACAATCTGATTTAAATTCTTTTTTTTAAATCATGATTTTTATCAACCCTGTTCTAATTACCATTCCAATCGGTCATCTTCTTTTCCAGCGAGGAGGTTATCAACCTCTTCCCGACATTTCTCCTGGATTTCCGGCAACCTAGCCATATTGTAGAGGAACCAGGATATGCCGGATGCAGTGGTGTCATGTCCCTCAAACATGAATGTGTCCACTTCATCATAGATTTCTTGATCGGTCAGCCCTTGACCATCAGAGTCCTTGACAATGGAGATAAAACAATGAGCACCTGTTTACTGCAAATAAGTCAATGAAATAATAGTTTGAAATAAGGCGAATCAATGAAGTAAGCAACAAATATTTACACTGCAAATTCACAAAACTTGAAAACATCTCAACATTTCCGCCAATGTTCCATCATGTCATCAACAGGGGTGAGATTTGATGAAAATGAAAAATCCACGAAACAACCAGAGGCATATAATTTGTATGGCGTTGCTGAAAAATGCAAATGAAAACTGCATTTTCTACCCAAAACTATGGTTTAAATTGCAAAAAAATTGCATCATTAGAATTAAAAGAAGGCTGTTTCAGGTTAGAGAGGTCATTTTGAAATGATAAAAACAGTTCAAGTATGAGAGAGACTGGGATTGCGGGTAACACCATGTGAAATAAATCTCTTCTAGAAAGAAGTGTGGTTCTGAAAAGAACCGGGGTGAGTGAGTAACTCGACGTTTCAGACAGTGTGCTCTGTCCGTCCTCAGGAGTGTGAGTGATGTGATGCAGAGTTGCTGCAGCTTTTATGCCTTCTGGGTGCCTAGTGGGTACTTATGCCTTCTGGGTACAGTTCAAGTACAAGAAATCTTCCGGAAATCTGGAGACGTCTTACCAAAAATCCTGCAATCTGGGAAAAATCCAGAGAAATCTCACCCCCGTGTCAAACTCGGTTCACATTTGCATATACCCGGAAGTATAACTTGAGCACAGCTCAACTCCGGCTTGAGAATCAAAATTTCTGTTTCAGTTCCACACCTGTTCCCTCATACAGTACAGCTTCCCCATTTCATTTGCAGGTTCATTTTTCAATCAGTCTCACCTTAGCACACAACAGAATATCTAAGAAGTCAATGTACTTCCGCTGTCTTGTTTTGCCGTTTTCCGCTTCATCTATCAAAGCTTTCTTGCGCTGATTGATGATGTCTCGTGCGTAATTGTGAACAGAATCATAGGCACGGCGGAAGCGCCGTCCACTGGGGCTCCAGTTGTAGATGGTGTCGATGTGGTAAGGAAGAAAGCGGAAACGGTCCACAACCAAGGTGGCTATGTTGTAGATGCCTTTGATGTACGGATGATTTTCAACTCTGCACAAAAATGTAAAATGATAAAACACACGTTTGTTTAGACATACAACATGTACATACCATGCGGCAAAACAAAATACCTGGAGTAGTTTTGAGTTGACATGACCAATATGTTGGATATTTATCAGTGCTGGAGGACTCGAGTCCGGACTCGTACCTGGACTCGAGTCAACGAGAACACGGTATATGTACTTGAGATTCACACAAGGACTCGGACTCAGACACAAGGACTCAGACTCGGACCCCAAGGACTCGGACCCCAAGGACTCGGACCCCAAGGACTCGGACCCCAAGGACTCGGACCCCAAGGACTCGGACCCCAAGGACTCGGACCCCAAGGACTCGGACCCCAAGGACTCGGACCCCAAGGACTCGGACCCCAAGGACTCGGACTCGGACCCCAAAGTAGACTCGACTACAGCACTGATATTTATGAGGAAAAAAACTCACGTGTTCTCTAACATTGGCATGTACGGTGTCACAAAGAAACATTTGAAATGGAAGATCACTGGCCTTACATGTAGGTGTGATCCACACCAAACCCGACTTGTAATTCAGTGAGCGCTGTTTCATTATATACGTCTGGGCTCTAGCCAAATGAGAAAATAAACTGCTTACGTTTGGCAGTTAGTTTCTACACTGAATATGCACTTTAGAAGGCTGTCTAGTGTTAGGAGGCTGATGTTACTGAACATCTCCATTGAAGTCGTCTTTCCAGAACAAGCTGCTCTCCATTTCTCCTGCGTCCATAAAGGCCAAGAGAAACAGTAAAACACTGTTGTTCACAGTCAGGCAGAGCCCAATATGTAAATATAATTACAACCAATTTTTATTGAAAACAAATCTCAAGCAATGAATTTCACAAGGTTATTCATTGTATGGAGAACATGTTTTTAAATAAAATGTAGATATTCTCACAAAGAGCTGACAGCTCTCACTAGTACGACTGATGCTGTTCACAAGTACTGGCCAACTGCATCAGTTTAATATTACATGTCATTCTAAATCTTAGACAACAAAAACTCCCAAATACATGTACATGTACATGTACATGGGTCATTCTATAAATTATGGGTCCAAAAGTGTGACATGTTTTGGTGTCCCTGTTACACCTGACCTGTGTAATTTAGTATCATTAAAACCGACTTATTTTTTACTTGTTTGGCAGGTACTTTGCTTATTAAATACACAAATACTCTTGGAGATAGAAGGCATTAAAGAATGTGTCCATATTTGCAAAATCTTATACATGTCACTATGTAACAGGGACACCAAACATTCCATAAATTTGGGGTCCAAAAGTGTGACATTTCTGGTGTCCCTATTATACATGTATAGTGACATAAGATTTTGCAATTCCGGACAAATTCTTTAATGCCTTCTCTCCAAGAGTGATTGTGTATTAAGCAAGGTACCTGCCAAACAAGTCAAAAATAGCGTGAAGTCAATTTTAATGATACTTAATGGGAAATAATTACACAGGTCAGGTGTAACAGAGACACCAAAAAATGTCACACTTTTGAACCCTAAATTTATGGAATGACCCAAGTCATTCCGAAACAAGTTTTGTGTTTTTTTAAGAAGAATTTGCTCATATTGGGCTGAAAAATTGCTTATCACAACTTTGCTCAGCAGCCCAAGAGGGGGGTTGCAACCCCCACAACCCCCCTCTAGATCCGCCCCTGATGTGTGCATACATGGTCAATTTAATATAGCTCTATGTTAGATCAGTACACTTTTGGTGCACCATAAATTGTGTCTTGAAAAAGCAATAATACATTTTAATTTTAACTACAGGCTCTCTGTCAGAGTTTATCAAATACTAGATCTGCAAATAAATAATTTTGTTTGTCTGCTGTTCATAAGGTTTCTTTGTAGCTGAAGGTGAACCCATGATTGTAACCATGCACTAATTTCAATGACAAGAATTCATTCATTTTCAACAAAAGCTACAAGACACTGAGTTTGCCAACATGCAGGTTTGCCATACCGAGGGTTAAAATGGCAATTTAGTCTGAAAAGGTCCCAACAGCTCTTTTCGCCCCAAAGAATATTGTGAATTAAAATAAATGGTGGTTTACTTACAACAAGGATGTCTGCAGACTGTTGAAAGATGCCAACATACGGCTTCAGAATATCAAAATGAAAGCCTGGCGTCAGAAGGCGTCTGTTCCTTGCCCACTTCTTCCCAGCAGACAACAGCAGCCCATCTCCAATCCAGGGCCGAACAAAAGCGTATGTGTATTCTGCCTTTGGCTCTACGGTAGAAGGAAAAAAGGAAGGTACATCACATGCGAGGGGTTACAAATGTGCAGAAGGTGTAAGGTTCATAAACATTAAATAATTATATTTTGAATACTACATGAATGAGGGTATTTTTTTCACCATTGTTTGGCCATGGATAAAAGTCATGACTAAGTTCCTGATTTGTCCATTTGTACCAGAGTTGCACATAATATATATGCACTTCTAAAAAGAAAAATACATTCAGCTCAACGTTTCCCAGGCATCAGCTACATGTAGTCAGCAAAGTGCACACATCCATGGGCAAGTTCAATCAGCAACAAACTATACATGTATCATGGGTACCACGCCAAATCGGCCAATGGTCGACAGTATCTCAATCCCAATTCTTGATTCGTCTGTCCATTTTCCATCTGAATTAAATTATTCTTTCCATTGCACGAACATGAAACATTCATTATTTGTTTTATGCAACACCTGAATAAATCCTCATCTGATTGGTCAGAGCGCAACCGATGGTGTGACCGTGCAATAGAAGTTCTATTCAACGTTGAATAGAACCATTTTTGCGGTGCGGCCGCGCCGTGCGTTGGGACAAATAATTCAATGCACGTGATCAACGATCCAGCAATCAGATGGTGGGTAATACTGTACCGGCCGCTCTACCAACTGAGCTATCTTGCCCTATGTTGGCGGTCTCCCTAATTGTCAGTATCTTTGTTCGGGTGGGCGCTAGTCAGAAGTCATAAACCCAGAATGCCGTATAGCCAGGGATCACACCCAATTTTACGATACATGTTATATGTACATGTACAACCTGGGAAGCGACACTTTGAAAATGAAGATAAACTTGTAAAAAGATCCCACTCATGTTCGTGGAACAAGAATGAAGTACGTTTGGGTCCCATGTGCCTCTCAGCCTTCGGCCTTATGGCATACATGGACACAGATGCACATTATTCTGTCTTTCACTCGCATTCATGGGATAACTCAAAATGTAATGTTAGTGTTAAATATTTGCACAAGCAAATATAAAAAATTAAAAAAATAAATAAATAAATAAATAAAAAGCCATGTACATGTACCTCCTGTGCTGAGAATTGCCTGGACTGCATCTGGGTGAAATGTAGCGACAAGCGGCAGAAATGGTCCCACCCACAACACTGATGAATCAACTGATGTTACCACAAATTTGCTACCCCAGATTAATTCTCTCTCATCAAAAGTTATCTTTAAGACAAAAACAAATGGAGGTTCTGTACGTGATCACTTATGACTCATTTAAATAGCATCAATCTGTGCCCAAAACTGGGAGGAGAATGATAAAGAATTTAAAGAAAATCCCCCTAAACTGATCCCGAAAACATTTCCATTCGAAAAACATTTTAAAAAGTGGGGTTGGGGTGGGGGGAATAAGATTTCACGGAACTTGGAAAGTGCTGTTAAAGAGGTTTAGTATAATGCACCTATGATCTACTGATATGAAGAGCTTGCACAACTCGCATAATAAAAGTTATTGCACATTTTATTTAGAAACAAAGATGACTTTTTAAAAGTCCTATATGTAAAAATTCTGGGGGATATATCCAATAGACAATATGGGATTATCTTAAGCCGCGTTCGCATTGGAATAAGTATTGTAAAAAGTTACTGTACGTGATTGTTAACATTCCACTGTGGTAATTCTTCCGTGTGTCCACACTTGGATTACACTGCTCGTGGAAGGTCCTTTGCCACGTAAACTTTGCAGTGGTCAAAATGCACGTTTTACATTTACAGTGGCTGTCCGCACTGGACTTTCAGCGATGTAAAACTGGCCACGTAACTCTTCCGCTGCACGGTTGGCCCTGTAAAAGTTGTCGCTGTGAAGGGCTAAACGGACAACCGACGATCGACACTTGACAATTAGGACAGTTTACCGGCTGTCCACACTGGGCTTAATTTGGTAAAGTTGCCAGCATTCTCCGTACGTTTTACCAAAAAAGTCCAATGCTGACATGGCTTTAGCCACCTTACCTCCCCCACCAGGATTTGCACCCAAATTTTCCAGGTCGAGACAAAGTGACAAAAACTGACAGTCACTAGAGATGTCTGACCAAACTTAATTTTATTTCATGAGCATCATACCCTGTATAATACGCATTCGCGTGAAATCCATACTGCTGTACTGTCCACCATCTTTACAATGCAACAGACGCGATGTCGACCCCGGAAGTGGGAAATTAGCCTTTCCCGGCTTGCCGCTGGCGGCGCACTGAGTTGTGAATCAACCAAATTGCAAAATCTTAAACATGTCACTATGTAACAGGGACCCCAATTTTATAGCATGACCACAACAAAACAATCACCCAGCCTGTACTACTATCCATACATGTATAAGTGAACGTCATCCCCCCCCCCCCCCCAATGGGTTGTGACAACTTGTAAGTGCGGGCATCCAACACCTTGGTCAAGACCAGATGCCAAAATTGTATGTGTACAAGATTCTATTGTACTCTTTGTACAATACATTATACCAATAATGTATATGTATACCCTTTTTGCCCTTATCATGGTACTGTAATGTTATAAATTAAAATAAATGTGGTAAAATGTGGTAAAATCGAAAGCTTACATGCCCCAATGCATCCCAAAGCTGTAAACCAACTCTGTTCTAATTTACATCATCCCCCGACGCAAACATTCCATCTTCTGACTGATTATGCGGTACCCGCTGCTGCATTGGATTCGAATCGGCCAGCTGACCCCGGCAAGCTTGGTGGTCGAGTGGTTAAGATGTCTGCACTAGTAAGCAGGAAGTCATGGGTTCGAATCCCGCCCGAGTAAGCCTGTAATTTTTTCACACAGGCTCTTGGAAAGCACTGAGTATACAATGCTTCATATATTACGTCGGGACAGGGCAAAAGAGAAAACATCTCTGTTCTAATTTACAACTCCAAATGATTATACACTCATGAGGAAGGACTTTTGAAACATGACTCTACTACAAGAGACAAACTGCAAGAAAACAGAACAGCTCCAGAGCAATTCAAAGACAAATTTCCGAATGTATGTGAAACGGAAAAAGATACTAAAATCCAATTGTTCATTCTGAATATACAGGTGCGACATCTCTGGTACAAATGGCAAACAGGCGTACATGTACAGTTGTAGGTAGTCATCAGCTCAAAGCTGTTTTATCCGATTCTAATGACATCAGTCAATCAGGCACCCAAATGGTACAGTAAATGTTGCTTAATAGCTGTACATGCTGCAATGTACTTCAATAGCGTTTAAGTTTAAAGTTCATCTGTGTTGGTATTTTGAACTCAAGTAGTTGTTTAACCTTTTGATCACAACCTTTTCCTTTTCTTTCCTTTTGAAATCGATCTCTATCCACAATGTTGACTTTTGATTCAGTCATGCATAGCCTACAAACCATAAGTAATCCAGGGTGATGAGGGTGGTACAAACTTCCAGGGATCTATAATCCGGTGTTCGGATCACATGTCCGCGATGTCACAGATTCGACATTCGGGTCCATCTTGCTGATGACGACAGAAAATGTTGTGTTGTGATCAAAAGTTTAAATAGTCTTGCTGAAGTCGACGGGCAAATAACATTAAAAACCCAAGCTTGTAACAATTATCCCTTCCCAATTTGACTCATCAAATTTGGCTGGTACATGTACGTGGCTGTCTTTCAAATTGCTACCCCAGTGAAATATTTGTTGATCAATTAATTTGAAGCCAGTGAACATGTATATGTATATATGTACCTCCCATGCTGAGAATCTTGCTAATTGCTTTAGATCGATGAACAACTGCAATCGGCAGAAAAGGTCCAATCCATATAATGGCCACTCCAGACAATTCAGTCACTACATGGGCCTTCATCCATGCCATTCCCTTTTCATTGAAAGTTATCTTAAATGGTGTATTAAAAAGAAGTTATGATTACAATGCAGTAACAGAAATCATAATCAACAGATCATAATCAACCATAAGTACAGCATATATGGCATATTTCATTAGTCATCCAATGTGTTATCCTCTACTTAAATATCCTGCATGTACGTCAGCAGGGGTTCTAAGGCCGTTTTGTTTTTTAAAACTTCGATGCCGGAAAAAACAAATCGGATTTCGCCACCGAAAATTGTCGAATTTAACAACCAAAAAAACAAACAAATCCTGCATCGAACTTTGAAAGTACAATAAACAATCCCGGCAGTGCCACACCATCTACATGTGGGATCATAATAAGCATAGGACCATATGCAGTGAACACTTGACTGTTTTGTGTGGAATCCGATCCACACGGAGTGCATTAGGCCTGTGCATTCACGAGTGTGTCACAAGAGGGCGTAATTTTCGTTAGATTTTATTATTCATGTTATACGGTTGAATTCATCTTGCCGCAGAAACTCCCCGGTCATATGTAAATAAGGTTTCTGGGCAATACTTTTGTGATATTCCCTGAAAAAGTCGTGGCGCAAAATTGTTAAAAGAAACAGTGGTTTAATTAATCTGAATAACAATAGATAGCTTTTTCAAACCTGGTAGAAAAATATATTGTGGGGTTCGTTTGGCAAGAAGGGCGGGCACTGGGCAGAACATCTCAGATTTTTGAGGGGAAACTCTCTAATTTTCTGCGATAGCACCAGAGAGAGCCTTAGTTCCAGTTTGACCGAAAAATAATTAAATATTTCTGATTTGGCGGCGATAGCCGAGAACAGCGTTAGCTGATTAAGCAAAGAAATCAGCCAGAATTTGATTTCTAGAGTAGAACTCGCCATTTCAAGCCAGGGAGCCAGACATTTTTGTAAGACTTCGTCTTCAAAGATAACTAAGTTTATGTTTAATCATTTCAAATGAGAATAATTTACGATGATATGTTCCCATCTCCTTTTCCCTGGAGTTTGAAACGTGATTTAGTACCTGTTCAGTTTGATTATACTATTGCCAGTAGAGAGATCAGTTTTCCGTTGTGCATAATGATTATAGAGAAGCATGAACGATTTGCTTAGATTTCCTTATTCATGAGTTTCTTTGTATAGAACTGTATTAATATGGTAATATTTGAGGTCATGCAGTGCGCATTTTGACGTGCGCTTCGAGTGAAATTTCTTCAAACAAAAATTCAGTTTTGTTAGTTTGTGTAAAAGATACGGCCATATTTTTATGATTGGTAATGAATTATTTTCAGGGCTCCCTTTTTGGGGAGCTTCAGTTTGAAGTACCGGTAATAAGCCAGGGCTCGAGGGGTTCCTGTAACCTACCGTGACTGTTGGAGCCACCTATACCGTGACTGTTTTAAGCCACCTACCGAACCACCTCGGGGATTGACAGATTGTCCTCTCATGAATCCGCGAAGATTGGTGATGTACCTATCACGTTTGAGACTAAGGATCTTCCACAAATTTGTGAATTTTTGTACTGGACCGAACTGGTCCTAGACCGGAGAGTCACTTTGCCTAAAAATCGTACATACCCTTTTTAAGGCCGTAATTGGCAATAGTTAAATTTGATTAAGTTGGTAATCTCACCTTGGGCATTCAAGTAATATAATAAATTTAATTTGGACCACGGACCCTCGAGTCCGGTGTAAATATTTGTACATAGTGTGAATAAATAAATTTGTTGCACATATAAAATTTGGAATGCTTCCAAGTTTGTTTATCTTTTTGTTTTTGTCAGTGACGTGGCCCAGAGTAAGATAATTTAATTCAAGGGGGGACCCGGTTTGTGATAACGAGTAATTTTGGATCCGGGTACCCGAAAGCCGCACTGGTTCAGTTCTGAGGTACCCGCTGTGCGTCCACTAAAGAAAGAAAAATTTACTTTTTTACACGTGTGTACAGCAAGCCGGCCGTCTGACTATTTCACGTCAATTGACTTCCGAGAAAATTGAAATTAAATGCAGTATAAAAGTAGATGTTTCATAAAATGCCTGAAAATTGACATCGATGTCTCAATCATTCCAGGCTTGTTATTAATCCACAGAGGTTGATACGACTAGGCCTACTTAACTTACGAGTTATGTCGCAACAGCATTGGTATTTCGAAAGAGCCCTGACAGAGCCGCACGTGCACTGCACACAGGGAGCGAGTGCCGTGTGCTGATTGGACAGCTCGTGTGCGAGGTGGACTCACTGAACTGCGTGATTGGTCTACTACGGCTTAATTCTTGGCCCATCTTCATATGGAATTATTGGTTGTTCGATGCGGGCCAGATGTCACAACGTTCGTAATAGTCTGTGATTGGGCGACTGCACAGATATTTGGTGGGGGTATTAAAGTAAAATCTTTCCATTTTTTTTGTTAACCTCAGTCTTAATTGCCAAAGCCAAGACTGATGTTGTCAACAATACCTTGTGAAGATGACCTAAGAGCCAGTGCTTGTCAGGAGCAGTTGGAAATGCCTCCAAGTCTTTCTCCAATCGTCTCTTCTGGATGAACAAAGTCACCAAAGCCACAATGCTCGATGCCACCAGCAACGTAATCAGAGTCACACACACCACTGCCAAGGAGTCGCTGAAGACCATCTTTTTAGTCGATCTGTTGAACGTTTAACAAAGCTACACGTAATCGGTGTTGGAAGAGAATAAAAAGCTTAGTATGAATCAATCTAGAAATGAAGCTTCAAGTTAAAAAAATTAGACATTAGACTCAAACAGCAAGATTGCATGTTTACTGAATGATACCAGAATGGACACAAATATGGCCCATAACATTTTACTGATAATGACACGTACACCATCATATATTTTTAGGTAAAACAAACATCACATTGCCATCTTTGATCCTCTGCAGTTTGAGACAGATGCTATATCTGTTGATAAAGACAACATGTACTCATAAAGCCAGTTCGGTATTTCAACTGCGCATATACAGCTCTGGAAAAAATATTGGACCACCAACACTAAGTGTCACTCTACGCGTACCGGTACTTGTGTTTATGATGCACAAGCATGTAGTTTCTTCCAGGCATGTCTCGGTATTGAAAGAAAACTAAAAACGGCAAAATCACATAAAATCACGGTGTTTTGTAATAGTTTTAGACGATGTTTGATCAATATGGATGCCGTTAGTGGTCCAATATTTTTTCCAGAGCTGTAATGTTAAAGGTATGCATTTACGGGTAGTAAAAGAACCGGGTACCCGATTGAAAAAATATGGGTACCCGGGTACCCGTTAAAGAAACCCAACCCAAAACTTCCAATCCCGGAAGTTGCAATAATGTTTTTCTCCGAGATTCAAAAATCCGATTTCAGACAAAAGTCTGAAAAATCTCATGCTTGTCCAGTAAACATGATCCTATTCTGCCATTACATGTTCCGGCACGTGCATGCATGCACCGGCATATTACAAAAGACAGAAGCTTTTAATAAATAGTTGTATTTATTGTGGGAATGAGGCATGCTATTATGTCTCGTTGAGCCTCTTTATCCATACCCAGACTACAAAAACCACAACTGGTCAATTTTCGTAAGCGTCATAAACATGAATTCCGTGCTGGTTTCCCATGTACTCGGGTTTTAATTTTGAAAATTCCCGACAAATAACATTCAAAACCTTTGTTACTCAGCGATAATATAAAGCTGTACGGGTACTCGATTCCATAATCTGGAACCGGTTCCTGACATGAACGGTCGGATATTTGGGTACCCGGTTCCGATGCACACCCCTAATATATGTGCACAGAGACATTTTTTCCCAAATGACCCGCGTAACCTAACGCGCGCGTGTGAATGCAAAAGGTGGTCGCACAACGCGCACATGTTAAATTCAATCAGAATGGGCATTCGCGTTACATGGCATGACATTACGTCAGCAATTTTATCCCGAATAACCTTTGACCTTTGAGATACCAGCTTATGGCAGTACCATGCTACATGTACAAATGTACGTGTGATACATGTAGGCCTCTCTGTGCACAAATGCATTATGCACCTGGTACACGTCTTCAAATGTTGGTAAACAATAGAAATGTTCCCCAGAAAATAGTGTCATTGGGTCAATTTTCATTTCTACTGAAAGAAGGACCAAAAATCTCCCCACGTACCCTTGGGCACGAAAACTTACCAATCCTGACATCCAGGGGTAGGGCAGCATGGCGGAGGGAAGGTGGGGAAACATGGGAGAGTACGTACAGCAAAATTTAGGAAAATGACCAATGCTCCTAAACCACCGTCTACACATATGGCACAACAATGAAACAGAAATCAACATGCATGTGAACACGATACGAGAGGAGAAGCTCCAGCTGAGAGCCCAGCCGAGAAGAAAAAAAGTCAAACGAATGGCGCGCTGCACACCAAGTGCACCAGAGATGAACCAGAGATGAACCACAGATGTGACCACTGTGGCAGAGACTGTCATTCCCACATTAGCCCCGGTGCTTCTCCAACCGCAGTGTGTGAGACAACTAGAGCGCACACCCATCGACTCTAAAAAGTGAGACCACGTTCCCACTTGAATTGGGAAAAGGTGGATCAAGATCCGGCATTTTGGTGTGATCGTTGTCTAACCGCAACGGAACCGCAAGTCGCGTTCCCACTTATGCTTGATCCACCTTTTCGAACAGAAGTGTCGAGTCTGAAAGGTCACTGAGTTCGGTATTACGCATGCGCTTGCTTGCCAAGCGCGCGCTCTGTGGCAGCGTTGCATGCTGGGACAGGTCAAATTGCATACGTACACATACACTGTACATATACATGTGCGATGTTTTGATGTTCAAAGTTTCAACATGGAGGAAGAAATGTACTCTACGACAAGAATATCGACAAAAATATTTCTCTGAGGCGTATCAGCTGCCAAATACCAATCTCCAGACAGACTCAAGCGGATCGTACATGTCGATGCAACGTGCATATATCACTTCCCTAAGTAATCATAGTTTTCACGTAAAAAAACAAACATCTTTTTACACAAATTTAACTTCTGCAAAGATGATGTCTGTAGTTTTTACAAGATATTTATTGTCAAGATTT